>CM064579.1:44240611-44458111 GCA_032716605.1 Paralithodes platypus
TGGTGTTTCTTTAATGTAGAGTATTAGTATTTATATGGTGTTTCTTTAATGTAGAGTATTAGTATGTTTTATATTCTATTCGTCTTTCTGCTAGTTGTTCTGAAAACAGTATTATTTGTTAATGCAACATGAAGATGGTGATAAAGTACAGCAATTGACTAAAAACTAAAACATTGTCATTTCAATAATTAAAATTGAAAGTAGTAGTATTTAATGGATTGTGGAGAGTCAACTTTGACTTGAATTTTAAGTAATGAATCGGAAATAATATGCTTAGTTTTTCCTAAACATCTTGTCGATATTTTACTACAAACTTGAAATATTGCAACCTGATATCAGCTATGTAATATTGCAACCTGTTATCAGCTATGTAATATTGCAACCTGTTATCAGCTATGTAATTATTAACAAAACAAAAACAAAAGTTGCAAATTGTGTGTATCAATCATTTCATTACGTGATTTGAACGTAATTTTGGCTATCCAGAGAAGTTATGTATGCACTTGACGACTGACCTTTAGTAAATAATGAGGCTTATAGTACCTCTATTTCACCTGCAAGACTCATATACCCTTCATAATCGGAATACCCATATAATCGTGCAGAGTAAAATTAAGACGTCATGTTACCGAAAATGTTAATGTGCTTCCGGTATGTGTTCAGATCAAGGTTAGAACATTCTGTACAGAGAGGGTGCAGTTAGGTATGTACTAGACTAGAGGCAAAAGAACTATATATTCTACCTTATGTAACCAACTTTGCTTACATTTTCTTCTCCGGCCAGGTACACTTGATGTCAACCGGAGAAGTGGTGTTTAACTGGACGTCCGGTGAGCCTTCCTTCACTGTCCACTCCCTGCTGCCGGACGAGCAATACGAGGCTGCTGTCAGTGCTGTCAACATGAAGGGCAAGTCAAACCCACACCGCTTCGCCATCCACACCAGGCGCCAGGAACATATTACGATGAGTAAGTTGCGAAGATGGTTTGTTGTGTATTTTTACTGCAATATGCACACATAAACATAGGAGCATACTCACACATTCATGTAAAGGCTTATCCCTCAATACCTTCACCTGACCTGACCTGACCTATGCCTTGAGAAGCAAAAGCGAGATGGCCCTTAACTGGTTCCATTGACGATGATACGTGCCAAAATATTTTGAAAAAACACTCTTGGTGTTATGTTTGATGAGCAGTTCTACAAAACTAGGATTAATGATACGGATTAATGATAAGGATTAATGTTACGAAAAGCCAAAGAAAGGTCCAACTGATGAATATAAAGTTGTCTAGAAAGTATGTATGTATGTATGTATGTATGTATGTATGTATGTATGTACTCAGGCACATACCCCATTGCTGGGGGTGGCCGACTCGAAACAGAGCCCGAACAGAAACAACATTCAAGGGTTCTAATTCTCAGGGTCCGGGACCACTTTCGCGTTCCCTCGCCCCTTTCTCTGTCTCAATGAGTAGGAGAATTTTACAAGGGGAGGAGGATTCCTAGCCCCCTGCCCCATTATATTATATATATTATATTGTATATGCCAACCCTATGTAGGTTCTCTCCGTTCTGTAGGTTTGATGCCTGGGAGACAATGAAGCTTGAATAGCAACTAACAGATGGCGTAGAAAGCTCTCCGTCACCACCATATCTATCTACTGTATAGGTGGTACACCATGTCAATAACGGTGCCAGACTGTCTGATCTCGTGCTACACCCACAATTGATCGCTAAAACTATATATTTCTATTTTTATATTGTGTTTTCATTTTTGGTCGGTTTGCCAGTGCTGCCTTGCAAAAGTGAGAATGAGCTGTGGGTTGCAAACGTATAAATAGAAGATTTTAACCTTTTGTTTTAACTTTTATTTTTCTGCCAAGTGAAAAAGCAAACAAATCTTTGTTTTTGCCCAGCTATATCCAGTAACAGCCAGTCATGTTACATTACCGGGGGACTGAAAAAAACACTTCCTAAAATAGTGGAATGTTTGCGGGATGATAGGGATATGTCATCCACATGCATGTGAGGGAGAGAATTCTGGCCGAGGGACAAAAAATACTGCAGACCATACTTATATATTTTACCATTATATACATATATATATATATATATATATATATATATATATATATATATATATATATATATATATATATATTATATATATATATATATATATATATATATTATATATATATATATATATATATATATATATATATATATATATACTGTATTTACATGACTTTCAGATTATGATTTGTTATTAAACTTTGAATTTCACGAATCAGGTTTCCTGGTTATTAATGGATTTGGGTACATAACTTGGAAAAGATAATATCGTCCAAGTAGATGCCTAGAAAAACTTCAGTTAAATCAAATCTATGAACAATCTAAACAATGATACCCAACTGAGTGCGCTTCCAAATATATTATAGTTTTTTTTTCCGTTGTTCATCAGACAATAATAAGACTATATTACTCTATGAACTTCAGGGTGAATATATATATATAATTTCGTGGCTATTGCACATTATAAGTTATCAATAGATACAAGAATAGACAATCTAGGGTGGGTGAAAACAAATAGCATAATGTCTACCTATGGACGTTCTTTAAGGGGAGAATTCCACTTGAGGGATTTTTTTCTTGACCCCTTTCTCCCTCATGTTTATCCCCATTGCTTTTGATATTATAAAACGTTTGCCCCATTAGTTTAGCGATTTTAAGAACTTTCACCCCATATTAAGACCTTTCGTGCCATTCAGGTGTCGATTTTATCCTGGCGAGCGATAGCGAGCCTGTAATTTAAGAGGAATCGGCCTTCGGCCGGGACAATTTTCTACCGAAAAATGTACAAATTTATCTTGCAAGGGACTCAAGGGGGTGTAATTTTAAGCTTGATGGAGGTCTAGGGAACAAACTAAAAACCTCCCCTTAACCCTTTCTGTACCGACGACGTCCATTCTATTTTACTCTGACTACTACTATTCGACTTTACTCAGATTAGCAAGGATCTATAGCAGTTATCAAGCTTCGAACTATCTCAATCAACCACTTTTATATATCACAGGTCCTTCCTAAGCTGCATAACATCGTGTAGATATAGCCTAGCTAGAATAAAATTAACAGACGTCGCTGGTACAGAAAGGGTTAAAAGTATATATGTATGTGTGTCATGTGCCTTAGGCGGGGGTAGTGGTGTATTATTGCTACATATGCTTTAGATACTTTACTCTGATACTCAATTAATCCGTTCTAGTTAATCCACCTTCATATAAGATGATTATTAAAGTATCGTTCATATATATTGGGAGGTAATCTCTTAAGGGCTTTTTTTATCTCTCTCCTTTTCTCTCTTTCCCTGGCTTGTATCCATTCAGCCCCATTCAGCCAACTGTTTTAAGACGTGTTTAACCCCATCCAGGTGTCGATTTCTTCCTGGCGAGCGATAGCGAGCCAGCATTGTATGGAGAAATCCGGCTTCGCCGGAGACATTTTTCTATCGAAAAATGTACAAACTTAGCTTGCTGTCAAAACAAAAATATATATTTGCTGGCTCGCTACCGCTCGCCAGGAATATATTGACACCTGGATGGAGGTAAACGTCTTAAAACAGGCTGAATGGGGCCGAATGGGTACAAGCCAAAGAGAGAGGGAGAGTAGGAGAAAAAAAGCGAGGTGGGTTCTCTTAAGACCTTTTCATGGATTGAGTGTACAGTGTGGTAGTGGTAGTATGGCATTATGGCATTCCTTAACTGATCAGGTATATGGCATTATGGCATTCCTTAACTGATCAGGTATATGGCATTATGGCATTCCTTAACTGATCAGGTATATGCCATTATGGCATTCCTTAACTGATGAGGTATACTCTCACGGGCAACATGTATTACCCAATTTGAGTACTTGAGTTTCTTAAGATTCGATAACATAATATGAGATACATTGGAACATTTATGAGCACCATTAATGCACGCACCTGTATGCAATGGTAATGATAGTTGTCCTATATTTGGTATGCGTTACCTAACGCGTCCAAGTAAAATATAAAGCCATTAAATGATGAAAGCAGAAACACTATTAAATCACTATGACTGATTATAAATAACTTAAGATTTTTTTTTAGATAGCTTTATAGTAACGCAAATGATTGGATCATAGACTATTATATATGCAACTGCCACACACGAACAGGACCAACTGGTACAATATACTGTAGTAAATCATACTTAAGGGGAGGAAGACCGTTTTTCTGGACCCCCTTCTCCCTCATGTTTAGCCCCACTACTTTTGAGATTATAAGACGTTCGGCCCATTAGTTTGGCGATTTTAACACCTTTCGCCCCATTTCGTTGTCAATTTTAAGACCTTTTGTGCCATCTAGGTGTCGATTATTTCCTGGCGAGCGATAGCGAGCCTGCAATTTTAAGAGGAACCGGCCTTAGGCCGGGAATTTTTTCTACCGAAACATGTAAAAGAAATTCTTGAAGGGGGGTCTAGGGGGTGTTTTTCTAAGCTTGATGGAGGTCTAGGGAAGACACTAAACAAAAATATGAATACATTAATTAATAGACCAAACAAACGGTCAGTCTCCCCTTAATCCACATCACTGTATGACAAAGACAATGTTATTAGTATTTCCGCCATTTAATCCGCCACTAACCACGAACCTATGAGAGCATTTGAACTCTCTATAATTGTATTACGTGAATGGCATGCGAGAATTCACAATTAGTTTAATTTGGGATGGGACAGTCAATTCATAAGCTGGGTGAGCTCGGGCGTGGGATTGAATAGGGAAATAAATGCCTCTTATTGTTGGGTAGTGAGCATTTCTGGCATTTATCTTTAGGACTAATTCCAGTTACGGGGTATTTTGATTAGTTTCCTGACAAATTGATGTACGATGACACAATACCTCTCAAGTTTTCTAGTACCAATAACTTGGGTCTGCTAATATTAATGTTTACAGTTATGAATTATTTTGTTTTTTCCACCAACCAACTTCACCTCTAAACTCAATTAATTAAGGGGAGGTTTTTAGTTTGTTTCCTACTCCTCCAGCAATCTTAAAATATCACCCCCTTGACCCCCTTTCAAGATAAATTTGTACATTTTTCGGTAGAAAAATGTCCCGGCCGAAGGCCGGTAACTCTTAAATTACAGGCTCGCTATCGCTCGCCAGGATAAAATCGACACCTAAATGGCACGAAAGGTCTTAAAATTGACAGAATGGGGGCGTAAATTCTTAAAATCACCAAACTAATGGGACAAACGTCTTAAAATCTCAAAAGCAATGGGGCTAGACATGAGGGAGAAAGGGGTCAAGAAAAAGTCCCTCAAGTGGAAATTTCCCCTTAAATCAACAAATACATGTGGCACTCCACGGACTCGAACCTAGGATACTCACATCGAAATTCCGCGCACATATACCATTTCGCCGATTATTATTAATATTTTTTGTTTGTTTCGATCATATTGTAAGACCTCTCCCGCCAATTCTTATTTTATGAAACTTAAGTGCTATTGTTTGTTCCAAATTCCTTGTATTCTTGCATTTATTCTTGAGGAAGAGATATTTTAGAGCTTAATATAACCCTTCCCGTATTAGGGACGTCTGGAATTATATATTCTAGCCATATTTAGACGACTTTATACAGCTTAGGAGGGATCGGTGGTAGTTCAAAGGGTTGATTGAGATAGTTCGATGCCTTGTAATTGCTAGGGATCCTCATTAAACAGAATAACATCGATTAGTAGTAGCCGGAATAACGTAAAAGGGATGTCGACGGTACACAATGGGTTAAGGGGAGGTTTTTAGTTGATTCCCTAGACCTCCATCAAGCTTAAAATTACACCCCCTTGAGTCCCTTTCAAGATAAATTTGTACATTTTTCGGTAGAAAAATATCCAGGCCGAAGGCCGGTTCCTCTTAAATTACAGGCTCGCTATCGCTCGCCAGGATAAAATTGACACCTGAATGGCACGAAAGGTCTTAATATGGGGTGAAAGTTCTTAAAATCGCTAAACTAATGGGGCAAACGTTTTATAATATCAAAAGCAATGGGGCTAAACATGAGGGAGAAAGGGGTCAAAAAAAAAATCCCTCGAGTGGAGATCTCCCCTTAAGTGTTTATTTATATATATATAAAAATCATTATTATTTTCGTTGTAAGATATTGATGTAGCAGGTATTGATGTAGCAGGTATAAGTGTACGATCCAGACGTCGGTAATCATCTTACTGTTTGAGATAATAAGAGTACATAGCCATCGTACACTGGCTCATAAATTACATGTACAGTACCCTCTTGTACGAAAATAATCGCTTTCGTTCAGTACATAACATATTCCCTCAGTTTATTTTACTCCTGACTATAACACATGAAGTGAACTGTACCAAATTATGATAACTCGGCATACTAAAATAACTGGAGTAAATTATGATAACTCGGCATACTAAAATAACGAGTAAATTATGATAACTCGGCATACTAAAATAACTGGAGTAAATTATGATAACTCGGCATACTAAAATAACGAGTAAATTATGATAACTCGGCATACTAAAATAACTGGAGTAAATTATGATAACTCGGCATACTAAAATAACGAGTAAATTATGATAACTCGGCATACTAAAATAACGAGTAAATTATGATAACTCGGCATACTAAAATAACTGGAGTAAATGAAACAAATATGACAACACTTTACTAACTGAATAGCGAATTCCATTCCTGAGAAAATTATAAAATATGGTAATGCACTGTTGTGGAATAAAGGTTAGTAAATGAAGGTTTTAAGAAAGTTCCACAGAGGATTGCTTCGGGTTCTACATGTATTAGGAGCAGCAAAGGTTTAACATTTCGGAGGAGCAGCAACAAATATACAATTGAATAACTTACGACTCTTTTACATATTCCATAATTTGAACATATGAAACTACTCAATCTAGAGTCCAATACAAACTAATTACAAATTAGGTATATTACTTGCAGTATATCGCAAAATTATAATTACCACATCAACACAATAGCTGTCATTTCAATCAAACTTTGGCTAAAGATACACAATACTATTAAGCTTAGGAGAGATATTGAGGTCAACAAAAGGGGAGAGGAGTATAATGTATCTAAGGGAACCCTACTGTCCCACCCTTTGGTCCCACTTGTCCTTCTTAAACTAAAGAAAGTCATTCAATTAAATACAAATATACAGTATATATGGAAAAGAGGACAATCGTGTACAAAATCTTCAAGGTGAACTTCCAGTATTAAAATTAAAATACAAAAAAAATCTCGACTTGGGGAATAACTATTATAAATATAGGTGATGTGTATATACAGTAGTTAATATCCATGTATTAACTCTAAGCAGTAGATATAGTAACTAAATTATCAGACTAATCAGCACCTGTCTTCTCTTCCCCGTGTCATCATAGTGCACAATATTATGAGCTGCAGACGATGCTCTGAGCAGTAAACACACTCCAGGACAAGACGGATTATGCTGAATTACAGCCTTTCAATCAATACTAAAGCTCTCAAACAATCTCCTGAAGGTGTATTGCACCCTGATAAGTATTCCCATCCTCCCTACAATAAATACACACCTTTGGTCTTAGGTGTTTAACTGTGTCGAAACCTATGAGAGTCCACTACTAGGGCCTGTAACACTTAGACAATATCTTTCACCAGGAATGTTACATATCATTGATCCTTTGACCAGACTTTGGTAAAGCCAAATGCTACTCAGCACACGATTATGAAGTTTGCAGTCTCTCCTATCGATAACACTGCAGATTCTTGCACCTCCATATTGTTGTGTTGGCTGACAATTTCACAATCAGAGCAAGACGCAGTTTGGGGGGACACAACTCTGGTTGACATGGGGACGTTGTGCAATTGTTGCCAGTTATCGCCACATAAAATAAGTTACATAAGCTATATTTCTTCATTGTTAGAACACATTGATGAAAGTTCTTCAGTATCATATCCCAAAACCCAAGCAGATCAGAATGGACATTATAGTTTGAATAAGTTTTATTCCCGGAGTTGACCTTTAATTACCCCATGTTTCTCTCCCTACAGGCCTACCCTCCCGTCCTGCCCCTACCCGTGTGGTGTGGGTGATTGGGGTAGTGGTGGGGGTGGTGTCCGGAGTGGGGTTAGCTGTGGTCTTGGTGTGGTGGGCTAAAGGCCGACGCAGCTCTCACACACTACGCAACACCGAGGACTGCACCTCCGTCAAGATCACCAAACCCGACGTCACAGGTAAGGATGGATCTTAGGCGGATTGACACGAGGGTTCTTTCTAATTGTCTATCTATCTATCTATCTATATACCTATCTATCTATCTATCTATCTATCTATATACTCAGGCCAAATCCCCACTTTTCCTATTTTTTTTTTTTTTTGGGGGGGGGACTCAAGACAGAGCCAGAATAGGGACAACACAAAACAATGAACACGCAAAAATAAAATACAAATTAACTCACATCTAGGGCTAATTTTGCTCCGCCTATTTGTGCTGGCAATATTTTGAGCTTGCTAAGTCTATTTGTCATGCGTATTAACGATTCTGTACCGGCGGCCAATATGTTATAATAATTATTCCAGCTATATCTGGAATTCTAGACGATTGTATGCATTTTATAATAAGAAGGATCTCGGGTAGCAAAAAGGGTTAAGTGAGATAGTTTGAAGCCTGGTAATTGATGGAGGTCCTTTTTAAACTGAATACAATCGTCTAATGGTAGCCAGAATATAGTTAAAAGGAGTTAAATGATTTCATTAGATTATAGTACATTGCAGAAGACGCCAGATCAGATGTGCCAGAAAGAGATGGACTATGCAGGAACAATGTTTCTCTATAGAGATGGACTATGCAGGAACAATGTGTCTCTATAGATACAGATATAGCTTTAAGGGGGGTGACCTGCTTTTTTTGTCTCCTTTTCTCTTATTCTCTGGCTTGTATCCATTTGACCCCATTCAGCCTACTGTTTTAAGACGTTTATCCCCATCCAGGTGTCAATTTTTTACTGGTGAGCGGTAGCGAGCCAGCAAATGTTTTAATGTTTTTGACAGCAGGCTAAATTTGTACATTTTTCGATAGAAAAATTTCTCCGGCGAAGCCGGATTTCTTCATATAATGCTGGCTCGCTATCGCTCGCCAGGAAGAAATCGACACCTAGATGGGGATAAACGTCTTACAATAGTTGGCTGAATGGGGCCGAATGAATACAAGCCAGAGAAAGAGAGAAAAGGAGAGAAATACAAAAAAGCAGGTCACCCCGCCTTAACTCAAATATAATTATCTGGAATGAACTATGGTGAATTGAATACCTGAAAACAAAACAATACAATGCACTCAGAAGGAGACAACTATGATAAAGTGGAAGCGTCTGGTTTCAGCTAAAGTTAAAGTAAAATATAGAATGAAAAAGTTTTACGGAGAGTGTTCCTGCCTAAACAAAATATGACTATGTGAGTAGAACCCAAAATATTAATCATTACACTGAATAGTTTAATGTTACTAAGCCTAATGTTAAAGTAATATATCTAGTATTGGAGCAAAATTACTTGTTTATATATATTTAGTTATTAATCGATTTATTCCAATATTCTTATTATTGTTTTCATATTGGTTTAATTGTTTATTTTTGTTATTGTTTTTACATCAGATTACAGCATATTGTGTTTTGTGTATATTATGGCTGAGTAAAGACGTCATTGTCATATTGTCATGTATGCCATCATGTTCCAGTGTGTGTGTGTGTGTGTGTGTGTGTGTGTGTGTGTGTGTGTGTGTGTGTGTGTGTGTGTGTGTGTGTGTGTGTGTGTGTGTGTGTGTGTGTGTGTGTGTGTGTGTGTGTGTGTGTGTGTGTGTGTGTGTGCGTGTGTGTGTGTGTGTGTGTTAAGAATGGGCCAGACTCCACATGATGAGGTAGGCTCCCACAACACCCTAACTGGTAAATTAAGTTTAGCTGGTAGTCCGAGTTATTCCATTAGGGAAGTTTTTGGCCATTCTTCTCGTGTCTGCAGCTCCAGCCCCCTTCCACACACTGAAAAAAACACACACACACATATACATACACACACACACAAACACACTGAAGTACACAGAGAAACACCCACACACACACATACACACCCACACTGAAACACACACACACACACACACAAACACACTGAAGTACACAGAGACACACCCACACACACACATACACACCCACACTGAAACACACACACCCCCACACCCACACACACACATACACATACACACCCACACTGAAACACACACACACAGATCGATGCGCGCCTGCGTGTGTGTGCTCATATCAATAATATTAGGAGGACGCGTATTCACTGTATCCTGGCGTACAATATACAATGGTCTGCAGCTTAGGAAGGATCTTTAAGAATCAAAGGTGTGTAATCTATTTAAGGGGAGATTTCCACCTGGAGGGTTTTTTTTCTGGACCCCTTTCTCCCTCGTGTTTAGCCCCATTGCTTTTGAAATTTTAAGACGTTCGCCCCATTAGTTTGGCGATTTTAAGAACCCTCGCCCCATTTCTGTCAATTTTAAGACCATTCGTGCCATATAGGTGTCGATATTTTCCTGGCGAGCGATAGCGAGCCTGCAATTTAAGGGGAATCGGCCTTCGGCCGGGACATTTTTCTACTGAAAAATGTACAAATTTATCTTGAAAGGGGGTCTAGGGAGAGTAATTTTAAGTTTGATGGAAGTCTAGGGAATCAACTAAAAACCTCCCCTTAATGAACTCTGACTGCCAAACTTCCTTCCTAAACTGAATGAAATCACCCAACAAGGCCAAAATAAAGGGAAGAAACGCATCCTGGACTACTGACAGGGTTATTACCACGCCTGTGTTGGTTACTTATTAGACCATATGTTGTCAGTTCAGTAAGGGAGCCCACCTCGCTTTTCTTTCCCTTTCTCTCCCTCTCTTTTTGGCTTGTATCCATTTGGCCCCATTCAACCTACTGTTTGAAGACGTTTACCACCATCCAGGTGTCAATATTTTCCTGGCGAGCGGTAGCGAGCCAGCATATATATATTTTTGTTTTAACAGCAAGCTAAATTTGTAAATTTTTCGATAGAAAAATTTCTCCGGCGAAGCCGGATTTCTCCATACAATACTGGCTCGCTATCGCTCGTCAGTAAGAAATCGACACCTGGATGGGGATAAACGTCTTAAAAAAATAGGCTGAATGGGGCCGAATGGATACAAGCCAAAGAGAAAGGGAGAGAAAGAGAAAAAAATCGAGGTGGGCTCTCTTAACCACCTATCCTACGCTTTGACATGCAATGGTATGCTATGTACACTATATGCTATGTACACTATATGCTATGTACACTATATGCTATGTACACTATATGCTATGTACACTATGCTATGAACGCCTTCTTTCACAATTATATTTTGGTGTTATCATATGTCGCATCTCGTCAATTTCCTCTCATTTTATGGCCATCTTAAAATCTCCTCAGCTATGTAATTCGATCTTACGCTCTAAGATGTTTGCTACACCATGGTATTATATGAAAAACCCAAACAATCTCAAGTGATCAATATAGCTGCCTTAAAACTTTTAATGCTACCCTAGGGTCTAATATGTTTACCATGCCATGTTGTGCTCCGTCCCATCATAAGGGCCGAGCGAGGGGCCCCTGGGGTGACAGAATGACGCACCGTTTTATGGGGAGATGGGCTGCTTTTTCTGGCCCCTCTTCTCCCTCATGCTTATAGCCCCATTGGATTTCAGTTTTAAAGACGTTCGGCCCACTAGTTTGGCCATTTTAAGACCTTTCGCCCCTTGTGTGTGTCAATAATATGAATGTTAGTGTCATTTAGGTGTCGATTTGTTTTCCTGTTTAGCGATAGCAAGCCTTACATTTAGGAGGAACCGGCCTTTGGCCGGGAAATTTTTCTACCGAAAAATGTACAAATATAAATTATATTAAAGGGGGAGCCTGGGCTTGTTATTTTAAGTTTGATGGAGGTCTAGGGAGGAAAATAAAACAATAATAAATAAATGAAAAACATTAACCAACAATGAACCATCCCCCCTTAATATCCTCCCAGCCTACCTTTGAGGGCGGGGAGGAGAGATCACACTTTAGCATATATATTGACTTCTGTAGCAGGCCAGGCGGCCATCGTAAAGTCATATTTCATAACTTCACCTAACCCTTGGCTCCAGGGCCTCATTATGGCTTCTTAGCTCGTATAACCAGTGATTTCTCATTAGGTTAACCCTTTCGATCAGTGAGAAAACAAGGTATTCTGTATCTCCTTGCGTTCTCCTTCTTGCCTGAATAGTGACAAGGTGGTAAATGGGTATGGAATTGACTGGTTTCTTGGAAGAGCTGGATTCCAGTTCGGTAGTGTAATTAGGATATCGTGTCTCAAATCATACTAATATACCATACACATTTATATACCATACTAATATACCATACACATTTATATACCATACTAATATACCATACACATTTATATATGTTTATAATCTTTCAAAGATTGTTGAAATTATGTCCTTCACTTTATTTCAAATCCTTCTTATCATAAATACAATTTTAACTTATTTGAGTAAAACTTTCACGATTTGTTTATATCGCTACTTTCATCTAACGATTGCATCTCACCTTTGCCCTACACGAAACTAAAGGCATGTTACGTTGGAGGAATATATATATATCTATGACATTTCTTCATACAAATAACAAACAACGATCAGATGTTTTAGTGTATACCAGCCTACATAGGTAATTGCTTTCCTTGAATTCAGGTTAACGTTTCGCGGTATTATTCAGCTTATGAATTATCTGAAATACAATTGGCTAAATTGATCACTGAAAACTCCATTAGAACAATTACATTAGCATTTAATGGCTGCTACTACAGTATGTTTTGCTTTCACCTGGGGAAATATATTTTATTTAGCATGATTCGATCTTGATTCTGTATTTATTGTTTTATATTTGTGTATACATAAATATGTTCATGTTATTAAACGTTATTAAACGTTATGAATTGAAGTGGAATTGAATTTAATGGCAAATCTGAAACGGCTATGTTTCTGTATCATATTAATACTAAATATCCCTAAGTAACAACATATCTCGCCACATAATCTTAGCTGAGTAAAATCAAGATGGAGTCAATAAGCTAATAAGAAAACAGGTTGTTGTCGATGTTACTCAACATAGATCGTCCATGGCGTAAGTTAATTAAGTAACACCCCGTTCTTAACATTAATCATCAATTACAAACCCCAATGCACTTGAATAAACTAATACAAACATATGGTCCTCCCGGGATTCGAACTCGGGACACTACATCCAGAACATAAACATCTAAACCATTACACCACCAACACAGAACAAGACTGAGAGCACACTAGCAACACAAACCACTACCACGGGAGTGAAGTGACAGGTTACCCCCAGCCCACCTAGTGAAGCCCTTTGGTTAATAAAAGCCGAGATTGGAAATTCCACGGAGTATTCTGGCCTGGTCGACAAAAGGGGACCGTGCGCTGTTACCTAGAGATCGTATATAGGAATAGAGATCGTATATAGGATCTTCTTGCCACTGGTGTTATTTCCCTCTCTTTACGCTCTAATGCCTCCACACCTATGATACACATTTGGAAATACTGGTATAGGATATATAGCGAGGTCTTTGGATATATTGTGTGTTTTGACTTACTTATAATGGGTTTTGTAATTATTGTTTTGTTGTGGTTAATGGATATTTAGTACTGGCTAGCGAGGTGGTCAGGTAAAGAAATGACTAGCCTCACTCAAGTGCTTTAATACAACTGGGAGGTGACAGATTATATATACACATTATAATATATATACACATTATACACATTTGTCATGGAATACATATAGTTTACTCAATGCTTAACATCAAACATGGTCTAGTATATTTCAGTAAGACAGCTACCAGACCAGATGGCTGGAGTAAAATAGGAAAGAAGAGTAATTGGAGAGAGGAAGAACAAGCTGAGAAGTGAGAAGTACAGTAGAAGACTGAAAGTTCTCGGGCTCAACCAAGTAGCAGCTACATGTTCTTCCTGTCTTATTATAACTGTGTTACTGAAGATTGCTAGTTGTTTAGGGGAAACCAATTATGAACTGTGACGTAACATATTCTTTAGGCCTTTGGTATGAAACAAAGCTGTATTTTGTCAATCCAAGAGGTATATCCTAAGTAATGGATCTTGTCACGTGTTTCGATTAATGAAAACTACATATAGAAATTGTGATGTATTTGTTATAGTTACGTAAGTATGCGTACGTTCATGTGTGTGTTACGTGTAGTCTTCACCTCTGTGTATATTCATATGATTATTATGTTGCCTGCTTTGTATCTAACCTTCCCTCTCAGCCATCATTGTGGCTTTCAAAAAGACTTTATCTTTGTTAAAGGGGGGATGGGTCGGTTTTCTGGACCACTTTCTCCCTCATGTTTAGCCCCATTTGTTTTCAGATGTTAAGATGTTTGCCCCATTAGTTAGTCGATTTTAAGACCTTTCGCCCCATTTCTTCGTCAATATTTAGACCTTTCGTGCTATTTAGGTGTCGATTTTTCCCCCTGGCGAACGATAGTGAGCCTGTAATGTTGGAAAAACCGGCCTTCGGCTGGGACATTTTTCTACCGATAAATGTACAAATTTATCTAGAAGGGGGATCTAATGGATGTTTAACTTGATGGAGGTCTAGGGAGGAAACTAGACAAATAATGAATACAAGCAAAAATCGCTCAAAAAGTGAACCATCTCCCCTTCATGTAAACTTCATCATTCGTATTATGACGCTATGGCTTGTTTTTGTAATAGTTACCCTTAATTAACAATTATTATATCTAACAGTAACTGTATATATACGTGGCTATTATTTATTTAACACTTTGCCTATCTTGAGTTAGTTAAGGGGAGATCTCCACTTGAGGGATTTTTGTCTTGACCCCTTTCTCCCTCATGTTTAGCCCCATTGCTTTTGATATTATAAAACGTTTGCCCCATTAGTTTAACGATTTTAAGAACTTTCACCCCATATTAAGACCTTTCGTGCAATTCAGGTGTCAATGTTATCCTGGCGAGCGATAGCGAGCCTGTAATTTAAGAGGAACCGGCCTTCGGCCGGGACATTTGTCTACCGAAAAATGTACAAATTTATCTTGAAAGGGACTCAAGGGGGTATAATTTTAAGCTTGATGGAGGTCTAGGGAACAAACTAAATACCTCCCCTTAATAATCCTTACCTGATATAACAGCTAATCTATCTATTCTTGATTTCCCTAGCATAACTTCCACGTGTTACATTGTATCGCTCCTACTTACTCAGTGTGTAATATTTAAGCGTAGTTCCTTCATAGTCTATCGCTCCAGTATGCAACCAACCACTACATTACCTTCTGAACTATACTATCGAAATCTTGAATCAAAGTTTCACTGGAGATGCCTGTAGCTTGGTAGGCATTCTGAGCTAAATCTTGAATCAAAGTTTCACTGGAGATGCCTGTAGCTTGGTAGGCATTCTGAGCTAAATCTTGAATCAAAGTTTCACTGGAGATGCCTGTAGCTTGGTAGGCATTCTGAGCTAAATCTTGAATCAAAGTTTCACTGGAGATGCCTGTAGCTTGGTAGGCATTCTGAGCTAAATCATAGACCCAAGTACCAAAGTATTGCAACCTCAAATAGAAGAATAATACAGTTTTTGTAGCAAGATAAAAACAAAATCATGATATCACTTCTAGATGATTGTGGCTTCCAAGGTTTCATGTCGTTGATTGCATCCTTTTCAGTCCCCTTTTTCCCTGACACCCTTTTCTGCTGATTCAAAAATGCGTTCCACTTAAGGGGAGGCAGACCGTTTTTCTGGACCCCCTTCTCCCTCATGTTTAGCCCCACTAGTTTTGAGATTATGAGACGTTCGGCCCGTTAGTTTGGCGATTTTAACACTTTTCGCCCCATTTCGTTGTCAATTTTAAGAACTTTCGTGCCATTTAGGTGTCGATTATTTCCTGGCGAGCGAAAGCGAGCCTGCAATTTTAAGAGGAATCAGCCTTCGGCCGGGACATTTTTCTACCGAAAAATGTACAAATTTATCTTGAAGCGGGGTCTAGGGGGTGTGTTTCTAAGCTTGATGGAGGTCTAGGGAGGAAACTAAAAATATATATGAATAAATGAATTAATAGACCAAACAAACGGTCAGTCTCCCCTTAACCAATATTCTCACTTATGCAAATAGCATGAACATTACAGTTGCCTTCCTAATTCCTAGGACAATGGTAGCCTGCGCCCGCGCCGCTGGAGTGTGCGTAGCGCAAAGGTATTGTCACTTATCTGCTGTCTGCCTGAGTGTTTCCATAACATCTTGAAAACTAATGATTCGATTCTCACGAAATATCGCCCTAATGTTCTTATTTTCTACCAAGAGAATAGTAACACCCCCATTTTTAGCTCCCACACCCACATGAGTTTAAAAGGGGAGATTTCCACTTGAGGGATTTTTTTCTTTACCCCTTTCTCCCTCATGTTTAGCCCCATTGCTTTTGAGATTTTAAGACGTTCGCCCCATTAGTTTGGCGATTTTAAGAACTTTCACCACATTTATGTCAATTTGAAGACCTTTCGTCCCATTTAGGTTTCGATTTTTTCCTGGCGAACGATAGTGAGCCTGTAATTTAAGAGGAACCGGCCTTCGGCCGGGAAATTTTTCTACCGAAAAATTTAAAAATTTATCTTGAAAGGGGGTCATGGGGGTGTAATTTCAAGCTTGATGGAAGTCTAGGAAACACACTAAAAACCTCCCCTTAAGTTTTCTCGGTCGTCATGAAGGAAATACTACTTTCCGGATAGTACCAGACTTCACACGCACATTTTATGGAATTTTACATCAAACAAATCTACTATTGGGGTCTTGGCTTCCTTATATTAGTACGATAATATCTTCCAAGTCTATTGGAACTGATTCTTAAACTTATACAACAATACTATGATAGTATACGTAAGTAGCTCTAGACAAAAAGTTTAGCCAGTCATCTTCAATGGATTGGTATATTTATGTAATCAATTATTCGTAGATTCCTTAGCCAGGTGTATAATTAACATGTCCAAGCATCGACTCTTGTAACAAACTCAACTGATGATGTTCACTGTGCATCCGAGAATGTCGTTGTATTTTGTATTTCGTAGACTGACTTCCACTAGATACTTGAATGCTGGCGTAATTGTTCTAGTGTAATGAGTGCCACATTATTCTAGCTTCAGTCTTTTCTATTAAGGGAGCCCACTTGTTTTTTTTTCTCTCTTTCTCCCCCTCTCTCTTTGGCTTGTATCCATTCGGCCCCATTCAGCCTGTTTTAAGACTTTTATCCCCATCCAGGTGTCCATATTTTCCTGCCGAGCGGGAGCGAACCAGCATATATGTATTTTTGTTTTGACAGCAAGCTAAATTTGTACATTTTTCGATAGAAAAATTTCTCCGGCGAAGCCGGATTTTCGCAAGGAAGAAATCGACACCTGGATGGGGATATACGTCTTAAAACAGTTAGCTGAATGGGGCCAAATGGATACAAGCCAGAGAAAGAGAGAAAAAAAGAGAGAAAGAGAAAACAAGCAGGTGACCCCCCTTAACCCCATAGCGTTGCATGGTATTCTTTCCTACATCTTTAAAAACAAACGTTGACCTATAGCTTAGCTAGCATAGTTACCATCAGCCCACAAAGGATCAACTGATCTGCTGTTATTTGTGTTCCTGCTTACTCCAGCAAAACATTGGTTACATCTAGTGCAATAGTTTGTGCATGGAAAGTTCCAGGTTCTATTGCTGAGCAGGTGGAGACAGATGGCAAGTCTCATTTCTCCCAATAATTTTGATCAACAAGTAGTACCTAGGAACCTGTAATATGGGGAACAGTGTGATGTTCCATCTTGAGAGGAAAACCTGGAGTACCAGGATATCATTCAGTAGCCCTGGCTGCGTAGTTCACTCAGGTTTCAAAGGACAAAAGGACAAAGATGAGCAATGCAAAACAAAGTGTAGGCAAGAGTACGTCTCTAACTTTACATATTCAAATGTGATGAGATAGTCGAAATGAGCTGAGGCGATCAAACTGGTCTGAGGTAGTTGATCATATTGGACCGATTGGTCGAAGTGACCCGTGCGGTCGAATTGGACCATGAAAGAATCGGCCAGTATATTGATATCCAACGAATGCAGCATCCAAATTCACAGTCCAATTATGTGCATTACTGATAATATATTGTTAAATTGTAAAGGTAAAGTTCCAAACACCCCGGATTCAGTAAACCATCATTTGCTTTATGCATATGAAGGAGACAAAAGGCAAAGCTGCCTGTAACAAGTGAGCCCCCACCCCACCCAAACTTGAAAGAGTGGAAGAGAGCCAAACTCAAGGTTTACTGTAGTCAAAATGTATGGACACACGGAGCTTGAGCAGTTTAGGTCATAGGATGAGGGAAAGACAGGTTGAGGGAGAGAGTTCGTAGAGCTTGCTTCTTGAATAGAAGAAAGACTGGTAAAATTGGTTCACTTGGGTTGAATGAGTTGGACAGAAGAGGGGTGGGAATGTGTTTTTCTATTTATACGATGGTCATTGTTATGGGCGTGATCGCGAATCGCCGAGTGAACAGGTCTCGATACTGGATGACCCGTTCTCACTGATATGCCTAAATGTTCGTGAATCCTAGCTTCTAATTGCTTCTTCGTTTAACCTATGTATATAGCCTTACATATATCACACGTGTATTGTTATACAACAGAAGAAACAAGCTTGGTAGGAATCACATCTTTATATTAAATTTTTTTTTTTTTTTTTTTTTTTAATCAAACTTTCGATGATCTTTAATTAATATATCGCTCTCTTTTTTTTGTTAGCTTCTGTTCGTTTTCTATAATATACCAATTTCAATATATTTTTGCGTAAATACCCTCGAGTTCGCTGAGTAATATCTTTTGTCAGCCCTAATGATTTTTCCTAATGTATCTATCGCGTTTGTGTTGTGAGCAGCTGTAATATAACTGTGTATGTTATCGAGTCTTTTGTTTAACTAATTACATTATACTATATAGTTTTCGTAATGTATCGCCTTATATATATATATATATATATATATATATATATATATATATATATACTGTATATATCCAAAGAAGCTGTCACGTTTAGCTCCTCGGTGGCCTAGTTGGTTTGGTGTTGGACTGTTGAGCTCCCAACCCAGGTTCATTCAGGTATATTCAAGATATGTCTAATAATGGAAATCCCTCATATCTTTACAGTATACGGTAAAATACATGACAAATAACCCTGATAACTATGATGGGACGATCCAATCAATTCTACGATAAGCAACGCTCCGAAATCATTTGGTTACTGATATTGCTTGTAACACGCAAAGTAATGCATAATGTGTTTGTATCTGGTTTCCCATATCAACTAGTTTTCTATCTCTATTATATGACATTTGTTGTATTTCCATAGTATATACGAATATAATTTTCTAAATACACACGAACGTCTCCTTTTTACATTAAAGTTGTGTTTGATTATTTTTCCAAAGTACTTTTACTTAAAAGAAAAGAGGGAAATTAACTTAGATATGCAATTGTGGCGTAAAATATATAATTATTATGTTTTTTCCACCAACCAACCTCACCTCTAAACTCAAATAATGAAACCAACAAATATATGTGGCATTGTGACTAAATCTTGATATACTAGTAATATTCAATCTTAACTCTATTCAATCTTAACTCTATTCAACTGACTCGAATTATCAATGCAAAAACTCAATTTGTATTATTACATTTGCTCTAGCTTACTCTACAAGGGAGCTTACCTATAACTAGGAGAAACAGCTTACACTCTCAGGGTATTTCTGAGTTTAGAAGCATTCAACTGGCGTGACACTATCTAAAGATAGGTTTCCCTATGGTCTACTTTCACATGAACATCAGTTGTTTCGTTTTAATTCTAACCTATTCGGATCGCTGAGCAATCGGAACAAGTTGTATTTAATCTGCTTCAATATACGTGTGTTTTCTGAAGTATACAAATCGGCTCTTTATATGCCTCCTTTATACTTTCTCTGGTGGATAATAACATCGAATACAGGTGTACAATAATTTTCTTTAAGGGGAATCACCGTTTTTTTTTTTTTCTTTCCCTAGCTTGTATCCATTCGGCCCCATTCAGCCAACTGTTTTAAGAGTTGTATCCCTATCCAGGTGTCGATTTCTTCCTCGCGAGCGAAATCGAGCCAGCATTGTATGGAGAAATCCTGCTTCGCCAGAGAAATTTTTCTGTCGAAAAATGTAAATTTTTTCTGTCGAAAAATGTACAAATTTAGCTTGCTGTCAAAACAAAAAATAAATATACTGGCTCGCTACCGCTCGCCAGGAAAATATTGACACCTGGATGGGAATACATTTCTTAAAACAGTAGGCTGAATGGGGCCGAATGGATACAAACCAAAGAGAGGGGGAGAGAAAGAGAAAAAAAGCGAGGTGGGCTCCCTAAATAATATTTGCCTATCTATCCGTGACAGGATTTGCACATCTACACGATCCAAGTCCTTTTATCTGCTCTCTCTTTTCCATTCAGCCTGGTATCTATTCCAGTTCAGTATAACTATAGTCTATTCGCTGTAAGTAGGCGAGAAATCATGACCTCTATCCTCTGTAACCCAAAAACGACTAGAGTATTCGAGCTAATATTTCTACCATTTGGGAAGGGTCAGGCAAGGAATAGATGTGGAAATTTACAGCCCATTTGCTATAGCCCCTTTTGAGTTACAGAAGATAGAGGTCATGATTTCTCGCCTACTTACAGCGAATAGACTATAGCATTCCTATATGTTTTATCTCTGTGAAATACCTTACAATTATATGACAACCACTTCCTTCATTCTTGACAACTATCAGATCTACAAATGGCCCATTTTCATACGTTTTTTCTCTCTCTCTCTCTCTCTCTCTCTCTCTCTCTCTCTCTCTCTCTCTCTCTCTCTCTCTCTCTCTCTCTCTCTCTCTCTCTCTCTCTCTCTCTCTCTCTCTCTCTCTCTCTCTCTCTCTCTGTCTGCCTGTCGTCTAGTGTATCAAAGTAATACGTATTCCATTATACAGTACTATGCAGGACAATATTGTTATTTTGCTCCATGTGGCAAGTATCAAAACTCTCTCAACACAAACCTTTATACTCAATTTCCATTAATGTTTCCTTTACCATTTATACTGTATATTCTGCTTACAAATAGTACTGCTATATAATTAGGACCTTTAAGGGGAGATAGGCCGTTTTTTGGTCGATTTTTCATTTATTAATTATTGTTCTAGTTTCCTCCCTAGACCTCCATCGAACTTAAAAAAACATCCATTAGATCCTCTTTCTAATTTTATTTGTGAATTTCCCGGCCAAAGGCCGGTTCCTCTTAAAATATCAGGCTCGCTGTCGCTCGCCAGGAAAAAATCGACTCCTAAATGACACGAAAGGTCTTAAAATTGACAACGAAATGGAGCGAAAGGTTTTAAAATCGTCAAACTAATAGGGCTAGACATGAGGGAGAAAGGGGGATCAGAAAAGCGGCCCATGTCCCCTTAATCCATATTAATGTGTGTGTATAATGTTGTCTCTCAGGTAATGGGCGTGATGGTGGGGATGGTCTGGGCGTGAACGGGGTCGTGCAGCACACCATCTATGACTCCATGGGCCGATACCGAGGATTCGCCCACCTCCAGCAGGTACGATCGCTCTAATAAGTCATGTACCAGCTGTCATTACGTTTGGCTTGCTCTGTGCTGCATTATTGTCTGTCGGATGTTGAATAGGGTGGGAAAGTGAAGGAACATGGTTGTATATTTCACTCAAAAAGAATAAATCATATGTAAATGTTGCTGATACCAATTATTGATCAATATATAACTGGTGCCGATACATCACTTATTAGGCCGACTGTACAGCAGGGTCAATAAGGTGTCAATCAAGGACTATTGTATTCTAAGACTGATGTGAATATCGGAAGGAATACGGGATAATGTACACAAGCATTGGGGTTAGGTGGTTATCTTTCGTAAATTGACCCGTCTATATCTACATTTCGAAGAGTGTTGAGAGGGGAAAAATAGTGTTGGAGAGTGAGGAAGCTGTTAAAGTTACTATTACTATGAAGCATAATATACTTATATGGTTTGTGCCATTCTAAACGATTACAGAGATGCTTGTATGCGTGTTTTATCGGACACGCCATAGTCATTAGTCATTTAATTTAATTTAATTGGCCAATTTGTATTAGTATATATTTATATACAGTATGCTTATATATATATATATATATATATATATATATATATATATATATATATATATATATATATATATATATATAGGTTATACCAGGTTTTTGCTGGGGTTAATTGGATTAATTAGGTTGGTTCTTACTTGACTGAAGAAGTTGAATCCACATAAACACATGCACAAAGGTAATAGAGGATAAATATAATACAGAGTACACACATAAGTTATATTGTTCAAGGTAATTAATATTACTGTCAGACGAAAGATAGATAAATATGTACAGTTTATAACGCACAAACGAGGATCCACAATTAAATTCCCAGGGGAATGAAACTGCAATATTATGATGTCACACTGAGTACTTCCTTCGATAAGGCACTTCACTAGTACTTCTTCGATGTCAAACTAAGCACTTCAATAATAAGGCACTTCTGTAGTATTCCGACGAGGGTCTTGGCCGTGGTTGTGGTCCTGACGTGGATGGTTGACAGCGGATGGAATTCGATGGAGAACTCTTGGGTGTTGGGTCTTGAATGAATATGTTCCGTTATACCAGCGTTATGTTATACGTATACATATCATCGAACTAACGTAAGGAGAAGTGTATACCAGTGTTGTACTGTCTCCTTAACTATTCTGACCTTTATAAGAGTTTTAATGCAGAACCTTCCAGCACTCTTGGGTTTAGGGTCTTGAATGAATATGAATTTGCTATGCCAGTGCTGTGCAAATCATATCATCGGACTAACATAAGAGGGTTGTTTATGCAAGGTCTCTTAACTGTCCTGACCGTTATAAGTCTTTCAGGGACTGGTGGATGGGTTTATTTGGCCCTTTTACACATACATGTCTTAATGCCATTGCCTGGGACAACGTAACGTATGGACTCTATGCAAAGTGCCATTATGCTTTAAGCTACGGTATCTCGCGAGCCCTACCTTTTAAAAGCCAATTGCCAGTGCGTGAACTTTTATAAGGATCCAGAATGTGTCGGTTTACTACCTATAAAGGGTATGTCAGTACAGCATTCTTTATGGACAATAATTCCTAGTAATCGAGGCGGAGGAATCAATATTGGGTTGCCACCATGGTGAGCTAATAAAAAATTCCTTTGATGAGCCAAGATCTAAAAATCCCGAATAAACCTTTACATGCCAGTGCTTTAATAATTTATTCAGTATAGCCCAAATCTTCCAGCTCTTAAAATATCTTTCAGTGAAATATGTTTTAAGAGCTTTCCAACTGTTACAGATCTTAACTTTGCCTGTCATAGTCCTACCTCTTCTGGCGTTTCTCCCGGTGTTCCTTCTCCAGGTAAGAAGGGCAGCTGTGCGGGGAAGAGGCCCTGGGGCACCTGGGGTAGCCCCTCCAGACTTCCCTCTCATGGTGGTGATGCGGCTTGGAGGAAGAAGGGCGTGTGGAGGTGTAGTGTTAATGCAAGCTTCGGCTTGCCTTGCCTTCCTTTCCACCTTTCCTTCTCCAGTTATCATTGGTGTTGTTGATGGTTCCAATGATGTCTTTGCCAGGTGTTGGAGGGAGTGCGGGCGTATCCTTTCTAAGGGGTGTGGTGGTATAGGTGGATTTTTTTTTTTTTTTTTTTTAATATTCCAACTTACTTCCTCTCGGGCATAGGCTGAGAGCCTTAACATTCACCGCTTTACAATGAACAGTGAAGCCCGTGAGGTCTTGTTCCAGTCTAGGGAGTGAGACATGTGAAGCACGTAGAGTACAACGAGCACCTGCCATCTTGCCTTCACATGAGGCACGGTGCTCACTCATGGCCCGAAACGACCCCATCTCTGAAGCCATCTCGTTCCCGTGCTTCACTGTCTCACCCCCTACACTCGGACTCACTCACACACACACAACGCCACCTGTTGAGCAGATAACTCACCAGGCATTGCACCCCTATAGCATATTTTGAATATGGGAATATTCATACACTGCTATTTAATCAGGGAACAATGAGGGTATTTTATTGACGTTTCGATGGGCTTGTGGTAATGCGCTGATACTAGGTACAGCACAAATTCCATCCCAATAATATCTTCCCATTGATACATCGGGATTTGAACCCGGGACCTTTGGATTACCAGGCCAGTGGCAAGACCACTCCACCACACCTCCCCTATATGTGTATATATATATATATATATATATATATATATATATATATATGATGTGAGTGTGTGTATGTGTGTGTGTATTTGTCTTTTTTTATAATTATAGACAGATATACAATTATGCTAATATTTGATTTGGTATTTGAAACACAATATACCTACCTCCTTTATACTATGTCTAGCAGTATTTATCAATAGATATTAATGATAATGTACAATATTCTTATACAAAGATGTCTTATTGTGACTGGCATTAAGAAAATTGACAAGCTCTACAGTCAACACACATATTTCATTATAATATGTAATTTCAGTTTTCTCTAAGTAGGGCAACAAGAGTACAGTAACTTAAGACATAATAATTTCAAAATTGCAGCGACTAGCATTTAATAGTTTTATATAAAATAGAATGCATGTTGAATTAAAGTTTGCAAGACCTAACAACCAATCCGTGTGTACACAGCAAAATATACCAAACAATACTATACACAAAATAACACACAATTATTGGCTACCCAGCAAGGATCATAGGTAAGTTATGCAGACTATTACTTAACCATAATGGACATACCAATATGTATTAAACAAAGTTGGGCGGGTGCCCAACCACGAAAGGGGTTGAAATAGGGGAGCTATCGCCCCGCCAAAGGTGGCTTTCTAGGGCCTTTCCTAGCTGATGCTGAGAGGACTGTGTTCTAGTCATGTGGTGATGGGCTGGTCTATCTGAGTGAGAACTGATTCTCTGCCATACCCATAGCTTACTCTGACTGTTCCTTTTACTTATATATTTTCTAGATCTCAAGTGACGGCGTCTCTTCCCAATTTACCAAGATTGGAAGCCAAAGCGTCACATTTTTCCTTTGCCCCTCAACTTTCTCTTCATAATTGCTGAGGGGCACAGGGCCCTGAGTGGGGCTTTGGTTTCCCGGGCGTTTCCGCACCCTCCTCAGATCCCCGCCATGGAGTGGCTTCGGTCACCCAAGCTATATTTTGGTCGGCAGGGAGGGTTCTGTGGGGGCGCTAGGTTATGGCCTTGGCCTTGCTCGGGGCCTTGGGGCTGTTCGGCCAGGCAGCTTGGGGAACAACAACAACAACAACAACAACAACAAAAGCTGCGCTGTCGTTGACATCAAACCCTTGTCTGCAGATCGATACTGTACATGATAAAATAAAGTTATACACACACTAACATGCAGTCCTTGTCTACAAAATTATAATTATTGCAATACTGCTGTACAATTACTAACACCGATTATTTGTCTACAGAATGATATGTACCAGAGCAGCTGCATGGCGCCCCAGACCTCCGCAACAGCTGCAGCCAGCGGCAGCAACAGCACCGGGCCAGCCACCAAGACCACCGCATCATTCCACTCAAGATTTTCGCTAACAAAGAAGCCCAAGTCCCCAGCTGTTGTACCGCCGCCCCCGGAGACCAAGGTGGAGGCTGTGAACGGGAGGAGAGGGACGGTGAAGGAGAGTGGGGAAGTTGGTGGTGGCACAGCAGGAACAGGAGGAGGTGAGGGGGATACTGGTGAGGGAGCCACAGAAGGTGGGGAGGGGAAGGGGGAGGCGCCTTGGAGGAGAATGATAACACATCTTACCTCCAATAATGAGTCCAAGTTGTTCGATGTTTGGCGTATCCCTGGCGTAAGAGGGAATCGGCAAGCCCAGCCTTCAGAGAGCGCTCTATAAGATACGCCTCAACGGGAGGAAATTATTAATAGTAAGTAGTAGGAAGAAAAGTATAGGAGTAAAATAAATCTAATAAATACATAAATTAAGAAATCCTATCTCCTTGCCAAAAACATATTGATTTACCGACCTCCATGGACTCAATTTTAAGGAAATATCTCTCGTCCGAGGGATAATAGACTATTTCACCTACTAAAAGTGTGCGTTATATTTTATATATCATGTAAAGGTACTGGAAGGACAAACACTGAAGTAGACGAATTAAAAGATATAAATGTTACTTAAGGCCAGGTCATACAGTGAAGTGAAAAGTGAGGACTGAAGGCTTAAGCACCCGTCACACTATGCCGAATTAAGTGCCGATGCTCCACGACTTAAGGAGTGGCGATAGAAGGGGGAGACCACTGGCGAGTAACGTGGGTGATCGCGGGACGGGACGCCCATGGCGGGCAGTATGGACGGGCACAGCGACTGGACGGGGTCGAGCGGCCCCCATGCAAGACCTAAGGGAGATACATGCACCGTAGCGCGCAAACTGGTCGGCGACAATGCTCCCGACGAGCGGCGCCTATAGGAGGTAGGGCGGCGCCTATAGGTACTACTGCGGCCATGGACGGCCACCCTGTCACATTGGACGCCTACTCCGTCATGCTTGACCCCGACCACGTGACGTCACACGAGCGGTGACGTTGCCACGTGCGACGTTGCCAGGTCGCGGACTCACGGGAGGCCCTCCCCCTATGACGCCGCCTGGGCGGCGACTCAAGAAACTTTCGACATTAGTCTTTGCTCATGGTCGCCGACTACATTTTGCTGGCCCACTCCAGTTGGGTTGCCTCAACAAATATTGCCGAGCCCTTGGGACGGCGTAGGCTCGCCGCAGGTCGTTACTGGGTCATCGCTTGACAGCGACCTACCTTATTGCGGCGTCTGACGCAGACAAGATGGCGCCCTTGTGCCGTCTGACGCCGACTGGACCCCACCCGCCTACCGTCCCCGTCCCGTCCATTTCCTTGACCTCACTAGCCGCCGACTCAGCTTATGGCAGTTGTGCATGTCGAACTTTTCCTGAAGCCCCTGGCGACCTCTCCTGACGTCTCTCGTGAGTTTGCGCCCACCTATGATGCGCGGTGATGTAGGCAAAGACCTCGTTACGACCCTTAAGTCCTGGAGCATCGGCACTTAAATCGGCATAGTGTGACAGGTGCTTTACGGCGTGGGGACGAGAAGGGTGTGATCATGACTAGAATGGGAAAGTCAATATATTTACCAAGAACTAGATCATCATCATTGATAAATAGATAAAATTATAGTGTTAGTAATTTAAGGGGGGAATGGATTATTCATTGGTCGATATATTTATTTGTTTATTCTTATAGTTTTCTCCCTAGACCTCCATCAAACTGAAAAGTAAATTCCCAAGATCACCCCTCTAGTTAAATTTGTATATTTTTCGGTAGAAAAATGTCCCGGTCGAAAGCCGGTTCCACCTAAATTACAGGCTCGCTATCACTCGCTAGGAAAAAATCGACAACTAAATGTGACGAATGGCCTTAACCCTTAACTGGCGGCGCGCAACATATGTCGAGTGAAAGAAATTTGGACTATGTGGCGGCTCACAACATAAGTCGTGTGCCATTTTCAGCACGTAAAGTTGCTGAGAGAGAGAGATAAGTGATGGCAGGAGAGTAGCGAGCGTATGACTGCTCCAGACCACCGCGGTGGACCAACTGACATGAATCCCACCCTCCTCCACCCTCTCGCACTCGCTACACAGGGAATCATGTAGGGAAAGTACCGAATTACATGGTTTTTGCACTCGTGTTGCGCGATTGTTGCAAGAAAACTAGCGGTCGTACAAGGATCGTTGGGGTGTCATTGGAAAGCTCTGTTTATGCCCTTTCAGGGATAGATACTTGTTTTACGCTCTGGGTCTTATTTAGGCATGAAAATGATCACGTAAACAACCCTATTTTGGGTAAAAACACCCCGCTGGGCGGTACATATTATTTACCGCCTAGGCCGCTCGTTAGGTGTTAATACTGATAAAGAAATGTGGTGAAAGGTCATAAAATCGCCAAACTAATAGGCCGAACGTCTTAAGATCTGAAAACTAATGGGGCTAAGCATGAGGGAGAAGGGGGGCCATAAAAACTAACCTTCCCACCCTTAAAGGAAATCTGTGCTACTATTCGAGGAATGTGAAATCGAAATTTTGGGGGCAAGAATGATATTGAACAGTTGAGGACGAATGAAGCTGGTACAAGTGCTGAGAGGTGGGGAAAAAATGTAATTCCCACTTATCAATTTCAACTTTTAGTGATGAGGTTGCTAGAAGACTTAAGCACTCATTATAGCGTTATGCATGTAACCGTAATAATGGTCAAATATAACAAACTATCCCAACATTTGTACCAGGACATATTGTCGTCAATTGTACACCGTAGCTCAATGGTAATGTGACTGCCTCTCCTCTTCAAATGTATTATATAATACATATGATTGTTATTAAAGAAACAGACAATTTTACTAGTAGACGTTTGTTCAGATTTGTTATAGACTGTTATAAACAGAGAGAATAATAATTGGCCAAATTTGAAAACAATTTGAGCGAATCTACCTCCCAAGCGTATCCATTCCATCAAGACGGACTCGAGATTTATTATTGTGAGTCACTTCGATATATATTCTTGCCAACAGCATACAAGTTTAGAAAGTACCTCTCGGAATGTAAACGACGAAATTAGCCCCGTGACTTCCGTCGGTCCTTTCCAAACTGAACACAATCGTCTAATGACAGCCAACATAAATCGAAAAAAGGACCTATGGTACGAACAGGACTCATAGTACGAAGGGGAATAACAATGGAGCCAGAAAGAGAGAGATAGAGATAGAGATAGAGAGAGAGAGATAAGTTACACATAAAAGAGACATAGTGGAATCACTGACGAGCCTAATTAGTCAGAAGAATTGGGTAATCAGTGTCGATATCTAAAATCATCGTCCAGCGATTTAACTGCAGAGCGAAAACGAATGTAACCGATTAGAGGCCGTTAGTGTTGAGTGCCTTTGATAGAAATAGAAAAATGAGCGAATTAGATTCTATTTTAGTCGAGGCAATTTTTGGAACAGTGGCGTTAGGCAGGGATGGCCAGTGAGAAAGGAGAATATATGTATTCCCAATATGTACCGTACGTAATATACTCTATGTTATGTGAAAATACTTTGAAACTATAAACTATAAATGTAATACAGTAAAAACCTTAGACTTTGTATGTAAAGAGTTAGACAGACGCTTACTATTTTTAAACATACAAAAACTACATAGAAAAATATGCAAAGCAATGTTAGGTTGTTGTATCTAACCGGAAAGTGTGAAGTGATGTTGAGAGATAAGATGAAGGCAACGAATGGGAAAAGCACAGTCCTAATAAAATGAATAGATACAAGCACAACATTTGATATTTAATATTGTCATGGGCTATATATTATGTAGGTGTGTAAGTGTCCATTCTGAATGAGCGTGTGTAGTCATGGAACCTCTGTATGTGCGTGTGTGTGTGTGTGCGTGTGCGTGTGTGTGTGTGTGCCTGTACATTTGTGTATGTGTGTATGTATATGTGTGTATTTGTGTTTAGGTATCCACGGTTCGCCTTGGGTGTCCATACCTCACCAACTTAAGGTTCGTGTTGTATATACTCCTCATATACATATATATATAATTATAATATATATATATATTTTTGTCAATGATTATTTTTTACGATGTTGATTTTGCCTCGCTGCCTATATTTACATCTCACTCTACTCCAAGCCACAGCCCAAAACCAAAAAAAAAGTATATATATATATATAAATAACTATATAAAAGAAAAACCTGTGAAACGCCCACATTCAAAAGTTACGAATCAAAATAATAGTGTACATTCCTTTAGATTTATGTCATCGAGAAAGTTAATGGCATTTTTTCTTGAATGTTGTTGTTCTTGCGGTTTGCGGTCACTTCGCCCACGGGCAATTCACTACCAATACTGTCTCATACATTAATTAATTAATCACAGCTTTCTTAAGCGTACTATCGCATGCACCAGTAAGTGGTGCACTTTTAAAGTATACATCTGATAAAATTCAGCAAAACACTGATTTCGGAATGTGTGTGTATTGGAATATCTCATGGTATTGGAACAGTATGTCAAAACATTAATTTAACAGATGAACCACCTTTCAGTGTAGGTGAGAGCACCTTATGCACGAAATCACACATGTGAGGGATGTCCCTGGTCACAAACTATAAATTCACAGTTTGAAAAAGACTGCATGACCCGGTAGGGATTCATAATCCTTCAGAATATGTACTCTGATTCCACATTATTGAAAAATATATTACCTGGTGACAGAAACAAAAAAACATAGGGTTACGAGTTTTAAAAGGGAGTGTTCTGAAAATTTTAGTGTGCTGGGAGCATGACTCGTATGTAAAAGATGTTATAGTGATCTGTTCATTACTGCTGTGTCGTCTGTGTAGAAAAGAGCATTATTCGGGTGCATTCGCAATAAATTGGGGATATGAGACGAGATTATCTCTATACAGTTATATATTTGCGATGCCATGAATGGAGCTGCAATCTGCTTAATTATTCGGCAATTAGCTTCATTAGCTAACCAGATAATTGTTTGGCTGATTAGCTACTTCCGTACGGGTACAACCCATTTTAAAATTTGCAAATAATATATGGCGTACTATTAATGGTTAGTCCTAGAAGTCATATTTAGATACTGGCCCAAGCTAGTATATTTGTCACCAACTATAAAATACAACTATTTCGGGCTTTAATAAGTCTATCAAATACGGCTTGTCACCCATATGAGTTGAGGTTGTGGAAGATCAGTGATAAAATTACCAAAGTTCTTACATGCTTCGTTGAGGTCTAGTCGATAGAGCACCTGCCGGCATAGCTTCAAATGTTGACCTTACCAGTTATGTTTACATGCATCTAGGTGGACAACCTTGTAAATACCTTGCAGGACGCTCATAGCCATTTCTTGATTTTAGTAACCAAACAACTAGGGTCAGTGATATTATTTTTGTCTTAATAACCAGATATGTTATGTATATATTACAATCATATACAAATACAATTTTCAAAAATATAAAAAATATGTTCATCTTTGGTTGCTAGATGGAAAAGATAATGGAGGAGGTGAAAGGTCAAAACTCAGTTTGCTTGTTTTACTTGAAAATAGCATTTACTGTGCATAGTTCCTAATATAGTAAAACATTGTCCTACAGCGGTATACCTAAGCTAAATATGATACCAAATTGCATGTCAAATAATTAAATTGTGTAACAATTTATTAAGAATGCCACCACATTGCATTTCTTCTATTCTAAATTAACAGTGTTAATAATGAAACATTGTCGTTGCTCATTAGTGTATTAAATTTGGTAATATAACAATAGCAATTAAGAAATCTCCCAACAGAACACCCTATTTCAATATTAAGTTCGACTACATACTGAACATAAAGCTACCAATGCTACTTTTAAATTACCAGAGCTCCTTCAACGGGTATTGCCATAATGATCATATTTAAGCACGTATTAAACTGTGGGTATAGGAACAATAAATAATAACATTAACACACATTTTAAATGCATATCAAAGGAAGATGAATACTATAGTTAACGATCTGTTTCTAACTTCCCTAGATCATTCCTTGGAATTTCCTACACTGCTTTATTATTTAAACATATATTAGTAATACAGTCAATGAATTATAGTCATGTCTTGCAAATATTTATAATAACACTATATATTCTATAATAGGAAGATATAGATTTCTCAGGTTTGACCTTCTCTGATGCCCTTGTCGAAAGCCGATCAACTTTTATTAATTACGGTACCTTTTTTAAGAACCTCAAGACATTGTCTTTCAAATTATATCAATCTAACATCATATACTTTCAAGTAAATATGTATACATTACCATTAGATTCTACTATATCAGGGACGGTTAAGTTAGTTAAAGTCCTTCAAACAAGTTCCAAATAATGTTTGTGCGCAAGGTTGTGAATCTAGATGTACTGTATATTATAAACAGGATTTCAGGCAACAAAGGTTATACACCAAGCCCTGTTTGTTTTTCACTCTGCCTTCTGGGAACTGCATTAAGCCACCTATCCAAACCTAACTAATTTCCCACTCCATGGGTTCTTCAATATTAAGTGTATTCCTCCTGTGCATTGTTTTGTGCGACATGTTTGGAATACTCGCACATGCGGGATGATTCAACATATGCATATTTTACTATCTCCTTAACGCTCCTATACTAACTCCATCCAGTCACTTGTCATATTAGTATCACTCTCTGATTTCTATATATTTTTCAATTATCATTGTTCTTAAGAACTGAGTTTACATATCATCCGGAGCAGAAGTTAGTAGTCATACGTTATTCAACACACTCACCTCTATTCTGCCCAACTCTCCTTACCCAAGAGTGAATCGTAAATGAACTCAAATGCATAATTGGACTAGTAGACTATTAACTTTTCTATTGATGAGAAATTGTTACAGTAACGTTTGCATTTTTTCCCCAGAAATAAGTTTAAAAAAAACATAAAAAAATCACACACACAACTCTATTGTGGGTGACAAAGCTTCTCAGCGAACTGGCTTCTGGGCGAAGGGACCTATAGCTGTTCTTACGATGTGTACTTGAACCGTGACCGTGCTGTGACAATATTTTGACTCTCTCGCACAATGGCCAAATACTAAATACTATTAATAAACCAATATCTTATAAATACCTTCCAAATAATCTCTTCGGATATTTTATCTCCTCAAAGTGTTGCTTCCAGTGGTGCATTGAACTACGGCTGAGGGTGCATGTCAGTGTGTCCCCCTCAGAGGCTCCAGTATATTATACCAATCATTGTTGTGCAAGTGTATATAAATTGTGCCAAAATGAATGTAATAAATGGCTTATGAATATTATCGTGTTCTACTTTATCCCCTTATCTAATACCTAGAGCAGTTAGTCCAGCACCCTACTCGTAATCCTCACCACCTTGGAGATCGGCCCAAAATTCTAGACTTATTTCTAACCTCTAATCCTTCTACTTACGCTGTAAGCCTTTTTTATCCATTCGGTTCCTCCGATCACAACTTTATCTCTGCTACCTGTCTTACGCCTCCAGGTATGGCCAGCCGACCCTCCCAGCCGGCGGCGCTTGTGGCACTTTGGTGCTGCTGACTGGGAGGCTCTTCGGCAGTGCTTGATTTCCCATGGAAGTATTTTTGCTTCCTTGGCCGAGGATCCGAGGAATGTGCCGAGTGTATAACCAAGGTAATCCTATCAGGCATGGAGGCAGTAGACAGGTTATTACGTATGGTTTTGCTCAGATTTGCATCACAAGTACACTTTGGCCCGCTGAATACACATTCACCTGGGTCCAGGCCAAAAGGGGTAACTTGTCAGGGCATGTTCGAATTTTGAGTTTGCAAGGGTATATATGGATTCGTCTCGTCTTTGCGATTCTAACGGTATATGAATTTTATTATTTTGGAAATTTTTGAGGCCCTATAGGCCTAATTTTGATTTTGAAAACTTCTAAATCACCATAGACAGGTTATTATGTATGGATTTTGCTCAGATTTGCATCACAAGTACACTTTGGCCCGCTGAATATAATGGCACAAACATAATCGAAATCGGACCAGTACTTTAGGATTTCGATTTTGATTTGACCTCCAGAAACGCCCGAAATGAGCACTTTTTCAACTTTAAAAGTGTTCTGTAGCCCAAACTAAGAGTCCAAATTAATTTTACTTGGTGCCATCCGATTTTTCTCGCCCAACAGCTTCCATACATGGTCATAGATTCCATTTTTGACCAGCCATTTGCCCAGAATCAAACAATATATTTTGAAAACACCTGGGTTACTTATTAGTCCACGCGAAACCGAGTATCTTGGCAGGTCATGTTCGAATTTTGTGTTTTCAAGGGTATTTATGGATTCGTCTCGTCATTGCGATGCCAACGGTATATAATACTTTGTATTTAGACCATTTTGAAGGCCCAATAGGCCTAATTTTGATTTTGATTTTGAAAACTTCTAAATCACCCATAGACGGGTTATTTATGTATGGATTTTGCTCAAATTTCTACCATAATCAATGACGTTTCGCCCAAAATGAAAACAGCATACCCAACTCTGCGATGGGTTACCATCATCACTATTAGTCACTATCATCATTAATATCATCAGCACTACTTCTATTATAATCATCACTACTACTCTCACCATAATTACTACTACTCTCATCACTATTACTATATAATCACTATAACTTTCACCATAATCAATACTACTCACCATCATCACTACTACTGTCACCATCGTCACTACCATCAACACTACTGTCATCATTATCACTACAACTATCATAATTACTTGTCACCATCATCACTACTATTATGACCATCATCACTACTACTAGTACTGTCACTATTACTACCACTACAAGACTAGGAAAGACAGACAAACGTCTCACCATTATCATCACATCTGAGACATGTGTATGATGTGTGGATTTCTGTGTGCCACACACACAGGGAATAGATACAAGGGGGGGGGGGGGGGGGGACCATTTTTTGGACCTAAAATCATAACTATTGCACGAATTCAAAAAATATGTTTTTAATTACCGTCGCATTCACGCACCGAAGGTTCGTGTGAAGTTTGGTGAAAATCCATCATACGGTCTAGGAGGAGTTCTCGGACGGACAGACAGACAGACATTTCGATTAGCATGTACCACTATACGGGGGGCGATACCAGTCTGTTTACGCAGAGTTGATAACAAAAATGTGTGTTGTTGTTTTTATTATTATTATTGAAGGTTTTGACTGATTTAGCAATGTTTTAGCATCTGGATTCTAGTGCTGTCCCCTACTCCGATTATAAGTTAAAACAAAACGCACCCCAAGAACCCTTTTCAAGCTAAATATTTGTATTTTTCGGCCATAGGCCTGGATTATTGTAAATATGTATTATCGTAACTATGATATCCAAGTATATCTATAAGCATTTACCTGTAAATGTAATTGTATATATCTTTGCTATAAACCACATGAATGCTTTTATGCTAAACAAATGACATCAATGTTGTTTCCACTAGTTGTATTTCCGTTTAGAAAAAATAAAAGTAAAACCTAAAGAATATATCGGTGATGCAACTTTGATGAGTGACTGTACCTGGTTAGTCGGTCTCTCCCCCACCATCGGGTTAGTCACAGAGATGAGCAGCATAGCAACCAGCAGACTAGCGGTTGCCAATCTATGTTATACATGGTGTTAGCGACTCTTAGAAATTCACGGCCCATTTATATGGCAACAGTTCCAGCTGATTGACTAGTGCTACCGACCGTGATCCTTAAATCCTTTGTTAAGAATTAATGATAACTACATGACGAGACATTGGACACGATCGCAGAAGCCTATCAGCTGGAATTATTGACATATCGGTGGCCCGTTAATTTTGAGAGTCGCTGAACACGAGTAGACCGGAAGTACTATTTGTTGTCTCGAGTGTTAACGTCACACGTGCAATATACAGTGTTAAGCTGTACCTCAGTGTGTGTGCAAAGTTAAATACAACCGGCTAGCTTTAGTGTTAATAAACAACATATGGGGTCATCAGATAAATCAAGTAATACTGTATACTACATTATGTGATCAATGCAGACGATGTGCATATAACGGGAGTGTCTGGCTAGCCGCAAAAGACACGGCATAATATTACGTAACTGGTAATCTGTTCCCCCCCCTGTTGCTACTTGACATCTACGTAGTAGTATACCGCCTAATATATCAGCTGATGGCGACTTTTCATCAATACATCGATTAATACACCGCGATCAATGTATTGTAAACGACTAATGTATTTAATTAAAACATGTTACATAGATTAATTAAAAGATAAATTACGCTTGGGAAACTCACCCATGCCTGAGAAACTCACCCACGGCTAGGCGGCCTGTGATTGGTTGGCGGTGATCAGCCTGGTCCCTCGCCAGTCGCCACCAGATTATTGCTCAGTACTTAGTTTCCGTGTCAAAACATTCCATATACCTGCATGCCCACTGCTAATGTTTGATCTAAGCATTGTGGATAATATTTGATTGGTGTTCTTAGCCACGTGACCACAGCAGAAGTTCCTTAGTCATCGCCCAGGGCTCACACGCGGCGGGTGGAAGCTGTTGGGGATAGTATAATATTTATTTGTGTTTGTGCCTGTATTTTGTGAAGAACTTGGATATTTGGACTTCTGTTACGGCGGTGAACTTAGGACTTTCTGTGCGGACTGAAAAGTGACTGGCCAAGATGCTGTGGCTTCTCAATTAAGGTTTGTTAAGAGTGTTTCCGTTCGTGGTTCTTTATGGTCACCCCTCCGTCCGCATCCCATTATTGTACAATAGACCTATTTATCTATAGCCAGACGTCATGATGCCCAAAAAGGGGTGGACACGAATGAATGAATCGCCTCCATGCACCTTTGTTAGCCGGTGTCCCTCCTCCCACCCAACACTACTTGCATATTCCGTATCACTTAACTCCATCCTGAATCTACCTCACTGTCGGTCTGCTCTTCCTCTCTGCCCTTCCACCTCCCTCACGTACACACCTTTTAGTCGTTTTTCACTCCCAATACGTTCCACATGCCAGAGTTAAAATCATGTAGTGGTGCAAATATGTCTTGTCTGTAGATTTGAGGGCTCTGTGGGCAGGCCCAATTCTCTCTCTCGCTCTTGCCTCTATCTCTCGCCTCTATCTCTCTCTCGCCTCTATCTCTCTTTCGCCTCTATCTCTCTCTTGCTCTTGCCTCTGGCGCTCTCTCGCTCTTGCCTCTATCTCTCGCTCTTGCCTCTATCTCTCGCCTCTATCTCTCTCTCGCTCTTGCCTCTCTCTCGTTCTTGCCTCTCTCTCGCTCTTGCCTCTATCTCTCTCTTGCCTCTATCTCTCTCTCGCTCTTGCCTCTATCTCTCTCTCGCTCTTGCCTCTATCTCTCTCTCGCTCTTGCCTCTTCTCTCTCTCTCTCTCGCTCTTGCCTCTTCTCTCTCTCTCTCTCTCGCTCTGAATTATAGAACTCGTCGACCTGAATTCTCGCCGAAGCGCGAACCTAGAACTCTCGTCGACGATGGAACACTCGTCGACAGGTCCACCTACAAAATAATCGTTGAAAAGAAAGAATAAAGTTTAAAAATATATATTTATATATAAACTATAATTAGAAGTTATGGTGAATCTTAAGAACAGTGGTTGTGTAGGTAAGTGGTTCGTTGTGTAGTGGTAACTGATGTGCCGTTTTGCCCAAAATCAAAACTACATACCCAACTCTGCGATGGGTTACCATCATCACCAATAATACCATCATCAATCATAATCATTACTACTGCCATAATCACTACAACTGCCACAATCATCACGACTACTTTCATCACCATTACTATGATCATCATCACTACTACAATTACAATCACCACTACTACTGTCACCATTGTCACTACCATCTTAATCACTACTATCATCATTGATACTACAACTATCAACCATCACAACTACTATCATCACCACCATCTTACAATCATCATTACTACTGTTAACATCATCACTACTACTATAACCATCATCATTACTACTGTCACAAGTATTACAATCATGTATCCCATCACCATCATCACTACTACTGCCATCATTACCATTACTATGATCTTCATCATCACAACTATGGTCATCACTACAACTTTCACCATCATCACTACTACTCACACCATCGTCACTACTGTCATCATTATCACTACAACTACCATCATTACTTGTCACCATCATCACTACTATTATGACCATCATCACTACTACTAGTACTGTCACCATCATATCTACTACTGTCATCATCATCACTACTGTCATCATCAATACAACTACAACCATCATCACTACTATTATCACCATCATCACTACTGTCACCATCAATCCCACTATTACTACCATCACTTATAATGCCAACTAAACTAAAGTAGATGTGCCGTTTTGCCCAAAATCAAAACGGCATACCCAACTCTGCGATGGGTTACCATCATCACTACTAATACCATCATCAATCACAATTATCACTACTACTGCCATCATCACTACAACTGCCACAATCATCACGACTACTGTCATCATCACCATTACTATGATCATCACTACTACAATTACAATCATCACTACTACTCTCACCATCATCACTACTACTGTCACCATTGTCACTACCATCTTAATCACTGTCATCATCATTCATACTACAACTATCAACCATCATTAATACTATCATCACCATCTTATAATCATCATTTCTACTGTCACCATCACTACTACTGCCATCGTCACCATTATTATGATCTTCAGCACAACTATTGTCATCATCACTACAACTTTCACCATCATCACTACTACTCCCCATCATCACTAATACTCACACCATCGTGTGTCATTATTATCACTACAACTATCATCATTACTTGTCACCATCATCACTACTAGTACTGTCACCATCATATCTACTACTTTCACCATCATATCTACTACTGTCATCATCATCAATACAACTACAACACAACCATGATCACTACTATTATCACCATCATCATCACTAAAATGATAACTATTGCATACATTCAAAAACATTTTGTTGACTGACCGTCTCATTCACGCACCAAATGTTCGTTAGAAGATTGTGTGAAAATCCGTCAAACGGTCTAGGAGTTTTCGGAAAGACAGAAATATGTCTCACTATTATCATCACACCTGAGACGTGTATGATGGGCTGGTTGAGGGGGGGGGGAACCATATTTTGGACCTAAGATCATAACTATTGCACAAATTCAAAACATATTTTTTTGATTACCGTCGAATTCACGCACCGAATGTTCGTGTGAAGTTTGGTGAAAATCCGTCAAACGGTCTAGGAGAAGTTCTCGGACAGACAGACAGACAGACAGACATTTCGATTAGCATGTACCACTATACGGGGGGCGATACCACTCTGCTTACGCAGAGTTGATAAATACACTTTCACACGCTGAATCCAATGGCACAAACAACATTAAAATCGGACTAGTACTTTTGGATTTCAATTTTGATTTGTCCTCCAGAAACGCCCAAAATGAGCAGTTTTTCAACTTTAAAAGTTTTCTGTAGCCCAAACTAAGAGTCCAAAATAGTTTTACGTGGTGCCATTCTATTTATCTCGCCCAACAGCTTCCATACATGGTCATAGATTCCATTTTCGACCAGCCTTTCGCCCAGAATCAAACAATATATTTTGAAAACACCTGGGTATTTTAATTTTAAGTCCAGGCGAAACCGAGTATCTTGGCAGGTCATGTTCGAATTTTGTGTTTTCAAGGGTAATTATGGATTCGTCTCGTCGTTGCGATTCCATCGGTATATAATAGTTTGGATTTAGACCATTTTGAAGGCCCAATAGGCCTAATTTTGATTTATATTTTGAACACTTCTAAATCACCCATAGACGGGTTATTTATGTATGGATTTTTTATCTTTCTCTCCTTTTCTCTCTTTCCCTGGCTTGTATCCATTCGGTCCCATTCAGCCAACTGTTTTAAGACGTTCATCCCCATCCAAGTGTCGATTTCGTCCTGGCGAGCCTGCATTGTATGGAGAAATCCGGCTTCGCCGGAGACATTTTTCTATTGAAAAATGTACAAATTTAGCTTGCTGTCAATACAGAAAATATTTATATGCTGGCTCGCTACCACTCGCCAGGAAAATATTGACACCTGGATGGGGGTAAACGTCTTAAAACAGTAGGCTGAATGGGGCCGAATGGATACATGCCAAAGAGAGGGAGAGAAAGAGAGAAAAAAAGCGAGATGGGCTCCCTTAAACCAAGCTTCTTCTTTTTTTTCTTCCTCACTCTAGTTCCAGAAAGTTGGGTTGGTAATTATTTTCTATCTGGGTGAACAGTTGCTGGTTGAAAATTATTATTTGAGCTTAGCCAGGAAATCACAGTGAAGTTGAACAATCATTATTCTGCCTGTAATCTGTTTGTATTGAAAGGTTTGTTACCCCCATTTTATAGTGAATACACTATGGGGGGGTCACAGGCTTTGTTCTCCTTTTCTCTCTTTCTCTGGCTTGTATCCATTCGGCCCCATTCAGCCAACTGTTTTAAGACGTTTATCCCCATCTATGTGTCAATTTCTTCCCGGCGAGCGATAGCGAGCCAGCATTGTATGGAGAAATCCGGCTTCGCCGGAGAAATTTTTCTATCGAAAAATGTACACATTTAGCTTACTGCCAAAACAAAAATATATAGGCCTATACGCTGGCTCGCTACCGCTCGCCAGGAAAATATTGACACCTGGATGGGGGTAAACGTCTTAAAACTGTAGGCTGAATGGGACCGAATGGATATCAGCATAAGAGAGAGGGAGATAAAGAGAACAAAAAGCGAGTCGGGGTCCCTTAAATGTATCTGGAAGTTATGAGTATTTATCAAGGTACAAGACATGTATGCATATGCTGTTATAATGTTAGTCGTTGCTATTTTGTAAACAATGTTTTTGTTTATAATAGATGCAAACAAACACGAGTATTATATGAAGGTTATTTGTTGTGATCTGTATTTTAAGCCGAGTCGTGTTTACAAACCTAAATATAATATGTATACAAATGCATATCACAATAATGTTGCACTAATACGTGAAGCCAGACATTTATAAGATAATAGTGATATGGTATGCAAGGATAAGACACATTCACTGTAATACATACAAAGGAACAACAAAGTAAGAACCACATTCAATACAACATCCATAATAGAACAGCAAAACAGCAAACAAATGCACAGTGCTTGCTCTAGAGAGAATTAGCATCGAACTTTCGCTGGTGCGGAAAAAGAAAAGAATGCTAGAGAGTTTGACTGGCAATTGGCAGGGTAAATGACGGGCGAGCAGGGAAGGGAATTAAGTGGTCAGTCGCCACCGCGGGAAGGAACATATACACAAAAGTTCGGAGAATATTTTCAGCCTGGAGGTTGCTGAAGGTCCTAGTTTAGCTATAATATTGGGTACCGGTACGATATAATAAATATGAACTATGATAGGCCCAGGGTTAGCTATAGAATTATGATATGTCCTGAACTAATTATAAAATCATTGTGAATGCTAGCCCCTAATTAGAATAACAGTACAGTAACATTCAACATACACTACACGCACCACAAGCGATTAGGAGCTTTATTCGTAGTTTGAATAAACCTCTTTCAGGGATATTTTGTGAAAATCTATGTGAATGTGTTATTTGAACTAAGACGTAAATTAAGCAGTTTTGAGTCAATACAATGGGAGTTGTATTAGTGATGCCTCCCTAGGAGCAGCTTGCTGCTATTCGCTATATAACATAATCAAATAAGAAAATTCCCAAGGCCTAGAAAAGTCTACATAATATGAACTTCGGATTTGTTTAGAAGTCAGTCAGTTGGTTAGGAAGTGATAGAGCCATTATTTAGAAGTCAGTTGGTTAGGAAGTGATAGAGCCATTATTTAGAAGTCAGTTGGTTAGGAAGTGATAGAGCCATTATTTAGAAGTCAGTTGGTTAGGAAGTGATAGAGCCATTATTTAGAAGTCAGTTGGTTAGGAAGTGATAGAGCCATTATTTAGAAGTCAGTTGGTTAGGAAGTGATAGAGCCATTATTTTGCAAAAATATTTGGGAAGACTAGTCTTATATTGTGGTATGTACGGTACTGAATTTGGATGCAAGAACGATCTATAATAAATTGTCAATATACATTATACATGAGGGATCTAATAATATCAAAATACATAATAATAGCCTGCGTAATATCACAGTGAATTATATTTAGAAGAACGGTGAACGTCTGCGTTAATACCGAACATTAAGCAATGACAAGTTAATGACATTCTCATTAGATTATATTTAATCGTCATCTTTATACCATAGTTAGTTTGTGGAGTAACAGGTAGCCTATGAATGAGTGTTACTATAACAATACGGACACAAATAAGTTGTTCAATTCACTAAGCTCATTACCGGTAATATCAATGCACATAGCCTACTATGTAAGAGAAAGATATGTACAATATATATATATATATACAGTATATATATATATATATATATATATATATATATATATATATATATATATATATATATATATATATAGAGAGAGAGAGAGAGAGATAGGGGGGGGGGGAGATTTATGTGTGTGCGTGTTATAGTCAAACCACTCACACACACTGTCAAACAGACCTGTAATGTACACAACGCCTCCATTAAGTGATTCGCTAATTAGGGGTGTGAAGAACGAGATAAACGTTTGTAAGTCACGTAAGTACTATTATGTGTTGTGTCCTTATATGATCAATTATCAGTAGAGCGGTACATGTATCATGCTGAGGAGGAATTGTTGCTCTACAAAATGCATAGGCCACACACAACATACATGCAAATATTACTCATAATTATGTTCTAATTAACAATTATGTGAAGCCGTTGTCAGGAAGATGTGAACACCTCCTAATGGTAGACAGTTTACGGTGAGCGCAAAGTAGTGAATCAAAGTAAATTGATTATTGTGACAAAATTAGTATATCAAAATAGTTCGCTCGTTTAGAGTGGGGCAGCAGGAACATTTGTCAGCCAGAGTGGACAGAAGGGTGCTGAGCTGGTATGGTCATGTTGAACGAATGGGAGATGAAAGGCTTACAAAGAGAATATGTGAGTCAGGTACAAGGGGAGATAGAAGGGCAGGAAGACCCCCATTGAGATGGAGAGACTGTGTAAGAAAAGCTTTGGATGATAGAGGAATGACTATAGATCAGGCAGGGGAAGTGGTGGTGGACAGGAGTGAATGGAGAATGCTTGTGAATAGTTGAGTGAACACGTGGTCATTTGGAGTAAGGGGTCGGGCGCAAGTTGGACTAGATAATAGTCCATCAGGCGCCTGGCCCGGGGAGACGATTAATATGAAGGGTGCGCCTAGAAGTGTGGTGGGAGGGCGTGTGGCTTTGGCTCCGCTGCATGTCTGCCTGCCGAGATCGGAACCTCTCCGGGTGGTCGGGGGCCGTGGGAGTGCTGAAGCGACCTTGGTGACCCTGGTCTCTGGGTCTTCTCCTGGGTGATCTGGATGTGTGTGAGTTTGTGCTTTTTATCTGTGTTTATTCGTTGTTTTATGTTGTTTTTGTGTTTTCCCTGTTCTTGCTCTGCCTTGAGTCGGCTATCCCCAAAATGGGGATTGGGCCTGAGCATATAGATAGATAGATAGATAGATAGATAGATAGATAGAAAGAAAATAGTTCGCCTAACGTACCGGTACCACTTGTGCCATTTCTGACCACGATTGTACTGTATACTTAAAATCCCTAAAAGCCGGCCATCCTGGATCGAGCTTCTGGTCAGGGCTAGAGGTCTTAGAGGTCTTTCTTCACGACATGCTACGGTAGTTTAAAGGGGGTTATTTTTGTTCAAATTATTGTTAAATAATTGACACACACACACACCTACACTCACACACACTCAGGGGTAGACAGTACCACCCAGAGAAGTACAGTTGCCGCACATATTCTATCCTGTTGGGGTCGTGATTTGGCAGCCGTGCACCCACTTCCCCAACCCCCCTCCCTCGCTCTACCTCCTTCCCTTCCACTATTGGTAGGAGGTGGAATGAGGGAGGGGGGTTGGGAAGGTGGGTGCGGCCCTGCCAAGTTACGATTTTCTGGGATGGTTGAGAAATGGAATATGTGCGGCAACTGTACCTACTCCTCCGGTATCGGGAAACTCGTGGACCTGTCTGGAATCTTCCCAAGTACCTGGTTGCAACTTTTTTATTCTGCCTCACACCCCTGGGGTATCAGGTTAACCCTCGGTTTTGGAGTTTAAGTCTGGGAAAACGGTGGTGGTGTCATTAAAAGTCTGTAACATGTAGTCAGTGTTGTACGGGATGAGGTTTTGGCAAGATTATAAGCCAAAACCTCATTCCGTGCAACACTGCCGGTAGGCAGTGGACCTTTCGTGAACGAATAGGTTCAGATGCATTGGCCTAGCTTGCATCATTGTATCATTCTACATATGGTCCACATTACCGACCCAACTGAAGATGTTCCTCTTCACATTCATCGGCACATCCACATCCACACCTCTAGCGTCTGTCAATCTGTCCATGTAATTGAGCAGGCACTTCTCAAGTAATAAATTTCAACTCTTACTCTTGCTGTTTGTCTCCAACAACATCCATATTCACTTGTGTACGCCAATATTGGGACCACCACACTCTTCATGCAGTGACTTCATTACTTCAATTCTCACTTGTCTATCCCTTGTTACTGACTTCAGCATATACTGTAGCTACCACCCTCCTCCCCTGTTGCACTCTCCTTTGCACTACATCCTCCAAATTCCCATATGTACTCATCACACTGCTCAAATACATAAAAAAGTTGACCGTATCCATTATCTGGCCATCCAATCTTACTTCCCATTATTTAACTGCCATCCTCTCACTCTAGGTCCTGTTCCTCACACACAGCATCAAACACCATCCTCTCACTCTAGGTCCTGTTCCTCACACACAGCATCAAACATATGTATTAAGGGGAGATCTCCACTTGAGATATTTTTTTCTGGCCCCCTTTCTCCCTCAGGTTTAGCCCCATTGCTTTTGATATTATAAAACGTTCGCCCCATTAGTTTAGCGATTTTAAGAACTTTCACCCCACATTAAGACCTTTCGTGCAATTCAGGTGTCGATTTTATCCTGGCGAGCGATAGCGAGCCTGTAATTTAAGAGGAACCGGCCTTCGGCCGGGACATTTTTCTACCGAAAAATGTACAAATTTATCTTGAAAGGGAGTCAAGGGGGTGTAATTTCAAGCTTGATGGAGGTCTAGGAAACACACTAAAAACCTCCCCTTAAACCCTGCAATTATCACTCATTTATCACCCATGAGAATCGTATCATGAGCTAACAGTAACCTAAGAAACTTGCACTCACTCCCTACCCCCTACCCCGGGTACTTCACCATCCTCACGTTTGTTTCATGACTACACACATACATACATACATACATACATACATACATACATACATACATACATACATATACTGAACAACCTCAGGGAGAATCACACACTCTTGCTTCAATTAAACATTCTGATTAAGGGGGGATGGTTCACTTTAAGGGGGGATGGTTCACTTTAAGGGGGGATGGTTCACTTTTTGGGCGATTTTTGCATGTATTCATTATGTTTCTAGTTTCCTCCCTAGACCTCCATCAAATAAAAGAACAAAAAAAAACATCCATTAGATCCCCCTTCTAGATTAATTTGTACATTTCTCGGTAGAAAAATGTCAAGTGGAAAAGTCTAACAAGAGAGAGAGAGTGAATAGAGTGCCAAGCGAAAAGACAATACCCAGGAGTAAAGACCCGACAGATAGAATACTATAGTCCGTAACTGAAAAAGGGCTACAACAAATGGGCCGTAAATTCCCACACCTCTTCCCTGGCTCACTCTTCCTAAATGGTAGAAATGTTAAATCGATTACTTTACCAGTTCGTGAGTTATGGAAAATAGAAGTTTAGATCTCTCGCCGAGAATAGAATATAGTCCAAGAAGACAGAACAGCGTCCACATGAGAGAAAAGTCCAAGAAGAGAGGAACAGCAGGAGAGTCATTGGGGGAGCGCATATCGCTTGTTTTGATATCTCTTTCTCTCCCTCTCTCTTTGACTTTTATCCTTTCGGCCCCATTTAGCCTACTGTTGTAAGACGTTTACCCCCATCCAGGTGTCAATATTTTCCTGGCGAGCGGTACCGACCCAGCATATATATATATCTTTTAGTTTTGACAGCAAGCTAAATTTGTCGATAGAAAAATTTCTCCGGCGAAGCCGGATTTCTCCATACAATGCTGGCTCGTTATCGCTCGTCTGGAAGAAATCGACACCTGGATGGGGATAAACGTCTTAAAACAGTTGGCTGAATGGGGCCGAATGGATACAAGCCAGGGGAAGAGAGAAAAGGAGAGAGAGATAACAAAAAAAAAACGGTGACCCCCCCCCCTTAATTACCCTATAAATTGATGGAGAAGCCCGAGCCTAATTAGAAGTGCCAACAGTACCAGTGATTTGGGATAAATCTGTGTGGGTATTGGCAGGTGACGAGGAAAGGTGATGGGGAAGAGGTAATGGGGTGCAGTAGGTGTCGTGAGATGAAGTAGGTGTGTTGTGAGATGAGGTAGGTGTGTGGTGTAGCAGGTGTGTTGTGTGGTGTAGTAGTTGTGTCGTGAGATGAGGTAGGTGTGTGGTGTTGCTAGGTGAGGTAGGTGTGTGGTGTAGCAGGTGTGTTGCTAGGTGAGGTAGGTGTGTGGTGTAGCAGGTGTGTTGCTAGGTGAGGTAGGTGTGTCGTGAGATGAAGTAGGTGTGTGGTGTAGTGGGTGTGTTGCTAGGTGAGGTAGGTGTGTCGTGAGATGAGGTAGGTGTGTGGTGTAGTGGGTGTGTTGTGTGGTGTAGTAGGTGTGTCGTGAGATGAGGTAGGTGTGTGGTGTAGCAGGTGTATTGCTAGGTGAGGTAGGTGTGTCGTGAGATGAGGTAGGTGTGTGGTGTAGTGGGTGTGTTGCTAGGTGAGGTAGGTGTGTCGTGAGATGAGGTAGGTGTGTGGTGTAGCAGGTGTGTTGTGTGGTGTAGTAGGTGTGTCGTGAGATGAGGTAGGTGTGTGGTGTTGCTAGGTGAGGTAGGTGTGTCGTGAGATGAGGTAGGTCTGTGGTGTAGTGGGTGTGTTGCTAGGTGAGGTAGGTGTGTCGTGAGATGAGGTAGGTGTGTGGTGTAGTGGGTGTGTTGCTAGGTGAGGTAGGTGTGTAGTGAGATGAGGTAGGTGTGTGGTGTAGCAGGTGTGTTGCTAGGTGAGGTAGGTGTGTCGTGAGATGAGGTAGGTCTGTGGTGTAGTGGGTGTGTTGCTAGGTGAGGTAGGTGTGTCGTGAGATGAGGTAGGTGTGTGGTGTAGCAGGTGTGTAGTGAGATGAGGTAGGTGAGTAGTGTAACGGGTGTGTGGTGAGGCACTGTCTAACCTATTTACTTTATTTCCATCTTGCAACTATTTTATAATTCACTATCCTTACTGACTATGTTTTCTCTTGTTCTCAATTAAATTACTTCACCCACTTTCAAATCTCTTGAATGCCACTTGGATATTATGTGTTGTCAACTTATTCTTTTAGCTTACTAAGTCTTGTTATTTTATTCTATATTAATATGCATGCAGGAGACAAAGGGCAAAGCCGTCTGTAACAAGTGTAACACGTGTCCCCCTAAGGTTGAGAGAGTGACAGAGAGCCAAAATTAAGGTATATTAGAGGTGTGAGCGTTAGTTGGATTACTATGTATAGGTGAGGCACAAATAGAAACAGTGAGGGAAGCCATGCAAATGAAACAGGAGTTCCAGCAACTCCTTATCATATGCCTATTGGGCCTCCCCTGGTAATACTACTATATCCCGTTTCAAATCGGCTTTAAATGTCCACATCTATTCCCTGGCTGACCCTTCCCATATGGTATAAAAATGTGCTCGATTACTCCAATCTTATTTGAGTTATAGCGGTAGATGTTCAAGAGTTGTGGCCTACTTATTTGGAACAGGGTATAATACTAATCTACTTTGTATTAATTTCACCACAACACCAAACACCTCCAATTAAATTTATGAAAGCATAATTATACTGTATGTGATCCACCAGGATTCGATATAATTTCCTTGGAGGTGTTTGGTGTTGTGGTGAAATTAATAAAAAGTAGAATATGAAGTCAACCCTTTTCCTTTCGTAAACATTAACCCAACAATTGCACGATTTACTTAAGTTTAAATCCTCTTTATATGTGACAAAAATAAAATCGTTGTGTTCCTACAAACAAATTACTTGCACTTGCATCTTCGTTTGTTCTTTATTTTTTTACAATTATATTAGTTAGTCTATGTAGCTTAAAGTCAAACAGTTCTAGCTACAGTATGTATTCACCAATCACCTAATATGGTGTTGGTGTAAAAAAACATAATAATTATCCACTATTTATACTTATTATATTTTCAATCTTCCGACTAGTTCATTCGTATCGTCACTGCTTAAATCTAAGCAAAATCTGACTAGATTAACTTTTTCATTTGTATTACATTTGTTGTTAAATATTGCGTTTGTACGGGCCTTCCTTTAGTTAATTAACTTCTCCAGCTTATTTTAGTGTAACTTATAGTTTTCCCTGTCTATTTTGTCACTTAACCCTTTGAGTACCAGCGACGTGTGTTATATTTTAATCTAGTTATATTTAGATGATATTATGCAGCTTGGGAAGGATCTGTGGTAGTTAAAAGTGTTGGTTGAGGTATTCTGAAGCCTTATTATTGCTAGAGGTCCTTCCTAAGCTGAATAAAATCGTCTAATAGTTGCCAGAATATAATGAAAAGGACGTCACCGGTACTGTATGGCTTAACTTCCCCTTTTCCCTATCGCCTTTGTTTCAAAGTTCTACCTGCCTGATAAATGACACAGTTAAGTTAACTCCTTTATATTGTGTCCCTTACCCTCTTGTATTTTTATACTTAAATTGCCTCTTAATATAGCCCAATAATTTCTGAGCTTTCTTCTCTACTTCAATGCACTGCTTGGAAAACTTTAGGTCACTGCTTGGAAAACTTTAGGTCACTGCTTGGAAAACTTTAGGTCACTGCTTGGAAAACTTTAGGTCACTGCTTGGAAAACTTTAGGTCACTGCTTGGAAAACTTTAGGTCAATGCTTGGAAAACTTTAGGTCACTGCTTGGAAAACTTTAGGTCACTGCTTGGAAAACTTTAGGTCACTGCTTGGAAAACTTTAGGTCACTGCTTGGAAAACTTTAGGTCACTGCCACCTCTTCTCCCTGTCCTCTCTTTGTAGCTTCATATTTATTTTGTGTTTATCTGTTGTTCTGTGTGTCTCCTCTCTTTGTGGTCTTACCTCTCTCTCTCTCTCTCTCTCTCTCTCTCTCTGCCGTCTCTCTCATCTCTCTCTCTCTTCTCTCTCTCTCTCTCTCTCTCTCTCTCTCTCTCTCTCTCTCTCTCTCTCTCTCTCTCTCTCCTGAGTTTTTCTTCTGTGCTCGCCTTCCGAATTAATTGGCCGTTTTTTTTCTCCTGCCCTCCCTAGTCTTGCTTCTCTGCCAATCAATAGACCCACTTGGGCTCACTCGCGTCTCATTATCCTCACAATTTGTTGGCAACGAAAAACGCCACCGGCCGAGAAAAAAAACGAAAAAAAAGAATGGCCACTGATGTCTGACATTTACCGGACTATTTTAGGATGAGATAAAATGGCAATCATCTCCGTGATGGGACCTCTTAATCGATGTTCAGCCTTAATCGATGTTCAGCAAGACCAATCTACTCACTAATTATCCTGGTGAGATACTGTGGAAAGAAATATAGAATTATCTCAACTTAGCACACCTGGCGAGCGGTAGCGAGCCAGCATATATATATATTATTTTGACAGCAAGCTAAATTTGTACATTTTTCGATAGAAAAATTTCTCCGGCGAAGCCGGATTTCTCCATACAATGCTGGCTCACTATCGCTCGCCAGGAAGAAATCGACACCTGGATGGGGATAAACGTCTTAAAACAGTTGGCTGAATGGGGCCAAATGGATACAAGCCAGGGAAAGAGAGAAAAGGAGAGAAAGATAACAAAAGCCGGTGACCCCCTTAAGCATACCTTATACACATGTAGAGTATGTATAATATTTACAGTAATATCGTGTTTTAATTACAATATATTAAATTATCTAGGGTATCTAGTACTAGAACATATGTGGGACATAATTATTATCCCACAGCACAGGTGACTAAGGAGCCTGTGAGTTATTTGTTGGTGGCCACCCCCTCACTAGGATAGAGGTTTCGGGCAATGGATAAATAGAGAGCCAGTATATTGTTACTAAATATATTACACGAGGAAAATTATGCATTTGAGATATATGAAGCCATTGAAGCATTCGACGACCGTAGTTAGCTTAATTAGTTGTGTGAATATTTAAATAGTTGTATATAATCTGGGTTCATTAGTATATATTAGTTTAAGTACATTATATAATATTACCTATGTCGGAAATAGTCTTACGGTAACGAAAACTGAACTACCGTATTTAAGTATTGGTAATATTTAGCTAGTGTTCGAATTGGGCATAGAGCTCAAAAGGGCTCGTTTCAGTAGTTTATGTTCACAATGTTTTGACGTATATCAAAATGATCTAAGCTGAATACTAGCAGATACAAGAAGTATCTAATAAGGAGAAGTGACTCTGGTTTTGGATGTAGGCCCCTGATACTTACCCCATCTACCGACAAGCACCCACTAATAGAGAACGGTTAATTTCGGACAGTAACTATACAGTTTATACCCCTAACTAGAGAATGTACCGTTCTTTAGAAAACGGTTATATTCGAGCTATAACTATATAGTTTCTAATATCTATAGGCTACCGCTTGCAGTACTCAATATTTCTTAATTTTTCACAATTCATAATAGCTCTTATAGGCCTATATCTAAATAGTAGGCTACTGTTGTTACTCATGATTTTTTAATTGTGATCCCTATTTTTTCATTATCATTATTGTCCTACCTTATAGTCCATATGCTACTACAACTAAATATATTGTGCTACATTCCATGTATACAATCTAGTATTTTTGCAGCAACTTTACCTTTTTCTGTATAAAATATTGTATCTAATATAATGCCTTTGTTATATGTGTAGGTTACTCAACGTCTATATCTTGTATTGGTTTTGTTCCTTACATTTAAATTTGTTTCAGTACCTGTATGGATTTCGGCCATATGTTCTCCACAGTGTTCGTACGTTTACTGAAAAGTAAATAAACAAACACACACACGCACTGTGAATCATACGGTTTTTCATATTACTTGCACTGCTTAATTGGCGAGGAGTAAATAGACATACCGGTGGACAATTATCTCTCACGAAGGAATATGCGAGACAACCACAGCAATCATCCCAGTAACTGTCTCTCGAGTAATTTATGTTTCTGCAGCTTTACCCATACACGTCATACAGTAATAAATACACATCCCTTCAGCAACAACATTACCAAAAGTGTGGAACACATCTTTTGTCTCATGTTGTACGTGTTTATAAATATATTTTCTCTCGATGTTACATGTTTACTATTCAGGTCGACCACTGCAGCACAATACAATGCAAGGGGAATTTCTCCACTACCGTCTATTGCTTGCATGTGTATTCATGAATAATATTCTATAAGGAAGTAATGCCAACCTCACACTCCACAAAAACTAAGAACATACAATTGAGGGTATGTCTTACACTAAAGATAACCGATCAGGTGAATGGCGTATAATACAACTAATAGGCTATTTTAAAGTTTATTTTAAGTTAAAGATTAAAACATTCATAGACGAGTTATCTATGTACGGATTTTGTTCAAATTTATACATAAAGTACAGTTTGACACGCTGAATCGAATGGCGTAAACATAATTGAAATCGGACCATTAGTTTAGCATTTCGTATTTGACTGGGCCTTCCTAGGAGGGCTCTGTTTTGTTGGAGTTTAAAAGTCCTCTGTAGCCCAAACTATAAGTCCTAGGGAATTCTACTTAGTGCCATTCGATTTTTCTCGACGAGCAGCTTCTATACATTGTCGTAGATTGCAATTTCGACCAGCCATTCGCCCAGAATCAAAAATATGTTTTCCAAAATCCCTGGGTTAATCCCTAATTAAAGCCCAGGAAAATATTTGCACTTGGCGGGCGACTTTCGAATTTAGAGTTGTCATGGGTATATATGGATTCGTCTTGGCATTACGATTCCAACGGTCTATGAATTTATGAATTTTTACCAATTTTTAGGCCCAATAGGCCTATTTAAATGTTTATTTTAAGTTAAAGATTAAACAATCCATAGACGAGTTATCTATGTACGGATTTTGTTCAAATTTATACATAAAGTACAGTTTGACACGCTGAATCGAATGGCGCAAACAGAATTGAAATCGGACCATTATAAACGTGAGTAGATTATGCTATTTATATATTATTTTATAACATCTGTAAAATGTGTAGCATCAGACGTTAGACGGCCAACCCCGCTATACTGGTCATCTGAGAAGTGGCTGCTTCACACAACACAGGACGTGTTCAGCTGATCAGGTGTTTATCTGCAATGATACAAATGTCAGCATTCATGGGTCAGCTATTTACCGAGATGATGTCTCTGGAATATGTATTCAGTCAGCCATGATTATACACTCGTATGTGAGTATACTATATACTGTATACTCGTATGTGAGTACACCCTACACATGACTAAGCACTTCACCTTACCTTTGGGAAAGAAGTGATATATGAAATTCCTTTGCTTCCGCTTGCATTTTCCACAAACAACACAGCTCTGACCGTGTTGTTTTGGTACCACGTTTGTATCTGCCGCCACGCCATCTTGCAGCTCCCAGTGACATTTGTAAGTGTGCAGACGATGTACCACCGTTAGAAGAAGCAATGGGTATTGGGTAGGGAGAGATTCTGAATCTGATATTCTGTACTCGATTTCAACTCCGTTACAACTAGTTATCAATTGAAATCCAGACTGCCATGTAAGTACTGCAAATTAAGTCTGTGCAATTTATGTATACCGTATACAGTATTTAACTCTGTAATTATCTCTCTCTCTCTCTCTCTCTCTCTTTCTTTCTTTCTTTCTTTCTTTCTCTCTCTCTCTCTCTCTCTCTCTCTCTCTCTCTCTCTCTCTTTTTCTTTCTTTCTTTCTCTCTCTCTCTCTCTCTCTCTCTCTCTCTCTCTCTCTCTCTCTCTCTCTCTCTCTCTCTCTCTCTCTCTCTCTCTCTCTCTCTCTCTCTCTCTCTCCGTTCGCTTTACTATTCACCCGCTTCTCGCATCAAAATTTATCATGCCCTCTTTTACTTTATCTCCCGTTATGCGATATTCCCCGGTCTAAATCATCGACTTTGCTTCCTCCTTCTCTCCATTATCACCTCTTAACTCAGCTCCTTATCTCCTCTCCTCCCTCCATCCCTCCCTCCCTCCCTCCCTCTCTCTCTGCCAGTGTCTTCAATCAATTATGCTTCCGTACTTTTTCTCAAGTCTCTTTCTCGCCTCTCTCGCTTCTAGCGCCCCGAGTCGTTTATTATGCGTTTTTTTTTTACTTAATCTCACGTCATAAGCCATCAGGACTTTTTTCTCGAAGGTGTGTGTGTGTGTGTGTGTGTGTGTGTGTGTGTGTGTGTGTGTGTGTGCTGGGGTTAGATGGGATGGAGTGTTTGGGTGGTGGAAGTGGGTGCGAGCCCGCGTGTATGTGTGTGTGGTTGTGTGGGTGTGGGTGTGTGTGTGGTTAGAAGGGATGGAGTGCTTGGGTGGTGGAAGTGGGTGCGGGCCCGCTTGTATGTGTGTGTGTGTTTATGTGTGTATAGATACGAATGGTTGTATATTGTTTGTGTACTTACCTATAACCAATCGACGTGCCATAGAAACACAGATGCCATGGCCACTAGAATAGTAACGTATAAGCATCCGGTTCAATATAACGAGAATATTTAAGGGGAGGTTTCTAGTTTGTTTCCTACTCCTCCAGCAATCTTAAAATTTCACCCCCTTGACCCCCTTTCAAGATAAATTTGTACATTTTTCGGTAGAAAAATGTCCCGGCCGAAGGCCGATTACTCTTAAATTGCAGGCTCGCTATCGCTCGCCTGGATAAAATCGACACCTAAATGGCACGAAAGGTCTTAAAATTGACAGAATGGGGCGGAAATTCTTAAAAATCACCAAACTAATGGGGCAAACGTCTTAAAATCTCAAAAGCAATGGGGATAGACATGAGGAAGAAAGGGGTCAAGAAAAAAAATCCCTCAAGTGGAGATCTCCCCTTAAGCTTCAGTATTGATCTACGCCCAAGGTTCTGGGTACTTATTACCGAAAGTATCACCTATTGTTTCTCACTATCTGCAGGCTATTATAGAATAAGGATGTTGCATATATCATATTGCAATTTGTTTCAACCTCTGGAGATACATTTTATGTGCACTATATAAAGCACTGACAGAAAAGAAAAAAACCGCGAGCCAGCATTGTATGGAGAAATCTGGCTGCGCCGGAGACATTTTTCTATCGAAAAATGTACACATTTAGCTTACTGTCAAAACAAAACAAAATATATATATGCTGGCTCGCTACCGCTCGCCAGGAAAATATTGACACCTGGATGGGGGTAAACGTCTTAAAACAGTAGGCTAAATGGGGTCGAATGGATACAAGCCAAAGAGAGAGGGAGAGAAAGAGAAAACAAGCGAGGTGGGCTCCCTTAACAAAATGGTCACTATTCTGCCTGGATGTGAACAAATAAATAACCCCCACTTTACATCGGCCTCCTCCGGCCTCAGCTGAACACAAATAGCAAATCATGCGCACCCCAGCGATGTCTCCAAATTTCTTAAGGGGAGATGGGCCGTTTTTCTGGACCACTTTCTCCCTCGTGTTTAGCCCCATTCGTTTTCAGATGTTAAGAAGTTTACCCCATTAGTTAGTAAATTATAAGACCTTTGGCCCCATTTCTTCGTCAATATTTAGACCTTTCGTGCTATTTAGGTGTCGATTTTTTCCATGGCGAACGATAGTGAGCCTGTAATGTTGGAAGAATCGGCCTTCGGCCAGGACATTTTTCTACCGAAAAATGTACAAATTAATCTAGAATGAGGATCTAATGGATGTTTTTTTTAAATGTGATGCATGTCTAGGGAGTAAATTAGAAAAATAATGAATACATGCAAAAATCGCCCCAAAAGCTAACTATCTCCCCTTAAGGATATATACTGTAGGTCCCCAGTGCAAGCAAATATATTGCTTAGTGTATTACCGGTAATATACTGCTTAGTGTATTACCGGTAATATATTGCTTAGTGTATTACCGGTAATATATTGCTTAGTGTATTACCGGTAATACATTGCTTAGTGTATTACCGGTAATATATTGCTTAGTGTATTACCGGTAATATATTGCTTAGTGTATTACCGGTAATATATTGCTTAGTGTATTACCGGTAATATATTGGTTAGTGTATTACCGGTAATATATTGCTTAGTGTATTACCGGTAATATATTGCTTAGTGTATTACCGGTAATATATTGCTTAGTGTATTACCGGTAATATATTGCTTAGTGTATTACCGGTAATACATTGCTTAGTGTATTACCGGTAATACATTGCTTAGTGTATTACCGGTAATATATTGGTTAGTGTATTACCGGTAATATATTGCTTAGTGTATTACCGGTAATATATTGCTTAGTGTATTACCGGTAATACATTGCTTAGTGTATTACCGGTAATATATTGCTTAGTGTATTACCGGTAATATATTGGTTAGTGTATTACCGGTAATATATTGCTTAGTGTATTACCGGTAATATATTGCTTAGTGTATTACCGGTAATATTAATAGTTTTGATAGAATATTATTCCCTAATGTGGGGGAGACGCTCGTTACACACAAACTGCCTTTTGTCTCCTTCATACACATATAAAACAAATATTTATAGCAGACTAAGGTAGAGTAATAATTATTACAATATACACTATTGTCTTCCTACTTATAGTATGACATGCCTTTCCCGTGGCCATATATTTTGCTGGAAGGGTTAAGGGAGCCCACCTCGCTTTTTTTTTTCTCTTTCTCTCCCTCTCTCGTTGACTTGTATCCATTCGGCCCCATTCAGCCTACTGTTTTAAAACGTTTACCCTCATAGAGGTGTCAATATTTTCCTGGCGATCGGTAGCGAGCCAGCATATATATATTTTTGTTTTGACAGCAAGCTAAATTTGTACATTTTTCGATAGAAAAATGTCCCCGGCCGGATTTCTCCATATAATGCTAGCTCGCTTTCGCTCGCCAGGAAGAAATCGACACCTGGATGGGGATAAACGTCTTAAAACAGTTGGCTGAATGGGGCCGAATGGATACAAGCCAATGAGAAAAAAAGCTAAAAAGCTAAAAAAGGCCGGTGACCCCCCTTTAGAGATTATGCTTAGATATCCTTGCTTTATATTAAGTGGAGCTGACTCGCAGGAACTACACAACTAGTGCAGCAATAACAGGTTACTACACAACTAGTGCAGCAATAACAGATTACTACACAACTAGTGCAGCAATAACATATTACTACACAACTAGTGCAGCAATAACAGATAACTACACAACTAGTGCAGCAATAACAGATTACTACACAACTAGTGCAGCAATAACAGATTACTACACAACTAGTGCAGCAATAACATATTACTACACAACTAGTGCAGCAATAACAGATAACTACACAACTAGTGCAGCAATAACAGATTACTACACAACTAGTGCAGCAATAACAGATTACTACACAACTAGTGCAGCAATAACAGATTACTACACAACTAGTGCAGCAATAACAGATTACTACACAACTAGTGCAGCAATAACAGATTACTACACAACTAGTGCAGCAATAACAGATTACTACACAACTAGTGCAGCAATAACAGATTACTGTAAATTCCATGTCGTGTTTTTTCGTTTTCCTGTGTATATCTGATTTCCGCTTTTTGCCTTTTCACTTTCTGCGACACCTGTACCATTATTGTCATTTATTATCTGCTCTGTCTTGAGTCGCCCCCCCCCCCCCCCAACAAAAACAAAAGGAAAAGAGGGAACAATAAAATAAACCCAATTGGAAAAGTGGGGATTGGGCCGGATTATATAGATATAATATAATAGATTATATGTATTTTTCACATCATATGCAACTTTTCCCTCTATGCATAACCTATTCCTGCCTTTGCACTGCCTCCCTTTCATTTCCTACGATTTTCACTCTTTCTCTCCTTTGCAGTTCTCCTTTTCTTCACCCCTTTTCCAGTTCCTCCCTCTTTCCCCGCGTTTCTCTTCCGTGCCCCGGCCCAGGAACGCGGTGACTGTAGCTAGGTTGTCTCCGCCGCAGCCCCCGGGTTGAAGCTGATGAGATTCCGATGCATTGAAAATTTCCCTCCTAAATTGTTTCTGTCAATCACGGCATCTGGCGAGGCAGGTAAGAGGATGGGAAGAAAAGGAAGGACGCTGAAATTTCTAGGTTTTAGCAAGAAAATCGAGAAAACTCTAATCGTCAACTCATGATAGATAGTATTCTAGATTAAGTGTATCATCGATTAAGGCATAACAGTTAATTCATAATGGGAAATATTTTAGATCAAGAAAACTGTATATGTTTATTATGAATACTATAATTTTAAAACATTTCATTACGAAAACCGAAAATCTCTCGTTTATGTAGTATTCATAAGTTTGCTACAATGTGAGGTAAACTAATAGGAGTCCATCTCTGTTTATGTTATCATATTTCTTATAACCAATTCCCGTACATCATACTACTTAAGCACAACGACTGCGGGTGTCCCATTGATCTGATTTGTATTGAAAAAAAAAAAAAAAAAAAAATCGAGGAACTTTTTCTAAAGGTATAAAAACAGAGAGATAAATGTAAGATAAAACAAAACGGAAACTTTGACCAGCAATATGAATATAATTTGTGTTGTATCTGTTGAAAACGATAGTATGCCTATAGAATGCTTATACGAAAATGGCTATTTTGGCATTGGTAATTTATTGTAAGTAGTCTGAAGCAGGACATACTGTAGAAGGGAGAGACAAGAGAGAGGTAAAATTGGTAATATTGTTTTTATTTATCAACCACTTTTAAGGGGGAAACTATATTTATTTGTATTTTATCATCTTTACATCTTAGCAATGACCTATAAGAACAATATCGAGTAAATCTTAATCCACTTTCCTCTTTGACCATCACAAATCTTTTCCACTATTAGTACAATCGGTTAATATTATCCATATCATAATTATTGAATACGCCATAGTCTACTAACAATGTTAAGTAGAAATATACGTATAACAAGACCATACTCGTGTATAAAATGCTAAAGTAATTTTGAATAAATAGTATTCTATTGTATTCTATTGTATATACTCAGGCCCAGTCCCCACTTTACTTTTATTTTTTTATTTTTTTTTTTGGGGGAGGGGCGACTCAAGACAGAGCCAGAATAGGGACAGCACAACAGAAAACAATGCAAACAAAAATAATATACCCGTACCTAAAGGTGAACGACTTTTTAATCCAGCAAAAACAACAATGCTCGAGATTTATTTCCAGCTCTTTGAAAATGTACTAATTATCCCTAATTAGGTTTTGATCCTTTCAGCTATTGTTGTGGCAGCGATAAAAAACATGAGTGCCCGATGATTTGCTTTTGCCTGTTGTTTATCTGAACAAAGGCAAATTTGAATCAAATTATATGTAGAATGTAAATGTTTTTACTGTATTGATAAAGAACAAAGCTAATTATTGCTAAACAATTAATGACTAAACGATTGGGTACTTACTCCATTGAAACGTAGTCAATTATCTACTTTGAGCAGTACGAGACTACATGTCGATATATTACGTTTGATTTAAGGGAGCCCACCTCGCTGTTTCTCTTTCTCTCCCTCTCTCTTTGGCTTGTATCCTTTCGGTCCCATTCAGCCTACTGTTTTAAGACGTTTACCCCCATACAGGTGTCAATATTTTCCTGGCGAGCGGTAGCGAGCAGCATATATATTTTTTTGTTTTGACAGTAAGCTAAATTTGTAAATTTTTTGATAGAAAAATGTCTCCGGCGAAGCCGCATTTCTCCATACAATGCTGGCTCGCTCGCTATCGCTCGCCAGGAAGATATCGACACCTGGATAGGGATAAAAGTTTTAAAATAGTTGGCTGAATGGGGCCGAATGGATACAAGTCAGGGAAAGAGAAAAGGAGAGAAAGATATAAAACAAAAAAAACTTTACCCTCCGGACTCTAAAGTCACTATTCGCCGAAGTGTCTTTCACACTATCTCTCCACATCCTTCTTGGTCTTTTTCTCCCTCTTACACCTTCTACATACACTTTTTTTGGTTATGTTATTTGTGTTTTTTAAAGATTTTGTTATCACTCATCATTCATCCTCTCCATATTCCCAATCACTTAAGCGATCCGTGATCTACTCTTTCCAATTAACTGCGCCTATCCTCACACATGGTCACCCTGTCGTACCATCAAACACCACTGATTGCCTAGCGCGTTAATCCCTCGACGAAATCAGGCATTCCAGATACGATACCAATTGGGATATCTCCTAAAGTGAGTAACATTAATGTATTATATACCGGGTATCCCAAACAATAAGTGGCAGACGGAGGAACAAACAACTCTGTTTCAGGATGGTCTCGGGGAAATCGTAAAGTCTGGTCACTTCAATTTTACACTTCACTGACAACACGGACCCCTCCACACACATGAAGAATCCCTACAAAATATCTGACCATATGGAGCTTTCCTTTTACTTCAACCAATTTCACGATTGTGATGTTTTTACACACACACACACACGCACACACACACATATATACTTTATATATATACAGTATGTATATATATATATATATATATATATATATATATATATATATATATATATATATATATATTAGATATATATATATATATATATATATATATATATATATATATATATATATATATCTATCTATCACAAATACACGTGAGCCACTAAATGTTTCTAATCTCTCAGTGGGGTTCGAACCGCCGTCGGCTATCGTCCTGATGGTCGGCGTTCGAACCTCACTGAGAGATTAGAAACATATATATATAATACATTATTTAGTTAATTATATTACTTATGCATTAATATACAATATTTATTGGTCGCTTCAGATATTGACTAATTTGTCAATGTAGTTAGTTATTAGTTCTGGTAGCCGACTAATAACTTTTAACCCTTTGAGTACCAGCGACGTGTTATATTTTACTTGAGCTGTATTTAGACTATATTATGTAGCTTAAGAAGGATATGTGGTAATAACAAAGGTTAAGCGAGATAGTTCGAAGCGTGCTAATTGTTGGAGGCCCTTTTTTAAACTGAAGACAATCGTTTAATAGTTGCCAGAATAGGATGAAAAGGACGTCCCTGGTACTGGATGGGTTAATATGAGTTTATGAATACATACTTACACTTTAGCCAGGCTCTCGGCGACACTTTACCTTGAATATACTCAAACATTCCCTTCACAATTAATCGGCCTGTTAAAGCTATACCAAGCAAAATGTAGTTTACTGGTGAGTTTGTTTATAGCTTATTTTTGTTAATTCGTTTCGTTTTGGATTTTGAGATAAACCTTTTCAATAATCCAAAGTGCATGATTTTGATCTTAACCTTTAAACGGCAAAGCTATGGTATTTGAAAGTGCCCGCCAGGCGAACATATTGAGGCTCATTCCCGACTAAAATCGTCATTATCCGATAAATATCGTAATTACTTATTCATATGCGCCTATTTTATGTTTAATATAAAGATATTAACATGTAACAGCAATAAAACATGTGCCCTCATATCTATTATGTGGTGTGGTAACCTTCATGTGATGAACTCCTTCCATGATACAAAACTGTCCGTATAATTATACCTACTGTATAGTATTTTAATGAGTGGCTGCAGAGGTACCGTATGTCAGCAATTTTGGTTCCGGTTCGATTTATTAATGGCAAGATATAGGCTATTGCCTACAATCCCAAAATAATGGCATGATTCATCAATGTAATTTACAGTAAGCTCTTTACTGTTTCTACTTGTTGAACTTGCATGGCATCTATACCTAATTTCAAGCCACTTACCGGGTATCACAAAACTCAACAGAATATCCTCAGCTGTGAAGATCCCCTTTGCACCATCTTCCTTCATTGTCATCCCATTATCTCCAAGTTGAAATCCACATAACTTCTATTAACCCATCCAGCCCAGTCATCCTTTTAAAAGGATGGTTGAAGTTTGTACTTCGCCAATCGAGCGACCTTGTAATTATAAGGGTACTGTGATTAACAGGGATTTAAACTGCATGCATATGCAACACAATCCCACCCCTACTTAGTGCAACTCTCCAAACCAAGAGTGAAACGTTATTCTCAATCTTTCTTCTGTTCAACAGCTGAGCTCTGGAACTCTCTCCCAGAATCAGTCTTTCCCTCATCCTATGACTTAAAATACTTCAAACTCCGTGTGTCCAGTCATTTTGGCTCGAACATCCCTTGATTTTGGCCCTGTCACTCTTTCAACTCTGGGGGAGGCACTCGTCACAGGCAGTTTTGCCTATTGTCTCCCTTATTCACATAGAAAAACAAAAACAAAACAAGACAAAACAATTCAAGGTAATAAGCCAACAAAGATGTATTTGTCAAGTACGGTACGAGGCGAGTGAAATATTTATAATAGCAAATGTAATAATAATGATTAAGTATAAATGAACTTCATTTGACAATACATACGTCATTTATTTATTATTTAAATGCATATATTAAATTTTCTAGCAAACATTATCAGAATCAATTATATGACAATTTGTCCATCGAGGTTCATATATACACCGCATATCCTCTGAAATATTAGACTACTGTGACCATTAACTCGATAATTAATGGCAATTCCACTACAAATATTTATTAGTGCCGTACAGAGAAGCTAAAATACAATCTTCAGGTTACCAAAGGTCAATCTACATTAATTAACCATTCACAAGATACTTATCTTGTCTGTCTTGGAACTTTTCAAAAGCTCTTCCATCTTTGCTTTTTTACACAAACGAGAGAGAGAGAGAGAGAGAGAGAGAGAGAGAGAGAGAGAGAGAGAGAGAGAGAGAGAGAGAGAGAAGACACGAAAAGGAGGTAGCGAATGAGAAAGTGGATGAAGGAAACTTTGAAGGGCGACGGAAGGAATGAGAAGGGTAGGAAAGAAATAAGAGTAAGGAAGAGGGAGGGAGGAGAAATAGATGGGGGGGAAGGGGAAGGAGCAGGAAAAATAATCTATCTATCTATCTATTGCCGGACGCCTTACTCCCCTTACGAGGGTGGCCATACACAGAATGCCCCCAAGCTATTCCCTGTGAGAGGGACAACCCGAGGAAAAATAATAATATTCTTTATTTCGTATAAAAGTCATAAATACTGTACAGTTTTATACATACTTCAAACAAAAAATTTAAGAAATAGAGTTAAGCCGGAGTCACACGAGCCCTTTTCCGAGCAATTTGTACAGGGAATTATGGTCTGCAAACTTTGAAAATTACACTTTATCAGAATTCAGCCGCCTTACACAATCTACCTTCAGTCTAGTTTCCGATACCAGTGCGAAAAAGTCTCGAAATAATACGAGAACAAACTTGCTCGTGTGTCAGCGGCTTTAATACCAAATAGGGAGGGTGAGAGATATACACATGATCAAAACAGTGCACATATGAAAACGAACAAATAAAACGTAAGACCAGATAAATAGAAGGAGAGGAAGGGAAGGAGACGAGTGCCTTGATCCCCCCCCCCCCTCTCGTCACGCCTCAACCTCCAGCTCTCAAGTTCCCCCCGGAGAGATTAAGGGGAGAGGGACCGTTTTTCTGGCCCACCTTCTTCCTCATGTTTAGCCCCGTTAGTTTTTGTTAGATTTTAAGACGTTCGGCCCATTACTTAGGTGATTGTAAGACCATTCAACCCATTTCTTTGTCAATATTAAGACTGTGTCATTTAGGTGTCGTTTTTTGTTTCCTGGCGAGAGATAGCGAGCCTGTATTGTAAGAGGGACCAGATATTTCTAGCGAAAAATGTACAAATATATCTAGGAGATTATTGGGTACATATTTTAAAGCTTTATGGAGGTCTAGGGAGGAAACTAAAAATGATACCATGATATATAAATGATACCATGATATATAAATGATACCATGATATATAAATGATACCATGATATATAAATGATACCATGATATATAAATGATACCATGATATATAAATGATACCATGATATATAAATGATACCATGATATATAAATGATACCATGATATATAAATGATACCATGATATATAAATGATACCATGATATATAAATGATACCATGATATATAAATGATACCATGATATAAATGATACCATGATATATAAATGATACCATGATATATAAATGATACCATGATATATAAATGATACCATGATATATAAATGATACCATGATATATAAATGATACCATGATATATAAATGATACCATGATATATAAATGATACCATGATATATAAATGATACCATGATATATAAATGATACCATGATATATAAATGATACCATGATATATAAATGATACCATGATATATAAATGATACCATGATATATAAATGATACCATGATATATAAATGATACCATGATATATAAATGATACCATGATATATAAATGATACCATGATATATAAATGATACCATGATATATAAATGATAACATGATATATAAATGATACCATGATATATAAATGATACCATGATATATAAATGATACCATGATATATAAATGATACCATGATATATAAATGATACCATGATATATAAATGATACCATGATATATAAATGATACCATGATATATAAAGATACCATGATATATAAATGATACCATGATATATAAATGATACCATGATATATAAATGATACCATGATATATAAATGATACCATGATATATAAATGAGTAACTAAATACGTCTATCCCCCCTGAACAGACATGCTGGCCACACGGGAGAGCCTGGCCATGATTAACGTCTGTTACGTTCCAGGGCCATTTGTCTGCAGGTGAGTTACCTTGCTACATTTAGTTTTAAGGCTTTGGTATAGGAGACTTAAGGTTAAGGTTAACCCTTTGAGTACCAGCGACGTGTGTTATACTTTATTCTAGCTATATTTAAGCGATTGTATGCAGCTTATAAATGTTCTATGGTAGTTAAATGAGTTGGTTAATATAGTTTGAAGCCATATTATTGCTAAAGGTCCTTCCTAAGATGAATATAATCGTCTAATAATTGACAAAATATTATTAAAGGATGACACAGGTACTGAACGTGTTCAGTTGAAGACAGAGTGTTCATATGGTTATTTAGCAACTTAGCCATTTCTTATCCACGAGTTCCCTACTATTTACCATTATTATCCTAATCATAAAACTAAATTTGGTGAGTCTGGTATGCATCTATTCCCATTCCTGGCATGAACAATATCAATGCATGTATGCCAAGTCAAGCTTCGGATTTTTTTTTTAAACCGTATTTTGTTTTTGAGGGGGGGGGGGGGTTTAAAGGGAAAGTTCTGAACATTGTTAATTAATTCAAGCATCTTGGAGCTGTGATTGAAATAGTAAACGGAAAATACAATTTTTTTTTAAAGCTGAGTGATTCACGAATGGAATTATTGGAGGGACAATGGAAGGTTGGATTATTGGTCTTTAGCAATTCAGCAAGACAGCATTACACGCAGGAGTTACCATTAATTAGAACTGTTTCACTGTTGTAGACGGAAGTGAAACACAATTCTAGCATAACAATTGGGGTAACACTCTTACTAGATCTGTGATGTGACACATAATAGATCTCTCTCTCTCTCTCTCTCTCTCTCTCTCTCTCTCTCTCTCTCTCTCTCTCTCTCTCTCTCTCTCTCTCTCTCTCTCTCTCTCTCTCTCTCTCTGTAATATATCTAAAGGGATTAACAATGTACATTATCGCAAAATGTTCGGCCTCGATATGAATACAATACGCAACCATGGCTGGAAATTAAAGTTGAAGAGATTCACCACTGGCCTACGTGGAACTTTTCATAACTAGAATGTGTCCTACCTGTACCAAAGTTGCTTGAGAAGTTGTAATTAGTACTTCATTAGAGCAGTTCAACAAGAGATAAGATAGTATTGTGCACACTTGCAGAGAGTGTACTGCACTGCACAATTTGTCTTCATTTTGAGTACCTCTTCGTAATAGACTGAAAGATCTTCGAGATATTTACTATTTCTTGTAACTCCATGTAACTGTGTCCCCTCTCTTTGTTATTGTGTGTTTTGTTTTCTTGTTTTCTTTTTCCTCCATATACATATACATCCATATACTGTATATATATATATATATATATATATATATATATATATATATATATATATATATATATATATATATATATATATATTTATTTATTATGTCATACAATTGTTTCACATATCTCTTTTTTCTCCTATTTATCCTATTACTTTCCACTTTATAAATCGAACCCGTCAAACTGTCACAGGGGAACTATTTGTGTAAGGCAGGCGGAGAGGCGTGCTTGAAAATGTAGCAGAAAATGATGCACTTCTCTTTTCCAGTATTACTATAAATGCTAAGGTAGTTCTTACAAGCGGCATATAAAATGTTCCGCACATTATTATGTCAGTTTTAAGGGGAGACTGGCCGTTTGTTTGGTCTATAAATTCATGTATTCACATATTTTTGTAGTTTCCTCCCTAGCCCTCCATCAAGCTTAGAAAAACACCCCCTAGACCCCCCTTCAAGATAATTTGTACATTTTTCGGTAGAAAAATCTCCCGGCCAAAGGCCGGTTCCTCTTAAAAGTACATGCTCGCTATCGCTCACCAGGAAATAATCGACACCTAAATGGCACGAAAGGTCTTAAAATTGACAACAAAATGGGGCGAAAGGTGTTAAAATCGCCAAACTAATGGGCTAAGTTATCTTATAATCTCAAAACTAGTGGGGCTAAACATTAGGGAGAAGGGGGTCCAGAAAAACGGTCTGCCTCCCCTTAAATTCTATGAATTTGTGAAACCTAATGTTGTGTTGTCCTTCTCTCTTGCTCATGATTACCTACAATCATAATGTTGTGTTGTCCTTCTCTCTTGCTCATGATTACCTACAATCATAATGTTGTGTTGTCCTTCTCTCTTGCTCATGATTACCTACAATCATAATGTTGTGTTGTCCTTCTCTCTTGCTCATGATTACATACAATCATAATGTTGTGTTGTCCTTCTCTCTTGCTCATGATTACCTACAATCAGTCTCATGAGAATCAGACGCCTTTCGCTTATATTTTGCTTTGTCATTTTTCTTGCTATTTTATTCGCTTTGTTCCTTTTTGTTGGGCTATGTTTTCATTCGTTCGTTTATCTGTATCTTTATTTTTATCTGTATCTGTATCTCTATCTTTTGTTATCGTCTTTATTGCCCTCCATCTTCTTTCTCTTTAGTTTTATGTTCTTCGCCCTCACTTACTAGATCCCAACATAACCTTCTCTTACTCTATGTTGTCCGTTTACTATGCCTCGGTGTTACATCCCCAAGCGAGTTATTATTATTTTTATTATTATTATTATTATTATTATTATTATTATTTTTATTACTATTATTATGGTTATTATTATTATTATTATTATTATTATTATTATTATTATTATTATGATTACTATTATTATTATTATTATTAGTAGTAGTAGTAGTAGTAGTTGTATCCATGTGTATTTTTCGTGTCCTTCCCCTCTGGCTTTCCTGTCTTTGATCGTATTATTTTTCCTTCCTATTCTTACATTGCTCCCTTCCTTCTTTCTTGTTTACTTCGTTCTCTGTCTCTCATATTATCTTTCACTTAATTTATTTCTTCGTTTCTGTCTGTCTGCATCCCATCCTTTTCAGTCTTCTCTTACCCTTCATCTGTCCTTGCTTCTCTCTCTATATCACCTATTTTTTGTATACCTCCCATTACTGTCTTCTGTTATGCTTCTGTCATCTATCCTATATATTATCTCCTCACCACCCTATTTATTTCTTCTTCGTATTCTACCATATTCCTTTTAATGTTATCTCCTATCAAATGTACTCTATACCTTATACCACTTCTGTTCTCTCTTTGTCTCTATCCATTCACTATCTGTCTGCTTCCCAACCTGTATGTTTTTTCTCTGTGCCCTTTCCAATTTATCCTCTCTCTATCTCCTATCCAATGTATTTTATCTATGCCCCCTACACTCTCTCTCTCTCTCTCTCTCTCTCTCTCTCTCTCTCTCTCTCTCTCTCTCTCTCTCTCTCTCACACACATTTGATTATCTCTCTGCCTCCCCCCTCCTTCTTTATTCACTCTCTGCTTCATACCCTGTTTATCATATCTCTGTCTGCCTCCTTTCTATAGTTCCCTGCCACACGCCTCCATTCCTGGGGCCTCCTTCAATTTTCTCCTAGTGCCCGTTCCAGCCCAAATATCCATCTGCTCCTCCTCTCGCTGTCCTTGCTCCTCTTGCTGCGTCGGTAGACCTAAACATTTGAAGGGCCCCGCTCTACCCTCACCCTTATTGATAATAACCCCTTCCTTACCGAGGATGTATTTTGTGTTATTCCAGCTATGTTTAGACGATTTTATGCAGCTTAGGAGGAAACCGTGGTAGTTATAATGGATACTCAAGATAGTTTGAAGCCTTTTAATTTTTACACGTCCTCCGTAAGCTGGATAACATCGTCTAGTAATATCCAGATTATAATGACAAGGACAACTCGGTACTAAAGGGGTTAACCCTTTCAATAACACCACGTCTTTATTCATTTCGTGAGACGCTTACTTGTTATTATTAATTGTATTTATGCTAACACTGAAAGACTTCATATATCTTTGGAAGGACCTCTAATATTATGTTAACACTGAAAGACTTTATATATCTTTGGAAGGACCTCTAATATTTGAAAGGATAAAATCTATCTCATAGCTCTCCAGTAGATCCTTTCTAATTCTCATGAAATTATCAAATAATTACCAGATTGAAATTAAATTTGCAATAGAGATAGCCTTGTCCCTATTGTTCATGTTGCTGTGAAAATCATTGTGCCCCAGATCACCCCCGATTAAATTAACCCCTTCTGTACCGGCAACGTCATTTTAACTTCATTCTGGCCACCAATAGACGATTTTATCCAGTTTAAAAAGGGCCTCCAGCAATTGACAGTCATGGAACTGTCTCATTTAAGCCTTTTTACTACCTCAGGTCCTTCTTAAACTGCACAAAACCGTCTAAATAGAGCAAGAATAAAACTCAAACGATGTTGCCGGTACAGAAGGGGTTAAACCATGGGCCATGGTGGGGATAGTTTCTCCTTCTGTGTGTCTCTTGTAATTAGTGTGGTGTCGTATTTGATTCACGGATTTACGGTTTTTGTGCAGGCCCTAGTGTGATATTATTATGGTAGTGGTATCGACCATTGGCGGTGCTCCTTCTGATGTTGGTATTCTTATTTTGATACTGAATCATTGTTAAACTTGTACATACCATTGGAGTCGTTCCTATTTAGTATTAAAGATGCACGTATATATATATATATATATATATATATATATATATATATATATATATATATACAGGGTGTCCCAGGAGGAAAGGGCATAACTTTGGGAAATGATAAAACAAGCTATTCTAAGCATAAAATGTTCTATAAAAAAAATCCAATTCTCAACTGTTAAAAAGATATTACAAGTTTAATGTAGTGTACTCCCCCGCATCACTGTAATGGACTCTTCCGTGTCAAATAGTTTCCAACTGGTCCAAAGTGAGCTAATATATCTATAATCATTTTGCAACTTGCAGAATTATAGTATCTTTATAATAACATGGTAAAATAATTGCAAAAAGATGGAGGTGTGGTAGGCACTAGGCCAGCTAGAACAGCCTTATCGGGAATTACTGAAGAAAATACCCTTTTCAACTGGCAATATCTATATACCGGTCGAGATTTGGAATATTTCTTGTACAACATTTTAGGCTTAGAATACCTTGTTCTATCACTTCCCAAAGTTATGCCCTTTCCTCCTGGGACACCCTATATATATATATATACCGGTATATATATATATATATATATATATATATATATATATATATGTATAGCTTTGCTGTGCCTCCCTTCTTTCAATGTCTATTCTCTCATGAACTTTTCCCACACATTCTCTGACAATTTATTATCTTTGTTTTCCCTCTGTTTCCTTCCTCCGTTCCTTTGACACCTTGCAGTTCACACGTTTTTACCTCATTCATCTTCTCTGTTCTCTTATATTATCTTTAGTTTGCTTTTCTCTTCTATATATTATGTGTATTGCGTTTCTCTTCTCGCCCTCACTCTCACTCTCGCTTCTAAGAATGGAAACTATAGATGCACAGCTACTGACAAATGTTCGTGAGCTCTTGCAATTTTCATTATGCAAATATTTATATTTTGGCTAAGTACATGAGTGCCAACTTCGGCTATATAGACATGTAGTTTGCATTCTTAAAGTCGAAGTCGACCTAGCTCATATGTTTGGGCAAGTGACAACACTACGTGAAGCAGACCTTGGGGAAGTCTTCACACTCTGCTGGGACTCAATATGATTAAAAAGGGATGCAGCCCAGTACGAACATTTTTGTTTTCCAGCATCAGGAACGATCTAGAACAATTATTCATTACAACATTCAACCAGGGTTCAAAGTTAGATGGAAGAGGCCTACCACTAGTAAAGGTAAAATGTTTAACATTTTCAACATTTGAACAATACTAACTTAACACCATGAGTAAAGGCTATGAAGAACTAGAATAAGTTACAACGAGCACAAATGCTATGCAATCTGTTTTGGAGTTCCCATATAATGTATCTAACTGGAAGGGACTGCAATGTCTTTGATATACCATCAATTCCTTATAAATGCATGTAACTCTCCTCCTTCCCGCCTCACTTGCTTCACGACTTTCACTTCGTTTCTCTCTGTCAACTGTGATTCTCTTCCCCCTTGTGACTCTCTCTCTCTCTCTCTCTCTCTCTCTCTCTCTCTCTCTCTCTCTCTCTCTCTCTCTCTCTCTCTCTCTCTCTCTCTCTCTCTCTCTCTCTTATAAAAATGAGAACTATTATGCAAGGATATTTCTGGTCTTTGTGTGTTTCATTCAACGTGAAGAAATACAAGTAAGTGGTATGCAACTACGAATAAACACAAGGAAATCAATTTATACTAAAAGTACAAAACCGTATTTTATTCACAGGAGGGATTAGCACAAGACAAAACATACATCAAATACAAAATAATATACACGCAACAGAACAACAAAAATGAGTGGTGAGATATACCTGGAGTCTTATATGGTCCTCCCGGGATTCGAACTCGGGACACCACACCCAGAACATATGCATCTAAACCATTACACCACCAACACAGTAACAGGACATGCCTACATTACCTCAGTCGTTAGAATAAATATAGACTTATTTGTGTGTCGAGTATCACGTCAGTTTTTCCATTCTGCGTGGATAAAATATATCCTGTCCTTTCTAAGCCATCTTTGTTCTCCAACATATGGTTTTGATAGTTAAGATACAAGCAGCCTCGTAAGGATCAGTATATACTGTATGTTGCTGCTTGGTTTCCTTTGCTCTCTCTCTCTCTCTCTCTCTCTCTCTCTCTCTCTCTCTCTCTCTCTCTCTCTCTTTCTCTCTCTCTCTCTCTCTCTCTCTCTCTCTCTCTCTCTCTCTCTCTCTCTCTCTCTCTCTCTCAACCAGTGAACACCTTTTGTCTTCATTCCATTTTCCTTTCGTTTTTTGTTTTCTACATTCATTTTTTTCTGGGGTAACAATTGCTTTTGCTCATTTTTATGGTCTGTTATATGTTTCCCTTTCAGGTGGATTTTTATTTTGTATGAGTATCTCCATACTGGTTATTTTGTATGAGTATCTCCATACTGGTTATTTTGTATGGGTATCTCCATACTGGTTATTTTGTATGAGTATCTCCATACTGGTTATTTTGTATGAGTATCTCCATACTGGTTATTTTGTATGAGTATCTCCATACTGGTTATTTTGTATGAGTATCTCCATACTGGTTATTTTGTATGAGTATCTCCATACTGGTTATTTTGTATGGGTATCTCCATACTGGTTATTTTGTATGAGTATCTCCATACTGGTTATTTTGTATGAGTATCTCCATACTGGTTATTTTGTATGAGTATCTCCATACTGGTTAGTTTGTATGAGTATCCCCATACTGGTTATTTTGTACTTCATGCTCTATTGGTGTACAATTCACTCTTGGCACGATATTTCTCTTCATGGTAAATTTACTTCCTAGGATTCTGCATTATATTTTATCGCTATTGCTGTATATCTGGTTTGTGTATGTATGCGTTAGTTATATTTATACATATATGTATATATAGCCTATATATATATGTAATAATAATAATAATAATAAACGGTTTATTAAAGAATGGCAGCCTCATGAGCTGAAAATACACATTTTACAATTTAGTGGATGAACATGAGCTGTACAGATGTAGAATAGATGACATGTAATGACATTTACAAAGGCGTATGCAGGAAATTAAGCAGCAACACAATTGTTGACCTAAAAGAGGCTACCCGTCTATATCTTACCTATATCTAGCTATATCTACCTAACCAAACATAAGTGAAGAAGAGAAAGGAGAGCAGAGCATGGAGGCTCTGTCACTCACCAATCCATGCTGACATGGATGGCTGCGAATAATTCTCACTATAGCACAAATAAAAAATGACGTGGAAATTATGAGACGGATGCAAAAGTGAAGTATTATATTTCTAAAAAAAAAAAAAAAAATCTATATTCCAACTACTTCCTCTCGGGCATAGATAGGCTGAGACACTGTACACTCTACCGCTGAACACGGTGGCCAAGGAAGAAAATTAATTACAAAGCGTTGAACATGATTTAAATAAATCACAAAGCATTTACACATGCATTGGAAATTCTATCTGCATCTCTTGTTTACACAAGTTTCGCGATTTGTGGAAAAATGGGTGATATTCATTTGTTAGTCGGTATTTGAGAACACTATTTATCTAGCTGTTTTTTGTTTACGTTTTAAGGTGCGTAATTTCTGAAGACAATTTTACTTAAACAGGCTGGGTTAACTAGAAGCTAATTGCCGTTACAGTATTTATAATTCTATATATATATTTTGTTTATCATCCCAGCATTTGCTATGATATATAGAACATATATGAATGTATTTTGACATATTTTGATTATTTGATAAACATCCGCAGAACCAAATCCGATATGAGGTGGCCATGAATTTAAATTTACCAAAATAAAATATGTTCATGCTTCATTAATTTCCACATTCTAAATTAATAAAACAGCTACGGAAATTGCCAGCACTGTTTAATTTGTGGAATATTTTAAAATAATAAGCTTACTGGAATAATAATACCAATTAAAATATTTGCAATGGCTCTATGACGTGAAGGAATGTTTAGTTTGTTTATTCACACACATACACACACACACACACATACATTTATATATACAGTATATACTGGTATATATATTTATATATATATATATACAGTGGCGGCATAAAGTCAGCACGTCGCCCCTCCCGCCAACCGCTCGATCTGTGACAACCTGTTTATGAGGCATGTACAAATGGTTAGGGAGTCAGAACAGGTGTAAATTCAAACACTTACCCCTTCTTTAGTACTTGCTGTGCCAGCCCTTGGCTTTCATCACCTGTCGGAGCCAGTGTGGGACATCGGCAGAAAATTTGGTTGTAATAGAAGGCCCGAAGGTGTCCCAGATCTCCCAAATCTGTGTCTCCAATTGAGGAACAGATGTCACCTCCTTCCCTTGCAGATGGCGCTTGATGATTGCCCACAAGTTTTCTATAGGATTATGGTCAGGGGAATTACCAGGCCAATCCTTAAAGTATTTAACTCCACTATCATTCAGCCACTCTGTGACGTACTTCGCAATATGGTAGGGGGCCCCATCTTGCATATATTACGTCGCTTTTGTCTTGCGATATGAAGATGGCAGGTAGTAACGCATTAATTCTAAGAACTTGCATATGTTCATGCGCACATTCTTTGGAAGGAAAAGTAGATCAACGACACCATAGTACGTGAAGCAACCCCAGACCATCTGACTATCCGGATATTTCACCGTCGTCGCGAGGTACTTTTTGTCCAGCCGCCTGGCACCACGTCTCACCCGCACACTGCCACCACGCTTGCTCGTCACGTCGAATGTTGCTTTGTCGCTCCACAAAACACTTTTCCATGCAGCAAGATGCCACCCCAAGTACTTGTCAGCAAAAATCCGGCATGCCTTTGGCTGTTAATGAATTATCAGTGGTTTACGAAGCGGTCTGAGGGATCTATATTTCAATTTTTCTTACAAATCATACATACATACATAACATTTTAAGACTGCGTGCTCCACACATACTGTACGTGCAGTTTCAGTCTCTTGTCCTAATGGCGGCGTTCCAGGCACTGCTTCACTTGTCAAGTTTTTGGATTCGAGATCGGCACGTACAGTCTGATCCCAGGTTTTCCTCGGTCCACTCCTTGGTGCAGCTCCCTCCACAATCACAAACCTGCACCTTTTCACCCAATTTTGTTCATCCATTCTCTCCACATGCCCATACCATCCCAGTCTACTTGTACACATCTCCTCGCTAAAACTCTTTATACCTAAGCGTCTCCTCAGCTCATCATTTGCTACTCTACCCTGCAGTTTGGCTCCACACATCCATCTCACCATTCTCATCTCATAACGTTCCATTCTGTTGACATCCTCTACTTTAACGGCCCATGTTTCTGAGGCATACTAAATTGGAAGCATTGGCAGCAGTTCTCTGAACTTCCCCCAGCCACATCTAATTCTAGCGATAGTGCCTTTGGTTCTGGCTAAAATTGGACTATTTTATGTAGTTTAAGAAGGACCTATTGTATTCAGTGGGTTTATTGAAAACGTATTTACCTCTTTTAATCCTAGAGGTAGATTATAAGCTAAAGAAAATTGTCAAATGGTAACCAGAATATTATGAAAGCTACGTCATCGTGCTGAAGGGGTTAAAGTATATTTCAGCAGCTGACAGATCGGATTTGCGGAGATAAGTTGCTGGAATAGTGCCCATGTGTATCTACCTCTATTCCTCACATTGTTATAATCTATTCGCTTTAACCCTTTGAGTACCAGCGACGTGTGTTCGATTTTAACCCTTTGAGTACCAGCGACGTGTGTTCGATTTTCTTCTAGCTATATTTAGACGATATTATGCAGCTTAGGAAGGATCTGTGGTAGTTAAAAGGCTTGGTTGAGATAGTTTGAAGCCCCATTACTGCTATAGGTACTTCCTAAGCTGAATAAAGTCGTCTAATAGTTGCCAGAATATGATGAAAAGGATGTCCTTGGTACTGTACGGGCTAAGTAGGCGATAAATCATGACCTCTAACCTCTGTATATTAAAAACGGCTAGAGTCATCAAGCTAATATTTTTACTATTTGGGAAGAGTCAGTCAAGGAATAGATGTGGAAATTTACAGCCAATTTGCTTGAGCCCTTTCTGAGTTACAGAGGATAGAGGTCATGATTTCTCGCCTACTTACAGCGAATAGACTATAGTATGTTTGATGCTTGACTTTTCTCTCTTACCCCAGCCCTGTACAGAATCAATCATTTCCTCTCTCTCCCTCTCCCCTCCAGCTTTTCACTTCCCTGAGTATTTGTACAAGTGAAATCTCTCGTGGTTACACAAGGAATCTATTCTACCCATTCTCCTTTCAATAGGAAGTTTCAGTAAATCCCTTCCAATCGCTTTAAAATTTTGAGTAAGCATTCATCAGTTACATGCGAATTATTTATATCGTAGTGCCTGCCCGATAAACCCTTTGAATAGAAGGATAAAATTATATTTAAATAAATATATAAACATATACAGTATATACTGTATATATATATATATATATATATATATATATATATATATATATATATATATATATATATATATATATATATATATATATAAACAGAGAGAGAGAGAGATGTTTCTAGTATACATATTACAAATTAATATAATTAACACAATAGTCATATGAAATATGACTTCTTCATCAGACTAAACATTTAATTATATATGGGAGAGAGGTTATTGATGAAAGGAAATACTTAAAAAGTAGCAACAGACAAGAGGGATATACTGTACATTTAGATACGACACCCCCCGTGTTTCACCTTTTGATTTGCTTTTGCCATTTATATTTGTTTTTAATAGCAATATTCTCCTATGTTATTGCATAATGCAACAGGTAACTTTTAATGTGCGCGAGTAATTTTAAGCCATTTCCATCAGAGTTTATGAATTCATTTTATAACTCAAAGTATGATTAATGATACAACTGCCTTACATCTATCGCAATGTTTCAAAGGCAAAATTGTACCTTGAATTTGGCTCTCAGTCACTCTTTCGACTTCGGAGGAGACACTTGTTACAGGCAGCGTTGCCTTTTGTCTCCTTCACTCACATAATATTATAATTTCGTTTTAGCTTAATATTAGTCATCAATAGTTATGTTCAATCGTCATAGTATTTGTTGAAATCCTTTTGCATATTACAAATGTTAAAACTAAATAAGCTTGTCTAATGTATTAAACAACCAAAACAGAAAATGCATTGTAATTCTGAAGTGGTTAATAGACTTGAAAATAGGTGTTTGTGGAGGGTTCAATCTATCCATCTGTGCCTTTGTCTCTAATTTCCTCTCGGTTCGATCCATAGCTGCGGTTGTGGACGGCCATTCCTCACTCCCTCAACCCTATCAACTCCAGTGTTCCTCAGGGTTCTGTCCTGTCTCCAGTTATCTTTCTAATATTCATTACTGATCTTCTCAACTGTACCTCCATTCCTCTATCCATTCAAATGATGATGACTCTACTTTAAATTATTGAACCAGTTATCCACAACGACCCAGTATGCAATCACTCAAAAGCTCACGTGATGAGGCCATAGCACTGTCATCTTTTGATCTATCCAAAATTTCCGATTAGGGTAGAGAAAATATTGTTACTTTCAATGCTTCCAAAACCCAATATCTCCACTTATCTACCCGTCAAGAACTTCCACAGGTCTATCCCTTATACTTCAACAATACACAAATCAACCCTTCATCTTAGTATTCTTGGTGTTTCTTTTTCTTCTGGCCTTTCTTGGAAGGATCATATTACCACTCTTGCTAAAAACAGCTTCTCTGAAGTTAGGTGGGCTCAACCGTCTCTGTGGGTTCTAGACCCCCGCACAGCTTCTTGCTTTGTATAGGGGGACATTGCGCCCATGTATCGAGTGTTGTTCGCATGTGAGGGGTGGATTAACCCATACCATATTTCTCGAAAAGGTAAAGTCAAAACCATTTTATCTCATCAACTGACCTCCTCTCACTAATTCCTTACAATCTCTCTCTACACACCGCAATGTTGAATCTCTCTCACTCTTTTACCGCTATTATCAATAATCAATGTTCTTCAGAGCTCTCTCAGTGTATAACCCCTCGCTTACGGAGAGTGTGGGCACCCGCCTTTTAAAACACTCCCACCCCTATTCTGTCCAACTCTCAAACCCAAGATTGACAAACAAATTCCCAGTATTTTTCTACTCAACATGCAAGCATTGGAACTCTCTCTCCTCAATCTGTCTTTCCTTCATCCTATGGCTTAAGCTGCTTCAAGATCCGTGTTCCAGACATATTTACTCTAACGTACCTTGATTTTGGCTCTCACTCTTTCGACTTTGGGTGAAACACTTGTTACAGGCAACTTAGCATTTTGTCTCCTTCATCACATAGCAAAAAAATAATGAAAATCTAGTAAAAACTAGAAGAATGTGATGTAATCTGATATTTGTACGAGCTAAATGAACAAGCGTTATATGTTGACTGATAACAACTGGGAATTATTATAATAAAAGGCTTCTCTTTAAATCACACATAATGTGTCTAGGATGTTGGGGAACGGTTGAATCCAGCAGTACAGTCGCATGCATAAAATCCCTCGAACTCTGAAATATTAAGCGTGGAAATAAAATTCATAAGATAAAATTCGGAATTTACTTTGATATGCAGTAGTTAATTCGTATGATCAATTGACTGTTTGATAACTACCTAGTGTTAAGTCAAGCACACTAATTTTAAATTCAACATAGAAACACTGTGAAGGAGAGTTGTTATGTGTGTGACTGTGCACCCATGAACAATACCGGCATTTCTTATTCATTCTACAAATTATGATTCATCTCCTTAATGCAAACATTGTCTTGTCATCACACATAATAAACGTTGAATATATAGGTTTTGCATAAATTTGCTAAAGATATCCGTTTGTGTAATTCATAGCTAGAGAGATAGCCTGAGTTATAAGTATGGAGGTACGACTTGACTTTTGACCGGAGCTGTACATTATGTTACGTCTGCTATTGTCTATTCGCTGTAAGTAGGCGAGAAATCATGACCTCTATCCTCTGTAACTCAAAACGTACTAGAGCAAATTGACTGTAAATTACCACATCTATTCCTTGACTGACTCTTCCCAAATGGTAGAAATGTTAGCTCGATAACTCTAGTCGTATTTTTGTTACATAAGGTTAGAGGTCATGATTTCTAGCCTACTTACAGCGAATAGACTATAGTAATATGCTGAGACGTGACCCGAGTTGAATATATGGAGGCTGGGCACGACTATTGACCGCACCTGTACCATACATTATGTTGGTTAAGGGGAGACAGACCGTTTTTCTGGACCCCCTTCTCCCTAATGTTTAGCCCCACTAGTTTTGAGATTATAAGACGTTCGGCCCATTAATTTGACGATTTTAACACATTTCGCCCTATTTCGTTGTCAATTTTAAGACCTTTCGTACCATTTAGGTGTCGATTATTTCCTGGCGAGCGATAGCGAGCCTGCAATTTTAAGAGGAACCGGCCTTCGGCCGGGAAATTTTTCTACCGAAATTTTGTTTACAGATTTATCTTGAAGGGGGGTCTAGGGGGGTTTTTTCTAAGCTTGATGGATGTCTAGGGAGGAATCTAAAAAAAATATATGAAGAAACAAATTAATAGACCAAACAAAGGGCCAGCCTCCCTTCAGAATAAGTGTTCACGTATAACTAGAAAGGTAACCCGAGTTAGAAGTTGAGAGGTAGGACATGAGGACTTTTGGCCCCACCTGTACCTTGCCTGAGCCGGACACATAACCCCCCGTGACTTGTGCCGCTCACCACTCCCCCCCCACCCCACCCCACCCCCGAGTTAAGGGACCCCACCTCGCTTTTTGTTTTCTCTTTCTCTCCCTCTCTCTTTGGCTTGTATCCATTCAGCCTATTGTTTTAAGACGTTTATCTCCATCCAGGTGTCAATATTATCCTGGCAAGCGGTAGCGAGCCAGGATAATATTATATACTGTTGGTTTGACAGCAAGCTAAATGTGTATATTGTCTCCGGCGAAGCCGGATTTCTCCATACAATGCTGGCTCGCTATCGCTCGCCAGGAAGAAATCGACACCTGGATGGGAATACACGTCTAAAAACAGTTGGCTGAATGGGGCCAAATGGATACAAGTCAGAGAAAAGGAGAGACAGATAAAAAAAAAAAGCCTGTGACCCCCCCGAGTTAACCCCCCTGACATACGCCGGTGGACGCATCGTAAACTGCGGGATGATAAGGATAATGCCGCGCGTAATGAGGTCTGAGGCCCGCCGGCAAGATTCGTGGGACGGGACAACGCGAATCACCCCGACCTTGCTAATTATCGCTCTGAATCATGGGTGTCATTTGGCTGGGGGGGGGGGGGGGGGGGGGGTTTAGGGGACGGATTGGTGTTTATGGCTTTTAACGGCGCTACACACAACTATATTTGTTTTTGTTACTGGATGTGTTATGTTAAGGGGGGTCACCTGCTTGTTTTCTATTATTTTATCTCCCTCTCTCTTTGGTTTGTATCCATTCGGCCCCATTCAGCCTACTGTTTCAAAACGTTTATCCCCATCCAGGTGTCATTTTTTTCCTGACGAGCGATAGCGAGCCAATATTGTATGGAGAACTCAGGCTTCGCCGAGACATTTTTCTATCGAAAAATTTACAAATTGATTCTGCTGTCAAAAACATTTCCAAACAATATGTTGGCACGCTATCGCTCGCCAGGAAGAAATCGATACCTGTATGGGGATAAACGTCTTAAAACAGTTGGCTGAATGAGGCCGAATGGATACAAGCCAGAGAAAGAGAGAAAAGGAGAGAAACATAAAAATAGCAGGTGACCCTCCTTAATTGTCGTACGGTGTGTGTTTATAATGATCCTCAATGGGCTAACTACCATAAGAACATAAGAAAATGGGAGTCTGCAGAAAGCCGATTGGCCTAAGCAAGGCAGATCCCTGTCCCACACAACCCCAATTACAAAGCCCAATTATAGGCTCAACACTCTAACTACCATTCGATTTGTTTTATCACTTGGATTCAATGAGCTAATCAGTGTCTCCTTCGTTGTTTCATGAATCATAATCTGACCCACGATCTTTGACTAGAAGATTAGCGGACGGATTTAGGTTTCCACGTTTGTCGTTTATATATACTGGGCTAATTATTACTACTCGATATCTGTTTAGGCTCTTCACAATACTTGGGTACAATACTCAATGTCTAGATTAGTTCTATTGGCCGAGGTATTATCCCCTTTTTAAATATTATTCTAGCTATATCTAGAGGATTATATGAAGTTTAAGAAGGATATGTGGTATTAAAAGGATCAAGTGGAATAGTTCGAAGCCTGTTAATTGCTGAAACTGAATATACTTGTGTAATAGTAGCCAGCATAAAGTTAAAAGGACGGCACTGGTTCTGAAAGGGTTAATTATGTGTACAGTATTGTGGTTACCACAAATTATCATAATCAAATTATTTTTATTTTGTTGTGAAATGTGGCAAATGTGGCTACTATAGTGTTTATTAATATGTACTGGTCAAAACAAAAGTGGCAAATGTGGCTACTATAGTGTTTATTAATATGTACTGGTCAAAACAACACCATTTCGTTCTATCACTTGGATTCGATTCCAATTATGTTCTGTATGAGTGTGACAGGCGGGCAATTTTATGTTAAATCAAATTATTCGCAATTATTTCAAGCACGGACGTAATGTAATATTGTGGTTAAGATGATCCCTGTTTAATATGTATAACATGCTTATACTGATATGATTAGATGTATTAATATTGCTACTGACTCAGATGTGTGCAACAACATAAGCTTTCTCTTTACTACATATTAAGTGTCATGGATATATTTTCGGCAGAGAGTATTACTAAATCTCTTCAGAACCATCGAAGCTTATTATTTATTAGTTATTATTACACTCCTGGTCGTGCATAACATCACACAATAGCGTTGATGGCGAATATTTCAATACTCTGATTAGCGTACTGAACAATTTGTATAAAATACAAAATGTAGGCGATTTTTTATGCGAGCATAAGTGACATGAGTACTAAATTGATTTTATACTCAGCAGTATTACTTTATAGATCTTAATATATTAATTCAATCAAACATATGTTGACCTAGCTAATTATCTTTGCTTCAAATTAAACCGTCTGAAATTGAAAGAGGCAAGTTATTTCAAAGAAGTGGTAAGAACTCTTTCAACGGATTAGGTCAGATAAAAAAAAGCAATGCCTGTTAAAATCTAATACTGTAGCAGGTAGCACACTTGGTTTGCAAACTCTTCAGTATTATTTTGCCTTTAATATTGTATTACAGTCATAATTATTATGTAATGACAATACATGTCAAATGTGTGAAGAAAGCTCACTTTTGAAACATTTTTTGTTTTTTTGTTTTTTTCTATATTCCAACTTACTTCCTCTCGGGCATAGGCTGAGAGCCTTAACATTCACCGCTTTACAATGAACAGTGAAGCCCGTGAGGTCTTGTTCCAGTCTAGGGAGTGAGACATGTGAAGCACGTAGAGTACAACGAGCACCTGCCATCTTGCCTTCACATGAGGCACGGTGCTCACTCATGGCCCGAAACGACCCCATCTCTGCAGCCACTTAGTTCCCGTGCTTCACTGTCTCACCCCCTACACTCGGACTCTCACACTTACACACACACAACGCCACCTGTTGAGCAGATAACTCACCAGGCATTGCACCCCTATAACATATTTTGAATATGGGAATATTCATACAGTGCTATTTAATCAGGGAACAATGAGGGTATTTTATTGACGTTTCGGTGGGCTTGTGGTAATGCACTGATACTAGGTACAGCACAAATTCCATCCCAATAATATCTTCCCATTGATACATCGGGATTTGAACCTGGGACCTTTGGATTACCAGGCCAGTGGCAAGACCACTCCACCACAGTTAGTACGAACTAAGAAGGATTTTCTAGGCACAATTTAGCTCAAAATCGTGTTCACATTTTCGCCGTCAGCATGCTCGCATGCTAGAAGTACACAAATATTCTTCTAACTAGCCAGCCTTGAATACAAAGCCTTTGTGTCTTATATATTAAAGAGATAAGCAAATTCAAAATTATGGAGGTAGAACATGAATTTCCATCACGCTTACCTCACAATAAATACTGCAGTGTACTGTACAGTGTATATGGTGGTATAATGACACCGTTACACTATCTGATGCGTGGCAGGTCTTTGTAGACCCTCTATTTTTTACTAAAAAAAATTTAGGATTACATGAAGTTTCACCTCATTACTTTGGATGATTGACTTTTTTTACGAACGATAGCCGAAATGACATTTGCCTACCGGAAATGGTATTGTACATATGTGTGTCCTGTTTTGAAGGGTGCCTGGAGAGTCTTATGGTTCGAATCTGAGCCCTAGCAGAGATATATATATATATATATATATATATATATATATATATATATATATATATATACTCGTATATATTATTTATCACTCGCTTTTAATACACTCTAGCCACCCTGTCTCTGCTTTACCAAAATGTTAATATGTGACCACCGTTGTCTGTGGATTCCTTTCTATTATTGTTATCTGCTCTTATTATTCTTAGTATTTTCTATACATTTCCTTTTGTTGTTTCCCTTACGACTCCCACAGGTGTCTCTGTATGCCCTATTACTATAACTTGCTATTCCCACTCTTTCTAATGTTGACTACAGCTTCCTAAATAATTATATTTTGTTATCTTCTCATAATATGCAGTACCTGCATTCCTGTTATCTCTTACTCACTCATTTACTTCATCCACTATTGTCTCCTCATTCCCATCTACGTGTACTGTTAGTCCTCCTATTCCCGTTGTATTCACGTCCCTTTCTTTCACTACTCGACCCTTGATCTCTCCAAGTAGCCTTGTCTTACTTTATTACCAATGTTAATCATCTTCTCCTAACCTCACCCAACCGTTGTCGTTGTCGCGTCTCCTAACTAACCTCACCCAACCGTTGTCGCGTCTCCTAACTAACCTCAGCCAACCGTTGTCGCGTCTCCTAACTAACCTCACCCAACCGTTGTCGCGTCTCCTAACTAACCTCACCCAACCGTTGTCACGTCTCCTAACCTCACCCAACCGTTGTCGCGTCTCCTAACTAACCTCACCCAACCGTTGTCGCGTCTCCTAACTAACCTCACCCAACCGTTGTCGCGTCTCCTAACCTCACCCAACCGTTGTCGCGTCTCCTAACTAACCTCACCCAACCGTTGTCACGTCTCCTAACCTCACCAAACCGTTGTCGCGTCTCCTAACTAACCTCACCCAACCGTTGTCGCGTCTCCTAACTAACCTCACCCAACCGTTGTCACATCTCCTAACCTCGCCCAACCGTTGTCGCGTCTCCTAACCTCACCCAACCGTTGTCGCGTCTCCTAGCTAACCTCACCCAACCGTTGTCACGTCTCCTAACCTCACCCAACCGTTGTCGCGTCTCCTAACTAACCTCACCCAACCGTTGTCACGTCTCCTAACCTCACCCAACCGTTGTCGCGTCTCCTAACTAACCTTGCCCAACCGTTGTCACGACTCCTAACCTTGCCCAACCGTTGTCGCGTCTCCTAACCTTGCCCAACCGTTGTCGCGTCTCCTAACCTCACCCAGCCGCGTCCCTCTGTCCTTCATTTACTTGTAGCTTCCACTAATCATCCTCATGTGTTGTGGTGTAATGGTCTAGATGCTTATGTTCTGGGTGTGGTGTCCCGAGTTCGAATCCCAGGAGGACCATATGCTTTCATTAGTTTATTCAAGTGCATTGGGGTTTGTAGTTGATGATTAATGTTAAGAACGGGGTGTTACTTAACCCCTTCCGTACCGGCGACGTCATTTTCCTTTTATTCTAGCTATATTTAGACGATTTTGAGCAAGTTAAAAAGGATCGGTAGTAGTAACAAGGGTTAATTAAGATAGTTCGAAGTCTATTAATTGCTGGAGGCCCTTTTAAAACTTAATAAAATCATCTAATAGTAGCCAGAATAAAGTTAAAAGACGTCTCCGGTACAAAAAGGGGTTAATCTCCTCATCCCTGCTCCTCCAGCCACCTTAGTCTCGGCGTCACCTTCCACTGTTTATCTTCTATTCTTCCTCGTGTGTCCTTTATATTCCTATATATTGTTCCTATCTTCTATCCGTTGTCTCCGCGTCCCCTACCTATTCCCCGGCCCCTCTCACCAGCGCCGGCGGCAGTTCCCCTCTGAGTAATAAGTTTCTTGACGTGAATGCGGGAGTGGTGGGCCCCTAACTTGATTCAACCTCTTCTTCTTCCGCTCTTTAAGGGGGGTCACCTGCTTTGTTTGTTATCTTTATCTCCTTTTCTCTCGTTCTCTGGCTTGTATCCATTTGGCCCCATTTAGCCAACTGTTTTAAGACTTTTATCCCCATCCAGGTGTCGATTTCTTACTGGCGAGCGATAGCGAGCCAGCATTGTATGGAGGAATCCGGCTTCGCCGGAGACATTTTTCTATCGAAAAATGTACAAATTTAGCTTGCTGTCAAAACTAAAATATACATATATGCTGGCTAGCTACCGCTCGCCAGGAAAATATTGACACCTGGAAGGGGGTAGACGTCTTAAAACAGTAGGCTGAATGGGGCCGATGGGATACAAGCCAAAGAGAGAGGGAGAGAAAGAGAAAAAAAAAACGAGGTGGGCTCCCTTAACTTGATTCAACCTCGACCCTCTCCACGGTAACTTAATGTCCTTTACCGGAGGTGCTCAATGGTTCTTGTTTAGAGTGCATTCTCAACCAGGTACGAGATATAGTATGCATTCTCAACCAGGTACGAGATATAGTATGCATTTAACTACTTAACCCTTTAAGAATGCTGACGCAATTTAGAAATGTAATCTTGCTATTATTAGACGATTATATTTAGCTTAGGAAGAACTTGTAAGGGCTAGAGAGTTCATTGAGTTTTAACCGTTATGATTTCTAGATGTCCTTCCTAAATTGCATTGGATTAGATCCAATGTTAGATGCTAAGGATAATGGCAAGCTAGCTACTGCAGGTTATGTTACAGTGCTACACATGGGGGGGGGGGGGGGGGGGTGAGAGTGGAAGACAATGTTTTTATCAATTAGTTGTAGTCATTCCCTGAATTCCTAACAAGGGCTAAAGGAATACGGGATTCTTGAGGAATCCCCTGCAATATATATGAAGCACGCAAGGCAATATCTGTGGCCCCATGGCCTTTAGACTGACCCTCCCACCAGGGGACTAAACCTAAAGAGATTTCCTGGAAAGAGAGATCCAGGCTTGTGAGTTTTAGAATTCCTTGAAGCCAAATGATACTGGTTATATTCAATTTTACTTTTTGTCCTTCGTATTCTCAATATGTGGTTTACGGATACTATTAACCCCTTCAGACTCATATGACGCAGAGGTTGTCAGATTAGCAATAATTAAATAGAGATCTCTCACTCTTGTAATTACCTCTCCAAAATTAGTTTTCTGCCCACAGCTAACTCAAAGACAACTGCAGAGGTTGAAGTAACTAAACTAAAGGTTTCTAAATACCCCTGATGGTAACAAAGGCTTTAAAGTATCCCTAACGGCTCAAAATCGTGTCATATGTCGGAGAGGGTTAATCGCTGTTTGATGTTAAAATAATGAACCCCTGAAGAATACAACTGTAGCCTATATATTTTTTCGTACCGGTATATATTATTCCAGTGACAACTAGAATCCGTTAAGGAAAACAATGTATAGTGTATATATGTATATATAGCCTTTTCCTTGTATATTGATAGCTGTTTTAAGGGGAGATTGCCACTTGAGGGATTTTTTTTCTTGACTCCTTTCTCCCTCATGTTTAGCCCCATTGTTTTTTTTCTAATTTGAAGATGTTCGCCCCATTATTTTCACGATTTTAAGAACTTTCAACCCATTTCTGTCAATTTTAAGACCTTTCGTGCCATTTAGGTGTCGATTTTATCCTGGCGAGCGATAGCGAGCCTGTAATTTAAGAGGAACCGGCTTTCAGCCGGGACATTTTTCTACCGAAAAATGTACAAATTTATCTTGAAAGGGGCTCAAGGGGGTGTAATCTTAAGCTTGAAGGATATCTAGGGACCAAACTAAAATCCTCCCCTTAAGTACTCTTCTTGGTATATATATTTTCAGCATTATACCCGCATTTCTAATATGTTTCTGACTATTTTAGACGATTTCATTTCAAATACAGAGGGTTTGTAGGAATTGGAAGTACATTGTATTCACACATTAAACATCAAAAGAAACATATAATTTGGTTTGTTTGTTAGTTTGATTATAAATTAGACTGCACCATTGTAATTGAAGAAATTCGAATGATTACAAAATTGAGTTAGTGATGTTTTGCTTTGCTTAACAAGATTCCCATTCCAATACCAGGCTTGCCTAACCAGAAGCTATTTTCATATGACATACATCCCATATACCGGGAACGTGAAAGCCTGGCTGACAAAACACTGGAATTCGAAGTAAATGTCGTTAGTACATTCACAGAAAATAATATTATGTTACCGATTAGTAGTTTTTCCACACTTTATAATATACACGAACATTACAGAAATACTAACTTTTGACTAGATCGCGCAAAAAACACATGCTTAGATTATTGAGGTTTGAACATGCATACCCAATGTAAGAAACTAAATACCGGTACCTTACATAAAGCTGAAAACATAGTGGTGGTCTTGAGGACAGGTGCGTGCCAAAGGATGAGTGAAGATGGCTGGTGAGGAGGGATGCAGAGAAGTGTAAGGGTTAGAGGGAGGGGAAAGATGTATGGGGGAATGGAGGAGGGGTTGAGAGGTGAGACGAGTGTTATCGGGGAACAGGGATGTTCTGCAAGAGGTTTGTTCATGGCCACCCCGTGAGAGATTAAGGTGTCTCTGTGAGACACTAGTTACAGGCTACCTGTCTGTTGTCTTCTTCATTCACATAGAACACAAAAATGATAGAAACGTGCATAATTTCATTTATATATAATTTGTTATTAATTATGGTAGCCTTCAGTTTGAGAATAATGTCTGTTAACTTCATATATGCTGCAAGCATCGATATAACATATAAGAAACACGTAACACGCGATGGTAATGCCATCTACAGTACTGTACATTGATAACACATTTTCATATTGGCATTACATCAGAACGAATCAAACATCGTGACAAAAACAAATGATGAAGCAATGAATAATGAATGTAAATACACCTTATTCTAAAGAAGAAATGTTATACAAGTAGTCACTTTCCCAAAATTATAGCACCCCACAATAGTACCCATCATGTGTTATATATATATATATATATATATATATATACACAGTATATACCAGCAACATTTCGTGACCAACAATAATCACTCCCATTCCATGTTTTCACCTGGCTGTGTTTTTGCGTTTGGGTGAAGGCCCGAGTCACACAAACACTTTCAACAGCGAATCTCCTCGGAATTACTGACACAGAAGTAAAAATAACATCTGGTGATATAAGGTTACACATATTATTTATGTCGATAATGATGGCAAGACTTCTTGAATTGTCGAAGCAAAACAAAATTACGAAATATTTACCACACATTTTTACAAAAGTATCTAATGACTCGTAACAAAATGTTATACCAGACTCTTCAGTTTAAATGTATATATACAGTATATATATACTGTATATACTGTGTGTCTTGATCATGATGATGTCATGATTCTGACAGCTCAGCCTTAATAATTGTCAAAGCAATAATAAACATGATACACACATTATTACTGAAAATATTTTATGACTCGAAATGCAAGCCTATTTTACAATCACCTGGTCAAGTTGCTGGTTTGACTGCAGCTTAATTCCTACAAAATAATATTGTGATGCTAATTATTTATGTGTTTCTGCTAAGGGCATATATATTAAGAATTTTAATGCAATTTCCGTTGTTTAACAATCCCTGAATTGTTTAGTCATTAGGCTGATATAAAACACATTAAATGGAAATAATAAAGTTATTTACCGTCTTCATCACTATTAGGTAATTTTCATCATAACTTTGGTTACCATTATACGATTTTTATTAATGTACAATCTACCTGTACGACTCAAATGTGTAAATACAGGTCCTTCTTAAAATGCATAAAATCGTCTCATTTTAGCCAGGATCAAATGTAAAAATGCGTCATGGTGCTGAAGGGGTTAATAGAATAATAGGAGAGTCGTACCACTACATAACTGCTGCTGATGGAACTCCAATACTCACTGTAATACTCCACGTCATAAATATTACCGCATACATATATCTGATACCGTCACAAACACAAGCACCACTATAAAATCCTGCAGTCACTAAAGCAAATCAAATATCATCAAATAATTCAGATGTAACGATTCTAAATAATACATACCTTGAATATTCGTTGGTAAAACATATAACAACATTAGTATAATTATAATTAAGTTAACAGTGAAAGAGCACTGACATGCAAATATTATTAAAATGCCCGACATAACTATCGCTTTGATAAATACATCTTTTATAAGATATATATATATATATATATCGATGATGCAAGGTAACAATAACATTTCCAGAAAATAATATAATTTGAAATAGTGTTTCAGAAAACGATTATATACAGTATAGCATATATAGTATATACTGTATATACAGTATATACTGAATATATACAGTATATAGTATATATTGAAACTATTAGGTCTGTGCATCTCTCAAAAAGGCAATATTTTGATAGTTCATACAATAGATGTCCCATTATTACTAGTGTAGCCAGCCACCAACACAATCATCATTATCGTAACCAAAACTATTTAATTGTAGCAAATGAAAGTGCCAGTGATCAAACAGTATATTGGTATTATTCATGCAAGAAAGAGAGACACCCGTAGTTTACATAACTACGTGTGCTATTAAGGGGAGATCTCCACTTGAGGGATTTTTTTCTTGACCCCTTTCTCCCTCATGTTTAGCCCCATTGCTTTTGATATTCTAAAATGTTTGCCTCATTAGTTTAGCGATTTTAGGAACTTTCACCCCATATTAAGACCTTTCCTGCAATTCAGGTGTCGATTTTATCCTGGCGAGCCTGTAATTTAAGAGGATCCGGCCTTCGGCCGGGATATTTTTCTACCGAAAAATGTACAAATTTATCTTGAAAGGGACTCAAGGGGGTGTAATTTTAAGATTGATGGAGGTCTAGGGAACAAACTAAATACCTCCCCTTAACCCTTCTGGATTATATAGCCAGCACACTGTAGTCAAAAATATCGTCAGGACTAGAGGCCCTTTTCGAGAACTCCAGTTCCTTGCACACGCAAACGTTTTGGAAATATATATATACCTAAGGATTGAAACAAGGCAAGCGATGAAGGTCCAACACAAGCACAACCTACCAAACCAGACGTGGGACAAAACACAATGATAAACCCTAATACGGGTCGCTGCACCCGCACAAACACAGCCACCCACACCCGCACGGCACCATTAAGGGGAGACTGGCCGTTTGTTTGGTCTATTAATTATATTTATTCATATATTGTTTTAGTTTCCTCGCTAGACCTCCATCAAGCTCAGAAAAACACCCCCTAGACCCCCCTTTAAGATAAATTTGTACATTTTTCGGTAGAAAATTTTTCCGGCCGAAGGCAGATTCCTCTTAAAATTGCAGGCTCACTATCGCTTGCCAGGAAATAATCGACACTTAAATGGCACGAAAGGTCTGAAAATTGACGACGAAATGGGGCGAAAGGTGTTAAAATCGCCAAACTAATGAGCCGAACGTCTTATAATCTGAAAACTAGTGGGGCTAAACATTAGGGAGAAGGGGGTCCAGAAAAACAGTCTGTCTCCCCTTAATAAACTCAATATTGATGGCTCGCAGCAGTATTTGAGCAGGAAGCAGATTACGCCTGTGACGCGGGCATTGTTATCCTGCCAGGGGAAACAGAGGCATATCATAAAGCACTAATTCAGCTCATTTATCGTCAGACTTTTTCGGGGGAACAACAAATGACGTAAATAATCCTGCAATGTTTTACTGACGCAACAACATAAATCTTACTTTCCTGGAAAACTAATTAAGAATGTTTGACAATTGTTCATACTGTATCATGTAACTTTTTACTAGCGGGAAGTCTCGCGAGTTGTCAGTATTATATATTATCTCTGGTTCGTGCACCTTTCACAATTTTTTTTTTTCCGAAAAAATATTACACAACGGTAATATTTACATATTGCCATCAACATAATTATATCGTCAAGAATGATCTGACAATTTATGAGGTAAACTTTTAAAATAATGTCTCTCACATTAATTTATCTTGAGTCTAGCTCCAGAATACGAGTGCATATGATCCTAGAAATAATACAGGGAAAATGTTGACAATGGAATATTTAAGAGAGAAGCTCTCGCGTAATACCGTCTTCACTCTTCTCCCTCAGCCCCTCCCTCTTCCTTTCCCACCAAGCTTCCTCGTTCACCTAGATATATACTTTTCTTCTACCTTACTTTGCCAGGAAACCCAAGATGATGGATGTGGCAGCCGTAGAGGGAATGGGGAAACATTAACCTCAGGCTCTCTTCCTACACTGACTCACTCACTAAGATTGGCTTTTATTCCAGGGCTTTGTTTGTTCTCTCACGCTCTAAAGCCAAGTGTTACTCCTATTATTCCAACTGTTGTTCTTTCTCTAGTTACAGTGAAATCATACTCTTGAAGCAAATATACGCAAAGCCTCTATATTTAAGGTTGGATCGACGTGAGTCGGGAATATTTCTGTAATAATCCAGTAGACGACAATTATTTTAAAGTTATGAAGTTGATAGTCTTTTTGTGTCCGTGGGTTTACACTATTACTCAAAATCCGTGCATTTCCATTTCGGTAATTTATCTAGTTAAACAAATGTAAAAAACCCAGGTACACATCTATAAAAGTATTTATGTGTATGTTTTCTGTTTGTATAGGGTTTCTTTTGTATATACTATCGAAGGAGATTTAAGTGTATTTTAAGATAACTTGTGATGTTTGACACGGGTTCGTCAAGCACAACATTAACCCCTTAATAATTATTGGAAGATTTGCATTATCACACTTTTCTAAGAATGGTTCATAAAACAATATGGTTATGTTAAACACCCAAGTTGGTTATACCATCATTACCAATATTCTTCCTTCTTAATCTTTCTCCACTAATTTAAGATGTTAGCTTCGTTTAGAGATTCTCTGTATTAGAATATGAGATATCTTTAAATCTATCACTCACAGAATTGGACAGGTTGGCGGTTGCTTTCATTTAGTACCGTACAGCACTGTAGCGCATTATACAATTAGTAAAGTTTGATGTCCCTCACCATCATTTCAAGGAATTCTCTTTTCCACCTGTTCCCATCCATTATAGATCTTTTTTGTTAGATGAACATTTAAAAGTTGAGTTTAGTAACGAATAGTTCAATATTGTAATTCAAATAGGACATTAAAGAGTGTGTGTGTTTGTTTTTTTTTGTTTTTTTTGTAAAGTGTATAATTATACAATGTTCACTAATGATATGTTTTAAAACTTTGATAATATTACTGTTCAAGTATGGTATCTTTTAGCCTGTAACAACACAGCATATTGTTCTACTTGACGAATAAATGCTACACCATCATAATTAGAAGCATACAATACAATACAAAATAACTTTAAACACTTTCGGCAAATACTGACAAATTCCTACCGGTATATAGAACCTCAAACCATAACTTGCCGCGGGAATCATGTCGCGGTGGTGTATTCACGCCGTACCACAACAACAACAACAACAACAACAACAACAAGAGGACCGTGAATAATGCCCGCTCGTGCTTGCCTTAGTGCGACAACCGGGGATACACCATTACCTCGGTCCTACCTTCCTCCCCTGACACCACTTAAGGGGAGACGGTCGTTTTTCTGGTCCCCTTTCTCCCTCGTGTTTAGTCCCATTATGTTTTAAATTTTTAGAAGTTCGGCCCATTTGTTTGGCAATTTTAAGACCTTTCATCCCATTTCGTTATGAATTTTAAGACCTATCGTGCCATTTAGGTGTCGATTTTTTCCTGGCAGCGAGCCTGTAATTGTAAGAGGAACCTTCGGCCTTTGGCCGGGAAATTTTTCTACCGAAAAATGTACACATTTATCTTGAGGGAGGGTCTAGGAGATGATTTTCTAAGTTTGAGGAATGTCTAGCGAGGAAACTAAGAATTTATGAATGAATGATTGTATTGGCCAACAAAGCAGTCAGTGTCCCCTTAATTACACAAGGGCAAGAGGGAACTGGCTGGGGGGGGGGGGGGGGGGCGGAATATAGTCCCTGGAAGTGACGTTGTTGGTCCGATTAAGGGAGAGGGAGTTGCTTTTTCTGGATCCCCTTCACACTCATGTTTAGCCCCATTAATTCTGAGATTTTAAGACGTTAACCCCATTAGTTTTGATATTTTAAGACGTTTACCCCATTTGTTTGGCAATTTAAAAAAAAATCGTCACCAGTGTTGTTCGCAAACTGGAATTTGTGTCTTATTCCCAGTTGACTGAATGCATTGAACAGCTTGAGTTGACTGAATGCATTGAACAGCTTGAGTTGACTGAATGCATTGAACAGCTTGAGTTGACTGAATGCATTGAACAGCTTGAGTTGACTGAATGCATTGAACAGCTTGAGTTGACTGAATGCATTGAACAGCTTGAGTTGACTGAATGCATTGAACAGCTTGAGTTGGATAGTGTAGTGTATTATTGTTATTGATGAAAGCGTGTTTGGCGAGTCGAAGAACAGATTTGGCTTGATTCCGGGGCAGAAACTTAGGAAGTATGAGATTCTTGAGCTTGAAGGCAACGGTACCGTTTAAGGGGAGGTATTTAGTTTGTTCCCTAGACCTCCATCAAGCTTAAAATTACACCCCCTTGAGTCCCTTTCAAGATAAATTTGTACATTTTTCGGTAGAAAAATGTCCCGGCCGAAGGCCGGATCCTCTTAAATTACAGGCTCGTTATCGCTCGCCAGGATAAAATCGACCCCTGAATTGCAGGAAAGGTCTTAATATGGGGTGAAAGTTCCTAAAATCGCTAAACTAATGCGGCAAACATTTTAGAATATCAAAAGCAATGGGGCTAAACATGAGGGAGAAAGGGGTCAAGAAAAAAAATCCCTCAAGTGGAGTTCTCCCCTTAAATGCTTCCTCCTTATTGCGGGCAGCAGTAGAACAAGCTACCTAGTTTTGCGTAACGCTACAGTTGGGTAAGCAGCAGACTTATTGTGGAGTGTTTAGTTCTAACAGATTCTTAAAATTGATCTCCAGACCAGATGGCTGGAGTAAAATAGGAAAGAAGAGTAATTGGACAGAGGAAGAACAAGCTGAGAAGTGAGAAGTACTCACGTTGTATTCTATGCCATTCACCTGATCGGTTATCTTTAATGTAAGAAATACCCTCAAATTTGATGTTTTCAGTTTTTGTGGAGTGTGAGGTTGGAATTACTTGCTTATACAATATTTTTCATGAATACACAGAAAAGCAATAGGACTAAACGGTAGTGCAGAAATTGCCCCTAGCATTGTATTGTGCTGCAGTGGTCGACCTGAATAGTAAACACGTAACATCGAGAGAAAATATATTTATAAACACGTACAACATGAGACAAAAGATGTGTTCCACACTTTTGGTAATGTTGCTGAAGGTATATGTATTTATTAGTGCATGACGTGTATGGGTAGAGCTGCAGAAACATAAATTACTCGAGAAACAGTCACTGGGATGATTGTTTCGTGAGAGATAATTGTCCACCGGTATGTCTTTATTTACTCCTCACCAATTAAGCAGTGCTCGTAATATAAGAACATAAGAACATAAGAAAATGGGAGTCTGCAGAAAGCCGATTGGCCTAAGCAAGGCAGATCCCTGTCCCACACAACCCCAATTCATTACAAAGCCCAATTATAGGCTTCACACTCTAATACCCTGAGGATCATCTTACCAAAACGGTTAGAGATTAACGCAGGATTATGGAGGTCTGCAGAGCGCTGATTGGCCCAACCCGGCTGATCTCCCTTCACACCCAACCCTTCTCGTCCATATGCTTATCCAATTTTATCTTAAAGCTCCCTACAGTTTTAGATCCCACTATAGCACTTGGTAGTCCATTCCACCCGTCTACAACTCTGTTACCAAACCAATACTTGCCTATATCTTTTCTGAAACGAAATTTATCTAATTTGAAACCATTGGTACGAGTTCTTTCGCTATCACTGAGCTTTAGTACATTTGCCATGTCCCCTTTGTTAATCCCACTAACCCACTTGAACACCTCTATCATATCCCCTCTAACTCTGCGTCTCTCTAACGAATGTAAACCTAATTTCTTCAACCTTTCTTCATACGAAAGATTTCTAATATTATGGATCATTTTTGTCATTCTACGCTGTACTCTCTCCAATGAATCTATGTCCATTCTGTAATAAGGACACCAAAATTGGACAGCATAATCCATATGGGGTCTCACTAATGACAAGTAAAGTTTTAAGATAACATCAGCAGTTCTGTTCACTCCTAGAGATGAACCCGAGAATCCTGTTTGCCTTATTACGAACGCTTATACACTGTTTTCTAGGCTTCAAATCATTGCTAACAAACACACCTAGATCTTTCTCGCAGTCTGAATTTTCTAATTCTAATTTAGCTAGTTTATATTTAACATTTGTTTGCATCTTCCCTATCTTTAATATGTAAGGTATCTAGATCCCTTTGGAGGCACTCTATATCGCTATCTGAATCAATTGATCTCCCTATTTTAGTATCGTCTGCGAATTTACTTATCCTACTAGTTATACCTAAATCTAGGTCATTTATGTATATAAGAAACAACAGGGGACCTAATACCGATCCCTGGGGGACACCACTTTTGACTGCTCCCCACTCTCTGCTTCCTACCAATTAGCCATGACCTAATCCATCCTAACAACGCCCCACCTATTCCATATGCCTCAACCTTTCTCATCAATCTCTCATGAGGGACTCTGTCGAAAGCTTTACTGAAATCTAAATATATAATATCATATGACTTGTCATTATCTACTGCTTCATATACCTCTGAGAAAAAACTAAGCAAATTAGTAAGGCAAGACCGTCCCTGAGTGAATCCATGCTGAGAAGAATTGATTAAGTTAAATGTTTCTAAGTGGTTTCTCATTTTCCTAGCAATAATTGACTCTAGTAGTTTTCCTATGATTGAAGTGAGACTAATGGGACGGTAATTGGATGCTATTGATTTATCACCTTTTTTGAAGATCGGAACTACATTTGCAAGCTTCCAAGCTTCTGGAACTATACCTGTTTCTAATGACTTGTTAAATAGAAATGTTAATGGATAACTTAACTCATCTCTGCATTCTTTTAATACTCTAGCATATACCTCATCAGGACCAGGCGATTTATGAGGTTTCAGTCTGTCAATTTCCTTAACCACATCATTTCTACTTATAGTAATATGAGGAACTGTATGATTCACAGTGTGTGTGTTTGTTATATACTTCTCAGTAAACGTACGAACACTGTGGGGAACATATGGCCGAAATCCGTACAGGTACTGGAACAAATTTAAATGTAAGGAACAAAACCAATACAAGATATAGACGTTGAGTAACCTACACATATAACAAAGGTATTATATTAGATAAAGTATTTTATTCAGAAAAAGATAAAGTTGCTGCAAAAATACTAGATTGTATACATGGAATGTAGCACAATATATTTAGTTGTAGTAGCATAATATTATGGACTATAAGGTAGGACAATAATGATGACAAAATGGGGATCACAATAAAACATCATGAGTGACAACAGTAGCCTACTATTTAGATATTGGCCTATAAGAGCTATTATGAATTGTGAAAAATTAAGAGATATTGAATACTACAAGTGGTAGCCTATAGATATTAGAAACTATATAGTTATACCTCGAATATAAGCGTTTTCTAAAGAACGGTACATTTTCTAGTGAGGGGTATAAACTGTATAGTTACTGTTCGAAATTAACCGATCTCTATTGGTGGGTCCTTGTCGGTAGATGGGGTAAGTATCAGGGGCCTACAACCAAAAGCAGAGAGTCACTTCTCTTTATTAGATATATAGCCTACCTCTTGGTTCAGGCGGCCTGAGTAAACAGAGTCAGTCCTGCTCCAGTTGTCGTTGAGATAGTGTGTGTGTTCGTCCGAGACACAGAGCTCAGGCATTATTTGTGTGTGATGTAGCATGTGTCGATTTATAGATAAAGAAAATTAGTAAACAGAGAAGGGTTTTAAGGAAAACCTGGCTCACACACACACACACAATACAGTGTGTTGCATGCTGTGCATAATAATGAATTGACAGGGGAGCCAGGTGACTGGTACAATTACCTGAGAATCAGACCATCAATTACACTCTTTGAGTGTAACTGGTAACTGGAGGGAGCTTTGAGGAATTAAAATTGCGCGTGACAATATTTCCTCAGGCCCTAGAGAATATACTACCAGAAACATGTCACACCATCTGGAATGTCTTTCGGGAGAAGTACATGAAGGTATGAAATTGCAGTCTTTCTTTAATTAATCAATGCATTACAGTACAGTACTGGTTATAAGTAAAAGAACAAAAATGCCACTTTTACTTTTCAATATTATTTTCATTGAACTTATTATATTATCAGTTTTTATGTAAAATAATAATAGCATAATTAAGTTGTATACTAATGAGCCGGCCTGAAGCCCCCATCCACTTCACCTCACACACATATACAGGTTGGTAATGCTGACGGAACCTGGTAAGGGCCTCAAATCCGGTGAGGTTGGAAGGCCTGGTCTGGTGACAAAAAGCCCCACACACATGCAGGTACACTCACGCGTACTAAAAGCTGCTCAGGGGTAGGGCCTTCCTTCCCCTCCTCCACCCTGGGCAGGTGGAAGGGGGGAGTCGTGTCCAAGTCTACCCCACCTTCCACCCCCAAACTATCCCCAACTCCCCACATTCCTCCTCTGGCTGCTAGTTAGTGATTAGCAACGTATGTTCTCATGTCTTGTAAATTATAGCTAAACCATCATTTCACACTCTTACAAGGCAAACATATAAATTACGGTATATTAGGAATTTAATACAATATGTAATTGTATTCTCAAAATGAGTTTACATACAACGTCGGTTACATGAATGTCGGTTGTATGCGTCTCTCTCTCTCTCTCTCTCTCTCTCTCTCTCTCTCTCTCTCTCTCTCTCTCTCTCTCTCTCTCTCTCTCTCTCTCTCTCTCTCTACGACCAAGGTTTAATGTGATTTGAATATGATGATACCGTAATTAAATCCAATCTCATACAGTATTTAGGATAACATATTTACCATCATTGTCATACAAATGAATGTGCCCTCTACCATCTAATCATAGGTTGGTTCTCAGATCACTTACGGCAGTCGGGCCTTTTTAACAAATAAGGAAGACACAAAAGGCAAATATTGGCTGGAATGTTGTTGCGACTGTTACTGATTGTTTGTTTATCATTTCATTCAGATTGTCCAATTTATGCAATACCATACATACTATATACGGTCTATGTTTCATTCTACGTGGTCTAATTAACTCACGTTGTATGTATAGGGACTCATTTTAGAGAATACAATTACATATCTTACTATATTCCTAATACATTTTAAGTGTTGGCCATTGTAAGAGTGTTCAATGATGGCTTAGCTATAATTTACAAGACATGAGAACATACGTTGCTAATCACTAACTAGCAGCCAGAGGAGGAATGTGGGGGAGTTGGGGATAGTTTGGGGGTGGAAGGTGGGGTAGACTTGGACACGACTCCCCCCTTCCACCTGCCCAGGGTGGAGGAGGGGAAGGAAGGCCTCACCCCTGAGCAGGTTTAAGTACGCGTGAGTGTACGATAAACCACGCCCACAATACGTCCGCCGGATAGGTTTGGCCGTTAGGTGTGTGTGGGGCCCTTATGATTAGATCTAGATGAAGTCTGTGTATTGTCAGCTTCATTGACATCCGGCTTGAAATAAACCGATTATCATGATTACTATATATTTCGATAATATTCAAGGACACTAGTGCGACGTTATGAGAAACAATTTATTAGGGAAAATAGACACCAATAGATTCGCCATATTTTTCTCCATATAGTCCGCATGGAGGATTTTCGTTATCAACAAATTGAAAAATACCCACTTCACAAACAAATACACCAAAAATCTAAGTCAAAGCGGGGGTGTGGGGGCGGCAGCCCCCACCTATAATACTAGGATAGGTTAGGTAAGGTTGTTAGGTTAGGCTAATGTCCTTTCAAAGGGGTATAGGGTAGTAAACACTAGGATAGCCTATACCCGGACAGAGGTAAGAGGAAGAAGAAGAAGAGTCCTGCAGTAGTCTCCTTGAATGCTACCATGTGTTTGTCCATCTTCATTTTTTTTTTTTTTTTTTTTTTTCTATGTGATTGAGGGAGGCAAAAGGCATAACTGCCTATAGCGAGTGCCTCCCCCATAGTTGAAAGAGTGACAGGGCCAAAATCAAGGGACGTTCGAGCCAAAATGCCTGGACACACGGAGTTTGAAGCAATTTAAGTCATAGGAAGAGGGAAAGACTGATTCTGGGAGAGAGTTCCAGAGCTCAGATGTTGAGTAGAAGAAAGTTTGAGAGTAACGTTTCACTCTTGGGTTGGAGAGTTGCACAGAGTAGGGGTGGGATTGAGTTGCAAGACGGGTACCACGTGCCCTACGTAAAGGAGGTGGTATGCACTGGGATAGCTCTGAGGAACACTGATTATTATAGTAGCGATAGAATAGCGAGAGAGATGCAACATTGCGGCGGAGAGAGAGAGATTGCAGAGAGTTGGTGAGTGGACGGGAGTTAATGATACGAAAGGCCTTCCTTTCAACTTTGTCTAGGAGAGCGGTGTGAGAGGAACTCCCCACACATGTGAACAATACTCAATACAAGGGCGCACTATGCCCCTGTACAGAGCAAGAAGCTGTGCAGGGGAAAAGAACCCCCTAAGGCGGTTGAGCACACCCAGCTTCTGGGAGGCTGCCTTAGCAAGACTGGTAATATGGTCCTTCCAAATGAGAGCAGAAGAAAAAGAGACACCAAGAATATTGAGAGAAGATGAAGGGTTGATTTTTGTATTGTTGACGAATAAGGGATAGTCCGCTGGGAGATCCTGACGGGTAGATAGATGGAGAAATTGGGTTTTGGAAGCATTAAAGTTAACAAGGTTTTCTCTGCCCCAATTGGAAATAGTATTTAGATCAGAATTTAAGAGTTCTATGGCTTCATTACGTTTGTCGTTGAGGGATTGCTGGCTGGGGCGTTCTGAAAAACTAATGGAGTAGTGTAAGGTTGAGTCGTCTGCGTATGAATGGATGGGAATTAAGGTACAGTTAAGGAGATCATTTATAAAAATTAGAAAGAGAATAGGAGATAGGACAGAGCCCTGAGGAACACCGGAGTTTATAGGGTGAGGAAGTGAACAATGGCCGTCCACAACCGCAGCTATGGAACGGCCGGAAAGGAAATTAGAGACAAAGGCACAGATGGAGGGATAACCATCATCATCACTGCAAACCATCCCTACTGTGCTTCTTATGTCTTTCGGAGCAAACCGATTTTCAATTGTGAAATACCAATCTAAAGCTCTCCTAGTCCCGTATACGTGTGCCAGGTCTCATTGAAATCGGACGAAATCCACCGACAAACTATAAATAAAGAATCCTTGAGCCAGACAGTTGAGGTAAAAGAAGGGACGCTCCTAATTGGCGGACACCTGTGTGTGGAGGTAGGTTTGTAGTAAAACGTTAGGAGTCATTCTGGTTATCAAGTATTTTTTGGCCGCGTAATGAAACAGCGAAACGCTAACAAACAGAATATGCTTTTCTAGTCCTTGTCCCCTCTCCTTTTCTTAATTCCTCAATTTGTTTTTGTTTTAATATAAATTTGAGAAAGGAAAGGATGGGAATACAATACAATACAATACAATACAATACAATATCCAGGGTGGATGGGACTCCAGGGTGGATGGGACTCGTTAGCCTTGGTCGGCAACCCATCTAGGGGAGACAACTTTATAAAAATCCGGGTGGATGGGACTCGTCAGCCTTGGACGGCAACCTGTCTAGGGGATGATAACCTGATACAAATCCGTACTGCTTACCGAAGGGTAAGGCAGGTTAGTGGATGAACTAGCCGAACACCACTGTAGAAAAATAGTGCTAATAAGATACACAGAGGGCCTCGGAGTCGGACGGATCCTAAATTGAGTGGTCAATCCTGTAAGTCCTTCAGTAAACTGGCTCGGGTTGTCCCTCTTACAGGGAATAAGTCCTCTTGGGGCATTCTGTGTATGGCCACCCTCATTAAGGGGAGTAAGGCGTCTGGCAATAGATAGATAACAGGTAACGGTATCCAATAGGTTCGTCATGTCACAAATTATATTATTATTATGGACGAAACCTTTGATTGAGTAATAATATGGACTATGAACACAAACACCTCTGACACCCCTTTTCACTATAAGCGTCGCTCATCTATTAAAAATACGGTACATTTTGTTGTGTTTTTTCCATGACACCAAGATATTTTTAAAGATTAATTTTACCTAAGCACATTCAGAAACAATTCCTTATTGCAAGTCGGTATATATACCGATTACTAACCGATATTGTAAAGATATGTTGCTTTACCCTTTTTCAATTTGTTGTATCACCCAATCAAGAGCTTTGTTTAGATCAATCTTAGGCCCCAGACGCCTGGCCTAAGGGGACATGGGCTGTTTTTCTGGTCACCCTTCTTCCTCATGCTTACCAACAATAGTTTTCAGATTTTATGACGTTCGGCCCATTAGTTTGGCGATTTTAATACCTTTTGCCCCATTTCGTTGTTAATTTTAAGACCTTTCGTGCCACATTAGGTGTCGATTTTTTTCCTGGCGAGCGATAGCGAGCCTGTAATCTTAAGAGTAACCGGCCTTCGGCCGGGACATTTTTCTACCGAAAAATGTACAAATTAGTTTAGAAGGGGGATCTGATGGATGTTTTTTTTAAGTTTGATGGAGGTCTAGGGAGGAAACTAAAAAAAAAATAATAAATAAATGAAACTATCTAGCAAAAAGTGAACAGACTATAGCACCTGTTGCTGGCTGTTATCCACATCACCTGGACACGTATGTGAAGCCACCAACAGTTTGTAGAAGTGGAGGGAATTTTATCGCACAATTTATTACTACTTTGGTGAGTCTAATCTGACCCATAATGATAGGTGCCTTCAAATCCGCAAATAAGCTTGCCATGTGTCACCGGATACGTTAGTTATCATGATACAAACAAGATTATAATGGATGTCCGTTTCTCAATTCTTCGTCGATTTTTCCAGAAGTAAAAGTCTTGAGAAGCCATTTTCATCGTAGAAATTGTTAAAACATTAAATCGGATTTATCTATACCTTACCATTTAATTGTATTTTAATCTAAAAGAGCAGAACAATTGCTAAATCCTGAGACAAATCCACTAAAGAATGGAATTTCAGGCTTCACAAAATAAAAAAGTATACGTGTTGACTTCTCTCGTTTGCCAATGACGTATTTATAATAGTGGTATATAAATAGTGGTATATAAATAGTGGTATATAAATATAACAACAAAGATATCCTTGAATTGCTAATGATATCACTTTTTTCTTTCTGAACAGTACTGCCGGACTTGTTACTTAGTTCATGTTTGCTGAGGCTGCTGTTGAATGGCTGATGGATAGTCGCACGTGATGGATAGTTGCACGTGATGGATAGTCGCACGTGATGGATAGTCGCACGTGATGGATAGTCGCAACGTGAGTACAGAAACTATATTCATTATTTCCTGTGTATTCTTTAAACACTTTATATGAAAGTAATTTTAACAATTGGGTATTATTGTAAAGATATATCCGACCCCAGTTATATAAATCATGGCATATACAGTATAACTGTAACCAGGGATGAGGGGTGGTTACTTAATGATAATAATAATAAAGGAATATAATAAGAAACTGCTAATAGGTGTATTGAATATATATTAACAACAGGTTACAGTTAGAATATAGAAGGACTCGTTGGATATAATACATACTATGGTTATAAAATTAACAGGAGTCAATGTTGAGTAAATGAGTGTACAATGAATATAACTAGATTATAACTCTGTGTTGAGTATATAACTAGGCTATGAAGGGGTGTGGAGTCCAAGGGAGTACAAATGATGTCAAGGATGTCAAGTAACAAATACTTAGTGTTTAGTGAATGGTGTAGAGTACAGGGGTTAACTTAGAGTGACTGTCAAGGGGTTAACTTCTATCCAGAGCTTGAGGAGAGAGTTTAAGGGGTGTGTGTCAGGGATGAGTGTTAATAGTGTTCTGCCATATAGGGGAGATTTACCTCATTATACAGTATAGGCAGCTATCACGTGTCTACTTGTGATAGTCTAAACTCTAAACAGTATTTTGGTGTAGAAAGCAGGGGTTTGCATCATTGTTGTTCTGCATACTTCCGAGTAAGCAAGAGTAAGCACTCTTGCGACCCGAATCCACTGTCTCAAGAATGCCAACTAAACTGTCTTGCAGGTGCGTGTGTACACAGGATGTTATGATTGACATGTTTAGAGGCTGGATTGCAAAGTGTACAATTAGGAGTGTTTGTATAGGCTGGTGTGTAAGGTTGTTTATGATTGAGGTAATGCAAGTGTCTTTTAATTGGTGTTTAAGTGTAGTTATAGATTATTATAATGAATAATAGGAGTTTATAATATATAGTGGATATATACAATAGTTGCTGGTAGAAGGATGAAGGAGTAACCAAATATGTAAATATATTGTGTTACATAACCCCCATGGTGAATTTGTTGTTCCACCAACAACCACTATAGTATAAAATGTATATAGATAAATGATGGTTATATTTAAAACTGGTCAGGGTAATTGGTGGAGAAAATGGAGTACATAGGCCTAGTTTTCCCATTGACCAAAATAAATGAGATTAACATGTAATAATAATAATAATAAATGAGATTAACATGTAATAATAATAATAATAAATGAGATTAACATGTAATAATAATAATAATAATAATATGATAAATTGGTTATCTGGGCTTATTTGTGAATTAAGAATAAAAGGTTTAAGATTGGATAGGAGAGTAGATTAAATACAAAGTACTATATTAGGTGTGAGTTAAGTAGTTATAGGTTCGTTGAATATTTGAGATACTAACGAGAGAATATATAAGTTCATAGGTGTGAATTGACTTATATATGTTGGTGTTGAAATGATACTAAACAGAGGGAGTTGTGTGAGTCTATACACAAATCCTGTCCAAAATGCCTATCTATCTTAAATGGTGTACAGGAGTATATAAATGGTGTACAGGAGTATATAAAATGGTGTACAGGAGTATATAAATGGTGTACAGGAGTATATAAATGGTGTACAGGAGTATATAAATGGTGTACAGGAGTATATAAATGGTGTACAGGAGTATATAAAGGGTGTACAGGAGTATATAAATGGTGTACAGGAGTATATAAATGGTGTACAGGAGTATATAAATGGTGTACAGGAGTATATAAATGGTGTACAGGAGTATATAAATGGTGTACAGGAGTATATAAATGGTGTACAGGAGTATATAAATGGTGTACAGGAGTATATAAAATGGTGTACAGGAGTATATAAATGGTGTACAGGAGTATATAAATGGTGTACAAAAGTATACAAATACATGGTGTAAAAATATATGCATTTTTAGACATTACATAATTATACAGTGGTTTTCAAGTGATAGAAAAAAGGATTAGTTAATTAGTAGAGTTTAAAAAAAAAAAAAAAAGGGTATTTAAAATATATAATATCCAAAGATTAACACAAGAAATGGATATTATTGAAGACGTCTTTCGCCGCACTTTTAGAAACAATGTATTAGGGAAAATAGGGACCAATAGACTCGCCATATCTTTCTCTTTATAGTCCGCATGGAGGAATTTCATTATCGACACTTGAAAAACTCCGATTACACCAACAAATAACACCAAAATAATAAGTACCAACCATAAACAAAGCATTGCGTTCAATGAATCCTTCGACTTGACCTCCTTTGTCTTCTTGTTTTGAACATTGCGGTGGGTGCGATTTACCCAATAAATGGCGTGAGCGTTACTCACAAAAAGAAAAACGAGAGGGGAGGGGGGAGGGTGGGGGGGGGTGCCCCACCCCCCCCCCCCCCCCCCCCCTCAACCCATGGTGTATCCAATTTACCCCACAATTTCCCTTACCTACTGAAACAACGCGATTCACCCAATAAATGGCGCCATTTGACGCCGTATCTTCAGATTAATTAATATTGGGTAAGTTAATGCAAATCTTCCACTCAAACCATGAAAAACAACAATAAAACACTATATTCCTTTACAAAAAAAATATACAGAAAACTTGGTAAATAAGACGGCTCTAGCTGTCTTGAATGCTACCAAGAAATGGATATATATTTAGTTTGTGTTTAGTTATAGAGTAATTCTTCGCTTGAACCACTGAGTGTCTGAAAGATTGTTTATAAAAATATATATATAATTGTTTTCAGTTAGTGGTAAGATTTGAGTTTCAGGAGAAAACGGGTGTTGTACTTGTAATTTCGTGTGAGAGAAAACGATGGGCGTTAAGGTTTTATGGGATACTGATATAATCACCATATGAAACTGCAAGGTGGAAATAGGAGTAATTAATATATAGTGGATATATACAATAGTTGCTGGTAGAAAGATGGAGTAACCAAATATGTAAATATATTGTGTTACATACAGGGTGTCAAACGAAAACCAAGTTCTAGTGTTTATTATTGGATATGTAATGATAAAATTGTGGTTTATAGTTTAAATTATGTCTTTGGCGATGATACAATGGTAAAAACAATGTTATATTATGCTAATTTTCTTGGATTCCTTCTAATATTCATTCAGGCGGTGGTGAACGTTGAAATCTCCTAGGATGGAGATTTCTGTGAAAGGAGAGATGGATAGAATGTGTTCCACTTTGGAAGTTAGATAGCCAAAGAATTTTGGACAATCAGTAGAATTAGGGAACAGATAAACAGTGCAGAAATATTTAGTTTGAGAGTGACAAGAAAACTTTAACCAAAGAGTTGAGAATTCAGAAGAGTCAAAGTTGGGAGCACGAGAGAAAGCGAGATTGTTGCGCACATATATGCAACATCCACCTTTGGCTTGAAACTGAGGATAGAGATAGTAGGAGGATACAGTGAAGGGTTTGCTGTCAGTAATCCTAGACACCTGAGTTTCGGTGAAAAAGAGAAGATCAAGGTTAACAGATATATATATACAGTAAATATATATATATATATATATATATATATATATATATATATATATATATATATATATTATGTATTATAATATAATTTTATATAGTTGTTTATTTAAATAGCAATTAGGTTACCAATACCTGAATAACGTTATTATTTAGTTTTAGGTGTTTAAAATGTTATCGTATATATATTTGCAACATGCCTATGTATTTGTTTTGTTGTATGCCTAAGATTACATTAATACCTGGTACATTAGGTAAATTTTAATAGGCTATAGAATAGAACCAACTATAGCATCCATGCCGGATAATATAATGTGTGGTTTTTATTGTTACATACAGGTATATGCTTATCATTAGTGTTTTTGTGCGTTCGTTAACTGGAATTCTGATTTTTACCGGATTTTGTTTTTGTTTTACTGGGATATATTTGAAACGCTGAATTGATTGTAAGATGAAGCTAAGCGATGAGAGCATGTGCAATCGAGAAAATACGCTAAAGTTAGTAACACCTATGTATCGTGTACTCAAACGACAAATATCATGATCATATTTTTACCGCATTTTCTAAAGAAAATGTGGTAAGAATATTATCATCTGTTCTACTTACGAAATGATTATATATTATATATGATAAACATAGTAACACCTACACCTGACCTCATGATAAGACCCGGACAAACATGGCAAAAGCGCGCGTGAATTTGAAGGGAGGCTTGTGTCAGTTCCCACTCCAGGTGAAGGACCACTCCCTGCTACTCCGGCGCTGCACAGGCACACAAATCATTCATGTCACAAGTTTACGTTTCGCTTTGCTAGCTTGGTATTCTACACATGTCTTTCATATTATGCATGATGTGTGTACACTCGAGGACGCGTATTCTGGTTCTTTTTTTACTTCTCGACCTGCTTAGATAAACCTCTAGTGTATATATCTCGCTGTAACTCTATCGTTGCATTGATAAACAAATAGTTAATGTCAGAATTAACGTTTGGCTGTGCTAGCTCTAGGGAACAAATTCACCCTTTTTAACTTCCAAGAGATTTATTAACCTGCCCAAGACGTAAACTTTAGATAAAGAGAGTCATGCTGATTTTTTAAAATTTCAAAACATTTCCCGACTATCGGTTATGTGCACGACGGTCGAGCAATGTCAGCCATGTGTCCGCGAGGGATCGGCGGCCAGTCTAGTACATTCTGATGTGTCTGCGATGGTATCAGGGTTTGGTGGTGATGGTGGTTGCGGTTCTTATGGTAATTTGGTGGTTGTGGTAGCTTCATGGTAATTGTGGTAGTTTGCTGGCAGTTGTGTTGGTTGTGATTTTTTTCTTTTGATTGGTGGTGGTTGACTGTTGCAGTTCTTGGAGGAGATTGAAGGGAGATTATGTGTATGTGCTCTATATCGGGGCACAGTGCGCCCCCGTATTGAGTATTGTTCGCATGTGTGGGGAGGCTCCAACCATACCACACTTTTCGTAAGAGTACAGTCCAAAGCATTTTGTCTCATCAACTCAGTTCCTCTTACTTGTTCCCTACAATATCTTGCTACACGCTGCAATGTTGCATCTCTCTCACTCTTCTATCGCTATTACAACAATCAGTGTTCTTCAGACCTCTCTCAGTCTTGCAGCAAGTGAACTCTGAAACTCTCTCTCCCTAAATCAATCTGTCCTTCATCCTATTACTTAAACTGCTTTAAACTTCGTGTGTCCAGGCATTTTGACCCCAACGACCTTTGAATTTGGCTCTGTCACTCTTTCGCCTTTGGGTAGACACTCGTTACAGGCAACCTGTCTTTTGTCTCCTTCTTACACATAGGAAAAACAAATCTGTGTGCAAGTCAGATCAGGTGAAGATATTGAGGGAGAAGCCTTTACAACAGCACCTCGTAGCTACTTTCTACTGTTCCTACTTTTTGAAGAGTGTAGAGAGGGGAGAAGGGATGTTGAAGAGACAGGAAGCTGTTGTAGTGGCTTTATGTGTGTTATTAGTTTGTATACGTCGTCGAGGTGTCCCCTGACTGGGTGCGAGCATGTGAAACACGCTAGGATGTCTGGCTTAGTGAACTGACTATTCTTCACAGCAGATGTATAGTCACTTAAATGTATACACAGACTTCTTGCATTTGAATTTATGCAAGTATATGAAAGAAATATGAATACATTAATATTAATTACTAAATCATAATTTACTTAATGACAGAAATAGGTGTGGCATGTACAATAAGGCCAATTATAATTATATTCACAAATAAACTACTGCAGTTGTATTTGCCTAAAGACAAAATATAGGTTCAATAATCGATATGTTGTTGTTCCCCAGGCTGCCTGGCCGAACAGCCCCAAGGTCCCGAGCAAGGCCAAGGCCATAGAGCGCCCCCACAAAACCCTCCCTGCTTACCACTAAGAAAACCCAGGTGACCGAAGCCACTCTAAGGCAGGGAGCTGAGGAGGGCGCGGAAACGCCCGAGAAACCAAAGCCCCACCCAAGGCCCTGTGCCCCTCAGCAATTATGAAGGGAAAGTTGAGGGGCAAGGGAAAAATGTGACGCTTTGGCTCCCAATCTGCCAACTTTTAGGTTGGCAGTAGGGAGGTCGATCCACGGAAAAGACGCCGTCACTTGAGATCTAAAAGATATATAAGTAAAAGGAACAGTCAGAGTAAGCTATGGGTATGGCAGAGAACGCTCAACTCTCATTCTGATAGACCAGCCCATCACCAGATGGGCTGGTAATAATCGATATGTTGTGCATTGTACCAGATGAATTAGGCCTCAACTGTACCGTGGCTCCTTTAACCCCTTCCGTACCGGTGACGTCTTTTGTATTTGATTTCAGCTACATTTAGACGATGTTATGTAGCTTAGGAAGGATATAAATTATGCAGTAGCTAAAAGGAGTGATTGAGATAGTCTGTAGCTTTTTCATTGGTAGACGTCCTTTCTAAGCAGTATAAAATCGTCTAATGGCAACCAAAATATAGTGAAAAGGACATCGCCGGTACAGAAGGGGTTAATGACATCAATTTTGTGGCCAACTGTGTTTGCCACCAAATCAAACGTCACAACAGCAGACTAGAAATGAACATGCCCTCACATCCACTGTAGTCGCTCAGTTAATGGATGGATGTGTGTGTGTGTGTGTGTCTGTCTGTCTGTCTGTCTGTCTGTCTGTCTGTCTGTCTGTCTGTCTGTCTGTCTGTCTGTCTGTGTCCCGGACATAATATTAAACCTCACTTACGTTAGGCCTTCATAAACGAAATACACAGAAGCAAATAGTGATACCTAATGATAATATTGGACAGGTTGGGAGAGAGGTATCCTGACCAGGATTCGAACTCACTCACTCCAGGTATATGTATGAAAACTGGGCAGCGTTACCACTCGACCCTGAGCGTATCATGGCCGAGTGGTTACGGTGCTCAACTCTCTCACATATACCTGGAGTGAGTGGGTTCGAATCCTGGTCAAGATACCTCTCTCCCAACAAATAGTGATCTTTCTGAAATTGAATGGGATTTAATACTTTATCACAAATTAGCATTCAGTAATTGTATCTTCGTTCGATATATGGTTGGTAGCACCTTCTTCATTGTTGTTCTTGTTTATGTAAATACGGATGTTACCCATGTTTTAAGAAAAATAAGGAGGATTTTAGTTTATGCTCACGTACCGGTAAGTGAGGCTAAATAATGTGACTGTTAAGCCGGTATCACACGAGCGCTTTTTACCTTAACAGTATGTTGTTAACATTGATCGTTAATTCTATCTCTCTTTCATTATCTCGATCAATGGGTTTCTCACTGACCTTCCACATTTGTGATGACTTAGGATTGTTTGTTGACCAATTAAACAATGTCCCTTTTGTTGCACTAACTGTATAGTTTGTGTATTTTGGGTATTTTGTGTAAAACATCAGTTGGTAATGATATTGTATTGAGCTATTTTTATTTTTATTTTTTTCTATGTGATTGAGGGAGGCAAAAGGCATAACTGCCTATAGCGAGTGCCTCCCCCATAGTTGAAAGAGTGACAGGGCCAAAATCAAGGGACGTTCGAGCCAATATGCTAGTTCTATTGAGATATGCAATCAATTCGTGGAAAGGTAACTGCATTTAGAAAGAGGGGAAGCTGTCACATTGATTACAATTAGAAACATCCATATACATTATATATATGTCACCCATATACATTATATATATATATGTCACCCATATACATTATATATATGTCACCCATATACATTATATATATATATGTCACCCATATACATTATATATATGTCACCCATATACATTATATATATATATGTCACCCATATACATTATATATATGTCACCCATATACAATACATTATATATATATATGTCACCCATATACATTATATATATGTCACCCATATACATTATATATATATATGTCACCCATATACATTATATATATGTCACCCATATACATTATATATATATATGTCATCCATATACATTATATATATATGTCACCCATATACATTATATATATGTCACCCATATACATTATATATATGTCACCCATATACATTATATATATGCACCCATATACATTATATATATATGTCACCCATATACATTATATATATGTCACCCATATACATTATATATATGTCACCCATATACATTATATATATGTCACCCATATACATTATATATATGTCACCCATATACATTATATATATATGTCACCCATATACATTATATATATGTCACCCATATACATTATATATATGTCACCCATATACATTATATATATATGTCACCCATATACATTATATATATGTCACCCATATACAGTCTAGTTTTCCTTACACACGAAAAGAAAATGTAAATTCGTAAATGCCTTTTTTAAATGAGTGGAATCAACATGACATGAGGAACGTGTGTAAATTCACTAGAATGTCGGAACTGAATGCGAAAACGTGATTCCTGACTAACAAAAGGTATATGTTGTTATACCAGGTTATGTATGAATGACAGGTAGACCTAACCTACCATTCAACTTTCAGTCAGTTGTGCTGTCTATGCATATTCAATTGTGTACTGGTGTGTGCTGGAATATTAAGTTATCGGTGTTTGCGCTAGTGTGCGCTCTTGTGTGTGTTGATATGTGTGCGCATGCAAAAAACGCCCGTGTTTGGAAAGTCGTACGCATCATCAGGGTGCGCATAGCATAGCATACGAACAAAAACATGCACGAATATCCGCAAAGCACTCGTCAATTTGAATGGCATTTGCAAGTTAGATCGCCTTTCCATTATGAAATTTGGACGTTGGGAGTCCTTTCCTGCGTGAAACAGGAAACGGCCGTCAAATTATCCATCTGCCTGGCCAAATTCATTTTAAGGTGGGTGACCTGCTTTTTTTTATCTCCTTTTCTCCCTTTTGTTTCTCTGGCTTGTATCCATTCGGCCCCATTCAGCCAACTGTTTTAAGATGTTTATCTCCATCAAGGTGTTGATTTCTTCCTGGCGAGCGATAGCGAGCCAGCATTGTATGGAGAAATCAGTCTTCGCCGGAGATATTTTTCTATCGAAAGATGTAAAAAATTAGCTTGCTGTCAAAAAAAAAAAAAAAAAAAAAAAAAAAAATATATATACTGTATATATATATATATATATATATATATATATATATATATATGCTGGCTTGCTACCGCTCGCCAGGAAAATATTGACACCTTGATGCGGGTAAACGTCTTAAAACAGTAGGCTGAATGGGGCCGAATGGATACAAGCCACAGAGAGAGGGAGAGAAAGAGAAAAAAGCGAGGTGGGCTCCCTTAAGGTGAGAGGAGATGGCAATTTATATTTTAGCTATAATTAGGTGATTTATATTTTAGCTATAATTAGGTGATTTATATTTTAGCTATAATTAGGTGATTTATATTTTAGCTATAATTAGGTGATTTATATTTTAACTATAATTAGGTGATTTATATTTTAGCTATAATTAGGTGATTTTGTGCCGTTTAAGAAGGATCTGTGGCAGTTAAAAGGGTTAAGCGAGATGGTTAGAAGCCTGTTAATTGCTCGAGGCCCTATTTCATCTGAATAAAATCGTCCTAAAGTAGCTAGAATTAAATAAAAAAGACGTCCCCGGTACAGAAGGGGTTAATAGGTTGAGTTATTGATTAAGATTAACCCTCTCCGACATATGACGCGATTTTGAGCCTATTAGGGATACTTTAAAACCTTTGTTACCATCAGGGGTATTTATAAACCTTTAGTTTAGTTACTTCAACCTCTGCAGTTGTCTTTGAGTTAGCTGTGGGCAGAAAACTAATTTTGGAGAAGTAATGATAAGAGTGAGAGAACTCTATTTCTTATTGCTAATCTGGCAACCTCTGCGTCATATGAGTCTGAAGGGGTTTTAATGCAGTTAATAATACTGATGTCATGGAAATGCTAGATAGGTCAAGTCAGATGAAGTGAAAGCTGATCTGGTTAGACTATTTAGCTGGGCTGGGGTTGGTTAGGCATGAATATTCTGGGTTGTGTTAAGTTAGGTTTAGTTATGATGGGTTTGGTTTGATTACGATAAGTTAGGTAGGGATAGGATAGGTTAAAATTAGCTTTACAATCGTTTGACAAGGAGTGGCTAACCTACAGGATTGATTAGGATAGGGTAAGGGAAAATGTAACAGATACTTTGGGCAAGAAATAAGGTTATGTCACTATCGTTTCCAGACGTATAAGTGGCGAACCGAGGTGTTTTTAGAATCAAAGTAATTTTCCTTATAGTGCCAGAACTTGCCGAGTTAAGGGAAGATGGTTCACTTTTTGGGCGTCTCTTGCATGTATTAATTATTTTTCTAGTTTCCTCCTTAGACCTCCATCAAATTAAAAAAACACATCCATTAGATCCCCCTTCTAGATTAATTTGTACATTTTTCGATAGAAAAATTTCCCGGCCGAAGCCCGGTTCTTCCAACATTACAGGCTCACTGTCGTTCGCCAGGGAAAAAATCGACACCTAAATAGCACGAAAGGTCTAAATATTGACGAAGAAATGGGGCGAAAGGTCTTAAAATCGACTAACTAATGGGACAAATATCTTAACATCTGAAAACTAATGGGGCTAAACATGAGGGAGAAAGTGGTCCAGAAAATCGGCCCATCCCCCCTTAAGTTAGATGAACATTTAGATTACATTTTAGGTTAGATAAGTTTAGATGAAGCCAAATGTGATGAGCCGAGGACGAACTGACTTATAAGGGAACAAAGTAAGAGTCAGGAAGGAAAGTACAGTCACGAGCATAAATACTGCAACATCAACCAGATAACGTAACTCCTTCATTACGAGAGGTTTATACTAAGCTGAATGCAATCGTCTGACGGTAGCTAGAATGAATTATAGAAATCATTGTGAGTTTGAATATTTTGTTTAGCAATACCATTGGAGACGAAGGGGCGAACATTATCTGGTTGGTGTCACAGTATTTATGCTCGTGACTGTACCTACAAACGCATATACCTTCTATCACCCCCAACCAGGACCATAACTCAACCCTCCCCTCCCCCCTCCCCTCACCCATCCCATTAGTCCCATGTCCCGCCATCTGTGTGTGCCCTCTCTCCCACCCCCTGATATTATTGCGGTGTTTGTTTTAGAGTTTTGCCGGGGCAGGTAAATACTGTCTCGGGGACCCGGCGAGTGCTGCGGGGAATTGGGTCGGCCAAGCGGCGTTAATTTCTCCGGGCGCAATCAAATTATGGGAATAATTAAGTAGAATGTTGTAGAATGAAGTACATGTGTAGAATGAAGTACATGTGTAGAATGAAGTACATGTGTAGAATGCAGTACATGTGTAGAATGCAGTACATGTGTAGAATGAAGTACATGTGTAGAATGAAGTACATGTGTAGAATGAAGTACATGTGTAGAATGAAGTACATGTGTAGAATGAAGTACATGTGTAGAATGAAGTACATGTGTATAATGAAGTACATGTGTAGAATGAAGTACATGTGTAGAATGAAGTGCATGTGTAGTGTGAAGTACATGTGTAGAATGAAGTACATGTGTAGAATGAAGTACATGTGTAGAATGAAGTACATGTGTAGAATGAAGTACATGTGTAGAATGAAGTGCATGTGTAGTGTGAAGTACATGTGTAGAATGAAGTACATGTGTAGAATGAAGTACATGTGTAGAATGAAGTGCATGTGTAGTGTGAAGTACATGTGTAGAATGAAGTACATGTGTAGAATGAAGTACATGTGTAGTGTTACTATTCTGGAATGCAATCCTGCGCCGTTGACCTTTAACTTACATTGTCTTTTACACATTATTTGATGTCTTTCTCGACTGAACATTGCGTTGACAAACCCTATAGATACTGTATATTGATGTAATTAATTTATGCAGAATCCTCACTCGCTGGGAAACAATATGAGCAAATAGCTTTTGTCACTGTCCTTTACAATGACCATTTACGGATAAATCATGAAAGTTCAATATTCAGACAAATTTGGTAAAACTTCGATAACAAGTAATCAATTATACTAAGTTGGTCCTAACACAAATTTGTGATGGAGTTAATGGTAAATTTGCATACGAAAATCAAATACGTCATCAAAATTTATGTGTAAACTAGTATGTAAGGTTAGAAAATATGTAACAAAATTGTACCTTATTTCGAACTTTAACCTTGAATCTTTGGAATATTTGCGTTAAACAAAGTACCGTAATCATGCAAACAACACACCCAGTGAGTGCTAAGCTTCATATAATTAGTTTAAGAAACTTAAGGATATTGTCTCTGAGATTGACCAACGACCACGAAGTTTAAGCAGGAATAAATGTTTACCGTGAATCAAACTGTAATAGCATTGTGAAGAACGTTGTATGTATGACTTAATTTCATCAACATAAAAATATTACTCTGACTTTATAGAATATTTGTCACCAAAATGCTTATCATTACTTCCATGTATTAAATAATTACGTCAAGTGTTCGGCGAAGCTTGGATAAATAGCGTAGAAAATTATAAAGTAATGAGCGTATATATGACTTGCACCTGTGTGGGGTTTTTTGTTCGGCCTTTGTATTGGAGTTATAAAGGCTCGTGGCCATCCATCCATTTGATTAACACATATTATTTCAACATATTTAAATAATTTAACCTTGGAATAATATATATGTGTGAAATTAGGTCAATGGAAAATCTCCGCAACACACATTGCATCGCGAGTTTGGTGACAGTTATATTTATTTTAAAGGACATCTACAAAATGTGTCCTTGAACATGACCTATGACCTTTACTTTAGTTAGTTTAAATAGGACTGCATAGGAGTGGAGCCCCTTTTCAAGTACGCCAGTCCCTTGCAATGCTTGAAAGTAGGGTTAGCTTATATATATGTATTATTGCAGATGCTACAGGAGGATAAGATCAGGGAAGAGTTCAAGAGAGCAGTAGCAAGACTATTAGGTAGGTTTAACTTGGAGGGTACCGGGTATGGAAGAATTATAAGAGGTGAGCAAAGTGTTCAAGGGAAGAGATGTGTGCAGCATGCGAGTTATGTGGAGTTAGGAGAAGAGGGAGGGGAGTGATGGGTACAGTATGGTGGACTGAAGAGGTAAAACTAGCTGTTGAAGTTAAGAAGAAAGATTATGGAGAGACATAAAAGGGAAAGATAATTTGAGAAAAAGAGTGGTGAAGAGAGTAGTGAATGCAAGTAAGACAAAGAGGCAATGAGGAATTTAGAAGGAATTTAAGTGTAAAATGGAGGAAGTGTAAGAAAATGTATTGGGAAGAGCTAAGCAAGTTAGGCAGGATAGCAAGTGAAGTAGTAAGGGTGTGAAAGATAAGAATGGGCGAGTGATAGCCGAGAAGCAAGAGAGAGTTGAGAGATGGAAGGAGCACTTCAACGAATTGCTGAATATAAGGAATGAAACGCCAGCAAACATAGTTGGATGGGTTATGGGAGGGAGAAGAAGAGAAAAAGTGGAGGAGGAGGTGGGGATCAGGAGGTCAGAAGTGTGTGAATCCTAGGAAAGAGTGAAGATGGGAAAAGCATCAGGAATAGATGGAGTGTGTGGGGAAATGCTGATATATGGTGGTGAGATAGTGATTGAATGGGTATGGAAAATGTGTAAACTAGCATGGGAGAAGGGAAGTGTGCCTGATGACTGGAATATAGGCATAATAGTCCCCCTGTTGCACAAAACACCTCATTCATACATAGTTGCCGTCTAAATTCTTCGAAAAACATGTGAACTTTAGTATAGCTGTTCGAAATTTCGCTCTATTTCGAAACAGATGGAATTCAATACCCAGGGAGTTTGAAGGTAGCTGTACCTCTCGGCCACTTGGTAATAAAGTCACCCAGAAACTTTTCCACGCAAAATAATTGGACGAGTTCTCCTACCCAATTTCATCTTCCTCTTGTCGTTAATTTGATATACGTCTCAATTGTCTACGTTTGTTTCTTTCTCTGTTTATGGTTTTGTTTATTTTGTTTCTTTTACTTCTATGATGGGACGGTTTAACCCCTTCCGTACCGGCGATGTTTCTTTATTATATTCTAGCTAAATTTAGACGTTTTTGTGCAGTTTAAGAAGGATCTGTAGTGTTAAAAAGGGTTAAGTGAGATAGTTGGATGCCTGTTAGCTGCTGGAGGCCCTTTTTTAGCTGAAAAAAAACAACAACATATATTTTCCTCCAGATCCTTCTAATTTGCTTAACCCTTTGAGTACCAGCGACGTGTTATATATTATCATTGTAGCTATATTTAGACGATATTATGCAGCTTAGGAAGGATCAGTGGTAGTTATAAGGGTTGGTTGAGATAGTCTGAAGCCTAATTACTGCTAGAGGTCTTTCTAAGCTGAATAAAATAGTCTATTAGTGGCCAGAAAATGATGAAAAGGACGACCCTGGTACTGAATGGTTTAACTTGGAAATTAGTATGACTGTGTAGTGTGTAGTGTGTAGTGTGTATGCCAATTGCTTTCTTGTATATTTTATTGTCATCTAATTTCCAGTTGCGTTCTGTCCTTCGTATCCCCTTGCATCTGTAATTCACCGCCCCACTGTTTAGTTCACAAGCCTTGTCGTCTTCTCTCCTTATTCCTTTTCGCATATTCATATTCATATTGCCCATCCTTCCTCTTCCCCATCCTTCCGTTCCTCCTCTCCTCCCTTCCATATTGTCTTTATCTTCCGTCCTCTTCTCCCTCCTGTATTCATGTTTCTTAATCTTATGTTCTCCTTTATTTTTATTCCTCATCCTCCTTCTCTCCCTCTTTTCTTCTCTTCTACTCCCTTCCGCCTTGTTTCCCATTCCTATCCTTCGGCCTTCTCATTCTACTCTTATTTGTCCTTTTCTTCCTTCTTCCACCTTCTCCTGCTCCTCCTCATATTGCCACTGCTCCTCTACTTCCTCCTCCATCTCCCCCTCCACCTCCTCCCCCTCCACCTCCTCCTCAGTTATTGGACACGTTCGCCGGGGACTCCTAAAACCGCACGCCAGTTTTCAATTTTGTAAAATGAAAACAATGTAATAACCGCCCCCTCCCGTTCTCTTTAGAGGGGGACCAGGACCATTGTTTCTACGTGTGCTCTCAATTATTAATAGCCTGGTCTATCGGAAACCTGCCACCCAATTACTTTAAGGGAGCCCACCTCGCTTTGTTTTCTCTTTTTCTCCCTCTGTTTGGCTTGTATCCATTCGACCCCATTCAGCCTACTGTTTGAAGACGTTTACCCCCATCCAGGAGTCAATATTTTCCTGGCGAGCGGTAACGAACCAGCACACATATTTTTGTTTTGACAGCAAGCTAAATTTGTAAATTTTTCGATAGCAAAATTTCTCCGGCGAAGCCGGATTGCTCCATACAATGCTGGCTTGCTATCACTCGCCAGGAAGAAATCGACATCTGGATGGGGATAAACGTCTTAAAACAGTTGGCTGAATGGGGCCGAATGGATACAAGCCAGAGAAAGAGAGAAAATGAGAGAAAGAGACAAAAAAGCCGGTGGGCCCCTTTAAGGATAGGAGGAATAACGAAAACAGAAAAAAAAAATCCATGGTCGAAGAAGGAGCAGTGTGAGAAAGGGAATGGGTCTCTTGTGTGATACCTGCTTATGGGTCTCTTGTGTGATACCTGCTTATGGGTCTCTTGTGTGATACCTGCTTATGGGTCTCTTTGTGTGATACCTGCTTATGGGTCTCTTTGTGTGATACCTGCTTATGGGTCTCTTGTGTGATACCTGCTTATGGGTCTCTTGTGTGATACCTGCTTATGGGTCTCTTGTGTGATACCTGCTTATGGGTCTCTTGTGTGATACCTGCTTATGGGTCTCTTGTGTGATACCTGCTTATGGGTCTCTTGTGTGATACCTGCTTATGGGTCTCTTGTGTGATACCTGCTTATGGGTCTCTTGTGTGATACCTGCTTATGGGTCTCTTGTATGATACCTGCTTATGGGTCTCTTGTGTGATACCTGCTTATGGGTCTCTTGTGTGATACCTGCTTATGGGTCTCTTGTGTGATACCTGCTTATGGGTCTCTTGTGTGATACCTGCTTATGGGTCTCTTGTGTGATACCTGCTTATGGGTCTCTTGTGTGATACCTGCTTATGGGTCTCTTGTGTGATACCTGCTTATGGGTCTCTTGTGTGATACCTGCTTATGGGTCTCTTGTGTGATACCTGCTTATGGGTCTCTTGTGTGATACCTGCTTATGGGTCTCTTGTGTAATACCTGCTTATGGGTCTCTTGTGTGATACCTGCTTATGGGTCTCTTGTGGGATACCTGCTTATGGGTCTCTTGTGGGATACCTGCTTATGGGTCTCTTGTGTGGTACCTGCTTATGGGTCTCTTGTGGGATACCTGCTTATGGGTCTCTTGTGTGATACCTGCTTATGGGTCTCTTGTGTGATACCTGCTTATGGGTGTCTTGTGTGATACCTGCTTATTCCAGGGGACGTCATTTGATGCAAAGCCATTTTATTTAGGTATTCCCAAACACAAATTTGTGCATCTTCACCCTCACTAGGAAGCCATTATGTTTCATTGGTCATTTCCAACTCGCACAATATGAACAATCCTCATTTTCATTTCATCGTCACGGGAAGGTCAAAAAATCTATAGAGGAGGTCTTAGAATCTAATATGAAATGGAAATCAAGATTTACCATAGGCAACTTAGCTTTTTTCTCTTCCTTTTTAGCAAGATACATTGGTTAAGGGGAGACTGACCGTTTGTTCGGTCTATTAATTAATGTATTCATATATTTGTTTAGTTTCCTCCCTAGACCTCCATCAAGCTTAGAAAAACACCCCCTAGAACCCACTTCAAGATAAATGTGTACATTTTTCGGTAGAAAATGTCCCGGCCGAAGGCCGGTTCCTCTCAAAATTGCAGGCTCGCTATCGCTCGCCAGGAAATAATCGACACCTAAATGGCACGAAAGATCTTAATATTGACAACGAAATGGGGCGAAAGGTGTTAAAATCGCCAAACTAATGGGCCGCACGTCTTATAATCTCAAAACTAGTGGGGCTAAACATTAGGGAGAAGGGGGTCCAGAAAAACGGTCTGCCTCCCCTTAAGTATGACGAAACACAGATGCTTTGTCCGTTGTTGAAGAGTTAAGGATGTATGCCAAGAATTACTCGCAGGTTTTAAGACACATCCCTGCCTGGAGGGAGATGAATGGATTTAAGGGGACATGGGCTGTTTTTCTGACCCCTGTTCTTCCTGATGCTTAGTTTCATTAGTTTTCAGATGTTAAGATGTTTGCCCCATTAGTTAGTCGATTTTAAGACCTTTCGCCCCATTTCGTCGTCAATATTTAGACCTTTCGTGTTATTTAGGTGTCGATGTTTTCCCTGGCGCACGACAGTGAGCCTGTAATGTTGGAAGAATCGGCCTTCGGGCGGGAAATTGTTCTACCTAAAAATGTACAAATTAATCTAGAAGGGGGATCTAATGGATGTTTTTTTTAAATTTGATGGAGGTCTAGGGAGGAAATTAGAAAAATAATTAATACATGCAAAAATCGCCCAAAAAGTGAACCATCTCCCCTAATAGAAGCATATCAATCTACGTATAATTGACGTATTATTCAACTTTTAATTAAATAATAAGCCTACCGTACCACGAACCGCATAAAATAGTTCTGTAAAGTCAATCGCCAAACTATTACAAAAACCTCTTCAAATTTCACTTAAGGAGAGGCAGACCGTTTGTTTGGTCTATTAATTAATTTATTCATATTTGTTGTGTTAGTTTCCTCCCTAGACCTCCATCAAGCTTAGAAAAACAGTTCCTAGACCCCCCTTCAAGATAAATTTGTACATTTTTCGGTAGAAAATTTTCCCGGCCGAAGGCCGGTTCCACTTAAAATTACTGGCTCGCTATTGCTCGCCAGGCAGTAATAGACACCTAAATAACACGAAAGGTCTTAAAATTGACAACGAAATGGGGCGAAAGGTGTTAAAATCGCCAAACTAATGGGCCGAACGTCTTATAATGTCAAAACTAGTGGGGCTAAACAATAGGGAGAAGGGGGTCCAGAAAAATGGTCTGCCTCCCCTTAAGCAGTTTACTTCGACATATAAAGATACACAATTTGACCATATTTTTGACATTCACTCGTCATTTAAATAATCGAGAAGGAATTCGTTTCTGTACAGAATAATATTCACATCGACATACCAGATATGTATGCTGAAGCTGCCAAGCTTCCATTAGGCAAGTCAGGCGTTTTCAGACAGACAGATAGACGATACACAGTAAAAATATCAGACATGTAACATAGAGATTAACAGACATGTACTCATGCTAGAACGCTGCTAAATAAAGAAGACATTTTTTCGCATAAACTGTTTTAGTCTTTATCTATAACCATGGATGTTTACGCATGCTTTCACTAGCATTGATCATGACAAAATGCCGAACACGGCCGCAATGGTGCCCTTTTTAATCCAACATGGCACAGCATTTAATCGCATTTAATGCATTGACGGGTAGGGCTGGTTCGCAGTCATGCCATGTCATTCACTACAAAAGTCATCTACAAAATGGCGAACTCTCCGGAATGTACGGGGCAATGCCGTACATGGTGGCTAGGGAAAACTCGATGCATCTGAGAAAGGCATTATGCTCCCACGTCTTCCATGGTGAAGCTATCCTGTTTAAGATGTCATCACAATACCGATGAAGCTGGTAATTAAGATGCAAGCAACTCGTAACCAGAACCAGGTGCACTGAAGGTTGTACCACATTGGCGGGGGGGGGGGGGGGTAAGGAAGACGTGTTTTGCCCTTCAATCAAATGTTGTGGGTCCCTGATGCCCTTACCACCATTATTCATTCGTGGGGAAGCGCCTCTATTCGCCATTGTCCTGAAGGAATCAAAGTTGGACGGTAGATTACTTTTCGAGGGACAATAATTATTACAGTCCGTTTCTGTCGCAATCCTGAAAGATAGTCAGCTGATGGTCAGACCAGCCCCTTATAGTCACCTCTAACGACACGAAGGGATACTAGGTGGGAAATTCTGCTCTAGATGTTGTGTAGGCTCCTCCCATCCAGGGGGAACTATTTCATAATTATTCCGAGTTGCGATTTTACGACATGGATTTGGTAGAGGCTTAAGAGAGACTGCTAAAGTCAAGGGAAAATTATTATTAATGAGAATAAGCTAGGCAAGTTAAACATAACAATTTATGGGTTATAAGATGAGCAAGTTACACATAACAATAGTTTCCTTTGAAGTATGTATTGTTTTCTGAATATTAAATATACATATAGGGATGTGGTGACCCCATCGTCCGCCATTTTTGTGACCCTGGAGGTTGGGACTGGGAATCCCACTTCCAGAATTTACTCCCAGTACGGGATCAGAAAGCCTACCCCTTTAAGGAGTGTCCGTTTGCCTGCGGACTGACTGACTGACCGATATAATATTGTATGTGTATATCACATAAATTTGGCACATAGTTTAAAGAATCATTTGGGTTAGAAGGTATTTGACATAAGCTATATATTGCTTACACTAATAATTTGTGTTCCTCAGCGGCCGACATGTTTCGTTGTTTTGCAAAATCCTCTTCCAGGGAGGTAAGCTTCTTATGCGTCCTTTCTTGTGTGGCCCTCGACACACTGTGACCTTTATGTTGACTTGGTATATACAACACAACTATGTGGACAACACCGACGCCAAATACTACACCTATTCTCTCCTTACTTACTCTTTTCTAGGTAAGAAATATATATACAGTATATATATATATATATATATATATATATATATATATATATATATATATATATATATATATATATATATATCATCCACCTCTTGTCTGGTCTTTTCCTGTCTCGCTATCCCTCAGTTAGTCTTTTATTCCGCCTATTTTCTCTCTTGCTACATGTCCTTTCTATCTACACTTCTGCTCTTTCAACATTTATAGAATATCCTTGACTTTGGTTTGCTCTCTTACCCACAATACTTTCTTCCTATCTCTAAGAGTTATTCCTAGAATTGATCTTCCATTGTTCTCTGTGCACTCCTAAGCTTCTTCTCCGTTGTTTATGTTAATCTCCAAGTTTCGGATCCACACACTTACGAGTATAGCACATCCTGATTATTTAACTTCATGCTTAAGGCATATTGGTTGTGATGTTCCTCTGTCTGCCGAATTCTTTCCATCCTAGAGTGATTCGATTTAATTCAATTCAATTTAAAATAGTTTATTGTCGTAGTAATACATTGTTAATTATTGCTACGCTTAACATCATATACAAAAACACAAACTAGGACAATGAGGACTAGATACCAAGTGGTATATGTGTCCTTTTATCTTTTATACAAATATAATAACATTGTATAGCATAACAGAGAGTGCAAGTGCAATGCTGACTGTTGTGACAATACTGGAAATTATCTAGGATATTTTGGAACAAGAGATAGAAAAGGAAATTGAAATTCGATATGGGTAGTTGTGAGATAGGGAGGAAATGAGGCTTATGAAAAATGAGAAATGGAAGACTGAGATTCAAAGCAAAGCAATGAAAGAAGAAGAAAAACAAAATATATATACAGTATATATATATATAATTATACAGTATATATATATATATATATATTAATTTATATTGTTTTGAATTTCACTCTACCAATTCTCATTTATCATTTGTCATCGGCCTCATTTCCTCCCCATCTCACAACTACACATATCGAATTTCAATTTCCTTTTCTATATCTTGTTCCAAAATATCCTAGATCATTTCCAGTATTGTCACAACAATTCCCTGGTCTCTTTAAAGATTGATGGAGATCTAGCGCGGAAACTAAAACAAATTTAATACATAAATATATAGTGCAAAACTACTACAAACACACCTTACCTTTTGATACCTTTTGATGTGTTCGCCACTCTTCTAGCGGCACCAAGGAGCGCGACGCCCCTCGTTATGGGTGGTGATCTGGTGCAGTAGACTGTTTGAAGCGACAGCTCGCTCCCTTGCGAGGATGGGCTCGTCTGGCACTTTTTGCAGTTCGACATCTAGGGCTCTCTTGAAGTTGTCTAACGAGATGTCCCTCATGTCTCTTACTCGCCGTGGGAGTTTGTTGAAGAGACGTGGGCCTCTGTGTGATAACCAGCCCTCTCGCAGAGAGCCCATAGCACCCCTGTAATTCATCCGGGGGATTTCGCATTCCCAGCCTCTCCTATCACTGAATTTCATGACTATCAGAGTATGTAGGTTTGGTACTAAACCCTCTGCGATTTTCCACGTGTATATTATTAGGTAACGTTTTCTTCTACGTTCCAGTGAGTACAGATTCAGTGCTCTTAAACGCTCCCAATAGTATAGATGTTTTATCAAACTTATATGCGAAGTGAAATTTCTTTGTACACTCTCTACGTCATTTATTTCACCTGCTTTGTATGGGGATGTTAATACGCTACAGTATTCAAGCCGCGGTAGCACTAGAGATTTGAAGAGCGTTATCATAGGCAATTCCCCGCGTGTTTTAAAAGTACGCAGAATCCAACCCGTTAGACGTTTCGCAGCCGCCACTTTGACCTGGTTATGTACTTAGAAACCCATATTTTCAGACATTAATACCCCAAGGTCTTTCACACTGTCTTTCCGTTCTATTATGTGGTTAGATTCTGTTAAGTAATTTGTAATTTCTTTAATACCATTATTATCTCCGTACCGTATTAATTGGAATTTTTCCTCATTGAATTGCATGTTGTTTTCCCTGGTCCACTGGAACACTACATTCATGTCTTTCTGCAGTCGGCCCGTGTTCTTTTGTGTGTTTACTATCTTGCTTAATTTTGTGTCATCAGCAAAAGACGACACCGTACTGTGTCTGGTGTTGGTATCTATGTCGCAAATTAGTATGAGGAACAGAAGGGGCGCTAGCACTGTTCCTTGGGGCACTGAGCTTTTGACATCCGAAGGCTCAGATGTGACTTGGTTTACTGCTACTGATTGTTTTCGGTTTACGAGGAAATTGTATATCCACCGTCCGATTTTCCCAGTTATACCTTTTGCTTTCAGTTTGTGGGCTATTATATCATGGTCCACCATTGATTACTGTAAGTGCGACGTGATAACCAAGTCTAGTTTGTGGATGATACTATATATGTGTATATGCCACATAGTTTCGGTGACAACGGCAACAATGCAGTGGAGACTTTGCAATATATATCAAGAACAGGCATATTGTTGTAACTTTGCAATATATATCAAGAACAGGCATATTATTGTTGTAACTTTGCTTTATTATACATTTCATCTCCAGGGTTAGATATCACCTTTCCTTATTCCGCCATCAATAGTACTTGTTCCGCTGTGTCTTGGTAATCTTTGCATTAACCGTACTTATTGACGCTGGTAAAGCCGGAGTCACACGAGCCGTTTTTTCGAGCAATTTTTACGGGCAATTATTGTCTGGCAGCTTCAAAAATTACACTTTATCAGAATGCAACCGCCTAACATACTCTACTTTCAGTCTAGTTACCGATAACAGTGCAAAGAAAGTCCCGAAATATAACGAGAAAAAACTTGCTCATGAAAAATTGACGGAAAAATCGATCGTGTGACAGCGGCTTAAGGCGTATAATTCAATGGGGCAAGAGGAAGGAAACTAAATTAAGCTTTATAAAGAATTACATAATTCTTACTTCATTTGTAATTTGCCAGTGCATGCAAGGGGACTAATTTTCCTTGCATCTTGTGTAAGAAAGAGACACGAATACTATTTCCAGCGATTCTTGATCGTAGCTTTATTTTCGTGACTCTTTACATCGATATCGTCAACTAAACTAAAGGAAGTTAATAAAAACGGCGGAATTAATTTTTAACATCGTGAGTGTGGTGACGGATCCCACATTTTACAGTTGCTGATATTAGGCACTGTTCTTCGACTTCGGAAAAAAATAAAACATTCATAATATATGGGTTTAAAACTATCTCCAGAAACAAATTCAGGATCATGAATCTCGTTTGATTATATATTTGCTAAAAACCAAACGATTTTATAATGCTCAAAAAGTGTCAAAGGTTAATTCAGAAGTACCAGATAAAAGTTGACGAAAACCAAGCTGTGTGAAAAAGCATCCATTTGGGAGCACAGTGTTGCCAATTTAGTAATGTTATCAATAATGTTCAGTATATTTCACTCTGGTGGAAATTGTTGACATGCGATAACACGAATCTTATAGTTATTTGCTGGAGTTCTGAGTGGAATAAATATAGTGCATCATCTTCCTAGCGAATGTTCTGCATTGTTTTTAATGTTCAACGATATCATACCGGTATCGACGAAGAATTCTAGCGATATTTTGTAAGTTTAAGGGGAGAATGACCTTTTATTTTGTCTATTAACTTATTTTTTTTTTTAGTTTCTTCCCTAGACCTCCATCAAGCTTAGAAAAGCACCTCGTAGACCCCCCTTCAAGATAAATTTGTACATTTTTCGGTAGAAAAATGTACCGACCGAAGGCCGGTTCCTCTTAAAATTGCAGGCTCGCTATCGCTCACCAGGAAATAATCGACACCTAAATGGCACGACAGGGCTTAAAATTGACAATGAAATGGGGCGAAAGGTGTTAAAATTGCCAAACTAATGGGCCGAACGTCTTATAATCTCAAACTAGTGGGGTTCAAGGGAGAAGGGGGTCCAGAAAAACGGTCTGCCTCCCCTTAAGTTGGCAACCACGGGGGACAGGGGCAGTTGTTATCTCCGGGGCGGGTGATGAGGTCAGGTGATGTTGTGGGGACCGGAGATTGAGACGACAGGGGCACGAGAGAGAGAGAAGGGAGAGAGGAGAGAGAGAGAGAGAGAGAGAGGGAGGAGAGAGAACGAGAAAGAAAGAAAGAGAGAGAGAGAGAGAGTTACAAGACACAGTTGGTATCTCGAAGACCTTGCGGTCCATTCTGGGCAGATACTCGAAGTGGAAAGAGGGAGATTGTGGAGTGCATCTCACTCATTGCAGAGTCCCCTTCAAAATAAATATGTACATTATTTGGTAGAAGAATGTCATGGCCGAAGGCCGATTCCTCTTAAAAATGCAGGCTCGGTGTCGCTCGCCAGGAACAATTTGGCACCTAAATAGCACGAAAGTTCTTAAAATTGACAACGAAATGAGCCGAAAGTTCTTAAAATCGCCAAACTAATGGGGCGAACATCTTAAAATATCAGACTAATGGGGCAAAGCATGAGGGAGAGAAGGGGGGTCCAGAAAAACAAGTACCTACCCTTACGATCTCTTGGATATATTTCAAGGTAGCTTCCTATAGACTCTAGACACTTTTGTCTGTCGTTCAAGCATTTCTTCTCTCAGCAGGGAACCCCACGATCTGATAAATAATTATCTCTCAAAGACTTATGAAATATGTAGCAGATTGATATGTTTATTATGAATCTCATCTATGTTTCAATATCAAAATATATTTATAACAGTGTCAATTAGTTTATAATTAGTCCTTTTATATATTGGTATGTCTTTGTCGCCAGCCTATCTCCTTCCTGCTGTGCTTCGTATGTTTCTGCTCTATTTCTCTCTTTATTACCAGCCCGTTTCTGCTCTATTTCTCTCTTTATTACCAGCCCGTTTCTGCTCTATTTCTCTCTTTATTACCAGCCCGTTTCTGCTCTATTTCTCTCTTTATTACCAGCCCGTTTCTGCTCTATTTCTCTCTTTATTACCAGCCCGTTTCTGCTCTATTTCTCTCTTTATTACCAGCCCGTTTCTGCTCTATTTCTCTCTTTATTACCAGCCCGTTTCTGCTCTATTTCTCTTTATTACTAGCCCGTTTCTGCTCTATTTCTCTCTTTATTACCAGCCCGTTTCTGCTCTATTTCTCTCTTTATTACCAGCCCGTTTCTGCTCTATTTCTCTCTTTATTACCAGCCCGTTTCTGCTCTATTTCTCTCTTTATTACCAGCCCGTTTCTTCCCTCCAAGTTTTGACTCTGTTGCTCTTTCACTCTGTTTGTGTTGATTTTTGCATTTTAATTGTTTTATTAAATGTTTCTAGCAATATATATCCTCGTGTACTTCGTGTGTTCTTGTTATATTCCTCTCTGTAATGTGAGTCCGTGTCTTCCCTCCGAGCTTTGACAGCCTTAATAAACTCGGTTACTGTTCCCCTTCTTGCTGAGTGACCTTGTTTGTGGCTCTTCCCTCCTCTTACATCCATTATTCCTCTCCGGTTTCTCCTCTTCTCTCTCTCCTCTTACTCTCCGTTATATCATTCTTCCCCTGGGCACCAGTTTTGATCTCATATTTTGCGCTTCTCTTACATCCATTGCCCCTTTCACGTTTCTCTTCTCCTTCTCTTTAAGGGAGCCCACCTCGCTTGTTTTCTCTTTCTCTCCCTCTCTCTTGGCTTGTATCCATTCGCCCCCATTTGGCCTACTGTTTTAAGACGTTTACCCCCATCTAAGTGTCAATATTTTTCTGGCGAGCGGTAGCGAGCCAGCATATATATATTTTTGTTTTGACAGCAAGCTAAATTTGTACATTTTTCGATGGAAAAATTTCTGAAGCCGGATTTCTCCATACAATGCTGGTTCGTTATCGTTCGCCAGGAAGAAATCGACCTGGATGGGGATAAACGTCTTAAAACAGTTGGCTGAATGGGGCGAAATGGATATAAGTCAGAGAAAGAGAGAAAAGGAGAGAAAGATAAAACAAAAAAATGGTGACCCCCCTTAACCTCCAGATTCACAACAGAGGCTAATGATTACACAGGCGTGAGCGTACACTATCATAACAACGCAAAACATTAATTATACACGGGGAAGTTGGGAACAGCTGCATCAACACAAGATAATCAAACCAAATGTAATACAGACGGAGATAGGGAGAAAAATGATGAGGAAGGATTAGATGGAAGGGAGGAAAGACGCAGAGAGGAAAGGTAACGCAATGGGGTGCTCTCACGACTCCCGACATAATTAGTAGACTATCTGTGGAGTTTTGTAATTCTTCAGACTACGTTTCTCGATCATTAGTAGTGTACACAGTACAAAGGGGTACAAAGACAATCAAGCAGCAACAGGTATAGTGACCCCTCTAGGCTTCTTGTCCTCCAAAACACTGAGGATCAGGTGTCCAAACAGTGGTTTAGAGTGGGTTAGGGAACATTGGAAAAGGAACTACTGCCCTGGAACTAATGTCCGTGGCAGGATTAGGAAGTTAGTAGGGGACAGATGGGTTAGTAACATAACAGTTATAAGTGATCTTTCTATTATCTTAGAAAAAGAGAGTAACGTCTTAGTAATATACAGTATATACGTAATAATCCTTGATGAATTTGAGGGGGAAATAAAATAAAGTTATTAATTTACAAACGCAGTCAGTCGCGGGTTTGATGCAAAATATATGTCTAGGCGAATTTGTAAAGAATCAACGGTGCTGCAGTCTATAACGTCACGGGGAAGCCCATTCCACAAGTTGACTACTCGATTGAAGAAGAAATTCTTAGATTCGTGTGAGTTAAAAGATTTACCAATAATTTTGCAACCGCTTCCCCGCGTGTAATTAGATTGGTCGATAGTGAAGTACTTACTACAGTTCATATTGTCGATGCCTTTGATGAGTTTCAACACTTGAATTAAGTCGCCTCTTAGTCTGCGCTGGGTTAAAGGAAATATCTTTAATTCTCTAACACGCTCCTCATATGGTTTGTTCTTTAGGCTAGGTATCATTTTGGTGAATGGTTATTTTTTGTATAACCATTCACCTCTCCCTTCGTTGATTATTACTCCTTTTGCACTCTGATTCTTTTTGCCATAATAAATGAATATATATATATATACAGTATATATATATATATATTTATATATATGTGGAGGTTAAATCACAAATACGTGTGATCAAATTATGTAGTAAAACTCGCTAGGAAAATTGGAACACCAAGCCTTCGTCTATTCGCTCAAGACATCTTCAGGGAAGATGTCTTGAGAGAATAGACGAAAGCTTGGTGTACCATTGTTTCAATTTTCCTAGCTAGTTTTACTATATATATATATATATATATATATATATATATATATATATATATATATATATATATACCGGTATATATATATAGATAGATAGATATTCCTCCCCCATTCAATGTTGTTATCATTTTGGGTTTTTACTGATCGTGGGTTCTCTACCATTTACCCGCCAGCCTTTGTTTCCCATCATGGCCCCTTTCATCCTTTTTGTGGCCCTTACTCTCTCCCTCATCCGCCCCTTCATGCAGGTATCCACGAGCAATAACTCTTCACAAGCCGACCTTAATACCTTCATTTAATGGTCCATAAAACATGAAGCATTGGTTTAAAGCCTCTTTTATAGCTGGAAACAGAGGGACTGTGGGGGAGCTGTGGGGCCAGATCAGGATTGTGGAAGGATGGGCTGGGAGAGGGGAAAACTCGGTAAAACAAATGGAAAAAAAGCATAGATAAATGACTGGCAAGTCAATCTTATACGGCACATGGAAGGACCTACGGAGAAAAGCTTTGAACGAATGCAGAAGAAGCATAGCATTGAATAAAGGTTTGGTATGGAAACATGGACACCTAATAACGTGTGCATATATATAATGTAACATACAAACGCAACATTTGGAGAGGCAAAGTTTGTGTCCATGAGAAAAGAAAAAAATTGTAGGTGATATAATTTTATGACAGGCACAAAACATTATTTTTCTCGAGATTATAGAATGGAGGAACATTCAAGAAAAGAAGTAGAGCAACATGGGAAAAACAGGTAGTAGTGGGGTTGCTAAACAAACAAATATATATCGTACAAAAAAAACTAATAATACAACAATGGAGTTTATGAATGAAGATGTGTGAAAAATGTGGATTGTGGAAAGTAGAATGGAATGAACTATGGTAGGTTTGCTCTCTCTCTCTCTCTCCTCTCTCCTCTCTCTCTCTCTCTCTCTCTCTCTCTCTCTCTCTCTCTCTCTCTCTCTCTCTCTCTCTCTCTCTCTCTCTCTCTCTCTCTCTCTCTCTCTCTCTCAGAACTAATTGAGATAAAACCAACGGACGAGAGAGAGACGAATGAGTTATAAATGAATGATGGGAAGTGAACTAAGGAGATAAAGAGCCAACATTGAAGGGGGAGGGGAATATATGGAGTGCAGCAGTGAATAGTGGTTTTAGAGAGGGTTATTAAGGGGGGTCACCTGCTTTTTTTGTTTATCTTTCTCTCGTTTTCTCTCTTTCTCTGGCTTGCATACATTCGGCCCCATTCAGCCAACTGTTTAAGACGTTTATCCCCATCCAGGTGTCGATTTCTTCCTGGCAAGCGATAGCGAGCCAGCATTGTATGGAGAAATCCAGCTTCGCCGGAGAAATTTTTCTATCGAAAAATGTACAAATCTAGCTTGCTGTCAAAACTAAAATATATACAGTATATTCTGGCTCGCTACTGCTCGCCAGGAAAATATTGACACCTGGATGGGGGTAAACGTCGTAAAACAGTAGGCTGAATGGGGCCGATTGGATACAAGCCAAAGAGAGAGGGAGAGAAAGAGGAAAAAAGCGAGGTGGGCCCCCTTAACAAGGCAATTGGACCGAGGGGAATAGATGAGCGAGCGAGCGAGAGAGAGAGAGAGAGTTGGGAGTGAGGGAAGACGAAGGGTGATGGGTGAGGACAAGGAGGAAGTGTGAAAAAAGTGGGTGAGGGTGAGTGTGAGGGTGAGTGATGAGGGGGAGAGAAGAATGAGTAGTGGATGATAAGGGTGAAATTGAGTGGTAAGGGAGAAAGAAGAGTGAAAGATAAGAGTGAGAGAGAGGGATGGGTGGGAGAGAGTTTTGAGGGAAGAGTGAAGGATTCGGGTGAGTGATTAAGGGGGGATGGTTCACTTTTGGGGCGATTTTTGCATGTATTCATTATTTTTCTAGTATCCTCCCTAGACCTCCATCAAATTTAAAAAAACATCCATTAGATCCCCTTTTAGTTTAATTTGTACATTTTTCGGTAGACAAATTTCCCGGCCGATGGCCGGTTCTTCCAACATTACAGGCTCACTATCGTTCGCCAGGGAAAAAATCGACAGCTAAATAGCACGAAAGGTCTAAATATTGACGAAGAAATCGGGCGAAATGTCTTAAAGTCTACTAACTAATGGGGCAAACATCTTAACATCTGAAAACTAATGGGGCTAAACATGAGGGAGAAAGTGGTCCAGAAAAGCGGCCCATCCCCCCTTAAGGCGACTGATGAGAGTGAAGGGTGAGGGTGAGGGGAGTAGAGAAGAGTGCAAAGGAATGAATGGTGGGTGAAGAGAGCTGTTGCAGGTGATACAGGAGTGAGGTTGAGGGGGAGTGAGACAGTAGGGAAAGTGGAGGTGTTAGGGAGGGTGAGAGATAGGGAATGGATGCTGAGAGAGATATTATTATTTTTTTAACACCTACCAACTTCACATCTAAACTCAATTAATGAAATCAACAAATGCATGTGGCACTCCGAGGACTCGAACCTAGGATACTAGCATCGAAATTCCGCGCACTATGCATTACGCTATCAAGACAGTTTGATAAAGTGTAGAGGGAGAGGAAACTTTGGAGGTGATGCAATCGAGTGGAGAGGGAATAGGGTGTTAGTGATGGAGTCTGATGAGGGTGAGAGTGAGTGGAGAGGGAGAGGAAAGAGTGAATAGTGAGTAAAAAATGAGTGGTGAGGGAGGGTGAAGAGTAAGGGAAATATAAAGCATGCGAGTAAATAATTGTCAGGGAGGCAGATATAGCAAAAGAGCAGTGTTGAGGAAGAGGGAAGGGTGATTGTGAGAGGAGTGAGTGAACAGAGAAATGGAAGGTGTTGGTGAGGGGGATTGGTGAAGCAAAGCAGTGGTGAGAGAGATATAAAGGTGAAAAAGGCGAGTATGATTGTGAGGAGCTATGGAGGAAGGATTTAGACATCGAAAAATGTGGATGTGAAAGGGGCATCTACAGGATTATAAAACGTTTTGGCTAGTAGAGGATTGAGAGTGAAGAATAAATCATGGGAAACAAAGGGAGATAAAGCATGCATTGAATAAGGGAAGAAGATTGCATTTTTTGTACCCCCTTCTCCCTCATGTTTAGTCCCATCAGTTTTGACATTTTAAGACGTGTTGCCATGTCTTCTCGCTGTCTTTTCATGTAATGGCTCTGTCATCCCTCGGTCTTTTCAGACGCTACATTGTCGTTGCACAGTCTTTGGTTATTTTCTGACTATGCTAGGATTATGCATATCGCCATCTTGACATTACCGGACCGTCATTGTACAGTTGTGTGTTGATTGGCACCGTTGGTAACCAACATTGGAACGTTTCAAAGGCATTCTATTGGGCCACAACGAAATTGAAATTTTTTGAGCATGCCCAAAATATATTTGTGCCACGCCAACACTTGGGGACAGATGGGGATGCTGCTAGACCAGCCCAGGATGCTGCCCACCTGTACAAGAACCACGCCTAGGATTGCACCCAAGTTGGGGTGCCACGGGATGGATATCCTGTATGTGTGAAGTACTCTCAAGGCTTTTCATAACACAACGATAGTGCACCATGGAGGTCTATTTTTCAAATGGAAGACAAAAAGTGGTATGCAGAAGGCAAGACACAAAGAGCTGAGCCAGTGTATTTTATAACCAGATGTGACCGGAAACCTTAGCATCTGAGGCCCGGTCGGTCATTGACAGAGCAGTCAGTGTCGGGGTGTCCTACCTCTTAACACTCTCTGTCATCAAACTTCTCAGAAGCACTCACAACCCTGTCATTCAATATGTCTGATAGCAGATGATATTGCATTCCGCCGTCATATATTGAAAACATAAAACTATACAAAGCATTGTTGGACCCTACATGCAGAAACTGCCTGTGTAATGTTATCCTGGGGGGTGGAGCCTTGAGAGCAACAGGAGAAATATATTTAGACATCACCAATCGACATAATTTGCAGTACAGAAAATAGCTGGAACCCGCCTTATGCCACTATATACAAATCTAGGTTGCACCCCTTTGAGAATAGGTGATATATTATTATAAAAAGTAATGAAACCATTTGCTTTACTATCAAATTACTTGAAATATAGACCAGAAATGGGAGATTCCAAATAATTTATGATCGTATGTATCATATCATATAGCTTCAAACTAACCCCTTCAACATTAGGACGATACTTTTTAATTTATTCTGGAAATCATCAGACGATTTTATTCAACTTAGGAAGGATCTGTTGAGTTATTTGAGATAGGTCTAACCCCATTTGATTCTTCAAATTCTTACGTATTTTGAACAATCGAATGATAATAGCTAGAATAAGATAAAAGTGCATCTCGAAATACTGCACGAGTTATTTATGCAATTTATTTATTTATTTGCTTTAAGGTACAGTTTGTCGATCAAAGAATCACTAGAATTAGGTAAATGAAATATAGGCAACACATTTTATGCAAAACTGAAGGGAAAATATGTATTGCAGATGATCAAATATGGTGACTTACATCAATGAGAATATATCACATAAAGCATGTCATTGACATACTAGTTAAAACCAGGAAACAATCGCGAGGGGAAAACAATTGAGGAAAAGGCATTCATGTTGATATAATCAGCCCCTCTCGCCACTCCCCGAGAAAAGGAAATATATACATGAAAATAATAATAATACACAAATTGATAAAAAACATATATATGTAAACAAAAATACATTAACATTAAAGAAAATAACATCAGGATAATCATAATAATATTAATAACAAATATATACTTACAACCAAAATTCGACCGAATGATTTGAAAGTACTAAATATTGAGAAAAGACTGAATGTTATATAAGTAAAATTACTAACCATAGAACTGCATTACAATTTTTAATATGGATATTTGAAATGTAAAAATAAGAAATGAACTAAGGAGATAAAGTGCCATACACTGATGGGATGAATTTACAATAACGAAAATTTGCAGACAATATTGTATTAGAAATATGAAAACTATGAAGTTATGGTATTAGGAGAGTGTGTAAAATATGAATATACAAGAAATGTTAAGGTTTGTCAAAACACATACTGTATAGCAGTAGTGAAAGGCAATATTTCAAGAAGGTATAGACTGTATAAGTGAATATATTTGAAAACCAACAATATATTGCTCTAATTATTATAGTTAAGAATATGTCGAACTCATTACATGCTAGAAATTCTAAAGAAGCTATCTAATTTTACCAAGAGATGCCAAAGAGAATATCATGAAAACTAAAAACCAGTCCCTCCAAGTAAGAAACGTATTGGATAAAAGGCAATATACGATGGACGAGAACAAAGAAGAGCAAGAGAGGTTGTGGTGCAATAGCAAAAAAACTCGAAATAACCCTGGGGGAGAAACAATACAATAGAAAAGATGCAAGGGAGGGGAAAGGGTGGAGAGAAATGGTTAAAAAGTCGAGGTGCGAGAATGGGGAGAGGAAATGTATGAAAAAGGATGCATTTTTGGGGAAAATAATTTTTATGGTCAAGAGAACACGGTAGAATTATGTACTGGAAAATAATGAATTATATATGGCATGTATATAAAATATTTAACTTAATAAATCTAGTTCCACACAACACTAATATTAATTCAATATCCTATGAAAAAACTAAAGTTTCATACATAATTAGGACGAAGAATTTACTCGCGACAAAGACATTCCTGTAGAATATGTTCGTATGTGCTGGTATATATTATACATTGAGTGTGTGTGTGTGTATATATATATATATATGTGCCAGCAGCCCCTTCTCTGTATCCTCCTATGTATACAGTATATCACTTGCTTACTAGTCACGCACTGACTACAACAATAATAACACCAGCTGTTATTGGCTGGGACGGATTGGCGTGAAATTAGACTTAAATATGATATACAGAAATGGTACCGTGGGTGCGTCTTGTTATATATAGCCTGAATACGGTATGCGTTCTCTGCACCCACTGATGAATTAAAATGTAAAACTTGCAAACTAAACAAACCAAAGCTGGGACGAAGACATTATAAAGTCAAATTAACTTATCAAAATCGCTATATGGAAACAACGATTACTAAAATAATGACAACGGCAAGCGGTTGGTTTCGTCGACTTCGCCTATATAAAGATACACAATAAGATATAGAAAGCGCTTTGTGCTAGCGTCTTGTTGTAGAGTCGATAATTATGAACTTTGTTCTTAACTTGCTTAATCTAATTTCATTCCATCCCTAGCTATGTTCTCACTTACTCTCTTCTATCTCAAAATTTGTTGTTTTAATTTGTTTCTTTCCTAGTATCATTTAGTCTCCCAAGCACTTTTCCATCCTCATTCTCTATCTCTATGCTCCTTGCATCATCTTTATTGCGTCTATAATTTATCCTTCCATTTTTGTTGTTTATGTTCGTCACATTGATTACCTGCATCGATCTTCAATCCTCTATTTTCATCTCTCTCTCAGAACTATTAACCCTTTCTGTACCGGCGACGTCTCTTGCCATATTACAGTGAGGTCCCCGCTTGGATCTTCTGATCACTGTCTGATACAGGCCACCTGTCTATCACCTACCACACCTTCCCACTCTGAACCTGTTTTGGTGACTAAATGGCATTACGATAGGGCAGACTGGGAGGGTCTTCAAGGTTTCTTTATTGATATTCCCTGGACCTCTTTCTGTTCTAATGATACACACTCCACCTTGAGCCACATACAAGATTTTGTAAAAATTGGAATGGAAAATTTTATTCCTCATCAAAAGTACAGTAAAAGATCTAATTCGCCTAAATGGTTTGACCATAATTGTGCTAGAGTAACTGAACAAAAAGCAATAGCCTACAATGCATACACAAGATCAAAAACACATGAAGCCTTTAATTACTTTAGAAACATCAGAAATCATGCCAAAACTGTATTAAACCTAACTAAATCAAACTTTCTCCACGAGCAGGCAAATAAACTTCTAAATAATCCAAATGATAACAAAATATGTTGGTCTACTCTTAACTCATTCAAATCCAACTTCACTACTGCTTCATCCATTCCACCATTAAAATCTCCGACTGGCAATCTTGTAAGTGACCCACGAGGTAAAGCTAACCTTCTTGCGGATATGTTCTCCACCAACTCAACCTTAGATGAAATAAATCAAGATGTCCCTGTACTTAATTTTAATTCGCCTGAAATTCCCTCACTTAAGATCCACACCAGACATGTCAAAACTATTTTGCAGAATCTCTCAGTAGATAAGGCTCCTGGTCCAGATGAAATTCCTCCAATAGTACTTAAGAATTGCTCCTTGGTACTCGCTCCTGTATTGGCAAAATGTTTCCGTCTGTGTACTCATACCTCATGCTTCCCAGTACCCTGGAAAGAAGCAAACATCCATCCAGTTCCTAAAAAAGGTGCCTCTTCAGATCCATCAAACTACAGACCAATAGCTATAACTTCCACTCTTGGTAAAGCCTTTGAAATTTTATTAAATAATCACATAATTAAGCATCTTGAGAATAACAAATTAATCAGTGATAGGCAATATGGTTTTAGAAGATGTCGATCAACTGCAGACATGCTTTGCCTTCTTACGCATCAAATCAACCAAGCTACAGACCAACATGGTGAAACACATACAATAGCACTGGATATATCAAAGGCATTTGATAGAGTCTGGCATCAATCCTTATTGTCGAAGATGTCACACTACGGCCTTGCATCATTAGTTCCACTAATTTCTTCTTATCTTCATAACAGAAAAATATGTGTAATGGTAGATGGCCTTTATTCTCAATTTCACTCAATAAATGCTGGTGTTCCCCAGGGATCAGTTTTGGCCCCAACTCTGTTCCTCATTCATATCAATGATCTCATATCTACCACTCATAATCCAATACATTCCTACGCAGATGACTCAACACTCCACAGTTCCTTCACATTTACCAATTCTTTCACCCAACCCGATCTTATAAATTCAAAAATAAACACTGTAATTTCTCTGAACCAGGACGTTTCTAGAATTAATGGATGGGGACAAAAGAATCTACTTTCCTTTAATGCACAGAAAACCAAGTACATTCAATTTTCTAACCGACAGAATCTCACTGACTCCCATATATTTTTTAATGATGTAAATATTCCCACTTCCCCCTAGTATTGACATTCTCGGTGTAACATTAACTACTAACTTGAGCTGGACACATTATGTTAGAAGCATTGCTAAGAATGCCTCTAAAAAACTGGGACTCCTGTACAGAGTTCGAGAATTCTTCACTGACGAGCAGTTGGCCGTAATATATAAAAGTCATGTGCGTTCTCAGATGGATTACTGTTCACCTCTGTGGAGTGGAAGTGGAGTGGTTGCATTGAGGCAGTTGGACAAAATTCAAAATAAAGCTATTAGATTAATCAATAACCCTGCAATCACACAGGACCTTCCTACATTATCCATACGAAGAAACGTTGCATCCCTTGCATTATTCTACAGATATTTTCACAGCAATTGTTCCGAGGACCTTGCTTCAATTGTGCCGCCTCTCCACATCTTTCCCCGTAGAACTAGGGCAGCTGAGAGCGCCCATGAATTTACACTTTCTCCTCCACAATGCAGAACTTCTGCTTATCAGAATTCATTTATCCCCAGAGCTACTACTCTTTGGAATTCACTTCCCTCGAATTGCTTTCCACAAACTTACAATCTACAAATGTTTAAATCCAGTTGTTACAAACATTTTATGAATGGAGGATGCCTTTAGGCACATGGACCTTTTTGTTTTATCTGTGTTTTTCCTTCCTCCATTCATTGTCTCTTTAAAAAAAAAAATAAAATAAAATATGAGTTCAGCTACATTTAGACGATTATATGAAGCTTAGGAAGGATATATAGTAGCTAAAAGGATTAATTGAGATAGTTTGTAGCCTTTTAAAATGGGTAGACATCTTCACTAAGCTGAATAAAATCCTCTAATAGTTGCCAGAATATAACGAAAAGGACATCACCGGTACACAAGGGGTTAACTTTTATATTCCCTCGTTTCTCATTCACTAATGATCTGACAACATCCCAATCCTGATATGTTTTCAGCATTATCGACACACACACACACACACACACACACACACACACACACACACACACACACACACACACACACACACACACACACACACACACACACACACACACACACACACACACACACACACACACACACACACACACACACACCTGCAGTTCCGCCTCCCACATTCCAGCAATCGTTGTAAACATTTTCGTTGTATTTCCTCTCATTCCATCACGAAGGCAGCAGAGGAAATGACCCTATAGTTCTGTCTCACTCAGACGAAAATTAGTACTTGGTTTCGTTGTGGCAAAAATTAATGCAGGGAAACAGTTGGTGGCTGAACTGCTGCCAACAAACACATGAGTATGATAAGTTGGCTAGCCACCAGGATTGTTCAGGAGGCGCTGGGTTGACACTCTCTCGTGTTAGCCTTGTCCCACCCAGACACAGAAGTGGGTACCTGGTGTATTAAATGGGTCCGTCCTGTTCGTCCCTCAATGAACAGATTCCTAAAAAAAAAAAATGCAACTCACGCATGTTGAGTCATGCCCCGACTTCTTCATCTCCTAATACAGCTCCCTTCACCATCCCCTACTACTTTCTCTGTCTCCATCCTTGATTTGAGGCACTGAGTGATCAAAATTATTGCTTGTCTCACCTTGTCCTGCATTCTTGTTGTATCGTCGTCCGGGAGAGACATTACGTCGTCCGGGAGACATTACGTGTCAAAGGACAGTCTGGAGAACATCTCACTAGAAGCCTCACCCAGCCTTTTATTCTTCCCAACCACAGTGGGTAGGTCAAAAAAGGAAGCCTGCCTGATTACCTGAGCACTATACAAGAAGAATAATGAGCCTCAGAAAGCAAGATCGAGACATCTGCTTACGCACAAATTCTCTTGCAGTATCCAGGAGCCTGCTGACACATAGCTCGCCTGATATAAGTCTGTCTCGAAGAGAAGGGGTAGGCAATTACAGTAATCTTGCCCACATACTTAGGTGGGTTTGTGAAATAGATTTGTGTTAGAATAATTTAGTTTGAGTTTTAGTCAGGAAGAAGGTAATCAGGCCTGTCATTTGGAAACTCTTTCTGTTCTAAGGAAACTACACTACTATATCCGTCATAGATATTTATACCTCAGCAATAGCATGCTATCGATCGCGCATATACTGTATATCTATCAAAGAAGGAGTAAGATATTGCCATACTCCACACAGAACATTTTCTTTTTGAGTTCATGGTTAGTGCGCCTTGAAACCAAAGTCGAATTACGTCAACTTTTAAATAACGATTGTACAGATAAGTGTATAATGGGAACTAATCCTTCGAAAGGACAAATTTAAGGTATATAGTCGCAATATATTCAGACTCTTCTAGTTTGAATTTTTTTTGGCCCGGACCGAGAAACGCTAATCATACGGGATATTACCAATTTTGTTGTTTATTTAATAAAAGTTTAAGTTCCTGATTGACTGTCGGATTATTCCTATACGTCTGTTGGTATAATCATTCTTAACATATACTATGCATATTTTTTATATTATTAGTACAGTATTATTAAAAGCCTGTAAATTGCCATGGCGTTCCGGAACGTCTCCCGCCAGCAGTGGGTTAATATTACTATTATTATTATTATTATTATTATTATTATTATTATAGATATTATTATTATTAAGTTTATTATTATTAATATAGATATTATTATTATTATTAATTTTATTATTATTATTATTATTATTATTATTATTATTATTGTTACAGTATTATTTATTGTTTACTCTTGTTTCCTCCTTCCTCCCTGTTCACCTTCGTACCCCCTTGCCACAAATATCCTCACGGCAGGCTCAGGGAACTAAAAGGGAAGGGTGCGACCAACTTCTGCCATATTTCATTCACCAGCCTCTCCAACTTCCCGGAACAAATGAGGCAACTGCATATTCGGACTTTTTTCACCTGAGCTTCACACCTTGCCTTCCCACCCCTTGCCAAATTGCTCTCCCCTTGTGAGCTGATGTACAGTCGCGAGCATAAATTCCAGTTGATTCTTAGGACTCGAACTGATTATAATCGAGCCTTCAAATGTAAATAGCAGGCACATAATTAATGCTTAGATTCAAGTCAGCAAGAGATAGCTCCGAACAATTTAGACAACATTAATGACCGCAAATGCAACACTCAGTAATTAATGAGAATATTTTTTTGTTTTTCTCACCGGAAACTGGTGATGTGAATAGCATGTTATAATTATGTAATAACTGTGACTCATATATATATTATATGCATGTATATGCATGGGTCCTGATTGGGGATGCTTTTATTTTTCGATCAACTAACACGCTAAGAGTGTGGTCTTGAGTAGTAGCCTTGATATTCGGTGTATCATTGCTTCGGAAATACAGTCTAGAGATAACATTGATGACAACAGATTGGTATTGGATGTAAATGCGTGTTTGTTTTTCATATAAGGAAGGGGGAATGGTATTCATTCTGAGCTAGTAATAGGAAAGTCCCGAGTTCTATTCCCGATGTGTCAATAGGGATATATTATTGGGATGGATTTGTTTTGTACAGATACGACACACCATAAAAAAACACTCTTGGTCTTTCATATACATCATCGTTCTATGAATACTACCATATATAAGATATGCTACATGGTTCATACCTGTAAGAGAAAAGCTCAAAAGGTGACGTGAGAGAGAGTGATAGCTGAGATTATGAGACGGTATGGCGAGATAAAGGCGATGCGGCTTCGAGAAGTAAAAACTGCACCGAGCTGGGAGGACACAGTCTTATGTTGTAGGTCTGGCAAGGCAAGGCTACAAAAGATCCAGTTGCAAAAATGTATGTCTTGTCGATTCACTCGTAATCTGGAGTATGGCCTCCTGACTTTGTTGTGTTAAACAATCAAATATACATGCAAAAAGTCTATGTCCGAAGGGACACATGAAACATAAAATATTAGACAAAATGTTATGAAGGTACACCTGTGCTTGCCACCAGACTGTCATGTAGCTTATGGGTATCCCCAAAACTAAACAAATATAGAGGCTATCAGTACTAGTTAAGCCTGATGGTGAATGTAAACAGTCCAGTAACGAATATGGGTTTGTGTGCCATCTATAGAAAACGATGGAGGTGATGGGCAGCCTTCCAGTGTCATCTATTAATTGTTGTTCATTCAGACTGTTGTCCATCTGGCACCGGTCCATTAAACTAGTGGTTATGTCTGTACTGTTGAATAATACACTGTGAATTTATCTTTATGTAAATCATATTATTGTAACATACTAAGCAAAGAATTATTGTAATTATTGTTATTATTGTAACATCCTATAGAAAGAATGTAATTGTATAATGATTTATTACATATATAAACAGTCTTTACTGCGCCTTTCTATCTTCAGTTGGGTTATTTTTGTCTTCAGTTTAATCATAAGCAGCTGCAAAGGTCTTGGGAATATGAAGTCCACATATTTCCCAAGACAGTAATATTGCAATATTCAGATAACGTTATGAGGAAATCGATAATCAAATAGACAGAAATTGAGACATATAAGATTCGTCTGGTATTTTCAAAGGAAAGCGTGTGCTCAAAAAGCGAGGTTCATCAAGGAGAGAGACATCAATAGCCACAACTGACCGAAAAAATGGCGAGGTTAATGAAGCCGTAATTTTTCTCGGGTATTTTTTATACATTGCCAGAAAGAGCGAAGCGAGTTTGAATTGGAAAACTCTCTACATTTATAATGAATGAAGTTCTTGGGAACCAGCCGATTTTTTTTTGTTTTTTGTATAGTCTTAATATAAAGTCAAACTTGGAAACACGTTGTGTTGACTGTATAAGTGTATATAACACTTTTGTCTCCAGGTCATGATTTATTATTAAAAAAAAAATATATATATATATATTTCATATCTCACTAAACGTTTCTGTATATTATATATGTTGAGCGAGAACCTGAACATACAACAACACCCTTAGCATCCCCGATGCTCCCAGCAGTCCAAGTCCGATAAACCCATCCACACACCCTTGCAAACAACCCCCACACATGGGGAGATTATATACACCAATCGAGCAGGGTAATACCAGGGGTATGCCACTTAAGCATAGAATTAGGAGTTCCTGGAACTCCTATTTCATTTGTCTGGCTTCCCGCACAGTTTCTATTTGTGTCTCAACTACAGAGAGAGAGAGAGGGGGGTGGCATTAAGGGGAGGTATTTACTTTGTTCCCTACACCTCCATCAAGCTTAAAATTATACCCCCTTGAGTCCCTTTCAAGATAAATTTGTACATTTTTCGGTAGGAAAATGTCCCGGCCGAAGGCCGGTTCCTCTTAAATTACAGGCTCGCTATCGCTCGCCAGGATAAAATCGACACCTGAATGGCACGAAAGGTCTTAATATGGGATGAAAGTTCTTAAAATCGCTAAACTAATGGGGCGAACGTTTTATAATATCAAAAGCAATGGGGCTAAACATGAGGGAGAAGGGGGTCAAGAAAAACATCCCTTAAGTGGAAATCTCCCCTTAATGCCACCAAAGCCAATTGTCCCTTGTCAGACGACCAATCAAACTGCTCTGGACCACAGCCTGCCACTCTTAGTATCAATTACTGTAACATACGCGACCTTTCCTCCAACTTCCTCTCTGTCAAGCACAGCACTACCTTTCCTCCAACAAACTTTATCTTCTTTTCCTCACCGAGACTCAGGTGTCTGAAGCTACTGCCAGCAGCCCCTTCACTATATCCTCCTACTTTCTCTATCATAGTTTCCTAGCCAAAGGTGGATGTTGTGCGTATGTGTACAACAAACTCACTTGCTCTCGTGTTCCCTACTTTGACTCTTCTGAATTCTCAACTCTATGGGTCAAACTTTCTCGTCACTTTCTCACTAAATATTTATGTATGTGCTATCCATCTATTCCCTAATTCTACTGACTTTCCTAAATTGTTTGACAATCTAAACTCTAAAGTAGAACACATCGTATCAATCTACCCTTTCTCTGAAATCTCGGTCTAATGCAAAACAAATCTTGGTTTACTCCCGCTTGTTTTTATATTCTAGCTGTATTAAGACGATGTTGCGCAGTTTAAGAAGGATCTGTGATAGTAAAATGGGTTAATTGAGATAGTTTGAAGCCTATTTATTGTTATAGGTCATTTCTAAACTGCATTAAATCGTCAACAAATAGCCAGGATATAGTTAAAGGACGGCACCGGTACTCAATGGGTTAAGATTCTTTTATCTCCTTACTGTATATTACTATGTGTTTTCCACCAACCAACTTCACCTCAAAACTCAATTAATCTATCTATCTATCTATTGCCTGACGCCGTGATCCCCGAAGGGGTGGCTACGAACGAACCGCCCCCATGCACCTCTGTCCCCAGTCAGTCGACGCCCCTCCCCCCAACCAGCACCGCCTTCGTTCATGTAGTTCCTCACTCCATCCTTCCACCTCATATTCGGTCTACCTCTCCCCCTCTGTCCCTCCACCTCGCTCTCGTACACCCTCTTAGTCATTCTCTCGCTTTCCATACGTTCCATATGGCCGAACCATCTCAAGTTGTTCCTTTTCACACTTTCCAGCACATCTACCTCCACACCACACCTCCTTCTTACTTCCTCATTAGTCTGTCTATCCCTCCATGTAACTCCGCACGCACTCCTTAAGTAATTCATTTCCACTGCTCTCACTCTTGGTCTGAGTCTCTCAACCAACGTCCATGCTTCGCTTCCGTAAGTCAGTGTCGGGATTACCACACTGTCATGCAAGGACTTCTTCACTTCCATACTGACCACCCTATTTCTTGTTACTGCTTTTAGCGTTCCTACAACCCTCTTCCCCTGTTGTACCCTCTCCCGCACCTCTTCATCCATAGTCCCATCTTTACTCAACACACTGCCCAGATACTTAAAAGAGTTGACGATCTCCATAGCCTGACCGTTCAGCTTCACCTCACACTCTGTGACTTCACCCCTTTCGAAGACCATAACCTTGCTCTTCCCCGTATTTACCTTCAAATTCCGTTTTTCGCACACTGTTCCAAACTCATTTACCAGACCCTGCAACTCCCATTCATTATCACTCATCAGAACTGTATCATCCGCAAACAGCAGTATAGGTAGCTTCCACTCAATTCCCTCCCTTTTCAGCGATACACCAACATCCACTGCTCTTGATAGTATTTCTTTCATAACTCCATCCATATATACAGTAAACAACCACGGGGACATCACACACCCCTGTTTCAAACCAACATTCAGGTCAAAGAACTCGCTCTGCTCACTCTCCACACGTACTGCCGCCTTTGCACCCTCATACATGCTCTTCACTGCTTTCAGCAACTTGCCCTCTACTCCGTATATTCTAAGTACTTTCCACAAACCTTCTCTATCCACTCTGTCATAGGCCTTCTCCAAGTCCATAAAGGCAACATACACCTTTTGTTTCTTCTCCAGATACTTCTCCACAACACAATTCAGGGTAAAAATCTGATCTACACATCCTCTTCCCTTCCTAAAACCTCCCTGCTCGTCGCCTATCCATTTCTCCGTTCTCACTCTCACTCTCTCAATCACTACCCTACTGTACACCTTCCCTATTACGCTTAGAAGACATATTCAATTAATGAAAATCAACAAATACATGTGGCACTCCAAGGACTCGAACCTAGGATACTCACATCGAAATTCCGCGCACGTATGCATTACGCTATCAAGACAGAACAGATTTTCTATAAGAGACTGTACCTCCGAGAGTGTGGACTCCTCTGCAGATGTTAGCACAAGCGAGGCCTTGAGTAGCTGGCGGAGAGATTTATGAGACACAATATCCCCGTGGCTCCCGGCTCCCCTGCATACTAAGGCAACACATAAATTCACCCTGGTCGGTTCTCTTACATACTCATCCAGTTTTATATAGCTTCAGCAGTATCCAGTGACGCCTTATGTCCTTTAATTATGACTCGCATAGATGTGTTTAATTAACTTAGAATGTAAATTAGCAGCTAAATATGGTGGTCGGCTTTCTCATCCAGTGTTTTATTTAGCTCCCTCAGTTTCGAATGATGCCTTTATTTATATATACAGTATATATATATATATATATATATATATATATATATATATATATATATATATATATATATATAATGGCTCCCATAGACGACTTTGTCCAACTTAGGAGGAATCTGTAAAAGACATAAGGGTAGTCAATATTAACCCATAATATTTAAATGTGAGCTTACTTTAGAAATACGCCAACATACTGACTGGGATACAGAAAATTACTGAAATGGGGCTCAACCGTTGTACTAACATAATCTGATAATACACTAACCTATCGTAAGCTACTCTAAGCTAGGTTAATAAACTCTAATAATGTTTATTTCATATATATATGTGAAAGTAGCAAACTCATTACAAATACAGAATGTAAGCATAGAACTGTTTTATTTAAGGAATCATTAAATATAGCTCCAGGGCTACTATATAAGCAAGCGGTGAGGGTTATACAACTTTGTTGCAGACAAATGTATATTCCATGTGATAACATCACCGGGGTCATTTATCAGGAGGAAGGATATTAATAACTAAGGACGCAGCGTTAAATAGAAAGATAACATAAATATATTATTTCAGCATCAATCTATTTTGCCGAAACACATGTTATTGTTTCATTGTGGGAAAGAGAACGCGAAAAATAGTATTATAGATCTTCTTGTAACAATCAGAAACCTACCAATAATTATAAGTTTTGACCATGTGTGTCATAAATCTCTAAATACCATAATATTCTTCATTATAGGAACCAAAGTAAATATATTACCTATCTGTTATCTGAAGATGTTCACCTTCGTTACTGTTGTGTTTTGAATATATTGTAGATAAACATCTTGGAACCTTGTATTCAATACAAGAATACATAGCACAAACCCCTTAAAACAAAGTAATAGCTTGTATCTCACTCCACCTCATACTATTCGTGGCTAAGTTTGATCCTGAAAGAGAGCTTTATTACTGCCCTGCGTGTTCTGGTTGAGCCTTGGCGATGTTCATTAGGTATTATACATCGATCGAAATTGTTGGTAACTACTGTCTAAGTACTTGCATACATTGGTATGTAATGGACAGGGAACGCGAATTTAGAAAGGTCGCCCTACGTGATTGGTGTGTGTGTGTGTGTGTGTGTGTGTGTGTGTGTGTGTGTGTGTGTGTGTGTGTGTGTGTGTGTGTGTGTGTGTGTGTGTGTGTGTGTGTGTGTGTGTGTGTGTGTGTGTGTGATAGGGAGAGAGTTGTATATTTATAAGTTTGTTACATAATTAGCGTATGATACCAAAATGTTGGTGGAAGGAGGCAATGGCACAATGATTAGATATGTGCGGACAGGTAAAGTTCACCATGTCTGTTTCACTCTACTTTCCAAAGGTCACTGTATTCTATTTTGGGCATGCAACTGGACATTGCGAAACTATTTGATATTACGAGAACCAGAACCAAAATACGAAGAGTAGGTCAAACAAGATACCCCCGCGCCCTCCTCTCACAGACACACACACCACCGTCTCCTTCCCCTTCTAAAATAATCTTCACTCGACATTACTTCTAGAAACGACTATCAAGGTATATATTAAACTCAATTTTGTTTTCTTGGCGAGTTTGAACTTTGTCGCAGTGAGCTAGGCTAGTGAACTCTACTTCGAGTTGATTGGCTATTTGTAGTTGTAGTATAATTTTGTGTTTGTTTCTGCAACTGAAATATGTTATTCGGACACAATACCATCAGCCAATCAGGTCGAAGTAGAGCACTTGACCTCAGAGGGACCAAGTGCAAACTCGCTAAGTAACAAATCTTAGACTTTTGTTAAACATTCTAATATAAGCTCCTGAAAACCTATCACACAAGCCAGTGGGCTCGAGCACCTATTTATCGATTCTGTATATAAATCATATTGATGTTTTCTTGAGACCACATGATTTAATAATTGCTTGTGAAATAAAAACATGTCCTGGTGTTCATACGTATTGTACATAATTATATAACTTGTTCATCTATGTTCTCACTGGATGAGTCTACAGTGTACTTGATATGTAGTGAAGTATTATTTCGAGCATAACAATGCCTGTATCATATTAAAGCCTAGTTCACACATTCAAGAGTGTGAGCCGAGTTTCCAAGAGTCCACAGTCTCGGAAACTCGCGTAATGACTTTTGGAAGATCGCATGCACCCATGGACACTCTGGGTCACTCCCTGATACTCCTGGGAATTCTGCTCGGGCAGCCCAAATTTCAAACATGGTAGAAAATATGGCCCCGAGTCAGCTCAACCTCAAGACACTCGAGATCACTCGGGAACACTCGAACTAACCCTTGAGTCACTCTTAACAACTCAGAATTACTCCTCATTACTAGGTTTAACTCCTCAAAACTAAGCCGAGTAATGAGGAGTAATTCTGAGTTTCTAAGAGTGACTTCGAGTACTCGAGGGTTATTTTGAGTGTTCCAGAGTGATGTCGAGTGGCTTGAGGTTGAGTTGACTCGGGGCCATATTTTCTAACATGTTTGTAATTTGGGCTGCCCAAGTGGAGTTCCCTGGAGTATCAGGGAGTGACCCAGAGTGCCCATGGGTGCATGCGATCTTCCAAGAGTCATTATGCGAGTTTCCGAGACTGTGGACTCTTGGAAACTCGGCCTCACACTCCTGAATGTGTGAACTAGGCTTAAAGCATGGTTCACATATGCCCGAGTCCGAGCCCGAGTGTCCACAAGTCCACAGTCGCGGGGATTTGGGCAGTGTCCTGGGAACTCGTGGGAACTCGGGCAACGTCGTGGGAGACTCTTGGAGACTCATGGGAACTCGACTTGGGGAGCCATATTTTCATCCCAGCATGAAAATATTGGCCCGAGTCATCTCAATATCAAGACACTCGTGGTAATTCTCAGGGACTCGTGAATACTGATAGTGACTCGTAACTACTCGTAACTACTCGTGAAAGGTGTTGGGTGTATTGTATGATGGATGTGGAGAGAGGTGAGGCATAGGGAAAAACACCTTGCGTTGTGACTTTAGAGGGAAGGATTGTTTTGTTTTAAGGTCATTGACTAATATAAAAAAGTAAAATAAATGAATTAATTTATAAAATTACATTAAAATAGGCCTAGGCTTCATGTCCAAACAATATGCAGTATATCTAGTTAGTTACAATTACCAAACAAATTATCAATCTCGGTTACTGCAGGACATATCTGTACGACCTTAGTAAATAAATAGCTTCCCTTCTGTATAGGTCCCATAAATCGCCGTTTTCAATAATGAGCTTAGTACAAAACAAGAGCGCCTCTGTAGAACCCTTACCCGTCGCCTCATCTCTATCCACGTCCAGCGTATAACACATCCTCAGCATCTATGTATGTTCCCCGGCCACGTATAGACTAAGGGCTCCCTGGAAGTGTAGGATAACAAAGCCCTCATAGCGCCAAGAGCCTCATTACTCGCTAGGCTGGCCTGACTTGAGAGCCCCTATAGGACCACACCTCAGCACACTCCTTTAATTGGGGTTTTTCTTGCTCTGGCGTTGGAAACCTTGAGAGATGATTTTAATTAAGTGTCTAGTGTGTTTTCTATGTATGCTTAGTGCTGTATATAGTAAGTATTTTGACGAAGTGGTTTCTATGGGAATTTATTTATGCTCGAACGTGTGTATGTGTGTGTGGATAGTGGACATCTGTGTGTGTGTGTGTATGTGAGATAGAGAGTTGGCAGGACATCAAACAACAGACGAAAGAGCATAAATGTTTACTTATGTCATATTGTAATTAATGCCATAGTAATAAATGAGTTGTTAATTTAAGTATTTGCTGTACTGTGTATCATCGATTAGGCTGCTTGTTTTTATTATTCACATTATATTCTAACATTATATGATAACTAAAGCATAAATAATGTCAGTAATCTGAGTTGAATTGAGCAACAAATATTATACTTCCTATGTCATACAATAGAATTATTCTCGTAATTTTATGTACAGTAGTTTCAATTATTTAAAAGTTGTAATAACTCCGAAATAACGAAGACTCACCCCGAGGGTCACAGAGTAACATGGTTATCTTTTCATCTGGCGAATACGTCCTTAACCCCTTCTCCACCATGACGGTATTTTCATCCTATTCTGGTTACCATTAGACGATTTTCTTTATTTTGTCATCTCCCTATACGACTCAAATGGGTAAATACGATCTCAATAAACCCTCTTAGTAACATAGGTCCTTCTTAAACTACATAAAACCATCTAAATTTAGCCAGAATCAAAGGTATAAATACGTCATGGTGCTGAAGGGGTTAAAAGTATGAACACATTTTTTGATTTACCCTGTAGAATGTTGCAGCCTCCTGCGGTTAACCAGCGAGCGTGGTTCATTATTATTGGTTTACGATGTTCGAAGTCACTGTTGCACGTTCCTGCTATACAAAATTCATAACAATAATACAGATCTGTAATTAGGTCTTGGTACTTTGCACTGGGCGTATGTCTGCTGAAATTGGTTTATAATGTGTCATTGGTAGCTCATGTCATGTTACTAGGCTTTTTCCAATGGGACAAACTAATGTTTTAGCCCTTGAATCACTCCATCATTATCAGGCAGTCGGTACCTCATGGCAGTTCGTTGGCATATATAATTTATTAATTTACGTACTTTATATATATACCGGTATATATAAAACTTAAACTAAATACATTCAACAGTGTTATATGGTTGCAAAGTACTGTACATGTGCACGTACGTACCAATATATGCACATACACTGCATCTACTGTATATACACACACAGTGCATACATCTAAGCGTATCAACATATACAGTATATACATACTGTATATGTATACATACACACACACACACACACACACACACACACACACACACACACACACACACACACACACACACACACATCTATATCCAAATTTCACATAAATAATTATCAATATTCTTGGCGAACCATTGATTTTCGCTGTACTTTAGTCTGTTCACAATAAGTAGGGCCAAGCATCTTAACCCTAACCTTTTGTAATTCCAAAAGGGCTTGAGCAAATGGGCTGTAAATTTCCACACCTTATTTCCCGTCTGATTCTTTCCAAATAGTAGGAGTAACAGCCAAATTACTCAAGTCCTTTTTGAGATACATGAGGATGTGGTCGGTACTTCTGGTCTACCTATTATGAACTGAGTATAGTTCATATAAAACACTGTAACAACCATGTATTTCCATGTATAAAATAAGAAAGGAGAGGTGCAAGAGCAATGTGAAAAAGTTTAGCTTCCCGTATATAACGATAGATAGGTGAAATAACTTAAGTGCGGAGGCTGTAGACGCAAGAAATATCCACGACTTAAAAGTAAACTGGATAGTAAATAGAAACTGAGACAGGACAACACGAGCGCAAATCAATTCCTGTAAAATACAAATAGGTGAATACAAGGGCTTAAGAGACTCACCTGACATAGTTTAACAAGGTTGTCAAAAGAGCATACGATGGTGGCGAGCCTGTTGTCTGGCAGGGGTGTTGTTAGTAGGGTGAACAGATGACCAAACACCAATGCATCAAGTTCTGTTGGTCTGAATATAAAGTTTAGATGTTAACGACATAATTTTTGTTGTGTTGCCCCCTACAACCCCTTCAAGCTAAAATATGCCTCCCCAGACCACCCTTCAAGCTGGGGAAAAAAAAACAAAAAATAGAACCCACTCCCTTCGAAGTTATTTTGTTTTATAATTTATAGAAACATGTCTCGGCCTAAGTCGGATTTGTACTAATTTCCAGTCAAATTATCTTGGCCTGAAGATAAAGTTACAATTTAAACAAACACCAACACATCAAAATCTGATGGCATGATATAAAAAAAATACAAATTCTTGGGCTGAGAACAAGAAGGACCAATGTCATAAAATGACTATGTTGAGATATTGAATAAATGAACTAGAAATGTCATATTCCAGTACTCTAGTGCTATAAAGACCAATATCATCACTTCAGTACGTCTGTACAACCAAGCAATTGTCCCGAAGCAAAGTCCTAACTATAATAATACTCTGTGTGGAAGCAGAGCCAATGAAATCATTTATGCCACTTGCATTGAAGCTTGACATTCTACCTCTCAGCCTTTGAATTAATGCCTCAATTTATGTTGGTCTAAAAACAAAGCTAGTATTTAAAAAAATACAAACACATCAAGTTCTGTTGGTCTGAAGATAAATTTCGGATTTTAATAACACAGATGCATCTAGTTATGTTGGCGTATAAGGAACATACTATATACTCCATTCCTCCAACCCCTCATTTCTTATTCCACTTGTATCTCTCTCCTCCTCCTCCTCCTGACCACTTCACTTGGAGGTGTGGTGAAGTGGTCTTGCCACTGGACTGGTAATCCAATGGTCCCGGGTTCGAATCCCAGTATATCAATGGGAAGATGATATTGGGATGGAATTTGTGCTGTACCTAGAGTATCAGTGCATTACAGTACCACAAAGCCCACCGAAACTCCAAAAAAATACTCTCATTGTTCCCTGATTAAATAGAACTGTACTGTATGAATATTCCCATATTCAAAATATGCTATAGGGTGGCAATGCCTAGTGAGTTAATTGCTCAATAGGTGGCGTTCTGAGAGTGAGGGACCGAGTCTAGGGGATGAGACAGTGAAGCAGCTTCTGAGATAGGGCTGCTATTAAGAGATAACTTCGTAATATTTTACAATCGCTCGCCAGGAAAATATCGATACCTAAATGACACGAAAAGTCTTAATATTGACAAAGAAATGGGTCGGAAGGTATTAAAATCACAAAATTAATGGGCCAACATGATAACATCTGAAAACTAAAGGGGCTAAACATGAGGGAGAAAGATGTCCAGAATATCAACCCATATCCAGACAGACCGACCGACCGACCGACCGACCAACAAATGGACATGCCGGCTTTATTACGGAAAAAGCGATTCATTGCAATAACAATTCATAGTTCGCCGAAACCCTTCCTCGTCGACTGGTAATATAAACTTAATACGGTATTAACCCCTTCTGTACCGGCGACGTCGTTTATATTTGATTCCAGCTACATTAAGGCGATACTGTGAAGCTTACGAAGGATATACGGTAGCTAAAAGGATTAATTAAGATAGTTTCTATCTACCTATTGTCGGACGCCGTGATTCCCGAAGGGGTGGCCACGAACGAAACGCCCCCATGCACCTCTGTCCCCAGTCAGTCGACGCACCTCCTCCCATCCAGCACCGCCTTCACTCATATACTTCTTAACTCCATCCTTCCACCTCTCATTCGGTTTACCTCTCCCACTCTGTCCTTCCACCTCACTCGCGTACACTCTCTTAGTCATTCTCTCGCTTCCCATACGTTCCACATGGCCGAACCAGCTCAAGGTGTACTTTTTCACACTTTCCAGCACATCTACATCAACACCACACCTCTCTCGTACTTCCACATTCGTCTGTGTATCCCTCCATGTAACTCCGCACGCACTTCTCAAGTAACTAATTCCCCTAAAGTACGTACGTCTGCACCCATAACTACACTGACTCTATGATGTGCTTCAAGGGAATGATTCAAATTATTGCAGTGATCTGTTATGATTATTCATCTTATAAATTGCACCATCTTTCAGAGAGGGAAGTGATTATTGGGGTAGTGTTTATTTGGTTGTCCATGTATTTAGTTTGTTTATAGTAACCTAGCTATCTAGACCTCAATCAAACATTAAGGGGAGATATCCATTTGAGGGATTTTTTTCTGGACCCCTTTCTCCCTCATGTTTAGCCCCATTGCTTTTGAGATTTTAAGACCTTCGCCCTAGTAGTTTGGCGATTTTAAGACCCCTTGCCCCATTTCTGTCAATTTTAAGACCATTCGTGCCATTTAGGTGTCGATTTTTTCCTGGCGAGTGATAGCGAGCCTGTAATTTAAGGGGAACCGGCCTTCGGCCGGGACATTTTTCTACCGAAAAATGTACAAATTTATCTTGAAAGGGGGTCTAGGGGGTGTAATTTTAAGCTTGATGAAAAAGTAGGGAACAAACTAAATACCTCCCCTTAAACAAAGTACCCCTTAGACCCCCTTTCAAGATAAATGTGTAAATTTTTTCGGTAGAAAAATGTCCCGGCCTTATAGAATTACAGGCTCGCTATTGCTCGCCAGGAAAATATCGACTCCTAAATGGCATGAAACGTCTCTATATTGACAAAGATATGGGACGAAAGGTCTTAAAATCGCCAAACTATTGGAACGAACGTCTTAAAATCTCAAAGCTAATGGGACTAAACATGAGGGAGAAAAAGCAACTACCTCCCCCTTAAAGCTTTAACTTGGATACTTTGATTGTGTGCAAAGTATAAATTACTAGCATATTGTAAATTGCCATTGTTAAGGGGGGTCACCATTTTGTTTTATCTTTCTCTCCTTTTCTCTCTTTCCATGGTTTGTATCCATTCGGCCTCATTCAGCCAACTGTTTTAAGACGTTTATCCCCATCCAGGTTTCAATTACTTCCTGGCGAACGATAGCGAACCAGCATTTTATGGAGAAATCCGGCTTCGCCGGCGACATTTTTCTATCGAAAAATGTACACATTTAGCTTGCTGTCAAAACAAAAATATATATATGCTGGCTCGCTACCGCTCGCCAGGAAAATATTGACACCTGGATGGGGGTAAACGTCTTAAAACAGTAGGCTGAATAGTGTCGAATGGATACAAGCCAAAGAGAGAGGGAGAGAAAGATAAAAAAAAAGGCGAGGTGGTCTCCCTTAAGGGGAGGTATTTAGTTTCTTCCCTAGAATTCCATCAAGCTTAAAATTACACCCCCTAGACCCCCTTTCAAGATAAATTTGTACATTTTTCGGTAGAAAAATTTCCCGGCCGAAGGCCGGTTCCTCTTATATTACAGGCTCGCTGTCGCTCGCCAGGATAAAATCGACACCTACATGGCACGAAAGGTCTTAAAATTGACAGAAATGGGTCGAAAGTTCTTAAAATCGCCAAACTAAGGGGGCGAGCGTCTTAAAATCTAATAAACAATGGGGCTAAACATGAGAGAGGAAGGGGTCCAGAAAAAAATCCCTCAAGTGGATATCTCCCCTTAAGGTAGGACATGAATATCGATCATAACTATGGTATACATTTAATTGTTCCGCCAGCTAATGGGGGCGAAGCATAATAACGTCATTATTCGCTGTCGAAAGAATTTGTGGGAGCTGCCGAATACCTGGCTATTTCCAAATGTAAATGAGTCTGGCCCTGTTTTGAATAGCGGGTTGTTCATACGGGCGTTTTCGGCCGGATAACCTGTGGGCTGGTCGGTCATCTGGCAAAATTGGGCATCACTATATCAGGGTCACGTATCGGTGAGTCCAATAGTGATGCTGATGGTAATTGTGAGGGCGAGAGTGATCACGGTTATGGCAATACTTCGAATATGTATGATGACTGGATGGGAAACAATACATATTATGTACTTTAGCTATATGTAAAGGTTAAGGCTAAGGTAGTTAAATATTCACTATACTCGGTTTCATTTCATCTGACGGTAAATTAAATCTCTTACCAGCTAATTTCGCAATACTTAATGAACAAATATGAAACCACTATATCATATTGAGACCAGGTTTATGTAATTAGCACCATATTTCCCTACAAAATCTTCATAATACCTGATCAATCTTGATGGGAACTTTTCAATTTGCCGACAGTTGAAAAGAAACTGGGTATAATTTCGTACAGCTACATAACAAAGAAAAGACAACAAATCGAAAAAGCGGGGATTGGGCCTGAGTAAATAGATAGATAGATAGATAGATAGACATAACATAACCATAGATCGCTGTACAACCACAATAACACTGATAAACTTTCGATTGAGGCTGCTCTATTAACTGAACGTAGGCCTGTTTTCCGGACCACTTTCTCCCTCATGTTTAGCCCCATTAGTTTTCAGATGCTAAGATGTTTGCCCCTTTAGTTAGTCGATTTTAAGACCTTTCGCCCCATTTCTTCGTCAATATTTAGACCTTTCGTGCTATTTAGGTGTCAATTTTTTCCCTGGCGAACGATAGTGAGCCTGTAATGTTGGAAGAACCGGCCTTCGGCCTGGAAATTTTTCTACCGAAAAATTTACAAATTAATCTACAAGGGGGATCTAATGGATGTTTTTTGTTTTTAAATTTGATGGAAGTCTAGGGAGGAAACTAGAAAAAAATAGTGAATACATGCAAAAATAGTGAATACATGCAAAAATCACCCAAAACGTGAACCAGCCGTATGTAAACAAATGTAGAGGTTTCGTGTCTCTGTATATATGTAGAATACAATTAATTATTCTTTTACTTTGATCACATAATAATATTATGTGAGAATAGAAGTAGTTATTACATTTTAATGTATTCTTACACTCCCAATACATTTTGACTACAGCGTGAATTGCTAGACAAGCAATGATAACACTGTCTTTAGACCGTAATCTCCATAATGTCTTTGTTTGTACCTTTTTACTTAGTACCGCCACAGGATCCAGATGGCGTTAGGTGCAACTGGAATACGGCTAATTAAGGGTCATAGAATTGTTATGTTTGTCATAATGATTGTTCGGTAAATTTAATCAATTTGAAAATCAACAGGCTGGCTTAGGACGTGTTGGTTAGCTGGAAAAGCTTTATTCTGATCCCAAACAGTAGAGCAGCCTAGTATTGTTTAACCTGAACAAGTATAGCTTCACTGATCAATGGTAGGCTTTGAACGTTATATATATATATATATATATATATATATATATATATATATATATATATATATATATATATATATATATATATATATACACACACACACACACACAGGTCTCTGGTCTCTGAGCCAATAACCAAGCCAAAATAAGTAGAGCAAGAGTACGAACCCTTCCAACCTTGGAGAATCTGGAGCCGGGTGACAAAGCGCGACTCTTTCTCAGACCAGGGGCGAGAAATGACGGTGCCGGAGAGTAATGACCCGGGTTATGAGCCGGCCAGTGAAATATATACACACCTACATTTAAGGGGGATGGGCCACTTTCTGCCTTATGTTTAGCCCTATTAGTTTGCAGATGTTATGATATTTGCCCCATTAGTTAGTCGATTTTAAGACCTTTCGCCCCATTTCTCCGTCAATATTTAGACCTTTCGTGCTATTTAGGTGTCGATTATTTCACTGGCGAACGATAGTGAGCCTGTAACGTTGGAAGAACCGGCCTTCGGCCGGGAAAATTTTCTACCGAAAAATTTACAAAATTAATCTAGAAGGGGGCTCTAATGGATGTTTGTTTTTAATTTGATGGAGGTCTAGGGAGGAAACTAGAAAAATAATGAATACATGCAAACATCGCCCAAAAAGTGAACCATCCCCCCTTAACTTGCTGGAGAGGGGATGCTAGGGAATGTTTAAGTTTTTAGCAATTATATTTGAGAGGATAGAGATATACAATGTGGTGAATTTTGAAATGTATACTGTACTGTACCATCTTTATACGGCACTGTATTCTTTGTTGTAAATATTATTAGTATTAGCACTTAGTATTAGTATTTTTATATTTTTTTAAGTTTAGCTATATTTAAGGATAGAGATATACAATGTGGTGAACTTTACTCTATACTGTAGCATGCTTTACTCTATACTGTACCATGCTTTACTCTATACTGTACCATGCTTTACTCTATACTGTACCATGCTTTACTCTATACTGTACCATGCTTTACTCTATACTGTACCATGCTTTACTCTATACTGTACCATGCTTTACTCTATACTGTAGCATGCTTTACTCTATACTGTACCATGCTTTACTCTATACTGTACCTGCTTTACTCTATACTGTACCATGCTTTACTCTATACTGTAGCATGCTTTACTCTATACTGTACCATGCTTTACTCTATACTGTACCATGCTTTACTCTATACTGTATACCATGCTTTACTCTATACTGTACCATGCTTTACTCTATACTGTACCATGCTTTACTCTATACTGTACCATGCTTTACTCTATACTGTACCATGCTTTACTCTATACTGTACCATGCTTTACTCTATACTGTACCATGCTTTACTCTATACTGTACCATGTTACTCTACCATGCTTTACTCTATAATGTAGCATGCTTTACTCTCTACTGTACCATGCTTTACTGTATACTGTACCATGCTTTACTCTATACTCTATACTGTACCATGCTTTACTCTATACTGTACCATGCTTTACTCTATACTGTACCATGCTTTACTCTATACTGTACCATGCTTTACTCTATACTGTAGCATGCTTTACTCTATACTGTACCATGCTTTACTCTATACTGTACCATGCTTTACTCTATACTGTACCATGCTTTACTCTATACTGTACCATGGTTTACTCTATACTGTACCATGGTTTACTCTATACTGTACCATGCTTTACTCTATACTGTAGCATGCTTTACTCTATACTGTACCATGCTTTAATAGGTTATCCTTGTGGGAGTGTTATGCAAAGCTGGGGTGCTTTATGCAATCTTGTATATGCTCTGCCTTTTGTTATGTATGTAACTCTTACTAAATAAAATCAATCAATCAATCATTGCTTTGGATTGAAGCGTATTGCAACAAAGTATAGGAAGTGAACGTGAAAAGTTAGTAATATAATTTATTATTAAGGTAATTTAGCTGGTAGAACGTTCTATATAATATGTCAAATATATTATATCATATACATAAGAATTTGTTAATAAGTACCATTTTAGTAGAACTTCTTTGTAGGCAATGTATATGAATACAGTAAACTCCGAACATTTAACATATAGGTTATAAACAACATTTAACATATAGGTTATAAACAACATTTAACATATAGGTTATAAACAACATTTAACATATAGGTTATAAACAACATTTAACATATTATAGGTTATAAACAACATTTAACGTATAGGTTATAAACAACATTTAACATATAGGTTATAAACAACATTTAACATATTATAGGTTATAAACATATAGGTTATAAACAACATTTAACATATACCGGTAGGTTATAAACAACATTTAACATATAGGTTATAAACAACATTTAACATATAGGTTATAAACAACATTTAACATATAGGTTATAAACAACATTTAACATATTATAGGTTATAAACATATAGGTTATAAACAACATTTAACATATACCGGTAGGTTATAAACAACATTTAACATATAGGTTATAAACAACATTTAACATATAGGTTATAAACAACATTTAACATATTATAGGTTATAAACATATAGGTTATAAACAACATTTAACATATACCGGTAGGTTATAAACAACATTTAACATATAGGTTATAAACAACATTTAACATATAGGTTATAAACAACATTTAACATATAGGTTATAAACACCATTTGGGGGAAAGGCAATACAGCGACACCGTTAAGGGGAGGTTGTTAGTTTGGTCCCTAGATATCCTTCAAGCTTAAGATTACACCCCGTTGAGCCCCTTTCAAGATAAATTTGTACATTTTTCGGTAGAAAAATGTCCCGGTTGAAAGCCGTTTCCTCTTAAATTACAGGCTCGCTATCGCCCACCAGGATAAAATCGACACTTAAATGGCACAAAAGGTCTTAAAATTGATAGAAATGGGTTGAAAGTTCTTAAAATCGTCAAAATAATGTGGCGAACATCTTAAAATTAGAAACCCAATGGGGCTAAACATGAGGGAGAAAGGAGTCAAGAAAAAAATCCTTCAAGTGGAAATCTCTCCGTAAACAGATACTTTATAATTAAGATAAATGTTGTCAATAACGTGCTTCTTCTGAAACGGTGTTTCTATCCACGAGTGATGTGTGTTCAGTATTGTTGATGGAGAGGGCTACACTGTTTGTATTGTTGATGGAGAGGGGCTACACTGTTTGTATTGTTGATGGAGAGGTGTACACTGTTTGTATTGTTGATGGAGAGGGGCTACACTGTTTGTATTGTTGATGGAGAGGGGCTACACTGTTTGTATTGTTGATGGAGAGGGGCTACACTGTTTGTATTGTTGATGGAGAGGTGTACACTGTTTGTATTGTTGATGGAGAGGGCTACACTGTTTGTATTGTTGATGGAGAGGGGCTACACTGTTTGTATTGTTGATGGAGAGGGGCTACACTGTTTGTATTGTTGATGGAGAGGGGCTACACTGTTTGTATTGTTGATCGAGAGGGGCTACCCTGTTTGTATTGTTCATGGAGAGGGCTACACTGTCAGTATTGTTGATGGAGAGGGGCTACACTGTTTGTATTGTTGATGGAGAGGGGCTACACTGTTTGTATTGTTGATGGAGAGGGGCTACACTGTCAGCATTGTTGATGGAGAGGGGCTACACTGTTTGTATTGTTGATGGAGAGGGCTACACTGTTTGTATTGTTGATGGAGAGGGGCTACACTGTTTGTATTGTTGATGGAGAGGGGCTACACTGTTTGTATTGTTGATGGAGAGGGGCTACACTGTCAGCATTGTTGATGGAGAGGGGCTACACTGTTTGTATTGTTGATGGAGAGGGCTACACTGTTTGTATTGTTGATGGAGAGGGGCTACACTGTTTGTATTGTTGATGGAGAGGGGCTACACTGTTTGTATTGTTGATGGAGAGGGCTACACTGTTTGTATTGTTGATGGAGAGGGGCTACACTGTTTGTATTGTTGATGGAGAGGGGCTACACTGTTTGTATTGTTGATGGAGAGGGCTACACTGTTTGTATTGTTGATGGAGAGGGGCTACACTGTTTGTATTGTTGATGGAGAGGGGCTACACTGTTTGTATTGTTGATGGAGAGGGGCTACACTGTTTGTATTGTTGATGACGAGGAGCTACACTGTTTGTATTGTTGATGGAGAGGGCTACACTGTTTGTATTGTTGATGGAGAGGGGCTACACTGTTTGTATTGTTGATGGAGAGGGGCTACACTGTTTGTATTGTTGATGGAGAGGGGCTACACTGTTTGTATTGTTGATGGAGAGGGGCTACACTGTTTGTATTGTTGATGGAGAGGGGCTACACTGTTTGTATTGTTGATGGAGAGGGCTACACTGTTTGTATTGTTGATGGAGAGGGGCTACACTGTTTGTATTGTACAAAGGAGTACAAAGGAGTACAAAGGAAATCAAGCAACAACAGGTCTAGTGACCCTTCTAGGTTGCTTGTCCTCCAAAACACTGAGGATCAAGTGACCAAACAGTGGTTTAGAGTGGGTAAGGGAACATTGGAAAGGGAACTACTGCCCTGCCACTAACGTGGCAGGACTAGGAAGTTAGTAGGGGACATATGGGTTAGTAACTGAGGGGAGGATAAAGTTATTCATTTACAAACGCAGTCAGTCGCGGGTTTGATGCGAGATATTTGTCTAGGCGGAATTTAAATGAATCAACGGTGCTGCAGTTTATAACGTCTCGGGGAAGCCCATTCCACAAGTTGACAACTCGATTGAAGAAGAAATTCTTAGATTCGTGCGAGTTAAAAGATTTACCAATAATTTTGCAACCGTTTCCCCGCGTGTAATTAGATTGGTCGATAGTGAAGTACTTACTACAGTTCATATTGTCGATGCCTTTGATGATTTTGAACACTTGAATTAAGTCGCCTCTTAATCTGCGCTGGGTTAAAGGAAATAGATTTAATTCTCTAAGACGCTCTTCGTATGGTTTGTTCTTTAGGCTAGGTATCATTTTGGTAACTCTACGTTGAACTCGTTCTAGCTTGTTTATATCTTTTTGGTAATAAGGGCACCAGGATTGAACGCAGTATTCCAGAAGAGGGCGGACTAATGAATTGTAAAGGGTTAGGATAACTTCTTTGGATTTATGCTCAAATGACCTGCCTATAAAGCCAATTATTTTGTTTGCCTTCTTAACAACTTCTGAACATTGTTGACTCGGTTTTAGGTTACTCGATATTGTTACTCCCAGATCAGTTTCTCTGTTTACATTCTTAAGCTGAGTGCCATTCATCGAATAGTTTGCTTTCTCATTTAGGTATCCGACATGTAGTACTTTACATTTATCCGCATTGAAACTCATTTGCCAAATTTGGGCCCAACATGACAATTTATCTAGATTGTGTTGCATATCGTCAACTTGTTCTTTTGAGAGTACGCTATTTGCAATTTTTGTATCGTCAGCAAATTTTGAGATTGTGCAGGTGAGACCCTCATCTATGTCGTTGATGTAAATTAGAAAGAGAATTGGTCCTAGTACCGATCCCTGGGGTACCCCGCTACTTACATTGGTCCATTTAGATGCCTTACCGTTTATGACTACCCTTTGCTTTCTGTTGCTGAGCCAATTTTCTATCCATTTCAACACACCGTCTTGTATTCCATGCGCTTTTAGTTTTAGCAGTAAACGTTTGTGGGGAACTTTGTCAAAGGCCTTTTGAAAATCAAGGTATATAATATCTACAGCTTTACTCTCATCGTAGAGGTTGAGGATATCGTGGAAGAAGTCTAAGAGGTTTGTTAAACAGGAACGTTTTTTACGAAAGCCGTGTTGAGTATCTTTAAGTATGTTATTTTCCTCTAAGTGATTTACGAGTCTGTCTCGTATGACCGTTTCTAGCATTTTACATACAACTGAGGTTAAGCTAATTGGACGATAGTTACTGGGTAGGGATTTGCTGCCTTTTTTGAATATCGGTGTTACGTTGGCTAGCTTCCACTGATCAGGCATAGTTCCAGACTGCAAGGATTTATTGAATAGTAATGTCAGTGGTTTGGAGAGCTCATTCTTAGCTTCCTTTAGAACTCTAGGCGAGATTGTATCAGGTCCTGGCGTTTTATTTACCTTGAGTTTATCTAAACAATTCAATACTTCTCTCTCTGTAACGGTGATATTGCTTAGAACATCTGAATTAATCTGAATCGGCGATGGTGTAGGGATATCACTGAGGTCTTCTGTTGTAAAAACTGATGCAAAGAAGGTATTGAGGGCATTACTCATTTGTACTTCGTCTTTGGTGTATTCTCCTTTTTCATCGACTAACGGTCCAACAGTTGAAGTAACTACTTTTTTCTTTCTGATATAACTATAGAATTCTTTCGGGTTTGTTTTACTTTGATTCGCAATATGTAACTCTAAGGTCTTTTTACTTTGCTTAATTAACTTTTTGGCTTTGCGTCGTAGCTCTACAAATTTCACCCGTTCTTCGTCATTTTGTGAGGATTTTAATCTATCATTAGCAAATTTTTTAGCAAGCAGGCAGTTTGAAATATCTTTATTCCACCATTTGGGCTTATTATTTTGGCCTGGACGCCGTATTTTCGATGGTATGCAGTCTTGCACTGCTTTTAGGTAAGTGGTTTCGAATAACTTCCAAGATGTATTTATGTCGTTATTGTTAATTAAAAAGCTCCAGTCAGTTTCTTTAAACATAGCTCTAAGTTTATGGAAGTTTGCTTTCTTGAAATTAGGAACTTTTTCGATGCTACTATTTGGTTCGTTACTAGTAAACTTTAAAGTGAAAGTTATCGTACGATGGTCGCTGTTACTGAATTCATCACCAACATTCAAATTCTCTATCAATTCTTCTTTTGTTGCAAGTACAATGTCAAGAACGTTATTACCACGGGTCGGCATTCGAACAAATTGATAAAGCGAACTCTCTTGCAAGTTCGTATACAAGTCATGTCCGGAGTGTGAAGTAAGAGTATCGCCCCACTTGGTCACAGGTAAATTAAAGTCGCCAAAAATTACGGTATCTTGTGAGATACTTACATCTGCAATTTGTTCGTAAATTTCTCGGTCAGTTTGCACTGATTGAGCTGGAGGTCTGTATTAACGCAAGTATTATTTTTGTACCTTTATTATTCTTTATTAGCACAAAAGATGTGTCGACGTTCACAATTTGAGGTTTTGACACGAGGGTCGGGTTAAGACTTTCTTTGATATAAAATAAAACGCCACCTCCATTTTTATTTATTCGGCTGTTCTCAAACATTACATAACCGGGAAGTGAATACTCTGCTAAAAAGTCTCTATCTTGTGTATTGAGCCAAGATTCTGTTATGCCAATCACATCATAATTTTCTGTAAACACTAGTTCCTCTAAATCTGAAAATTTATTGCGTATGCTACGAGCGTTTGCATAGAAAACATTCAAAGTTTTGGATTTGGGATTCAAGGAACGGTCTTTATTCAAATTATTGGTTCTGGTCGGATCTACATTTACATTCATGGCTGTCCTCGGTCCTCGGTCGTTATCCCTGACGGTTTTGAATTTGGGTCGTGTTGGTGGAGCTTTATCCAAATTCGCGGTTCTTGACGGATTAGTATTTAATTCCTTTGTAGATTGCCGTCCTCGCTGTCTTCGGTCCTCCTTCCTGGTTGTCCTGTGCTGAGTCGATTTCTTCTCCGAAAATCCTTCACCGCATCGTTGAGAAGACGCCCAAAACGCGCTGCTCCCACCTGGTTCAGATGAACTCCATCGTCCGAAAACAAATAGTCATCGTAGTAGAAATTGTCCCAGGTGTCGACGAATCCCACGTTCTCCTTCCTGCAGAGGTTTGCTAGACAACGATTTGTGCTGGTGGCTATGTTGTAAAATCGGCTCTCTACACCGAGCCGGGGGACGATTCCTGAGACGATGATCCTTGATGACTTCTCCTTAAACGACTTGATCAGCTGCTGGTACTTTAAAAGCAAATCTTCCGACCGGGTTCGCTGTACATCGCTGTACATTGTTGATGGAGAGGGGCTACACTGTTTGTATTGTTGATGGAGAGGGGCTACACTGTTTGTATTGTTGATGGAGAGGGGCTACATTGTTTGTATTGTTGATGGAGAGGGACTACACTGTTTGTATTGTTGATGGAGAGGGGCTACACTGTTTGTATTGTTGATGGAGAGGGGCTACACTGTTTGTATTGTTGATGGAGAGGGGCTACACTGTTTGTATTGTTGATGGAGAGGGGCTACACTGTTTGTATTGTTGATGGAGAGGGGCTACACTGTTCAGTATTGTTGATGGAGAGGGGTACACTGTTTGTATTGTTGATGGAGAGGGGTACACTGTTTGTATTGTTGATGGAGAGGGGCTACACTGTTTGTATTGTTGATGGAGAGGGGTACACTGTTTGTATTGTTGATGGAGAGGGCTACACTGTTTGTATTGTTGATGGAGAGGGGCTACACTGTTTGTATTGTTGATGGAGAGGGGCTACACTGTTCAGTATTGTTGATGGAGAGGGGCTACACTGTTTGTATTGTTGATGGAGAGGGGCTACACTGTTTGTATTGTTGATGGAGAGGGACTACACTGTTTGTATTGTTGATGGAGAGGGGCTAACCTGTTTGTATTGTTGATGGAGAGGGGTACACTGTTTGTATTGTTGATGGAGAGGGGCTAACCTGTTTGTATTGTTGATGGAGAGGGGCTACACTGTTAGTATTGTTGATGGAGAGGGGCTACACTGTTTGTATTGTTGATGGAGAGGGGCTACACTGTCAGTATTGTTGATGGAGAGGGGCTACACTGTTTGTATTGTTGATGGAGAGGGGCTACACTGTTTGTATTGTTGATGGAGAGGGGTACACTGTTTGTATTGTTGATGGAGAGGGCTACACTGTTTGTATTGTTGATGGAGAGGGGCTACACTGTTAGTATTATTGATAGAGAGGGGCTACACTGTTTGTATTGTTGATGGAGAGGGGCTACACTGTTTGTATTGTTGATGGAGAGGGGCTACACTGTTTGTATTGTTGATGGAGAGGGGTACACTGTTTGTATTGTTGATGGAGAGGGCTACACTGTTTGTATTGTTGATGGAGAGGGGCTACACTGTTTGTATTGTTGATGGAGAGGGGCTACACTGTTTGTATTGTTGATGGAGAGGGACTACACTGTTTGTATTGTTGATGGAGAGGGGCTAACCTGTTTGTATTGTTGATGGAGAGGGGTACACTGTTTGTATTGTTGATGGAGAGGGGCTAACCTGTTTGTATTGTTGATGGAGAGGGCTACACTGTTAGTATTGTTGATGGAGAGGGGCTACACTGTTTGTATTGTTGATGGAGAGGGGCTACACTGTCAGTATTGTTGATGGAGAGGGGCTACACTGTTTGTATTGTTGATGGAGAGGGGCTACACTGTTTGTATTGTTGATGGAGAGGGGTACACTGTTTGTATTGTTGATGGAGAGGGCTACACTGTTTGTATTGTTGATGGAGAGGGGCTACACTGTTAGTATTATTGATAGAGAGGGGCTACACTGTTTGTATTGTTGATGGAGAGGGGCTACACTGTTTGTATTGTTGATGGAGAGGGGCTACACTGTTTGTATTGAGCTTGACATATAGTCCTAATGTAAACATAGCAGGAGAGAGAGATCCTTAATATTACTTACAAATACTTGAGTGCAACAAAACATATACTGTATGTGCATTAAATGAAATGATGTATCTAACTTACTAAGGCGTGTGTGGTCGTGTGGCTGTTTTTAATCACTTGGGCCTATACAGTATATACCTGTATAATTATGAGGTATATCATTTGCTTACATCCCGTGTATACAAATAAAAAATGTTCAACTGAGAACGTACTTGGCATATATACAGGTATATATATATATATATATATATATATAAATATATATATATATATATTTGTTTTTGGTATTTAATGTAAATGCACTGTACTCTGTACACATTACCGGAATTTATAGGCAAACTCCTGAAACTGTCAACAACACAACGCCGTTCTAAAAGAACATGGGAATAGCAATATTTAACAACTAAGTCATAAGTATTGGTTAATATTTAACAACTAAGTCATAAGTATTGGTTAATATTTAACAACTAAGTCATAAGTATTGGTTAATATTTAACAACTAAGTCATAAGTATTGGTTAATTGAAATGTTATGTACAGTACAGTATATACAAGCTCCCAGACGTTATTAAATATTTTGTGCATTTTATTGGATCACCCCTCATCCGATATATTGCTTTCCTATCATTAATATATGGAGACATATAACATAGAGTATCTACAGGGGTACTAAAATTATGAAAAGTCATATGCAGAGCTGGTAAAATATTTCAACAATTCGTTGGATTAGAAAACCATATCATAATATTCAAGTATAGAACAGTGTTAAAAGTGTTGCCAGTCTGCAGGCTAAAGATTAGTTCACTATTGGTAATTCATATTACTATGTTGGTATTGGTTTCATATGCAATAGGCTACCTGAACAATATATTTGATAATAGTTTATATTATGCAAACCATATTTATAGTGTTCAACCTGTTTACAAGCTACAGTTACAAATGCGGATGTTTATAATTACAGACCCGAAGAGGGTTGCCTTCGGGTAATGTAATGCGCTGTCTCTTTGCAAAGGGTATAGCTTAGATCAGCAACTGAAATGCTGTTGCTGTTATTGTGATATTTCCAAAGAACAGGGTAAATATCGAACTAATGCACTACTGCTTAGTAATCAATAATCTCTCTCTCTCTCTCTCTCTCTCTCTCTCTCTCTCTCTCTCTCTCTCTCTTCGTTTGATCAAAATAATCGCTTTCATTTCCTCTTCTGTACTCCTCATCTTTCCAACCTACAGTTCTATCTCGTCCCCTCGCCTCCCCCCACCCCTCTCCTCCCCCTCCACCATCCCCAACACTCAGGGCACAATGACCTAAAGTTTGATGTAGCGATCAAACTACCTCTGTCGGGTTCTGCCCTCGCCATCCGACGCACGGCGACTAAATTGCTCAGTTATTTGAAGCTTTACCAATTTACTGTCCCATTTGTTGGACGGGAAGGGGATGGCAAGGCTGGGGTGTGGGTGGTGCGAGGTGGGGTGAAGGTGATGTTATACTGCTGCGGGTGGTGTGAAGGTGATGTTAGACTGCTGCGGGTGGGGTGAAGGTGATGTTAGACTGCTGCGGGTGGTGTTAGGTGAGGTGTGGGTGAGGGTGAATGTGGTGTAAGGTTGGGTGAGGGAAATGCAAGGTATTGTGAGGATAATAATAATAATAATAATAATAATAATAAAATATTTATTCAGTTAGCAATTTACAGAGTTGGTACCACATAGTATGTTATAAATATGACATGTACCAGCCTTGCATAATTCCAACTAAGGATAGCCCAATAAGGCCGTTAGGCGTATTTCCATTGGGGTCCTTGTGGGATTAGGTTAGCTGGGGAAATGGGGAGGATAGAGAAATAGATACTTTAGAGAAAGTATTTCTAGGGGGTTATTTTAAGATACCTTACATCCTATAGTAAATATCAGTAATCCGTAATCAGTAATCATTTCAGTTTGGTTTGTCTATCTCTTATGTCGTATTTAGTAGTAGACATAAGCTGGGTGCTTGGTGTTAGGTGGGGTGAAGGTTGTGTAAGAGTAGATGAGAGTGGTGTAAGGTGGAGTGACGGTGGTGTTAGGTGGAGTGAGGGTGGTGTAAGATGGATGAGGGTGTTTTTAAGTGGGGTGAAGTTGGTGTAAGGTGGGGTGAGGGTGGTGTAAGATGTTGGGTGAGTGGCGTTAACTGGGGTGAAGGTAGTGTAAGGTGGAGTGCGGGTGTTTTTAAGTTGGGTGAGGGTGGTGTAAGGTGTTGGGTGAGGGTGGTGTTAAGTAATAACAGTAATATTAATATTTATATTTGACACAATAATAATCACAACAAATAATAATGGTTGGATTTGATTGAATTACAGCTGTGAGACTGAAAATGTACATTTTATCTTAACCTAAGGAGGACAGTACGTACGATGCATATTTGACCTTTAATACGAGGCCACAAACAACTTTAATAAGAGGCCACAAACAACTTTAATACGAGGCCACAAACAACTTTAATACGAGGCCACAAACAACTTTAATACGAGGCCACAAACAACTTTAATACGAGGCCACAAACAACTTTAATACGAGGCCACAAACAACTTTAATACGAGGCCACAAACAACTTTAGTGACCGTGAGGTGCCGGAGTTTCGACCATAGTACAAAATTTAGATGCACATTGTATTGGTGAAACTCGTGTTGGCTAACACAAACTGATTACAGCTTGGCTAGAGAGACACCACGATGCAATCCTTCTGTCGGGTTGATCTATAAACAAACTTTGCTATTCTACTCTCGTCTAAGCAGTTAACTCATGCCGCCTTAGTACACTGGACCATCCCGGCCAGTGCACAGAGTGTGAGTGTGTGTGCGTGTTTGTGTGTGTGTGTGTGTGTGTGTGTGTTTGAAGCTAGTATATTCCGTTTGTCCGGATAACCGTGGTAATGATCATGTAATCCAGCGCTTAGCTAATCGCATGAACCTCGCAGAACAACATCGGCAGCATTATTCTCCTTTTGACCAGAAACTCTCCACCCAAAGTCAACACCAGTGCCCCCCGATCACATATATCCCAAATCAAATAACAAAGAGTTAGATTGCCTGGACTGGAGCACAAAAAAAAATCACAATTTCCAGCCAAACGAAGTCCACATCTGTTCACTTAATCATTTTAATTCCACCCGTGACTTTTACAGAGCTTAAGGGGAGACAGACCGTTTTCCTGGACCCCCTTCTCCCTAATGTTTAGCTCCACTAGTCTTGAGATTTTAAGACGTTGGTTCCATTAGTTTGGGGATTTTATGACCTTTCACCCCATTTCTTTGTCAATATTAGGACCCTTCGTGCCATTTAGGTGTCGATTTTTTCCTGGCGAGCGATACCGAGCCTGTAATTTTAGGAGGAATGGACCTTTGACCAGGACATTTTTCTATCGAAAAATGTACAAATCTATCTTGAAGGGGGGTCTACGGGGTGTTTTTCTAAGCTTGATGGAGGTCTATGGAGGAAACCAAAAAAATATATGAATAAATTAATTAATAGACCAAACAAACAGCCACTGTCCCCTTAATCATCCACTCCATCTGGTACAGTACAGTACACTGACAGGTTTTTATTTTTTCTTACGAAATATTTTGTCCATTACATATTATGGAACTAGTGCTTTAAAAGAGTATTATATTTAATAACAAGAATGCTAACGTGAAAGGACGGCTTCAAAATAGTTGTTGTTTTGAGAATTACTTAATATAGTAATAGAATAAGACATTTGTTGTTCTAAAATAGTGACCATATTGCAGAATATATAATGCATCAATAATGTCTCAATTAAGTATTTTGTTAATAATATATTTTGAAAATATAAAATAGTGGTTTATGAAATAATTTATGCTGAATGTTCGTACACATTGCAGTTTTGTGACAAAGACTCGTGCAATGCTTCATTATGGAAATATTTATGAACTCTTACAGAAATTACATTAAGGGGAGGTGGGTTGTTTTTTCTGGTTCATGTTTAGCCCCATTAGGTTTCAGATTTTAAGACGTTCGGATCATTTTTCACCCCATTTCGTTGTCAAATTTTACGACCTTTCGTTTTATTTAGGTGTTGATGTTTTCCTGGCGACCGATAGCGAGCCTGTAATTTCAAGAGGAATCGGCCTTCGGCCGACTCATTTTTCTACCGAAAAATTTACAATTTTTTATTGAAGGGAGTTCATGTGGTCGTATTCTTAGGATTGATGAAGGTCTAGGGAGGAGACTAAATACTGTATAGTGATAAAAATATAAATCAATGAAGAAAACAATCCGCTCATCCCCCCGTAACCCATACAGTACCGGTGACTTAACCCATACAGTACCGGTGACTTAACCCATACAGTACCGGTGACTTAACCCATACAGTACCGGTGACTTAACCCATACAGTACCGGTGACTTAACCCATACAGTACCGGTGACTTAACCCATACAGTACCGGGGACTTGCCGGTGACTTAACCCATACAGTACCGGTGACTTAACCCATACAGTACCGGTGACTTAACCCATACAGTACCGGTGACTTAACCCATACAGTACCGGTGACTTAACCCATACAGTACCGGTGACTTAACCCATACAGTACCGGTGACTTAACCCATACAGTACCGGTGACTTAACCCATACAGTACCGGTGACTTAACCCATACAGTACCGGTGACTTAACCCATACAGTACCGGTGACTTAACCCATACAGTACCGGTGACTTAACCCATACAGTACCGGTGACTTAACCCATACAGTACCGGTGACTTAACCCAGACAGTACCGGTGACTTAACCCATACAGTACCGGTGACTTAACCCATACAGTACCGGTGACTTAACCCATACAGTACCGGTGACTTAACCCATACAGTACCGGTGACTTAACCCATACAGTACCGGTGACTTAACCCATACAGTACCGGTGACTTAACCCATACAGTACCGGTGACTTAACCCATACAGTACCGGTGACTTAACCCATACAGTACCGGTGACTTAACCCATACAGTACCGGTGACTTAACCCATACAGTACCGGTGACTTAACCCATACAGTACCGGTGACTTAACCCATACAGTACCGGTGACTTAACCCATACAGTACCGGTGACTTAACCCATACAGTACCGGTGACTTAACCCATACAGTACCGGTGACTTAACCCATACAGTACCGGTGACTTAACCCATACAGTACCGGTGACTTAACCCATACAGTACCGGTGACTTAACCCATACAGTACCGGTGACTTAACCCATACAGTACCGGTGACTTAACCCATACAGTACCGGTGACTTAACCCATACAGTACCGGTGACTTAACCCATACAGTACCGGTGACTTAACCCATACAGTACCGGTGACTTAACCCATACAGTACCGGTGACTTAACGCATACAGTACCGGTGACTTAACCCATACAGTACCGGTGACTTCCTTTTCTTTAGATAGTGGCAAGTATTAGATGATTGTTTTCTAGCTTAGGAAGGACCTCTAGCAATACTAAGGCTTCAAACTATCTCAACCAACCCTTTTAACTACCACAGATCCTTCCTAAGCTGCATAATACCGTCTAAATATAGCTAGAATAAAAGATAACACACATCGCTGGTACTCAAAGGGTTAAGGGGAGATCTTCACTAGAGGGATTTTTTTCTTGACCCCTTTCTCCCTCATGTTTAGCCCCATTGCTTTTGATATTATAAAACGTTCGCCCCATTAGTTTGGCGATTTTAAGAACTTTCACCCCATTTTAAGACCTTTCGTGCCATTCAGGTGTCGATTTTATCCTGGCGAGCGATAGCGAGCCTGTAATTTAAGAGGAACCGGCTATCAGCCGGGCCATTTTTCTACCGAAAAATGTACAAATTTATCTTGAAAGGGGCTCCAGGGCGTGTAATCTTAAGCTTGAAGGATATCTAGGGACCAAACTAAAAACCTCCCCTTAAAGTAGCCATCCATAGGGTGTGTATCTTGGTATGACCTTTATATAATGGCGGGTTGCATGAGAGTTTTTATAGTCAACATTCGATGAGCAACATTTCTGGAATATTTTGCACTGGTATCGGAAACTAGACTGATGGTAGATTAATTTAGGTGACAGAAATATTATAAATGTTTACCTCATAAGCTGCCAGACCAGTGTTGAGGATAAATGTTGAGGGAAAAAGCTCTCGGGTGTAATACCGGTTTTATAATAATGGCGTGTTGCATGAGCGTACTGGCAATTTGCACGTGTTTTCATCACACCTTTTTTCACCGACAGTTTTCAGAAATCCCCTGCGGATTACCAATAAGCACGGGGGGATTAGTTAGGTGTTAATCCGTACCTAGGAATACAATTTGGGTTTGGCAGCAGGTAACATATTTGGAATTTATACCTATACGATTAAAATGTAAAACTTGCAAACTAAACAAACCAAAATTGGGACAAGGACAATATAAAGTGAAATTAAATTATCAAAATCGCTATGTGGAAACAACGCTTACTAAAATGAAAATTATTAAATAAAATAACACAATCCACCACATAGGGTGTACATTACTACATGAGCAAGTTAATCTGTTTCCCAAGCAAACTAACCGCACATATAACAACGCACTATCGTCACGTTAAAGGAATTAGTCAAGTTTGGGAAGTCCGGGACGTTCTGGTAAATTTGACTGAACTCTGCATGAATAAAGAAACTACATGTTAAATGTCAAAATATTATTGAAAATCAAATTTGCAACATGACAAGACATTAACAATAGTACAAAATACAAATATTGATAAGATATCTATACTATTACAACATAATATATAAAATATATATATATTATATATGTATTTAGTTTTCACATTTGTTTAAATAATCTTACAATATTCTCATACCTTCACCCATAACAGATACAGCAACGTGTCTTGTAATAAAATACATTTATAGTTTCATCTATTTGGTAAAGCCCAGATTAAGAATGTTTGCAAGTACCTATTATTTCACATATGTAAAACTGTATGATATATTTCACATATGGAACGCTGTATGATATATTTATGATTAAATTAGGGCCTACTGTTATTGATTTCCAAACATTAACCCTTCGAGTACCAGCGACGTGTGTTATGTATTGTTCTAGCGGTATTTAGACGATATTATGCAGCTTAGGAAGGATCTGCGGTAGTTAAAAGGGTTGGTGGAGATAGTTGGAAGCCTTAGTATGGCTAGAGGTCCTTCCTAAGCTGAATAAGATAGTTTAATAGGTCCCAGAATATGATGATGAAAAGGACGTCACCGGTACTGGACGGGTTAAGGGGAGATCTCCACTTGAGGGATTTTTTCTTGACCCCTTTCTCCCTCATGTTTAGCCCCATTGCTTTTGATATTATAAAACGTTTGCCCCATTAGTTTAGCGATTTTAAGAACTTTCACCCCATATTAAGACCTTTCGTGCAATTCAGGTGTCGATTTTATCCTGGCGAGCGATAGCGAGCCTGTAATTTAAGAGGAACCGGCCTTCGGCCGGGACATTTTTCTACCGAAAAATTTACAAATTTATCTTGAAAGGGACTCAAGGGGGTGTAATTTTAAGCTTGATGGAGGTCTAGGGAACAAACTAAATACCTCCCCTTAAGCGTAGTAGGGAAGGTATACAGTAGGGTAGTGATTGAGAGAGTCAGAATGAGAATGGAACAATTTGGATAGGTGACGAGCAAGGTGGGTTTAGGAAGGGAAGAGGATGTGTAGATCAGATTTTTGCCCTGAAATGTGTTGTGCAGAAATATCTGGAGAAGGGACATAAGTTGTATGTTGTCTTTATGGACTTGGAGAAGGCCTATGCCAGAGTGGATAGAGAAAGTTTGTGGAAAGTACAGAGAATATACGGAGTAGACGGCAAGTTACTGAAAGCAGTGATGAGCATGTATGAGGGTGCAAAGGCGTCAGTACGTGTGGAGAATGAGCAGAGCGAGTTCTTTGACCTGAATTTTGGGTTAAAGCAAGTATGTGTGATGTTCCCATGGCTGTTCAATATACTGCATATATGGATGGAGTCCTGAAAGAAATACAAGGAAGAGCAGTGGATGTTGGTGTACCTCTGATAAGGGAAGGAAACAAGTGGAAGTTGCCTGTACTGCTGTTTGCTGATGATACAGTTCTGATGAGCGATAATGAATGAGAGTTGCAGGTGTTGGCAAATATGTTTGGAACAGTGTGTGAAAAAACGGACTCTGAAGGTAAATGCGGGGAAGTGCAAGATTATGGTCTTTGAAAGGGGTGCAGCAATAGAGTGTGAGGTGAGGTTGAACGGTCAGGCTATGGAGAATATCAGCTCATTTAAGTATTTGGGCAGTGTGTTGAGTAAAGATGGGAGTATAGATGAAGAACTGCGGAAGAGGGTGCAATAGGTGAAGAGGGTTGTAGGAATGCTGAAAGCAGTAACAAGAAATAGGGTGGTCAGCATGGAAGTAAAGAAATATTTGCATGACAGTGTGGTAATCCCGACATTGACTTACGGGAGCGAAGCATGGACGTTGGTGAAGAGACTCAAACGAAGAGTGAGAGGGATAGAAATTAGATACTTGAGAAGTGCGTGCGGAGTCACATGCAAGGATAGACAGACGCATAAGGAAGTACTAGAGAGGGATGGTGTGGATGTAAATGTGCTGGAAAGTGTGAAAAAGAACACCTTGAGATAGTTTGGCTATGTGGAGCGTATGGGAAGCGAGAGAATGACTAGGAGAGTGTACGGGAGTTAGGTGGAAGAACAGAGAGGGAGAGGTAGACCGAATGAGAGATGGAAGGATGGAGTTAAGAGGTATATGAGTGAAGGCGGTGCTGGATGGGAGGGGCATCGACTGACTGGGGACAGAGGTGCATGGGGCCGTTTCGTTCGTGGCCATGGTTCGGGATCATGGCGTCCGGCAATATAATATATATATATATATATATACCGTATATATATACTGTATATATATATATATATATATATATATATATATATATATATAAAGTAATAGAAGCACACATTCACATACAGTATAAACACCCGTAGGCTATGTATCTGTGTGTGGTCAAAGCTTTATAAAAGGTCCGCTGGAAATACTGAAGGCAAGTATATACAAAGTCAACAATTCTGTCCGAAAATAGAGCATGTCTTCCTCACATGCACTGTGAAAAAGTTACACCAGAACAAAACTCCGCTTTATGATTCCATTTGGTTATAAAAATACAGAAGCAACAACATACATGCTGGAAAATAAAATGTATAAAACAAGAGAAGAGGGCTGGTGGAGGAGGGTTACTGGCCGAGCGGGTAACGATAAATTTGAATAAAATGAAATATATGGAATGGTTTGCAATTTATTTAGACGATTACATAATTTGTGAACATTATATATCCGTATTTCTTGACAATGTATATATATATATATATATATATATATATATATATATATATATATATATATATATATATACCGGTATATATATTTTGTTTTCTATGTGAGTGAGGGAGACAAAAGGCAGAACTGCCTGTAGCGAGTGCATCCCTCAGAGTTGAAAGAGTAACAGGGCCATAATCAAGTAATAATTAAATTAAGTATAATGCTAATCCCCAAGTCCTTAGCCGAAATCAGGTTAAGTTGTCGTATAATACCATTGAAACAAATACTATTATAAAGGGCTGTGTCTTGTGCTCAACATACGGGAGCTAACCTAGCTTTCTATCTCTTATTCGACAATTAAGAAGATATACAGTATAAATTCACTTAAATATGATTTTTGTAATAGTATTGTAATATGCAATAGCACAGTAATAGTGCTGCGGAAGTAACATATATACGGTACTAACATTATTTGAGTACCCTTTGAAAATAACTTCTTTTATACCATTTTGGGAATCAAACTAAAATGACAGTTTGAGTTGCACCTTCAAGCAGTTTTGAAATATTAAGAAAACCTTAATTAGATTGAATAATTGATTTCCTATTCTCCATGGGGTATCATCCATATGATATCTAGATATCTGTAAACCTAAGATTAAACCCTGACTAGAAACTTGACTAGAAACCTGACTAGAAACCTGACTAGAAACTAAGAAAACTGGAAATACGACCAAGTCCCTCACCTGACCTATTTTTTCTGCTGTGAGAGATGATATATATAGAGACAACAGTTGACCCTCGACACTTCCTGCCAGACACGTTTTTGTTTTTTTTCAACCGGATTTGTGTAAATTATGCATATGGCAAATCCGTCTCTATATTGATTGACTTTCTATAGGCACAAAGATCTGCTCTGAATTTGTTTTAGATGTCTAATATATTTATATTGATATTGAACCAGTTAGAATATATTATTCTAGGAAATGTTTGATTAAGTTCACTAATATTTCTGGTATTGTTAAAAAAACTGACGTATTTAGGTTGCAATAAAAGTATTGATCCAACCGAGCTATTCCTGTTGGCAAGGAATAGAAAGCTGTAACAAAAAGTGAAGTATAAAATTTAAGACAGTCTAGTACAAACAGACTCAATGTACGGTCTCCCTCACCAAACAGACTCAATGTACGGTCTCCCTCACCAAACAGACTCCATGTACGGTCTCCCTCACCAAACAGACTCAATGTACGGTCTCCCTCACCAAACAGACTCAATGTACGGTCTCCCTCACCAAACAGACTCAATGTACGGTCTCCCTCACCAAACAGACTCAATGTACGGTCTCCCTCACCAAACAGACTCAATGTACGGTCTCCCTCACCAAACAGACTCAATGTACGGTCTCCCTCACCAAACAGACTCAATGTACGGTCTCCCTCACCAAACCCATCCATGAACAAGTTAACTGTATCTTGTCCAGAGGTGGTAAGTTTTCTATCCCTCAAACTCCTCGTATAATCTTATTTTGATAATATTAAAATACTTTGTCCCATTTGGTGGCACTGTCAGAGGTTCGAGTACGGCTGGGGATATATATATATATATATATATATAATTTCTGCAATGGAGCTTCCTCTTGGGAATCGAAGTCTCAAAAGAAAAGGAGAACCAGCGTAGTAGCGAACATCGTTATATCTTCATTTGGTACCAAACGTTTCGGAGAAATCAGTCTCCATCTTCAGTGGATCTAAAATAGATGTGTTTTGAGGGTTTGAATGGCAATTACTGAATTTACTTTTACTCACGAGGGGGTATGATAGACAGATCACGGAAATATCTAGCAGTGAGGCTGACAGATATATTTAGAGATATAGTGTTTTATATCACTGGTAGTGACTTACTGAACTCTTTCAGACAGTTGGTGTAGACTCAAGACAGCATCAGGTATTAGCCCGCCGATTGAGGAAGTGAATTAGCCCGCCGATTGAGGAAGTGAATTCGATTATGTTTGAGGTCACGACAGTCTGGCCGTAAGACCAATATATAGTGTGAAAGACAGGAAATCTATGTCTTGCTGTTAGATTAATTTAGCTATTAGATTATTAGCTATTGTTGGTGAATTGAACTGATCATTTGTGTTAAAAGGACATCTGATTATTGCAGAAATATGTATTACGAAACGATTAGCATGCTAACGTAACAAGAATATAATTCCAACACACAGTCACAGAGAAGTCAGTGCTCCGATATAGTTTTCTTTGAGTTCATTATTTGTGTGGCCCTAAGTCAAATAGTAAGTAACGCTCATAGTGGTAAGTTGTCATGGGAATACCCAATTTAAAGGGACAAAGATATACACTGTGGTCGTAATATTCAAAATCCATCAGATCATTTTCATTTATGTCGCTTAGAACTGGGGAAATACAAATAATAAGAGAAAGTACCGGAAAAAATAGTTTATGAAAAAGTCAAAGTTTATGATTAACTGTCAAATTGTTCCAACCCCCTATACTAGGTATAAGAATAATTTATTATATACTACAATTATCAATGTTGTTTTTTGTTATTATTATTATTATTAGTAGTAGTAGTAGTAGTAGTAGTAGTAGTAGCAGTAGTAGTAGTAGTAATAGTAGTAGTACGTTAGCGGAACGGACTTTTCGTAATCATTAGTTATGATCAACATACTGTACTGCAATGCAACCAAGGTTATTTATGTTAATACACACACACACACACACACACACACACACACACAGTGACGGGTGTAATCAGAGTTCCAGCTAGCACTGTTTAATGTTATTTTGTAGTATCTTTCCGGACCGGCAGTCTACTGTAGTTGTGTAGGAAGGTCTATGAACTTAAAGATAAATACTCAAATAGAAGTAAGTGGCTACTGAAATCAAGAGTTGTAAGTTTGTGGGATTTAATACTGAAAACAGAGATTATGCAATGACGGTACGGTCGCGCTAATGAGTCATGTCCCAGCTGGCATTACGTTTGGCCTGCGCTGTGTTGTATTAATGTCTGTCAGATGTTGGATAGGGTGGGTAAGTGTAGGAACATGCGTGTATATTTCACTCGATGTGAAGAAATGAAGTTTAGATATTGTTGATACCAATTATTGATGAACACATAATTGGTGCCGAAATATCACTTATTAGCGCGACTGTACATATTACATAGATGAAGTATTGAGTGCCTTTACAACGGCACCTCGTATTTACATTCTACTTTTCCTATGTTTCTGAAGCGTGTAGAGAGGGGAGAAGGGGTGTTGGAGAGAGAGGAAGCTGTTGGAGTGGCTTTGTTATGTGTGTTTAGTCTGTATACGATGGTACTTTGAGATACAATGGATGGTAGCTGCTAATCCAGACGTGATAAAGTTATATTAGTATCTGAGGCGGCTATGCTGATCAAGCGTGTGTTAAGGGGAGACGGACCGTTTTTCTGGACCCCCTTCTCCCTAATGTTTAGCCCCGCTAGTTTTGAGATTTTAAGACGTTGGTTCCATTAGTTTGGGGATATTATGACCTTTCGCACCCATTTCTTTGTCAATATTAGGACCCTTCGTGCCATTTAGGGGTCGATTTTTTCCTGGCGAGCGATAGCGAGCCTGTAATTTTAGGAGGAATCGGCATTTGGCTGGGAAATTTTTCTACCAAAATTTTTATAAATCAATCTTGAAGGGGGGTCTAGGGGGTGTTTTTCCAAGCTTGATGGAGGTCTAGGGAGGAAACTAAAAAAATATATGAATACATGAATTAATAGACCAAAAAAACAGCCACTGTCCCCTTAATGATGTGTTGACACCCTGATCCCGTGATGAGCCCATAAGCCTACCGGAAGATTATTGTGTTACTTGACACTTTGAGGAAATTGTTTTGTTTATCCTGCGGCCATTTATCTTAGGATTTTTCCACTTAGGTAATAATTATAGTCTATTCGTTTAAGTAGGAGAGAAATCATGACCTCTGTAACTCTAGCATAGCGATTTTGATTAATTGTTTTGTATACGTTTTGGTTTGTTTATTTTGCAAGTTTTACATTATAACTCAAAAACGGCTAGAATAATCGAGCTAATATTTCTACCATTTGGGAAGAGTCAACCAAGGAATAGATGTGACAATTTACAGCCAATGTGTTCTAGTCCTTTTTGAGTTAAAGAGGATAGAGTTCATGATTTCTCGCCTACTTACAGCGAATAGACTATAGCTATATGTGTGACTTCCTGATCGGTTTAGGGTTGTGCACATGTGTTATTGTATGTATATGTACTGTATATGATTATAGACTACAGTATAATGGATAAATGACGCATGTATATATATATTGATTTTAGTATAGTGAATACATGGTACAGTCGACTCGTTTAATCCGCAAAGTCTAGGACATTTTAGTTATGTAATTATATATTTTTTCAGATTGCTATATGAAACTGTATTGCTTATAAATTTCTTAATTCATCTCTTTCGCATTTTATACACAGCACATTTTGTTATACATTAACCCTTTCACACACATATGACGCAGAGGTTGCCAGATTAGCAATAAGAAATCGAGTTCTCTCTCTTATAATTACCTCTCCAAAATTATTGTTCTGCCCACAGCTAACTCAAAGACAACTGCAGAGGTTGAAGTAACTAAACTAAAGGTTTCTAAATACCTCTGATGGTAAAAAAGGCTTTAAAGTATCCCTAATATGCTCAAAATCGCGTCATATGTCGGAGAGGGTTAACTTTCAAGCTTTTCATAAGCCTAAACAATATTCTGAGACTGCGGATTATACGAGTTGACTGTACACAAAATAGATACTGTATATTACTGTATATTACTGTATATTACTGTATATTACTGTATATTACTGTATATACTGTATGTTACTGTATATTACTGTATATTACTGTATATTACTGTATATTACTGTATATTATTGTATATTACTGTATATTACTGTATATTACTGTATATTACTGTATATTATTGTATATTACTGTATATTATTGTATATTACTGTATATTACTGTATATTATTGTATATTACTGTATATTACTGTATATTACTGTATATTATTGTATATTACTGTATATTACTGTATATTACTGTATATTACTGTATATTACTGTATATTACTGTATATTACTGTATATTATTGTATATTACTGTATATTACTGTATATTACTGTATATTACTGTATATTACTGTATATTATTGTATATTACTGTATATTACTGTATATTACTGTATATTATTGTATATTACTGTATATTACTGTATATTCATATGTTTAGCAGTGAAACACAGTGGAGCAGGGGTGAGCTGCTACATCAGACATATTAATGAATTTATAAACATAATTAGTGATTACCATAATTCCTCTCTCAATATTCTGTTTTGTTTAACGGTCCAATAAAATCATTTTTAAAGATACTAATCATTGTTCCTTTATGTGTCCACCTTCTTTGTCTGCTCATGTTCGTAGCAGGTGTTGTTTATTATTACACACACACACACACACACACACACATTATATATATATATATATATATATATATATATATATATATATATACCGGATATATATATATATGCTATATATATATACCTGTATATATATATTATATATATATATATATATATATATATATCTATATATATATATATATATAGTATAAAGTATATATATACAGTATACATACTATATACTGTACTGTATATACCGGTATATATATATATATATATATATATATATATATATATATATATATATATATATATATATATATATATATATATATATACAGGTATATATATATAGCATAGCATAGCATTATTCTATACAGGGTCCGGTAAATGCTGGGAAGAGGGTTGCAGGAACGCTGAAAGCAGTAACAAGGAATAGGGTGGTCACTATGGAAGTAAAAAGTCACTGCATGATAGTGTAGTAATCCCGATACTGACGTACGGGAGTGAAACATGGACGTTGTTGGAGAGTCACAAATCAAGATTGAAAGGGATGGAAATGAGTTACTAAAGAAGTGAATGTGGAGTTACATGAAGGGATAGACAGACGAATGAGGAAGTACGAGAGAGGTGTGGTGTGAAAAGGAACATGTGGAACGTATGGGCAGCGAGAGAATGACTAAGAGAGTGTGGGAGAGTAAGGTGGAAGGACAGGGAGGGAGAAGCAGACCGAGTATGAGGTGCAAAGATGGAGGTGAGAGGTATATGAGTGAAAGCGGTGTTGGATGGGAGGAGGGGCATCTGCTGACAGGAGACAGAGATGCATGGGGACGATTCACTCATGTCGATAGATAGGTTCTTGAAATTACAGTCATCATCTAAATCATCCTTTGCTTGCTTCTATTTTCTCCAGAATTGATAAAACTCATATTATTGTATATTTAGCCATTTCAAAATCAACTCCTCTTTAATGAAGATACATATTTTGATACACAAGTATTAACTCCCACATATATTTCCTTATCAAAATATAGCAATTTAATGTTAACTATAAGAGGGCGGAGAAAGTGTCATCGTACTGAAGGGGTTAAGAATATGGCGTGTACTGTATGTCCATCCCTCATTCTCGTTCCTCTTCCCCAGTCCCGTTCCACCCCCTCCCCCTCCCCATACCCTATATACCCTTCCTCTACCTTACGCCACCCCCCCCCCCTCCCTTACCCCCTCGCTCATGAATACGCCCGTCCCATCCCGTATCTTCCACTAACCTTTTAATACTCGAGAAGAACTAGATCAAATTTACTGATATTTCTACTTATAGGGAAGGTTCAACAAGATAATAGGTGTGATGTTGTACTCCCTATTTGCTCAAGAACTTTGAGTTACAAAAGGTTAGTGTTCAAGATGTCTAGCCTAAGTATATTGTATAGAGTACAGTCTTCCACATTCCTTTCTCCACTGTCCCGTCTTGTATTATTCTCTTTTATCCCTTCTATCCTTTATGAATATGTCCGTCTTTCCTATCTCCATCCTTGTGCCTCTGTGTTGTTCCTCTTTCGCACCCCACTCCATACCTCTATTATCGTCCATCCCCAATCCTGCTCTTACCCTCACATTTCCCCGTCACATATCTCTGCCTCCACCCTCCACTCTGTTCTCACCCCATACCTCAACTGCTACCCTCATCATCGGCCTCATGTCTTCTCCCGCCTAATTATCCTCGCACCCACACCCTTTCTTCGCCCGATACCCCTCCTTCCACCCTGACTTCTTTCCCTGCCCCACACTCCTGTTCCCGCACTCACTTCATCTCCTGTCATACACCGCTAATCCCACAGTCACTCCTACCTTCAACCTCACACTCCTGTTCCCACCCTCACATCACACCCCTGCCTTCACCCCCACACTCCTGTTTCCACTCTCACACCACACCCCTGCCTTTGCTCACCCCACGCCTCTGCTCTTACCTTCACTCCAGTCCCCACCCTACACCTCTGCCCTCACTATCACCTTTCCCTCACCCCACACCCCTGCTCCCACTTTCACTACTTCCCCCACTCCATAACCCACACCTTTGCTCCTTTCTGATCCCACCCTACACCCCCGCCCTCACCTCCCAGTGAAACACCACCTCCGCCCCCTCCCCCATAGCCTGTGCGTGAGAGCACACTGTTAGCGTGAGCTTTCATAATTTCCTGACGCCGCGTGAGGTCGCTACGGTGTCGCATCTGGTCTTGGAAAAATTATCCGCCCCACCTCGTGCTTCTCAACACAGGGTCCGGAAGAACTTGAGGGAACGGTATAAAAATAAATAAAAGGAGAGAGAGAGAGAGAGGGGGGGGGGGGGGTATGGACATCACTGAATTGATACCTTTCTAATGCTAACTATTAAAAGATAACAATCAGATAAATTGTATTGTACCGATACATATCGCCTTACGTGAAGTAGCCCTGTAACAGTAAGATGTATGAGCAACTGTGCGATATCTTACAACCGGTGGAAATATTAACGGAGTAGAAAGTATCACATTACATACGTTAAGAGAAACCAATAGGGTAATGACACACAAATAGAAAGTGGTAGGGTTATTTAAGGGGAGGGTTTTTAGTTCGTTCCCTAGAATTCCATCAATCTTAAAATTACACCCCCTAGACCCCCTTTCAAGATAAATTTGTACATTTTTCAGTAGAAAAATGTCCCGGCTGAAAGCCGGTTCCTCTTAAATTACAGGCTCGCTATCGCTCGCCAGGATAAAATCGACACCTGAATTGCACGAAAGATCTTAATATGGGGTGAAAGTTCTTAAAATCGCTAAACTAATGGGGCAAACGTTTTATAATATCAAAAGCAATGGGGCTAAACATGAGGGAGAAAGGGGTCAAGAAAAAAATCGCTTAAGTGGAGATCTCCCCTTAAAGTGACACATTGACTACCAACTCGACCAAAAATGGGAGCACAGAGTGAAATACATAAAAGGATTTCTTATAACAACATCACTGCGAACAAGAGCTTCATCACGACAAGCTTCCCTCACGACAGGTCACCCCACCACGCTAGACTCAGACATACCACCACGCCACCCCACCACGCTACCCCACCACGCTACACTACCACGCTACACTCAGACATACCACTGTGACGGGATTACACCACCAGTAGACCTCTTCGACCAGGAAATCTTAAGAGGTGTCACCTTCTTTTTCTCTTTTTTTCTGGCTTGTGTCCATTCGGCCCCATTCAGCCAACTGTTTTAAGACGTGTATCCCCATCCAGTCGATTTGTTCCTGGCGAGCGAAAGCGAGCCAGCATTGTATGGAGAAATCCGGCTTCACCAGAGACATTTTTTATCGAAAAATGTACAAATTTAGCTTGCTGTCAAAACAAAAATATATATATGCTGGCTCGCTACCGCTCGCCAGGAAAATATTAACACCTGGATGGGGGTATACGTCTTAAAACAGTAGGCTAAATGGGGCCGAACGGATACCAGCTAAAGAGAGAGGGAGAGAAAGAGAAAAAACGCGAGGTGGGCCCTCTTAACCATTGGCAATTCAACCTATTGGGTTAGGTTAGATTTAGATATTATCTAAATCTAACCTGTTGAATTGCCAGGTTAGGATCGGACTATAATTAGGCCTAGTTAGTTTGATCCATGTTTACTTGGCCCTGCTTCAGATGTAATGGTTGAAATGGTGTTCTGGATGAGTTGTCTGGGAATATTATATAATTATTCATATCATATCTCCATACTATGCTATCATTCCTTCATAATACAATCAACCATCCTGCATTATCATATCACATTGTTTCATTTATGGATGGAATCATGAAAGAAACACAAGGAAGAGTGGTGGATGTTGGTGGACCCCTGATAAGGGAAGGGAGTGAGTGGAAGTTGTCTGAGCTGCTGTTTGCTGATGGTACAGTTCTGTAGAGTGATAATGAGTGGGAGTTGCAGGTCTGGTAAATGTGTTTGGAAATGTGTGTGAGAAACAGAACCTGAAAGAAAATGTGGGAAAGAGTAAGGTTGTGGTCTTTGAAAGGGATGCAGTCACAGGGTGTGAGGTGAGGTTGAATTATCAGGTTATGGAGAATGTCAGCTCAGTTAAGTAGTTGGCCAGTGAGATGAATATAGATGGGAGTATAGGAGATGAAATGCGGGAGAGGGTACAATCGGCCTAATGAATGATGCTTCGGCACCAAGTATGTTGTTATCAATAATTGGTATCAGCAATATCTAAGCTTTATTTCTTCATATCGAGTGAAATAAACAAACATGTTCCTACACTTACCCACCCTGTTCAACATCTGACAGACATTAATACAGGAAACCGCAAGCTAAACGTAATGACAGCTGGGACATGACTTATTAGCGCCACCGTACAACACTGAAAGCAGTGAAAAGGAATATGGTGGTGAGCATGGAAGTAAAGAAGGCATTGCATGATAGTGTGGTAATCCTGAAATTGATGTACGGGAGTGAAGCATGGACGTTGTTTGAAAGACAAATCAGGAGTGCGAGGGGTGGAAATGAATCACTTGAGACGTGCAGGTGGAGTTACATGGAGGGATAGACAGACACATCAAGAAGTAGGAGAGCATTGTGGTGTGGATGAGGATGTGCTGGAGAGTGTGAAAAGGGATACATTGAGCTGGTTCGGTCATGTGGAAGATATAGGGAGCGAAAGAATGACTTAGACAGTATACGAGAGTGAGGTGGAAGGGCAGAGACGAAGAAGCAGACTGAGAGTGAGGTGGAAGGGCAGAGACGAAGAAGCAGACTGAGAGTGAGGTGGAAGGGCAGAGACGAAGAAGCAGACTGAGAGTGAGGTGGAAGGGCAGAGACGAAGAAGCAGACTGAGAGTGAGGTGGAAGGGCAGAGACGAAGAAGCAGACTGAGAGTGAGGTGGAAGGATGCAGTTATTATGTTTTTTACACCAACCAACTTCACAGCTAAACTCAATTAATGAAATCAACACATATATGTGGCACTCCGAGGACTCGAACCCAGGATACTCGCATCGAAATTCTGCGCATTATGCATTACGCTATCAAGACAGTTAAATATGGACAAGCCTACGATTTATTATGCAGTTTTCGAATCCTGCATATTAATCTGAGCATGTAATTGAGAGGTATATGAGTGAAAGTTATGTTGGATGGAAGAAGGGGCGTCGGCTGATGGAAGACAGGTGCATTGAGGCGATTCATTCGTGGCCAACCCTTCAGGAATCCGTTTCGTTTGACAATAAATAGATAGATTGATAGTGACTTTTTGAGCGATTAAAGGTTATATTTTGTAGTGAAACCCAAAGCCCTTGAACGAAATTGGTTGGATTGTAATATTATCCAGTAATAACAAGGTGATTTCCAGTACTCATTCACAAATCAACGTTCATTGCCTCACTCTTCGCTTGGTATGGAATTTGACACCCCCTTCCCACACGTTTAAGGGAGCCCACCTCGCTTTTTTTCTCTTTCTCTCCCTCTCTCTTTGGCTTGTATCGATTCGGCCCCATTCAGCCTACTGGTTTAAGACGTTTACTCCCATCCAGGTGTCAATATTTTCCTGGCGAGCGGTAGCGAGCCAGCATATATATATTTTTGGTTTGACAGCAAGCTAAATTTGTAAATTTTTCGATAGAACAATTTCTCCGGCGAAGCCGGATTTCTTCATACAATGCTGGCTCGCTATCGCTCGCCCAGAAGAAATCGACACCTGGATGGGGATAAACGTTTTAAAACAGTTGGCTGAATAGGACCGAATGGATACAAGCCAGAGAAAGAGAGAAAAGGAGTGAAAGATAAAAAATGCCGGTGACCCCCCTTAAAAAACGACCGCAAGTCACATCATACACGTACGGTAATCCCATTCAATTACAGAAGGACCATAGTAGCTCTGTCACGCACCACACCTAGTCTATTCCATGTAAGTAGGCAAACAATCATGACCTCTAACCTCTGTAACACAAAAACGACTGGAGTAATCGAGCTAATATGTCTACCATTTGGGAAGGGTCAGCCAGGGAATATGTGTGAATATTTACAGCCCATTTGCTTTAGCCCTTTTTGAGTGACAGAGGATAGACGTCATGATTTCTGGCCTACTTGCAGCGAATAGACTGTAGCGACGCCACACACGCACTAAAGTACAGTACCGGTAAAATGCCGTAACTCTGGACGGGGAGATAATTTCAGAGATTCTGGATAACTATATAATGAACCGCAGTTGTGGGATGAATACGTGATGTTATGGGGAAATAAAAAAGTATGTCTGCGGTGTTCTTGCATAATGCAGAGCCATTTTTCCATAACTGTAGCTATGTTATCCAGAAATGTCCGAAGTATACCTCTTTGTCTGAAGTATACCCCTTTGTCCGAAGTATACCCCTTCGTCTGAAGTTAGGCCATTTTGCGGTATGTGGGTAGCAGTAGTAAGCCATCACTCCAAGTCACAAACACACCAGCTACACCACGGACGTAGCATTTAAGGGGAGGCTGGCTGTTTGTTTGGTCTATTAATTCATTTATTCATATATTTTGTTTAGTTTCCTCCCTAGACCTCCATCAAGCTTGGAAAAACACCCCCTAGACCCCCCTTCAAGATAGATTTGTACATTTTTAGGTAGAAACGTGTCGCCGATTCCTCCTAAAATTACAAGCTCGCTATCGCTCGCCAGGAAAAAATCGACACTAAATGGCACGAAGGGTCTTAATATTGACAAAGAAATGGGGTGAAAGGTCATAAAATCCCCAAACTAATGGAACCAACGTCTTAAAATCTCAAAACTAGTGGGGCTAAACATTAGGGAGAAGGGGGTCCAGAAAACCGGTCCATTCCCCCCTTAACCCCTTCAGAACGATGACGTATACTTCGCCTTATGTTGGTTAGCATTAAACGCGATTTCCTTCAGCTTATAATCTACCTGAAAGACTAGGCTATGTACGATCTCCATAAACCCCTGACAAGCACAGGTCTTCCTAGTATTGCATGTAATCGTCTAAATATTGCCAGAATAAAAGGTTTAAATTGGGTCCCAGTGCTGAAGAGGTTAAGGGGATATACAGTGAAACATAATATTTAAAGTTACCACAGTGAAACATAATATTTAACGTTACCACAGTGAAACATAATATTTAAAGTTACCACAGTGAAACATAATATTTAAAGTTACCACAGTGAAACATAATATTTAAAGTTACCACAGTGAAACATAATATTTAAAGTTACCACAGTGAAACATAATATTTAACGTTACCACAGTGAAACATAATATTTAAAGTTACCACAGTGAAACATAATATTTAAAGTTACCACAGTGAAACATAATATTTAAAGTTACCACAGTGAAACATAATATTTAACGTTACCACAGTGAAACATAATATTAATTTAAAGTTACCACAGTGAAACATAATATTTAAAGTTACCACAGTGAAACATAATATTTAAAGTTACCACAGTGAAACATAATATTTAACGTTACCACAGTGAAACATAATATTAATTTAAAGTTACCACAGTGAAACATAATATTTAAAGTTACCACAGTGAAACATAATATTAATTTAAAGTTACCACAGTGAAACATAATATTTAAAGTTACCACAGTGAAACATAATATTTAAAGTTACCACAGTGAAACATAATATTAATTTAAAGTTACCACAGTGAAACATAATATTTAAAGTTACCACAGTGAAACATAATATTTAAAGTTACCACAGTGAAACATAATATTTAAAGTTACCACAGTGAAACATAATATTTAAAGTTACCACAGTGAAACATAATATTTAACGTTACCACAGTGAAACATAATATTAATTTAAAGTTACCACAGTGAAACATAATATTTAAAGTTACCACAGTGAAACATAATATTAATTTAAAGTTACCACAGTGAAACATAATATTTAAAGTTACCACAGTGAAACATAATATTAATTTAAAGTTACCACAGTGAAACATAATATTTAAAGTTACCACAGTGAAACATAATATTTAAAGTTACCACAGTGAAACATAATATTTAAAGTTACCACAGTGAAACATAATATTAATTTAAAGTTACCACTGTGAAACATAATATTTAAAGTTACCACAGTGAAACATAATATTTAAAGTTACCACAGTGAAACATAATATTAATTTAAAGTTACCACAGTGAAACATAATATTGTTACCACAGTGAAACATAATATTAATTTAAAGTTACCACTGTGAAACATAATATTTAAAGTTACCACAGTGAAACATAATATTTAAAGTTACCACAGTGAAACATAATATTAATTTAAAGTTACCACAGTGAAACATAATATTTAAAGTTACCACAGTGAAACATAATATTTAAAGTTACCACAGTGAAACATAATATTTAAAGTTACCACAGTCAAACGTTTTGCCTAGAATGCCCTAGAATCGGCTAGATGAATGAAATGAGTAATAATGCTTTTTACCATTATGAATCAAGTTGCTATCGAGTTATCTTATATTTATCAGCACTCCGCTATTTAAGGGGAGATTTCCACTTGAGGGACTTTTTTCTTGACCCCTTTCTCCCTCATGTCTAGCCCCATTGCTTTTGAGATTTTAAAACGTTTGACCCATTAGTTTGGTGATTTTTAAGAATTTCCGCCCCATTCTGTCAATTCTAAGACCTTTCGTGCCATTTAGGTGTCGATTTTATCCTGGCGAGCGATAGCGAGCCTGTAATTTAAGAGTAATCGGCCGGGACATTTTTCTACCGAAAAATGTACAAATTTATCTTGAAAGGGGGTCAAGGGGGTGACATTTTAAGATTGCTGGAAGAGTAGGAAACAAACTAGAAACCTCCCCTTAACCTAACTGCAATATGAGGTAGACAAGGTTTTACCACGTCTTTAAGTAAGAATGCAAACATGTATTTGAACCCTTTTAAAACAACTAATTTAATTATCCAAACTTTAGAAAATTGTATTTAAATTTTAAATTTTCATAGTTATACACACAACTCCAAGGCCCGATGGTATATCAGTGAGCAACCTTACGCATATGGTAGACTGACGATAGCTTTTATCGTCACATTCCCGATAAATGATGAGAGAAAGAGTAATGCAAAATCTAAGTTAATATTATGTCAACAAGAATGATACGCGCAGAGAAAAAGATGTACAGTGTAAAAAGATGTAGTGTAAAAAGATGTACAGTGTAAAAAGATGTACAGTGTAAAAAGATGTACAGTGTAAAAAGAGTAAAACACAAACACAAAAATAATAAGATTAATTCACGTAAACAAGACTAACGAGAGCCAGGCTATAAATAATAGCGGTGGGGAGGGCTTATTGTTCTCAATACTATATATACGGTATATATATATATATATATATATATATATATATATATATATATATATTTTTTTTTTTTTTTTTTTTTTTTTATAGTTATGAGAACAATAAGCCAGTAGCGACATTTGTAGAGCGCTCGGTTTCTAACCGGGAGGATCGAGTTCGATTCTCGGCTGGTAGATAGTTGGGCAATCTCCTCACCTCACTTGCCTCTGTTCTGATCGCCCAACAGTAAAATAGGTCTATGCCAGGGTAAAAAGGTTCCTCGTGACCTCATCCCTTAACTACTACGAAAAAAAAAAAAAAAAACACACAACAAAAATAAAAATAAATAAACAATATGCTCTCCCCACCGCTTCCACAGAAATAAGCATATGTCCATCATGTAGAAACATAATTTAGAATGACGGAAAACGTCCGGGACACACGGTTCCCAATTTTCCGGTGTGTGGTTGTGATATCCCGGGTTTGCCGCCCCCCCTCCTACCCCCTCCCGGCAATATATATACTTTTTTATGCAATCAGGTTAGGGATGTACAGTGAGAGACAATAATCGTGTCGTGAAATTTGGTGAAAACTTAGGTCGAAAGGCTAAACATCTGGTATATTCCACAGTCTATCAAACGGACGGTTGCAGGTAGCACTAACTTGAGTTGCCATCTGGTCCATATATTTGTTAATTTCGGAGATATGACCAACCAATTAACACCTTTGGACAGCCACGTTTAGGCTAGTATTATGATATGCTTCACCATCACTTTTCCTCATTTTATCTCACTTGAACGCGACCCTAATTTATTTTGACCACCGCGCAGACTCACGCGCAACGGAGTGATAGGCCCCATTGCCTCACCTTGCCCTTGTCACTAATACCTCGCGTTAGACACTTGGCTCGCGTTAGACACTTGGCTCGCATATGTTTTGTCAATGATTATTGTTGTGTATATAATTATATTCTCCATCATTGCGTATTGTTGTGTTTATATATTCTCCATCATTGCGTATTGTTGTGTTTATATATTCTCCATCATTGCGTATTGTTGTGTATACTGTATATATTCTCCATCATTGCGTATTGTTGTGTATACTGTATATATTCTCCATCATTGCGTATTTTCTCTCTTCAATTATTGTGTAAGTGACGAACTATATTTCACAAGGGAGTAAAACATATTCAACTCTCTCAAGTCACATTGAATATTAAATTCCTACTCTATATACTGTAGTAGTGAAGTTAATACCCCATGTTCTGTACTTATGTCCATTGAATAAATATGAGTGTAATCTATATTGTGTGTTTATTGTGTTGTTGACTGCTCGATTGAGTAAATACTTATCATATTCATGAAGTTAGAGGTGTTCCTGTCGTGCATATTCCAAATCTAAATATCCGAAACCCGGATTGATAAAGATACAATACTGAAGTGAGTTGTGTTACAACCCGGCATAACAGTGTTATTTTGTAAGCCAATAATCTTAACATGGTAGAAAATACAGCCTACTGCAGATTAATGAACTGGTAAATACAGCCTACTGCAGATTAATGAGCTGGTAAATACAGCCTACTGCAGATTAATGAACTGGTAAATACAGCCTACTGCAGATTAATGAACTGGTAAATACAGCCTACTGCAGATTGATGAACTGGTAAATACAGCCTACTGCAGATTAATGAGCTGGTAAATACAGCCTACTGCAGATTAATGAACTGGTAAATACATCCTACTGCAGATTAATGAACTGGTAAATACAGCCTACTGCAGATTAATGAACTGGTAAATACAGCCTACTGCAGATTAATGAACTGGTAAATACAGCCTATTGCAGATTAATGAACTGGTAAATACAGCCTACTGCAGATTAATGAACTGGTAAATACAGCCTACTGCAGATTAATGAACTGGTAAATACAGCCTACTGCAGATTAATGAACTGGTAAATACAGCCTACTGCAGATTAATGAACTGGTAAATACAGCCTACTGCAGATTAATGAACTGGAAAATACAGCCTACTGCAGATTAATGAACTGGTAAATACAGCCTACTGCACATTAATGAACTGGTAAATACAGCCTACTGCAGATTAATGAACTGGTAAATACAGCCTACTGCAGATTAATGAACTGGAAAATACAGCCTACTGCAGATTAATGAACTGGTAAATACAGCCTACTGCAGATTAATGAACTGGTAAATACAGCCTACTGCAGATTAATGAACTGGTAAATACAGCCTACTGCAGATTAATGAACTGGTAAAGAAAGGATGCTTGACCTGCTAAGCAAAGACATAACTAGAACACTTTACACAAATCATTGTGTCAATGAGTTCTCGAGGACACTGGATTTAATGTGGAGGAGATGTCTTATGAAACCTTGCATAAAATAGTTACTGTGAACAGTTATTCAATGTTATCAAATACTAATGAGGCCCGATGATTATCAACCCTCTAAACAATTAAAAGTATGCTGTATTATATATACAATTGACACAAATAGGTTATTTATTCTACCCATACAAATAGCTTAACTACCTTAGTACAGTCTGGGAAGCTGTTTACACTTTTTCGGTAATCCCTAAATCAATCTCTAGCGTTATTTTAGCTATTTTCTGTTATACATCATTAGAAAGTATATATGGAAGAAACGGGTTTAACAAGACCTATGAATCATTGGGTGTTTACGTTATCTCCCTACGTCCTAAAGTACTAAAAGAGTTACAGTTCTTTTCTCCTTGCTTCGGAGCGTTTCATAAACTTTCACTCTCCTCCATAAATATATGAGATATAGACTGTATGGGAATAACATGGATTTTATTTATTACACTACGATCAAACTCTGTTGAAGGAGGTATGCAATAGTGAAACATATTAACGTTTGAAAATAAACACCATGTGAGGAAAAGCACTTTATTAACAACGTTTTGCATATAGCTTCATCAGGCCAATTTATTTTCATTTTGTCAACTTGTCAAAGTATCTTTTTATCATATCAACGTTTGTATTTATATATATATATATATATATATATATATATAAAAGTGGTCGGGATGATCGAAGGTTGGTGTGATACAAGCCAAGGTTGGGCCCAGGCATCTCCAACACAATTTACTGTATAGAATTATGGAATTATATAATTTGCAATATTGTTTTAATACAGTATATACTGTATTTTACCTCCTTCACTCACATAGACAAAACAAATACTAAGATTTTTATAAGTAATGCTTTATTTGTTACCTTCTATTGTTCCTCGACATTATGTTAATATCATATATGTTGTGTTTTAATTAATGTTATGCTACACCACGTTGTCATTCCTATGAACCATACTATATTCAGTTACATATTTGTGTTGCATTTTAGTAACCTAAGCTCAATTTTATATACATATTATTGGCGCTATTAATACCGTCATTTAACGACCTATACTATAAACACCCATTATTGAGTATATTCATATGAATACACTACTGTATATCGGGATATACACCTATAAATCACCTATAAAGGAAAATGACACACACCACTTCTAACTCTGAAATGTGTGCCTGTTTCATGTGTTATGGATACCCAGTGCATTTGCACTTCCTTTTAGCATGTATAGTCCATACATTCAAATTATAATTATAATCTCAATCTCTCTCTCTCTCTCCTTGATCGTAATACATTCCGTCTCCTCCTCTCTTCCCTCTGTTTCACCATAAAAATATATTCCCACCCACATTCCAATTATCCCACGCTCTCCCCTGCACTCCCACTCCCTGCCTCCCTCCCGCTCTTTGCTCTGTCTACTGGCCATAATAATACCGATCCCTCCATTTTAGACAGATTACCGACCGTCCAGCTATAGCCGTGGTGGAACCTGAATGCACCGTCCTAATTTAACCCACGCAGAACGAGATTATTTTGTGTGTCTATCAATTTCGGAAAAGCTGTTCTCTGCTATCGTGATTATCTGGTTATGACAAGGATTTGCTAGCAGACTGAATTGACATAGAATTAGTTTATTTTTTCGATGACACGTTCCTGCTTATGTTGATCGTCTGCTGTATAGTTTATGGTGTCTCTGCTGTTGCTTAACCCTTTGAGGATTATGACGCATTTTGACAGTTTATTCTGGCTATTAGTATACGATCGTTTTTAGATAGGGGGAACCTCCCCAGGCATGCCAACAGTACTCAATACAAGGACATCAGCTATATATAGAACATGAGAAAATGGGAGTCTGCAGAGAGCCAATTGGACATAATTATAGTAATGATTTTGTATTAGTTAGTTTGCCTTTATATTGTCTTTGTCCGAATTTTGGTTTGTTTAGTTTGCAAGTTTTACATTTTAATGATTTTTGGGTAAATTGCCTGCCTGGGAAGGACTACAATCCAAAACAAATACCACAACATTAGACAAAAACATAAGGTTAAAACCATTTGTTGATATATTTGTGTATTATAAATCCCAGATCCTTCGTTTATTTTCTTCTAATTAACGATATCAATTATCATAAGGCCTTACTGTATGTGGTTATTACACAAGACATGTTTAGAATATACATATATAAATAAGTTCCTTGCATTTGTCATTGTATTTGTTCTACCCAGTCTGCTTTCTGTGAGAGAGCTACAGAAGTAAAGACAATCTTTTGACTTGACTGATGTGCTTGTTACCAAAGATGAAGCATATTAACTAGATTGTTGAAATATTACTTTCGTAGACAATAACACATGTTTAAATGCCAGCATTCCCTGCATGAATACTCTCTGCCTCTCTCTCTCTCTCTCTCTCTCTCTCTCTCTCTCTCTCTCTCTCTCTCTCTCTCTCTCTCTCTCTCTCTCTCTCTCTCTCTCTCTCATTGTACTACTTTCTACGATCAAGACTTAATGTGATTTCAATATACAGTAATAATACCGTAATGATATCAAATCTCATACAGTACTCAAGTAATTATGTTCACCATTATTGCAATACACATCAACGAGCCCTCTACGATTTACTCCTAGGTTCTCAAATTACTTACACAGTCGGGCTTTTATAACATAAAAGGAAAGAACTACAGGCAAAGATAGGCTGGAATAGTGTTGTGGCTGTTATTGATTGTTTCGTTTATCATTTGAATCAGTTTCTCCCATTTATTCAATACCATACATACTATAAACGGTCTGCATTTAATTTGATGTGGCCTATACACTTATTTTGCAATCAAATAAATGTAGAACTCGATACAAATTACTATCAAAGTCGGTGTTAACTTTTAGAAAGGTTTGAGTAAAGAGCCCTTGAGTAGCAGGGCTCGCCTTCTCACTTCCCCCTTTTCTGTCTCTATCTGTGATCCCAGCCTCTCACCTCTACAAACCCCCAAATAAGGAATAGGATTAATTGACAGTTTTACCATCAACTCTCCTCTATGTTTATCGAATGCAGGCAACATTCATCACACCCAGTAATGCAGGCAACATTCATCACACCCAGGAATGCAGGCAACATTCATCACACCCAGGAATGCAGGCAACATTCATCACACCCAATGCAGGCAACATTCGCGGCAACATTCATCACACCCAGCAGGCAACATTCATCACACCCAGGAATGCAGGCAACATTCATCACACCCAGGAATGCAGGCAACATTCATCACACCCAGGAATGCAGGCAACATTCATCACACCCAATGCAGGCAACATTCATCACACCCAGGAATGCAGGCAACATTCATCACACCCAGTAATGCAGGCAACATTCATCACACCCAGTAATGAAGGGAAATATACCCCATTCAGACCCGTTAAATCTTGGTTGTAGAAAGTGTGTGCTATGCGATAGTTACAAGGAGTTACAAGGAATAGTTAGTATCTCAAAACCCTTCCGGTCCATTTCGGGGAAATATTCGAAGTGGAAGGAGAGACATTTATCAGTGCACTTCACTCCTTACAGAGTGTGCAAAATACACTCTATGTCTTCTTGAACTGTTCAACTGAGGACATTATTACAACTTCTGAGGAAAGTGTGTTCCAGGTAGAACATATCTTAAATAGGAAACAGTGTCCACAAATACTAGTGCTGAACCTTTTCAATTCTAACTGCCTGACTGGTTGCGTATTTTATTCATATTGAGGCTGAACATTTTACTATGATACATATTATCAAACCCATTACATATTTTTTTTTAAACTTGAATGAACTGACCTTGTAGTCTGCGTGTTGAGAGAGAGCGAGAGAACACTCGTCGCTAATCACTAACTGCCAGCTAGAGATGGAAGGTGGAGGAGTTGGGGATAGTTTGGGGGTGGAAGGTTGGGGTAGACTTGGACCCGACTCCCCCCATCTACCTGCCCAGGGTGGAGTAGGGGTGGGAAGGACCCACCCCTGAGCAACTTTAAGTACGCGTGAGTGTACATGTGTATTCAAATTACCGATGTTTGACCTTACTATGGCTAAACCAGTGGATAGTTGATGGTGCTTTAATGGACACTTCTGAACACAAGCACGTCTCTGCTACGTAATACTTTTTGAGAACACCGACATTATTTGTCCTGTGTTTGATTGGAGATAGGCCTTCTCACCCCTCACCTCCCCATTGCCTGTTCCATTTCTTAAGGGGACAGTGGCTGTTAGTTTGGTCTATTAATTCATTTATTCATATATTTATTTAGTTTCCTCCCTAGACCTCCATCTAGTTTAGAAAAACTCCCCCTAGACCCCCCTTCAAGATAGATTTGTAAATTTTTCGGTAAAAAATGTCCCGTCCAAAGGCCGATTCCTCCTAAAATTACAGGCTTGCTGTCACTTGCCAGGAAAAAATCGACACCTAAATGGAACGAAGGGTCCTGATATTGACAAAGAAATGGGGCGAAAGGTCATAAAATCCCCAAACTAATGGAACCAACGTCTTAAAATCTCAAAACTAATGGGGCTAAATATTAGGGAGAAGGGGGTCCAGAAAAACGGTCTGTCTCCCCTTAATTCCCTAAAACCCTTGTGGAGCGCAGCACCTGGATCAATTGAACTTTAAAAGATGGCTGTATTCTAAGTCTAATATCTCATATTAGAGTTATTATGTTCCCTCCACCAACTGACTTAACTTCTAAACTCAAAACAACAAAATACAAGAACAACAAAAACTAAATTGGAATAACTTCCTACAAACACTTGATCACAAAACAAACCCCAAAAAACTCTACAAAACACTAAACAGCATCACACTTTCCAACAGCAACACAACACAATCACATGCTGCAATCACAACAACAGACTCTACTCCTTCATGTAAACAACAAGCAAACACTCTCATCAATCACTTCTCACATGTCAGCCACCTAAAACCTCACAAAGACGACCGACGTGTCATCCGACGTAAGAGACAATTCCCCACAGACCCTGACTATACACCCTTCACCAATCACCAGACCAAGCATATCATCAACAATCTCAAGCACTCACCCGCCTGTGGCCTAGACAACATAAGCAACATACACCTCAGACACCTGGGATCACAAGGCATACAAGCACTCACTAACATATCAAACTACAGCTATTCACACAACACAATACCAGACATTTGGAAGCATGGTATCATCATCACATTCCCCAAACCCATCAAAGACCCCACGCTACCCTCCTCGCACCGCCCCATCACACTCCTTTGCTCCCCCTCCAAAGTCATGGAACGCCTAGTATTACAACTAATTACACTTGACCTACCCCTAGCTCCAACACAACATGGCTTTAGGCCACTGCACTCCACAAACACTCTTCTCACAGACCTTACACAAAGAGCTTTCGACGGCATCAACTCAGCTAGACCACCACACAGATCACTATTAGCCACACTCGACATTAGTAAAGCCTTCGATGCCATCCCCCGCCACAACCTAACAAACAAAATCTACAACACAAACATGCACAACAACACAAAAAGGTGGCTGGCCAACTTCCTAGCAGGCAGATGTGCACACGTATCTTTTGCCGGTCAGTCATCTAAAATCAGAAACTTTCCAAACGGAGTCCCACAAGAATCCGTCCTATCGCCCGCACTCTTCAATCTGTACATGCACGATATAACTACACCCAATACGCCCCAAATAAACTTAGCCTTCTATGCAGATGACATAACACTCACATGCACACACCATGACCCAAAAAGAGCAACATATCTCCTTCAACCCTATCTCAACACACTACATGGCTGGTGCACTACAAACAGACTTAATCTAGCCCCAGCCAAATCCACCGCAACCCTGCTCACAAGTTGGACAGGAGAACACGAATACATCCCTCAACTCACCATAAACAACACACCCCTAACACATACACACACACCCAAAATCCTAGGAGTAACATATGATACTCATATGACATTCAAACAGCACACCACAAACATTAAAAAGAAACTGACACCCAGACTTAACGCCCTCAGGTCACTTGCTCACACAAAATTTGGACACAACAAAGAAACTACCACCACAGTATATAAACAATACATAAGATCAGTGATGGAATACGCAAGCCCAGCCTGGGCTTCTAACCTAGCTGAAACACATCATAAGACCTTACAGACTATTCAAAACAAAGCCCTGAAGATCATTACAGGCTGCACAGCTACTGCACCCACAGATCACCTACATCAAGAAACCAAAATCCTCAAAGTCAAAGACCATCTGGACATGAGAGGCACTCAATTCCTGGCAGCAGCCTCCACGAACCAAGACCACCCACTAAACTACATGCCAGCACACCCACAGACACCAAGAAATATCAAAACAACACCCAGCACACGGTATCACACACAATTATTGTCCTCTCTCCCTCCCTGCCCACCCCGAACCAACTTCCAGAAGCACATCCATACTCATATCTCTCACCGATCCACTCACTCACAGACAACACGCAGCTGCATGCACGACCTCCCGAAATCCATCCTTCCGAATCCTCCCTTCCTCGCGAGGACAGAGTCCACCTGGCCAGGCTGAGATGCGGACACCATCCAGCTCTCCTGAGCTATCAGAAGAGACTGGATGACTCCGTTGTCGACGCCTGCCCGGGATGTAACACAGCACCCCATACCATTAAACACATCATAGAAGACTGCATTTCACACAACCACTTACGCCAACAACACAATCTACACTCAATGAGAGCTCTGTGGGAAAGCCCGATCGTGGCCATGGCCTTTCTCAGGGACTCGGGGCTGTTCGGCCAGGCAGCTTAGGGAACAACAACAACAACAACTTCTAAACTCAATTAATGAAATCAACAAATACATGTGGCAGTCCAGGGATTCGCACCTAGGATGCTCAACACCGAAATTCAGTGCATTTATCCATTGCGCTACGAAGACAGTTATTAGGATAATCCATATTGTACTGAACATATGCTGATTAAATGCGACCCTTTTAATGGATACAAGCCAAAGAGACAAGGAGAGAAAGAGAAAAAAACGAGGTGGGCCCCTTTAATAAAATTACCTAAATATTACCAGAATAAGAGAAGAATTGTGTACTCGTATCCTGAGAGGGTGGGGAGAGCAATGTGTTTACTTTGCTGTCCTCATCTTCCACTTTATTGGAATTATTGATTTAGATGTAAGGTCAGTGTGTCTAGTAAAGATCGCAGGATTTGTGTTCCTGTGTTATTTGTGAACTCTCTCTCTCTCTTCTTTTCTATCCTTTCCTTCAACTTTCCTTTTCTATCGGATATGCCATCTCTACTAGAATTAAGTCCTGACCACCTCGTTTGGATCGTAAGGTCTGTGTGGCCAGTGTATATATGTAGATCTATGTAAATGTAAATCTCTCTCTCTCCTGCTGCACCCCTCACCACGGGCCACTAAGTCACTATATGCAGATGTGGTATCGGAAATGATCCTTATAGGAGGGCAGGCCTCACTCAAGGGGGACCTAAAGAGCAACTCTTATAAGAGGGCAGGCCTCACTCAAGGGGGACCTAAAGAGCAACTCTTATAGGAGGGCAGGCCTCACTCAAGGGGGACCTAAAGAGCAACTCTTATAGGAGGGCAGGCCTCACTCAAGGGGGACCTAAAGAGCAACTCTTATAGGAGTGCAGGCCTCACTCAAGGGGGATCTAAAGAGCAATTCTTATAGGAGGGCAGGCCTCACTCAAGGGGGACCTAAAGAGCAACTCTTATAGGAGGGCAGGCCTCACTCAAGGGGGACCTAAAGAGCAACTCTTCAAACTAGAAATTCTGCCATATTTCCTTGCTTCTTGTTGTTTTTCTTCTCTCTCTCTCTCTCTCTCTCTCTCTCTCTCTCTCTCTCTCTTTCGATTCATATACCATATACAGTATATATACTGTATATATATATATATATATATATATATATATATATATATATATATATATATACATACAGTATATTTCATAATTGTCACACCTCTTGTAATATAAGCCAGAATTGCCTCATATCTTTATATGCTTGTTTCTTTTGTGATGAGCACATGACAGTTTTATAAACATCATGGTGTCTCGGCTGGCTGGCGCATAATCTATATTACAATTAAATTTCGTGAAAATCGGTGTTTGTGAGATATCTTGTTTACAGACAAATAAACAGACAGAGGCGAAAACATAGCCTCCGACCAATTTCGTTGGCGAAGATAACGAGCTGATGATTCAGTTTCATCACCTTTAGTCAATCGTGGAGCATTAAGCCGGTATCACACGAGAGCTTTTATAGTCAACATTCGATGATCAACATTTTTCTGGCAACATTTCTGGAATATTTTGCACTGGTATCGGAAACTAGATTGGTGATAGATAAATTTAGGCGACCGAAAAGTTTTAAATGATGACCTCATAAGCTGCCAGACCAGTGTTGAGTATAAATGTTGTTGGAAAAAGCGGTCGTGTGATACCGGCTTTAGGCTTACTGATCAGTGAGGGGGCGAGTGATGACGCAGCTGTGCTCACTGAAACACCTGTATTTCCAACCACAACACTTCCTAGCAATCATTCGCAATTAAGGGGGATCACATTTTTTGTTTATCTTTCCCTGGCTTGTATCCATTCGGCCCCATTCAGCCAACTGTTTTAAGACGTTTATACCCATCTAGGTATCGATTTCTTCCTGGCGAGCGAGAGTCAGCATTGTATGGAGAAATCCGGCTTCGCCGGAGAAATTTTTCTATCGAAAAATTTACAAATTTAGCTTGCTGTCAAAAAAAAAATATATATATATATGCTGGCTCGCTACCGCTCGCCAGGAAAGTATTAACACCTGGATGGGGGTAAACGTCTTAAAACAGTAGGCTGAATGGGGCCGAATGGATACAAACCAAAGAGAGAGGGAGAGAAAGAGAAGAAAGCGGTGTGGGCTCCCTTAAGGTCAAAATAAAGGCCAAATAACAGACATCGCTTCAACTTGTTATTGACTGCAGGACTATCTCTAAATTGCTCGCGTGACCCAGCTTGTAGCTACAGGTATCTCTGCTTGTTGCATGTTTCTGTTTCCAATACATAAGTAACCTATCACCCAAACTCAAGCAACACTTGGTAGGAGCCGTACCACTCTACAAGCATCTGGTAACGTGGGTATGTTCTAGTGTGGAACGTAACGCTATTTGTCAGGAGTCACATATTGTGCTGTAACTGACGGCGGCTGAGCGTACTCCATTATCCATTATCGGTATTTGAAATGACTAGCCTGTAAGGCGCCGAGGGTTCGTATCCATTTTCCTGCAGGTACAGTTTTGCACGAAAATGTTTCCTGGCCGTGGGGATTAAACGGAACTGTTTTTGGAAACTACGATCTATCTTGCCTACGTTTCACCCCCCCCCCCCCCCCCATCCCCTTCCTATGTAGGTACGACAGCGCCATATATTGTGGCAACCAAGGTCAGCCTGTTGACTACTTTGGATAACATACTGTAGTTACGGGAACTGGATATTATCAGACTCACTGGTTGCCAGCTCGAAAACATTATTAGATTGCTATTATTATCATCTAACTTAAGATTAGTGGATATGTCTCTATCCATGAGACCGAAATACTATATAACAAAAAGGACGTGTGTGTTCGGTGTGTGACATTTATTGCAATTGTAAATAAATTGTAACGCAAATATACTACAGTTTCGTGAGAAAATAAGGCGTGTGCTTCCCATTGCAACCTAGTATTCTTCCAATAACTCACACAAAATAAGGCGTGTGCTTCCCATTGCAACCTAGTATTCTTCAATAACCCACACAAAATAAGACGTGTGCTTCCCATTGCAACCTAGTATTCTTCCAATAACCCACACACCGTAAACTCCTGTATGACTTTTGTCCCACACATTTTATTTTATTTATTTTATTTTTCCAACTGAGTTAGATAGTTAGTTTATGAATGGTAAAACTAATGTATATTTTATTATTTGTGTGAATAGATTGTAGGTATTTGGGTTACATCATAACCAGTTCTTGACTGCCACGCTCATTTTTGCGCTTATTGCAATTGCATTCAAATTTATTTATCTTTATTTTATTTTATTTTTTATTTTGTTTGGGGGGTGAAAACAAAGCATTTGTGACAGCATTATGGGTGACTACATTTTTTTTTTTTTTTTTTTTTTTTTTTTTTTTTTTTTTTTTGTATTGAATTCATGCCACTGAACAGGATTTCAGTCAGAGGCTGAGGTGGCAATATATTCTCAAAATGTGTGATAGATTGCTCAACTTTCATCAAATTGAATATGATGCGCAGATTGTCAGGTATATTTTAAATTGTTAGGTGAATATAAATTAAGATAGAGATCTATTCGTTTATTCCAATTTCTAAATACTTTTAAAAATTAATCAAAATATATTTAGATATCTAGGTAATGTAGTACAATACAAAAAATAATTACATATGACCTGGACGCGTCAGCAACTGTACAAACTACCATATCTTAAATGTATAGGCCTATATATATATATATATATATATATATTAAAAAAAAAAAAAAAAAAAAAAAAAAAAATGCGTCCCCCACCCCATCTCGCTCACTCGCTATGAAGTCTGACAGGCTGGCGAATTGGCTTGGGGTAAACAAAATAAAAAAAAAAAAAAAATGCACCTGGGTGGCACGTAGACTGTACAGTAACCAAGCTACGAACCTGGAACAAGTACTATTAATAAATGGTATATAGTAGTTCATGCTTTCACAGGTTTGTATATGGTTTGAATGTGCGTTTATGAGTTTATCCTTTCGCAATATTGTTGTTTGAAGCAGGTAACACCATTTATTCTCATTAATTAATATTTGTTCACCAACTCTACTTCTAAACTCAGTTAAGGGGAGATTTCCACTTGAGGGATTTTTTTCTGGACCCCTTTCTCCCTCATGTCTAGCCCCATTGCTTTTGAGATTTTAAGACCTTCGCCCTAGTAGTTTGGATATTTTAAGACATTTTGCTCCATTTCTGTCAATTTTAAGACCTTTCGTGCCGATTTTTTCCTGGCGAGCGATAGCGAGCCTGTAATTTAAGAGCAACCGGCCTGCGGCCGGGACATTTTTCTACCGAAAAATGTACAAATTTATCTTGAAAGGGGGTCTAGGGGGTATAATTTTAAGCTTGATGAAAAAGTAGGGAACAAACTAAATACCTCCCCTTAATGAAATCAACAAATACATGTGGCACTCCAAGGACTCGATCCTAGGATACTCACATCGAAATTCCGCGCATTTATGCATTACGCTATCAAGACAATGTGATGATTGGCTATGGTGGTTAATTACAGTCGGTTATCCACAAGTTTGATATCAGGTTCATATATGAACAGCTGTGCAATCCAGCTGTTTCAATTCAGAATGGCCACAACCAAACCGGCTACCAATTAGATAACCACAGTAGTTATTATTATTATATGAGATACCGAAGTCTCCAACCAGGGTGCAGAAACACCATCAAGATCAATCCACACAAAACACCCGGAGGCACTGGAGAGACTATGGCAACTTAGGAAAAAATAAAAACATACACTGTATTCTGTACTGTACATATACACATATTAAACACAGATAACATATTATGCAGTGGAGGATATCAAGCTTAAATATAATACAATAAAATAGTTCCTTTTAAGAACGACTGTGGTTATTTAATTACTATAACCTAATCTAGAATAATTACCTAAACAAACCTAGCTAAGCAAGGTTAGCCTAGCATACCTGAACCTACTAAACCCAAAAGTAGTCTTGGATTGTGGTCGTTTTGGTTGTGGCCATATGGGAGTGCGGCCGTTTTGACTTGCTTTCCAATCAAACGGGACGCTAAGGAACTTTGGTCGTAACTCTCGCCATGTTTACGCCAGGCTTCCCGTGTCTGCTAATATAGCCGTGTCTTACTACGGACACCATGACGTTTAGTGGGTATTTTTTTTTTTTTTTTTTTTTTTTTTTTAGTTGACAGAATATGATAACACTTCAATAATATTAAATAAAACAAATCTACTGAAAGGTGAAGATCACAAGTCATATCTATACGGCGGTCAATAAATTACCTTTGTACTACTCATTCGTAGTTGAATGTTGCATGAACATTAAATAAGTAAATGTTCAGATATGTATTGTGAAGGTCAAAATAAGGGTCAAAGGTAAACTTTAACTCTTCTTCTAATACCTCCAACATTAATTGGTTAACTTTCACCCAATTAGGCACACATATTAATCATGTCAATACAACGATCACACAAACAAAAATGTAATCCTGCGTAAAGGCCAGCTTCACAGGGTCAATTTCTACTTGTTGGAAAATGTACTAAACAATCAGCAAAGCCATGGGGTTAGTTATCTTTTACATAAATAACGTATTGACCGGATTAAACACATTCCTTCAATGTATATATAATCTTGTCAAAATACACACTTCTTCAATGTATATATTATAATCTTGTCAAAATACACACTCCTTCAATGTATATATAATCTTGCCCTCTGTTGCAGTCAAGCTATGTCATAATGTCATAATGTCACTCATTATAAGTAACGTTATTATCTAACACGTTAATGTTCTTACTATATGGCCTAGGAAAATAGACACCCTACCAAATAGACACCCTACCAAATAGACACCCTACCAAATAGACACCCTACCAAATAGACACCCTACCAAATAGACACCCTACCAAATAGACACCCTACCAAATAGACACCCTACCAAATAGACACCCTACCAAATAGACACCCTACCAAATAGACACCCTACCAAATAGACACCCTACCAAATAGACACCCTACCAAATAGACACTCTACCAAACAATAATATTCTTCTGTAATAATTTAATTCACACACGATACGCATATTAAGGGGGCTCACTGGCTTTGTTTATCTTTCTCTCCTTTTTTCTCTTTCCCTGGCTTGTATCCATTCGGCCCCATGCAGCCAACTGTTTTAAAAGACGTTTATCCCCATGCAGGTGTCCATTATCGCTCGCCATCATAGTATGGAGAAATCCGGCTTCGCCGGAGACATTTTTCTATCGAAAAATGTACAAGTTTAGCTTGCTGTCAAAACAAAAATATATATATATACTGGCTCGCTACCGCTCGTCAGGAAAATATTGACACCTGGATGGGGGTAAACGTCTTAAAACAGTAGGCTGAATGGGGCCGAATGGATACAAGCCAAAGAGAGAGGGAGAGAAAGAGAAATAAAGCGAGGTGGGCTCCCTTAATATATCATGCCCACATACACAGCCCATCTATTTCCCTATAATCTTGCACACTAACACAGGCGATCCATTCCACTGTACTTCTCACTCTCCTGTTATGCTTCCCCCTCTTGCCTGGCATAAAGCCGGAGTCACACGAGCCTTTTTTCGAGCATTTTTTACGGGCAATTATGGTCTGGAAGCTTCAAAAATTACACTTTATCAGAATTCGGATGCCTAACATAATCTACCTTCACTGTCCTTCAGTCTAGTTACCGATACCAGTGCAAAAAAGTCCCAAAATAATACGAGAAAAAACTTGCTCGTGGAAAATTGACGGAAAAAGCGCTCGTGTGACAGCGGCTTTAACTGTCTGGTTGAGCTTCTCCCTCTTGCAATAAGTGTTCTTCTCTCTCCCTTCCTCCACTTACCATTCTCTGTTTCAGCCAATCTTCTAGAGAACTAACTTCCATACGCATTGCACTACCGACTAACTTTATTTAACTGTCTTGATAGCGTAATGCATAAGTGCGCGGAATTTCGGTGTGAGCATCCTAGGTTCGAGTCCTTGGAGTGCCACATGTATTTGTTGATTTCATTAATTGAGTTTAGAGGTGAAATTGGTTGGTGGAAACACATACTAATTAACTCCACTAAACGCTGCCCTTTTCTCGTTTATAATATACTTTCTTTCTCAAAACATTGAATTACTGAGTCAGTTAATTTCAGATAAGCTCCCATATCATTTTATTTCATCACAAAATGTATGGCACAGTTTTGTGAACTACCAATATTTGTTTATTTGTTAGGGAAAGTCTGCATAATAAGGGGGCGTTAGATTGAAGAGGGAACGTATTTAAGAGTGAATTAATGTTGGTAAAAACACTTGTAGATTATTTAAAATAAAATATTAGATATACATATACAACGTATAAAATACTTATATAATATGTAAGCTGTATAACTCCACTCAACACAACAAGAATTAAAATGTCATTTATAATATATATTATTAGTTACATGTTATGTACTGTAGATGTTAATTTATAAAGTTGCACTAAAACAGGACATTTCACGAAACACGTTCTTGGGATATACTTATGACACCTAGGGATAATTTGTCCCAGCATGTTTGACGTTGGCAACTCCCCGCTCTCACAACAACAACGGTGGGGGTAGAAGAGACGTGGCTGTGAACCTCCTCATAATGACGACAATTTCACGATGATCTGGCCTTTACAGTAGCCTCTACTTATGTCTATTTAACTATGTCATGTCTACAGAGTCTCTGGATAACGTTCAATTGATTATTAATAGTGTTATAAGTACAAGGTAGGGATTATTACGAATTAATGGGGACCCTCCCATTATTCTTAGCGATCGTGCTGCCATCTCTCGAACGCGCGGATCACTATTTTCAGATTTGTGGCGTCTCACTTTCCCCTCTATCCTTCTTTATTCTATGCCCTTGATCTTAGACATGGCCAATGGAATATGTATCTGGAAGTTGGTCAGTATCCGTTTATATGGTAAGATGAAATATCCTTGATTTATTACTTAGAGTATGTCTTACCCAATAGAAAATGTAATGCCATTAATTTCATGAAACCAATAACATAGTGCTGTGGAATGGGATAAATATGAATTATTCATACAATATTTTTACTATAATTTGAGGTCTTCATCCTTGCGTAGAATTAAAATAGTTTTATCGAGTGACCTTCGCAAACGTTATCTACATACCTATATAGTTCATGTCAACTATCTGATTTGAATCAATAATAACACGGGTATAATAAGGTACTCATCCATCAAAATTAACTGCTGCAATCATCTTCAAATAAAGTTTAAGGGGAGATGGTTCCCTTTTTGGGCGATTTTTACATGTATCCATTATTTTTCTAGTTTCCTTCCTAGATCTCCATCAAATTAAAAAAAAAAAACATCCATTGGATCTACCTTCTAGATTAATTTGTACATGTTTCGGTAGACAAATTTGCCGGCCGAAGGCCTGTTCTTCCAACATTACAGGCTCACTATCGTTCTCCAAGGAAAACATCGACACCTAAATAGCACGAAATGTCTAAATATTGACGAAGAAATGGGGCGAAAGGTCTTAAAATTGACTAACTAATGGGGCAAGCTTCTTAACATCTGAAAACTAATGGGGCTAAACATGAGGGAGAAAGTGGTCCAGAAACCCGGTCCATCCCCCCTTAACCAAAAGTCGCTCGATCATTTACTCGGTGCCACTTTTATAAACATAATACAAAATATTCAAGGTCAGAGGTTAGCATCACTTTTATGAGTAGTTTAACTCAAGAGGATTTTCATCAAACTTAGCAGGTATACCCAGTTTGCATAATATCATAGGCCAGGATACACCATCAAATTGTGTCCTTAAGGGGAGACGGACCGGTTAATGTTTTTCTTTGCTCTCTTAATTCGTGTATTCCTTTATTTCTTAGTGTTTTCACTAGACCTCCATCAAACTTAGAAAAACACCCCCTAGACTCCCCTTCAAGATAGATTTGTACATTTTTCGGTAGAAAAATGTCCCGGCCAGAGGCAGATTCCTCCTAAAATTACAGGCTCGCTATCGCTCGTCAGAAAAAATATCAACACCTAAATGGCACTAAGGGTCCTAATATTGACAAAGAAATGGGGTGAAAGGTCATAAAATCCTCAAACTAATGGAACCAACGTCTTAAAATCTCAAAACTAGTGGGGCTAAACATTAGGAAGAAGGGGGTCCAGAAAAACGGTTCGTCTCCCCTTAAATTGTGAGTATAATACATGTACTATCGTGTATGACTTGCCCATTGGCCAATTGTATGTCACTCTGAACCTTGCCGAACATTCGTTAAAAATACAGGCTTCGCTGGGTTGATTAAGGGGAGATATCCACTTGAGGGATTTTTTTCTTGACCCCTTTCTCCCTCATGTTTAGCCCCATTGCTTTTGATATTATAAAATGTTTGCCCCATTAGTTTAGCGATTTTAAGAACTTTCACCCCATATTAAGACCTTTCGTGCAATTCAGGTGTCGATTTTATCCTGGCGAGCGATAGCGAGCCTGAAATTTAAGAGGAACCGGCCTTCGGCCGGGACATTTTTCTACCGAAAAATGTACAAATTTATCTTGAAAGGGACTCAAGGGGGTGTAATTTTAAGCTTGATGGAGGTCTAGGGAACAAACTAAATAACTCCCCTTAACTAGAATATTTGAAGTAAAATGCATATTCAATAGCCTTTCTACCATTGAAATTATGTCCATGCAGTATCGTCTATGAGCAACATTTAAATTGGTAACTTATATTTACATTTATCACATATTTGTTTTTGTTTTCTGATTATTCTCGAATATATATATATATACATATATGTGTGTGTGTGTGTGTGTGTGTGTGTGTTACTCAGTTACTCAGTTACTTGTTCGTCAAGGGGAATCCACGCAATGCGAGCTAAGCTCATTATTATCGCGCCTCCTTAACTGGGAATGTATTGCGTGAAATGCATGTTAAGTGTTTTATGTACTGTTGGCATGGCTGTGGATGTGTGTGTAGTCTGTATTTAGCCAATTGGCGACATCGAAAACGAAGGCTTAGGGTGGATCTGTATGGTACCATTCTCACTATAGACGGTACCGTCTCGCCCGAAGGCTTAGGTAGCCATCAGCTTAGGTGAACCATATGATACCCATCTCGCCTTGTACCATTTTTGCCAACCCCAGATGGGACGTCACAACGTCGTCCACTTATTCCAGGTACCTATTTACAGCTAGGTGAACTGAGGCTAACACATGAAAGGAGACAAGCCCAATTTGTCTCCGCCCGGCCGGGATTGAACCCCCGACCCCTCGTGTGTGAGACGAGAGCTCTACCTACTAGGCTACGGTGTGTGTGTGTGTGTGTGTGTGTGTGTGTGTGTGTGTGTGTGTGTGTGTGTGTGTTATTTTAGATGGAAAGCCATTATGATTACTAATTTGACAAATATTATCTTATACATTTAAACACATACTGACGTAAATACACAGAGAAACACCTATTGCTGTTCACACACACACACACACACACACACACACACACACACACACACACACACACATTCTATACCTTTCCCTTCTCTCTCCATTTCCATTTCGCCTTGCCGTTCACCATATCCACGACTCCATCACCCTCCCTATATCAATTCCATTCAACTCTCACACCCCAGGCAGAGAGAGAGAGAGAGAGAGAGGGAGGAATAGAATGTGTGTGTGTGTGTGTGTGTGTGTGTGTGTGTGTGTGTGTGTGTGTTTATGAATGTATGTGTGTGTGTTGTGTGTGTGTTTATGAATGTATGTGTGTATGAGTGTGTGTGTGTGTGTGTATGAGTGTGTGTGTGTGTGTGTGTGTGTGTGTGTGTTTATGAATGTATGTGTGTGTGTGTGTGTGTGTGTGTGTGTGTGTGTGAGAGAGATCAAGGCCCAACTATTCATTTCTAAACTTCCCCGGGTATTTGGCACGAGAACCCCACAAACACGGACTCTGACTTCTATCCGATCAGACTCCAAACAAAAGTGACGATATAAGAGCAGAGCAAGGTTTCCTCTCCTATACAGGTTTTGCGAATATTCCACAAACGCAACACAAGCCTGGTCGACCGTCGGAGGGCAGGCTTAAGGGGGGTCACCGGACTTTTTGTTAGCTTTCTCTCCTTTTCTCTCTTTCCCTGGCTTGTATCCATCCGGCCCCATTCAGCCAACTGTTTTAAGACGTTTATCCCTATCCAGGTGGTGATTTCTTCCTGGCGAGCGATAGCGAGCCAGCATTGTATTGAGAGATCCGGCTTCCTCGGAGACATTTTTCTATCGAAAAATGCACAAATTTAGCTTGCTGTCAAAACAAAAATATATATATGCTGGCTCGCTACCGCTCGCCAGGAAAATATTGACACCTGGATGGGGGTAAACGTCTTAAAACAGTAGGCTGAATGGGACCGAATGGATGCAAGCCAAAGAGAGAGGGAGAGAAAGAGAAAACAGTGAGGTGGGCCCCCTCACAATACAGGGCTAACTAAATCCGCCAATTAGTGCGTATTTTCCGGCCTGAAAAAAAGGGTGAAGCGAACCATAAAGACTATTGGTGTGTGTGTGTCTCATTTTTCTATGGTTTTTGTCGGAAGTCGCACTGTTAGCAGAGATGGGGTTTTATGTCCTAATATCACATTGTGCACACGATAACGACATTTTTTTAGCAAGCGGGTGTTGTTTGGGGGCATCTGAGTGTCCTTTTAAGCTGAACTTTCCTTTGTCATACGCAACGCATATCGTACGGTAGGTCTAATATCTTGAATCACAGTTTTACAATATCATCTAACCTTATTAAGGGGAGATCTCCACTTGAGGGATTTTTTTCTTGACCCCTTTCTCCCTCATGCTTAGCCCCATTGTTTTTTCTAATTTTAAGACGTTTGCCCCATTATTTTGATGATTTTAAGGACTTTCAACCCATATCTGTCAATTTTAAGACCTTTCGTGCCATTTAGGTGTCGATTTTATCCTGGCGAGCGATAGCGAGCCTGTAATTTAAGAGGAACCGGCTTTCAGCCGGGACTTAATCTTGAAAGGGGGTCAAGGGGGTGTAATTTCAAGCTTGATGGAAGTCTAGGAAACACACTAAAAACCTCCCCTTAATGCGACGAAATTATTTAATTTCTTTAATCGACCGATATACTGTATGTTATTAAACTCGGCATCGGGAACTCCTTTCGTAAGCTATAGATGCGACTTATAGGTTTTCCTACAGTACAGATATATCAAAAGTATGTTTATTTTGATTTGTGATGTAAATCGAACGCATTACTTAGCTAGGGAGAGTTTTATGTATCCATTAGGTGCGTGGATCTAGTTTTATGTATCCATTAGGTGCATAGATCTAGTTTTATGTATCCATTAGGTGCATGGATCTAGTTTTATGTATCCATTAGGTGCATGGATCTAGTTGTTATGTATCCATTAGGTGCATGGATCTAGTTTTATGTATCCATTAGGTGCATGGATCTAGTTTTATGTATCCATTAGGTGTTAGGTGCATGGATCTAGTTTTATGTATCCATTAGGTGCATAGATCTAGTTTTATGTATCCATTAGGTGCATAGATCTAGTTTTATGTATCCATTAGGTGCATGGATCTAGTTTTATGTATCCATTAGGTGCATGGATCTAGTTTTATGTATCTATTAGGTGCATGGATCTAGTTATATGTATCCATTAGGTGCATGGATCTAGTTTTATGTATCTATTAGGTGCATGGATCTAGTTTTATGTATCTATTAGGTGCATGGATCTAGTTTTATGTATCTATTAGGTGCATGGATCTAGTTTTATGTATCCATTAGGTGCATGGATCTAGTTTTAACGGTATACGTGTCCATCCATCTCTTTGTGTAAATACATACTGTATATATTTGAATATTAACCCATTCTGTACCGCGACGTTTATTTTAACTTTATTCTGACTACTATTAGACGATTTTATTCAGTTTAAAAAGGGCCTCCAAAAATCAACAGGCTTCGAACTATCTCACCTAACCCTGTTTACTACCACAGATCCTTCTTAAACTGCCTATAATTGTCTAAATATAGCTATACTAAAATTAAAAAGACGTCGCCGGTACAGAAGGAGTTAATAACTACAATTATCGCCAAATTCATATCGTAGATTGATCGGAATAATCTATAAATACATCAACACTAGCCCCCCTCCCCCCAAAAAAAAAACCAAACAAACAAACTATTACTAGCCATAAAACAAGAGCCGTAAAAATGGAGCGGCTGCCGAGACGAGCCGCACCGGGGCAAAACATTAATTCTTGTAACTCACAACAACACGCCAGCTGCCTCCGACGTCCGACTTTGCACAAACACATTATGAGAGGAGAGAAAGGAAAATACAGGTTTTGTGTCTACTCGTAAGAAGCAGGTATTTGTGTGTCCAGCTTAGATGGGGCAGATCGTAGTTGTTAGTTCACATTGCATAAGCTAGCATAATTTTTAAATATTGTTTCTCCAACTGAGATAATGCAGTTCATACCTCTAGGAATGTTTGTCAAAATTGCATGTCTTAAGTGTTTGTATGCCCATCTGAATAAAAGTGTGTACCTATGGAAACATCAACATTGCGGGCGGGTGCCCAACCCCGAAAGGAGTTGAAATAGGGGAGCTATCCCCCCGCCAAAGGCGGCTTTCTAGGGCCTTTCCTAGATGATGCTGAGAGGATTGGGTTCTGGTCATGTGGTGATGGGCTGGTCTATCATAGTGAGAGCTGAGCGATCTCTGCCATACCCATAGCTTACTCTGACTGTTCCTTTTACTTATATATTTTCTAGTTCTCAAGTGACGGCGTCTCTTCCGTGGATTTACCTCCCTACTGCCAAACTAGAGGTTGACAGATTGGGAGCCAAAGCGTCACATTTTTCCTTTGCCCCTCAACTTTCCCTCCATAATTGCTGAGGGGCACAGGGTCTTGGGTGGGACTTTGATTTCCCGGGCGTTTCCGCACCCTCCTCAGCTACCCGTCTTGGAGTGGCTTTGGTCACCTGGGCATTAATAGTGGTAAGCAGGGAGGATTCTGTGGGGGCACTCGGTTAAGGCCTTGGCCTTGCTCGGGACCTTGGGGCTGCTCGGCCAGATAGCCTGGGGAACAGCAACAGCAACAAAAACCCCAATATTGCTCATCCAAGCATATCCTATACTATGCTAAGTTGATATAATTATATCCAATTTAGTAGAAGCAATTCGTACCTATTAATCAGCCTAGCAAATCTAACTTATTTCAAGCTTTTGTTTATCCAAAGCAAAGGCGTTTTATACTTATGGAAGCAAGCTATTTTACTCCACCTAGAGTAAGCTAAATTGATATATGTACAACCTAGACTAAGCCAAATAAATGTATATTTTATTTTGTTGTATATAATTGTCTGAAGAATCAGCTGATACCAATTGTAATACCGGTATTGGTCAAGCTAGTGTAACCTTCTCTAATATACTGTAACTTATTCCATGTCCATAGGAATGCAACAAATATGTACACTCGGTCAAAGAAGTATCTGCATCCCTATGCTGATAATCGGGTGTGTACAGCTCAGTAGGGTTGGTACCTCTGTCTGCAACTATATCAATGTGTCAGAGAAGATTGTCTCTGACACATGGATATAGTTGCAGGCAGAGGTGCCAAACCTATCAAGCTGTACACACCAGATGATCAGCGTAGGGGTGCAAATACTGTTTTGACCGCGTGTACATATAGTTGTAGCCCTATTCTGTGCACATTGGGAATCAATCAGAGAAAACCGCAATCCTATATTAAAATACATCGGCTATCTCTTGCATTTAGACGCCATATTAGGGCCGTAATCATCAAACAACGGAGTGAATATATATCTAAATACCTAACTCCATACAGGGTGCTTCAAAAATACCCTTTTATTTATTTCAGAATGAATAGACCTAGCAATGATAAATGTGTTTTACTACCTGACGGTTTTGGAAATATTTCATATTTACCGGGATATTACATTTTAGTTTAAATAGGAAAGTCTAGGTGTAGTTGATAACAACATGGGATATATATATATATATATATATATATCACATTTGTTTTTTTCTTTTCCAAGTTAACATAATTATTCAGCCTCTCATCTTAATGCACATGTATTTATATTTTCACTTGAACAAATTAAAATGATGCAGCTATTGTCTATAAAACCAATCCCACACTTCAGTACGTAGTTTCACCAATACTCCTTTGTACCTTCGTCAAAAGAGCTTCTGCCACAAATTAGTCTTTGTTTGCGGTTATCACTAGTCTCTTTGTATTTGCTGATAACGCACTCCGGGTATCTGTATTGGTATTGTCTGTTCCTTCGTTGTTAAATAGGATTGATTCATCATTACGTTTTCGGGCTTCTCTCCTATAATACTCCAACTTTGGGTGAGTGCTGATTATTAAACCATCGTGTTTTGCTTTCGGAAACTGTATTTCATCTGGTGGTCCCATAAGCAAGGAAACACTTATAATGGCGACAGATAGTTTACCGTCCGCTAGGAAATATCAGACTGTACTGTAGTTATTAGAATTAGTAGGAATGTGATTAGCGAGGTGGTGGTGGCAAGCCAGAAACATTTACTTAGTTCACCCTAAAGACCATCATTTCAATAAGGGTTGTTTCTTAATCCTTTCATAATCCAGCACTGACGTGTTCCTGTCAATTAGTTTCCTTTCTTCGAAATGCCATGTTTTCCATTTTCATCTCGTCCGTTTTCAGCGTCACCATTTGGAGATAAGTAATGGTGACCGGACATCTCAATCAGTAGACCATTTGGAGATAAGTAATGGTGACCGGACATCTCAATCAGTAGACCATTTCAACCAGTAGCTCTCAACCAGTACCAAATTAACCAATACGGTTGGGTTAGGTTAGGTTAGGTTAGGTTAGGTTAGGTTAGGTTATTACTATATTTTGGCACTGGTTTGGTTGGTCTTGGTTGATTTGGCACTGGTTGAGAGCTACTGGTTGAAATGGTCTAGTGGTTGAGATGTCCGGGAACCATAAGTAATATCCATACGAGATTGATGTTGTTGTGGTAGGACAAGACTTTTGAACACGACTGCTCAGCCTGCGAGAATCGGCCCTCGACCCAGAAATTGGTGTTGGAGAGAGAGGTGCCCGAAGCTCGTGTTGATGGTAATGGCGTCCCTCACTGCCACGGCACCAATTACCCAGTCATGATGGAGGTTCTAGAGCTTCTAGGAATTGCCAGGTGGGCGAGAGTGCTGGTTGAGGGGGTGAGGGGTGATTATCTACTGGTACCAGATGGAGCAGACTGAACAGATGGCAATAACAGTATACAGTATATCTAAAGTAGCTGACTCCTAATATTTAAACTAACTTCTTGATGTGCTGCTCGAATAGATTAATACTTGAGGGGGTTGAGATTAATGTTAAAATGTACACTTTTGGAGAAGATATGATATTTTATATTCGAATTGTTACATATTCAAAGCCCCTTTATGTAAATAAAGTACATAAAATATTGTCAGAAAGGGTATGTATTAATTAATAATTGTTCATTAGAAAATTTAGATATTTTGCCTCTTCGAATTGTATTTATTCGAAAACATGTTGAGCCTAGCCAATACTGTACATAGAATGGGCCATAAACAAGAGCATTCTTCGGGTATGCGAGGGAGCACTGACAACTTTGAGTCGGGATGGTATATTTTTGTTTTGACAGCAAGCTAAATGTGTACATTTTTCGATAGAAAAATGTCTACGGCGAAGCCGGATTTCTCCATACAATGCTGGCTCGCTGTCGCTCGCCAGGAAGAAATCGACACCTGGATGGGGATAAACGTCGTAAAACAATTGGCTGAATGGGGCCGAATGGATACAAGCCAGGGAAAGAGAGAAAAGGAGAGCAAGATAAAAAAAGACGGTGACCCCCCTTAAGACACAAATGAGGGGGTGGTGGGGGGGGGGGGTCAATCCATAATCCAGAGCAATATCTTGACCTTCTCTTAAGCTGCATACATAATTATGAAGTCACGATATTGATAAAATGGAATGAAAAGAAATATAAATGAACTTCCTTTAGTGAAATGCCTTAGTACTTCTTGATAAAACCCATAAAATCCCTGGTCTGACCTGTATTAGTCCAAGTGAAAATATCACAGCAGTAAACACAAGATTGGACAAATAGACCCAAACATTATTTTTTTTTTTTTTTTTTAAACTCGACCGTTTTTGGCTCTTCTTGAGCCTACTGTGACATCTTACTATTTGACAGAAAAACACGACGTAAACAACAAGCTTCCTTCCTTTGTTTGTGTGTTACATGAATTTAACTCACAAATACACAAATGTACAAAACACTGTATATATGACGGATGTATAAATACATAAGGTTTTCATGTGTTAAGATTGTTGACCTAATACAATGATGGTGTGATGGCTACTTGTATGATATCAAGGTATAGAAGGAAGATAGGAGAATACGGAAAATAAACTAGGAAGAGAATATAAGGGGAAGGAGACCTGTGTCGCAGCCTGATATCTCGAGGCGATTCAATTTAAGTCTTATCTCCAAGTGGCAGAGGGCAATGGGAGGATAGACGACAGGGCTCTGCTGGGCGCGTATTGCTGCAACTGTCTGGAATATGATCAGTTTGTCAAAGAGATAATAGAAGATTCTGTCACCACCTTCGATTGATCTTTATAATGCATATATTATATTCCACAGAATGGTAGGGTTTTCGTAGCCGTCTTTAGCATTGGTCGACTTCGAATACTTCAAAAAGGCTTATGTGGTTTGTCGCTGTGTTAAGCATTATTTATTTTCTTGCATTTTCACTGTATGTTCCAGCACTATGAGACAATAGGCAAAGCTGCCTGTAACAAGTGTCCTCCTCAAAGCTTACTTTGCATAACTATATTATATACAGTATATATATACAGTATATATGTATAGTGATATACTGTATATCGCCGAATAATGAAGGATACATATTGGTATGATGAACATCACTGGTTGACCTTTTATTATCTCCCCTGGGGCCTCCTATTTTGTAATAACACACTCTCCTAATTAACCTGACCTGGTATTGAGTAGCCTAGGGACACTATAGTAGACAGAGATTGGCCAACCTCTACTATATTTGCTGCCTCTGGTACCATTACCTCTCTCCATACGAAAAGTGGTCCAAGCTCATTACACATATGCAACAATATTGGTGCAGGATATATACAGTGGCTTGGTCTTTAGATACATATACTGTGTGAAACAAATATACTCTCCCCGTTTGTTTGGAATGTACGGCACCAAAACGACCTTTAATGATATCTGTTCTATATTACTACACTATCTCTAGAATGTCATTAATATTCAGAGATCGGATATATTTTCAAAGCTTTGATATGTTGTGGACCCATCAAATAGCTTAAGCGTTATTGTTGTGTATTTAGTTGCACGATTAGCTCACAACCAGCAGGCCCCGCGTTTGATAATGTGCTGGTGGAGATGCTTTGACAATCACTTCACAACCGCTCTCTCTCTGTATGTAGCAGGCATCAGGAACCTTGAGTAGCGGATATTTGCAACTCGGATTATAATCGATGGTAAATTATATCGAGTTCTAGTAAATTCACCTCAAAGAACTGGTGTTCAAAATAAGACATAAGGTATATTTGTTTATTTATTCCACTCAAAATGATTATCGTAGTTTCTATAATCAGCATTGACTATTACCTTTATCTAATCGATTATATAGGCATACGAAGGACAAGGGTTCAGAATGCCGAAAGTTGTCCATGTGGAATACTCATTGATGAAGGAGAATTATTCAGTCCTGAAATCGTGTCGATGCGGAGAGGGCCTCACCATTATGGAGTATCTAATATCTGTGAAATTAAAGCCTACACTAGGTGGCATTGAAATATAACTGACTATCTGTGTGTGTAGCGTTCTCTAACTCTTCTAAAATTAAGCTGTTTATTGTGTGTGTGCGTGCGTGCGTGTGTTTCTTTGTCTTGTTTTATTTTGTATACAATGATTAGGAGGTCTGTCGTTAGTATATAATGTTTATGTTTCAATGTCATTATGTTTATGACTTCATTTCATTAATTAATAGTCTGTATTTAGGCTTACCATGCAGTGTTT
>CM064579.1:44460611-44593111 GCA_032716605.1 Paralithodes platypus
AGTATTGTTCTTGCTGAAACAGGCAACAATGGCAATGCGTTTACATGAGTATTGTGATCATTGTTTTTTACAGGTCAACAAAAGTGAAACGAAAGTCTTAGTTTTCATAATTGTTTTTAAGTGGAAAGTGAAGAAGTACAAAACCTTCCAGTTTGGTAATGAATTTATATACAGTAGGTAGTTGAGGATTATGCTTATCATGGTACAATTTATATACAGTAGGTAGTTGAGGATTCTGCTTATCATGGTACAATTTATATACAGTAGGTAGTTGAGGATTATGCTTATCATGGTACAATTTATATACAGTAGGTAGTTGAGGATTCTGCTTATCATGGTACAATTTACAGTAGGTAGTTGAGATTCTGCTTATCATGGTACAATTTATATACAGTAGTTGAGGATTATGCTTATCATGGTACAATTTATATACAGTAGGTAGTTGAGGATTCTGCTTATCATGGTACAATGTTCAAATATAATGGTCTTTTTTCACGAAGCTACGAGCAAACATATTTCTCAAGCCAAAAATATCACCTTTGGATTACAAATAATCTAGACTTCCTGTAGACATCTGCTCAGACTTACATGACAAACTTATTCTACCTATATTTATCTATGGGGGTGAAGTTTTGGGTTTTGGGAACATTCACGATATAAATGTGAAATGTAAGTACTGCCTTAAAATAATGTTGAAGTTGCATAAATCTACCCTTACGTTTATGATACGTGCGGAGAGTGGTTCTTAAAGTCCATCATAAATCATCAAAATAATAATATAAAAGTGGTAATGGTGATGAAAATAACATATCAAATATTATACACATCCTTTTAGCGACCATACGTCCTTCCTAAGCTCTATATATTCGTCTAAATGCAGCTAGAATACAATACAATACAATACAATACAATACAATAGATGTTGCCGATACATAATGGGTTAATTCAAGATACAGGTGAAGCAAAGGAGTACGGAGCCAAAATGTAATATGTATTCTAGTGTCTAAGGGAAAAGGTAAACATAGGTTCTTCCTTTCAGTATACAAGATTAATTTAGAGCCAGATTATATTGAAAGGTGACCGGACAACTCAACCAGTAGCTCTCAACCAGTACCAAATCAACCAATACGGTTAGGTTAGGTTAGGTTAGTACTATATTTTGGCACTGGTTTGGTTGGTCTTGGTTGATTTGGCACTGGTTGAGAGCTACTGGTTGAAATGGTCTACTGGTTGAGATGTCCGGGAACCATATTAAGGGGAGATATCCACTTGAGGGTTTTTTTTCTGGACCCCTTTCTCCCTCATGTTTAGCCCCATTGCTTTTGATATTTTAAGACATTCGCACCATAATTAAGAACTTTCGCCCCATTTCTGTCAATTTTAAGATCTTTCATGCAATTTAGGTGTCGATGTTTTCCTGGTGACCGATAGCGAGCCTGTAATTTAAGAGGAACCGGCCTTTGGCCGGGAAATTTGTCTACCGAAAAATGTACACATTTATCTTGAAAGGGGGCCTAGAGGGTGACATTTTAAGCTTGATGGAGGTCTAGGGAACACACTAAAAACCTCCCCTTAAAGACAATCGTCATCGCATACTGAAGGAAGGCCGGTTCTTGTTCTAGAAACTGATGTAATTTACTTAGGGATGATGGAGAAGGGGGGAGAGGGGGAGAGGGGGAGATTAATTATTGATTCACGACAAACACTGGTGCCAGGTGTTGCACTCATGTTATCCCCTGCACCTACCCTCTCCTCTCTCTCTCTCACACGCTCACTCTCACCCTCTCGCTCTCTCACACGCTCACTCTCACCCTCTCTCTCTCTCTCTCTCTCTCTCTCTCTCTCTCTCTCTCTCTCTCTCTCTCTCTCTCTCTCTCTCTCTCTCTCGTCTTGAGGCCATGGAGTCCGTCTGGGCGTTGGTGGGGGGGAGGGGGGGGGGGGGGGCATCCAACCAGCCACCAGGACAACAAGTCATAAGTCCATGTTGATCTTAAGGGGGGTCATTGTTTTTTTGTTTTTGTTTTTTTATCTTTCTATCCTTTTTCTCTCTCTCTCCCTGGCTTGTATCCATTCGGCCCCATTCAGCCTACTGTTTTAAGAAGTTTACCCCCATCCAGGTGTCAATATTTTCCTGGCGAGCGGTAGCGGGCCAGCATATATATTTTTTTTTTTTTGACAGTAAGCTAAATTTGTACATTTTTCGATAGAAAAATGTCTCCGGCGAAGCCGGATTTCTCCAAATAATTCTGACTCGCTATCGCTCGCCAGGAACAAATCGACACCTGGATGAGTATAAACGTCTTAAAACAGTTGGCTGAATGGGGCCGAATGGATACAAGCCAGGGAAAGAGAGAAAAGGAGAGAAAGAAAAAAAAAACGGTGACCCCCCCTTAAAGCTACCTTCACCACCACCATACCCTTACTCTCCCCCTTCCACACTCTCTCTCTCTCTCTCTCTCTCTCTCTCTCTCTCTCTCTCTCTCTCTCTCTCTCTCTCTCTCTCTCTCTCTCTCTCTCTCTCCTTCTGTGCATTACTCCCCCTCCCTCTATCTCTCTCCTCCCCACTCCTCTCTCTTCCCCTTGCTATCCTATTATTCCGTACTCCTCCCATTTCTTTCTCTCTCACCCTTCCTTCCCTCACCGCCACCATTCTACTACCACCATTCTCTCTCTCTCTCTCTCTCTCTCTCTCTCTCTCTCTCTCTCTCTCTCTCTCTCTCTCTCTCTCTCTCTCTCTCCCTCTCCCATTACATACCTCTCTCTCCTTTCTCCTCTCTTGTCTTGGTCTCCTACTAACGTCCTCCCTTTAGACACTCGGGCATGTCGAAAAAAGTTATGCATGTCATTTTGAAACTGAGTCATGTCCTTCTCTTCGCCTTGTTGTATCCCCTAGATATTATGTATGGTCTTGGAATAGTTTACCAAGGGAGGTGGTCGACAGTAATTCAATTAATGTGTTTAAGGAGGGTCACCGCTTTTTTTTTTATCTTTCTTTCCTTTTCTCTCTTTCCTTGGCTTGTATCCATTCGGCCCCATTCAGCCAATTGTTTTAAGACGTTTATCCCCATCCAGGTGACGATTTCTTCCTGGCGGGCGATAGCAAGCCACCATTGTATGGAGAAATCCGGCTTCGCCGGAGAAATTTTTCTATCGAAAAATGTACAAATTTAGCTTGCTGTCAAAACAAAAATATATACCGTATATGCTGATGCCTGGATGGGGGTAAACGTCTTCAAACAGTAGGCTGAATGGGGCCGAATGGATACAAACCAAAGCGAGGGAGAGAAAAGGGAAAAAAGCGAGGTGGGGTGCCTTAAGAAAAGACTGGACGATCATCTGATGAAAATTGGATTAATATGAATTAATAAGTAGGCATGTGTAATTTTCTTTTCAAACTAATTTCTTTCTATACAAACTTTCCTTGTGGGCATTTCCTGACCCATAAGGTTACACTTCATCCTATTTTTCTGGTACAGCATTTTAGCCGGAGGGTGGGGAGAGAGCCTTATTCTTTACTGACCTATTCTTCCACTATAGACTGTCCCTGTCTAGTAGTATTAAGGCCTAGTTGGGACCGCAAGGTCTGTGTGGTCTGAGTATCTGTAAATCTGTCTCTCTCTCTCTCTCTCTCTCTCTCTCTCTCTCTCTCTCTCTCTCTCTCTCTCTCTCTCTGAACATAGTTAATCTGACTCGAGCATTAGCACTATATAATTCACAGCCTTTGTGATGCGGGTGTTTGTCGATTGTATGCGAGTGTTATTTGCCTGCGGGTATGAGCGTAGTGCAGGTGTGTGTACTCGTGTGCATGTTTCCGTGTGTAGATTAGATGTGTATATTTGTGTGTGTCGATTAAGAGCTTGAAGCTGAGTGTCACTTGTACCATTTGTAGTAAACGTGTGCATAGAACTGCGAGTGAACGCTAGCAGTTGTGATATATACAGTATATTTGTGTTAGGATTTGTGTTTACGTGCAATGGGTGAAATGGCCTTCTATGTGTGTGTTCATGCTTGTGTGTGTGAGAGAGAGAGATATACAGTGTGCTTGCGTGTGTGTGTGTGTTTCGCATACTTGTGTGTGCTTTGGGAGTGCAGGACGTGTGTGTGTCTAAGAGGAGTGTGTATGTAAAAGGAGGTTGTGTGTGTGTGTATTGTAAGAAGTTGTGTGTGTGTGTGTGTTGTAAGAAGTTGTGTGTTGTATGAAGTTGTGTGTGTGTGTTGTAAGAAGTTGTGTGTGTGTGTTGTATGAAGTTGTGTGTGTGTGTGTGTGTGTTGTAAGAAGTTGTGTGTGTGTGTGTGTTGTAAGAAGTTGTGTGTGTGTGGTGTGAATGTTATACATGTACGCTCCTGAGACAATGGAGGTATGAAGTTGAATGACCTTGGCCTCATGTAAGTGTATCAAATATCAAGGGAATATATTCAGTTATGAGTTTATCCAGTTAGGCGTCAAGAAATGGTTTTGGAGTGTTTGTGTGAATGATTGATTGTTTACTTCCTTTGTGTGTGTTTGTGTGAATGATTGATTGTTTACTTCCTTTGTGTGTGTTTGTGTGAATGATTGATTGTTTACTTCCTGTGTGTGTGTTTGTGTGAATGATTGATTGTTTACTTCCTTTGTGTGTGTGTTTGTGTGAATGATTGATTGTTTACTTCCTTTGTGTGTGTTTGTGTGAATGATTGATTGTTTACTTCCTGTGTGTGTGTTTGTGTGAATTATTGATTGTTTACTTCCTGTGTGTGTGTGTGTGTGTGAATGATTGATTGTTTACTTCCTTTGTGTGTGTTTGTGTGAATGATTGATTGTTTACTTCCTTTGTGTGTGTTTGTGTGAATGATTGATTGTTTACTTCCTTTGTGTGTGTTTGTGTGAATGATTGATTGTTTACTTCCTTTGTGTGTGTTTGTGTGAATGATTGATTGTTTACTTCCTTTGTGTGTGTTTGTGTGAATGATTGATTGTTTACTTCCTGTGTGTGTGTGTTTGTGTGAATGATTGATTGTTTACTTCCTGTGTGTGTGTGTTTGTGTGAATTATTGATTGTTTACTTCCTGTGTGTGGGTGTGTTTGTGTGAATGATTGATTGTTTACTTCCTGTGTGTGGGTGTGTGTGTGTTTGTGTGAGTGATTGATTGTTTACTTCCTGTGTGTGGGTGTGTGTGTGTGTGTGAATGATTGATTGATTGTTTACTTCCTGTGTGTGTGTTTGTGTGAATGATTGATTGTTTACTTCCTGTGTGTGGGTGTGTGTGTGTGTGAATGATTGATTGTTTACTTCCTGTGTGTGTGTGTTTGTGTGAATGATTGATTGTTTACTTCCTGGGTGTGTGTGTGTGTGTGTGAATGATTGATTGTTTACTTCCTGTGTGTGTGTGTGTGTGTATGTGTGAATGATTGATTGTTTACTTCCTGTGTGTGTGTGTGTGTGTGAATGATTGATTGTTTACTTCCTGTGTGTGTTTGTGTGAATTATTGATTGTTTACTTCCTGTGTGTGTGTGTGTTTGTGTGAATGATTGATTGTTTACTTCCTGTGTGTGTGTGTGTGTGTGTGTTTGTGTGAATGATTGATTGTTTACTTCCTGTGTGCGGGTGGATGGATGATGGTCTGGTTCAGTGTGTGTTATGTTTATCTGTGTGTGTGTGTGTGTGTGTGTGTACTGTGCTCGTTTGTAATAGAGAAAGAAAGTGAAAATATATATATATATATATATATATATATATATATATATATATATATATATATATATATATATATATATATATATACACAGTATATTTGTCTACCGAAATATATACAAATACATCTAGAAAGATGAATCTTGGGGATCTTTATTTAAAGTTTGATGGATCTAGAGATGAAACTGAAACAATAATATATAAATGAAATAATCGACAATATAATTAACCTTTCCCCTTAAGTGTGTTTGGAGTTAGCCGTGCATATATTTGTGCAAGTGGCTCATTGGTTATTAGTTCATTTCATTCATTCCATTCTCACAGCTATACATATAACTTACAGTGGCAATTAGTATTTAGCTATTAACATGGCATGAATATGTAAGAGACCAGGCTGCTAGTAATTACCTGCTCCTGCATAAGTAAAATTAGTCCAATATGTCTGATGGATTCTCAATTAATTTGAATGAGTATTTTATTTTTGATGATGCACAAATATAACTTAGTATTACAGTAATCAATATCAACTTATTTTCGTTGATTTATTTTCATTATTTATAATTGAGCTTTCCTTATGAAGCAGTACAAGATTCCAAATGAAATGCACTTTCATAGACAACTATAAAACTAATAATTTAGTAATCTAATTACTTGGAAAGAGTGTAAGTTTAATCATGAATGTGACTCAGAATATTTTAAATCTTATAGTATCTAGCTCTATATTTCCATAGATAATTACTAATTAATAACTATGTAATTAAAATATCTTTCAATCTGTATATATATATATATATATATATATATATATATATATATATATATATATATATATATATATATATATATATATATATATATATATATATATATTAATTGCAGAATTTACACCAAGGAAGTAGCATTAGAACTACATGAAACAGGACTCTAACAATTAATGTGTAATTCCAGAGAACTACCGCACAGCCAGACCCTTGAATACATAGATAATTAATGTTAATAACACTGAATAGCTTAAAGGGCTTTATAGAAACATTTACATTAGCTATCCTGCCTTATTTTCCTCCATACATAGATGTCGTATACTGTACATTGATAAATAACTACCTAAACTATAGCAACGTGCATGCAATAATGGGTAAATCGAATATACGGCACCATGGATGTTGTCATAGGCCCTTTATATTATTCTAACTACCAAGACCAACATCAATTAATCGGTTATTGATCCTAAAGTCGGCATCATGATTCTATTTATTAGTTTGTTCATATTAAATTTCATGTGACGTGTTTTTCTCAGGCAGAAATTCGTACTGCCCTCTATGGAATGTGACAAATACTAGAGCGGGGTAAGTGCAATCAATGGGTGTTTAGGAGACTGATGTTCGCACAAAATCAGTATTACAATTAACCTTATCTCACGAGTACAGTATTCCTTTCCACAATGTCAGTTTACTTGAATTAAGATTCGTATTGCGAGTGTCTTACTAACACAGCACAATAATTATATTCGTACTGATTTTGTTCTATCTCTTATATATATATATATAATTATATATGTGTGTGTGTATAATATTATATATTATATATATACCGGTATTTTTTTTTTTTTTTTCCAACTCTCAACATATGCGTTCTCTTTTAGTAATTATATACTAAGCACTTGATGTCTTTACATTTATCTTAAAACTTTGATTGTTGTACGTCATAAACCTCTATTAATATATAATGTGTTCAATGAGTCAACAACGTCTCCCAGGGCTCTTAGTAAAGAGTTGTATAACGGAGAGAGAGAGAGAGAGAGAGAGAGAGAGAGAGAGAGAGAGAGAGAGAGAGAGAGAGAGAGAGAGAGAGATGTGATATGTGATAATCTAGTTGCGTGGGCAGTTAAGTCAAATTATAAAAACAAGAAATACCAGGAAGGGGGAGTCTTTATTTTGAACTTAGTTAAGACATGCATTTGTATTAGCTCGTTCAAACCAATGAAAACGACATCTCGAAAACAATTTTACTCAGTTAATGAAGGAAACCTCTCAATGAAGCAGATATAACACCGATTAGCCAAGGCAATGATGTGCATAGCCAACTGTATACAGATTTAGAGTTTAATACCTGTAATGCCTTCAAACCGACAATACTACTGAGTTAAAGAAACCTCGCTCTTAATGAAAGGACCTAAAGCAAGGCTACTGAGACCAAGACGAGCCTCAGGTGCCGTCGCTAATGAATTCTGAATCACCTGATAATTATTCTGCGAGAGGGGAACCCGGGGGACGAGGTAGGAGACGTGAGTGAGAGGGTGCAGGGGGTACAGCGACGTAACCACACGCTTCCCAGGTTGTTTGTCTTGCATACATAATGAGTATGTAGTTTAGACAATCCGCTTGATCCCGAAATTGCACGAGTTAGTACAGTCGCGCTAATAAGTGATGTCTCGGCACTAAGTATGTTTTGATCAATAATTGGTATCAGGAATATCTAAGCTTCAATTTTTCATATCGAGTGGAATATACAAAAAAAAATCCCGTAAGTGATCATGAGCGTACGCTTACGATGTTGGTCTCTAAACACTGGGCGGTTGATTTGAACAGCTGACTCTAAGGTTCAAAGAATGCCATTACTGTACAAGGTATATCGTCAATGATTCCGGGGCCACTACTAAATATTAGGTTTTCCGGGACTCAAACCTATAATTTGCCCAACACATTTTGCGAAATTTGGTTCATAATTGTGTGAGATATCTTGTTAACAGACAAACCAACAGACAGAGGGACAAACAAACGGAGGCAAAAATATAACCTCCGTCCAACTCCGCTGGCATAGGTAATAATGAGACATAGCTTGGATACCGGCTGCTTAATGAGTGTAAGACGTAAATTCCTCTGTGAATCTGCTGCGTGGTTATGTATGTATGTATGTATGTATGTATGTACTCAGGCCAAATCCCCACTGTTCCTATTTTTTTTTGGGTGGGGGGGGGGGAGGGGGGGAGCCTACTCAAGACAGAGCCAGAATAGGGACAACACGACAGAAAACAATGAACACACAAAAACAAAATACAATTCACACACATCTAGGTCATCTGCGTGGTTATATTTAGAACTTATGTCAGAACAGCTAAACAAATTTAGGGATGATTTTTGTTTTATATATATGCCTTCCTACATTATCCATACGAAGAAACGTTGCATCCCTTGCATTATTCTACAGATATTTTCACAGCAATTGTTCCGAGGAACTTGCTTCAATTGTGCCGCCTCTCCACATCTTTCCCCGTAGAACTAGGGCAGCTGAGAGCACTCCATGAATTTACACTTTCTCCTCCACAATGCAGAACTTCTGCTTATCAGAATTCATTTATCCCCAGAGCTACTACTCTTTGGAATTCACTTCCCTCGAATTGCTTTCCACAAACTTACAATCTACAAATGTTTAAATCCAGTTGTTACAAACATTTTATGAATGGAGGATGCCTTTAGGCACATGGACCTTTTGTTTTATCTGTGGTTTTCCTTCCTCCGTTCATTGTCTCTTAAAAAAAAAAAAAAAAAAAAAAAAGTATAAACACATTATTTTAATTACATAAATACAAGTGCGTACAAATAAAAATAGTTCCAGCCTCATCACGATTAGGATAGTTCATTATACGCGAATTTATTATACGGATGATATACTGTATATATTGAAATATATCTTTAGCAAGCAGGTGCAAGATCAATTACCAACTGGAAAGATTATCATTTATCTGTAAGAAGAAATGCCATCTACATGAAAGTAGAAGCCGTTTCTATAATTCGGTCCCTAGTGCGATGTAACTCCTGACTCACGGTTTTGGGAGTAAAAACCTTATAAATCAGCCGCATCCTGTCCCCAGCGAGACGTCTCAGCTCACACGACGCTGCTCGAAGATCGATCAGGCCTTGGGGAAAGGTTGAGGGAGCAGTGCTAGTCGGGGTCGGATTGAGAGGCCAGTTGGTTAAGGGAGCCCACCTCGCTTTTTTTTTTCTCTCTCTCTCTTCCTCTCTCTTTGGCTTGTATCCATCCGGCCCCATTCAGCCTACTGTTTTAAGACGTTTACCCCCATCCAGGTGTCAATATTTTCCTGGCGAGCGGTAGTGAGCCAGCATATATTTTTTTTTTACAGCAAGCTAAATTTGTACATTTTTCGATAGAAAAATTTCTCCGGCGAAGCCGGATATCTCCATACAATGATAGCTCACTATCGCTCGCCAGGAAGAAATCGACACCTACTGTAGATGGGGATAAACGTCTTAAAACAGTTAGCTGAATGGAGGCGAATGGATACAAGCCAGAGAAAGAGAGAAAAGGAGAGAAAGAGAAAAAAAGCAGGTGATCCCCCTTAAATTGTATCGTTGGGGATGGAGTTGATGGTGATGGTGAATAGGTGGATTGAAAGTTAGGAGTGAAGTTGATGGAGATCTAAGGGGTTGAAGTGAAGGGTTGGGGTGCAACTGATGTGTTAGAAAATACCAAGCAAGATGTACACTCGGATACCATAATATCTAGCCCACTCATAAGAAGTTGTGGACCCCCCCCCCCCCCCCCCCGTACCCCCTACCGTTTTTCGTTATGCAATTATAGTTATCTGAATTTATTTTTGGATATAACTTGCTTTTCAATAAATAGTATATATATTTTTGTAGTTGATTTATAGAACATTATGTTCATAAAGTTGTTTTCAGAGATACACTTCCCTAGTTAGAACTAGGTGACGTCCAGGAATGTGTACGAGTGGCCTAGAGACTATGGTATCCGAGTGTACAGTATGACGACTAATTGAGACTAGATGGAAGGGTTCATAATTATGTGAAAGAATTTGAGTGTGGAATGGGTGCATGTGCAGGAGTGAGTGAGCATGAGAGAGCGAATTAAGGTGTTTGTTATGAATATTAGGTGGGAGGAGAATATTAAGGAGTTTGGATCTGTGGGTTCGAGAATTCTGTTGGTAAGAATGACAATAGGAATACAGACACGGGCGTGTGTGTGTGTGTGTGTGTGTGTGTGTGTGTGTGTGTGTGTGTGTGTGTGTGTGTGTGTGTGTGTGTGTGTGTGTGTGTGTGTGCGCACTGACAAGGTAAAGCGATGAGAGTGAAAGAGAAATTTTGGGTAAATATAGAAGCATGCCTGGAATTGGATAGGTTTGAAAAGAGTGAGGGAATGATTCTGACTGGAGATATGAATGCGAGGAAGAGTGATAGAAAAGTAGATGGGAGGGTGGGATCTACAGTCAGAGTTAGATGGAAATGATAGTGCAGTTATTGTGGACGTATGCGTGGGGTAATGGTGGAGGAGCGAAAGGACTTGATTGTTTATGTGTGTACTGATGATCGAATGAGGACGTCAGTGTTAAATGCAAAGGGTGTACATAGGAGTTGGAGGGGGGTCTTGTCTAATTCCTTTTTGTGTAGTAGCAAAGATAAGAGTGCAGAACAAATTGATGAGGACGGGTAGAGTATTGAAAGTAAGTTTCTGGAAGGTCATTCCATTCTAGACATCCCGCATTTGACCAAATTATTTACTTAGGTCTGTTCGTGGTTTAGGTATAACTGTCCAGTGTCCCCCTATAAAAGGGGAGAGAGGAGTGTGTGGTAACTAAAGGGGAATATATTTGTTTCTTATGCATAGTTGGCAAGATAAATTATTATATTGTAGGGTATATTTTTTGTATGTATTTGATGAAGGAGAAAAGAGGCAAAGCAGCCTGTAACAAGTGTCTCTCTCTATTTTGAAAGAGCGACAGAGCAAAACAAAACAAAATGCTTGTGTATCTAAAAGAACTAGGGGGTGCTTGTTTAGTGTAGTGAAATGAATAGGAGGAGGAGGTGTTTGTGAGAGCTAACTGGATTACTCTCTGAGTAGGTGAGCCACAAACAAAAACAGAGAGGGAGGCCAGACAAAATAAACTTGGGTTGCAGCAATTCCTTATCACATACCTATGAGGCCTCCCCTGGCCTGCTCTATCGGTGTCTATAATCTCCTCAGTTATCGAGCAGGTGAGAGAGATAACAGAGCAATAGGCTGGTGAGGAGCAGGGCGAGTTTAGGAAGGAAAGAGTTAGATTATTTGTTCAACTTTGTTTAATAATTACCTTATCTTTTAGTACTGATATACTCGTATATACAGTATTTCTGACATACTTTAGCATACTACCATATGGTGTTAGTCTTGCTGAATAAATAAATATGACTCCATGTTTCTCCCTGCTAGGCAAACTATTTTGTCTCTGTCTTTCCTCTAACATCTTTCCTTCTTGCTGGAAGTTTGCCCTCATTTAACCTGTCCGACAGAGGGGTAACCGCTCTCAATCCTCCATTTGTTGTCCAATTGCTCTCATTTTCAATTGCTCTCATCTCTAAATTGATTTAATCTATTCTTAATTCAAAATTTCTTAAGCATTTGTGAGCATTGGACGTAAGACCGTAACGGCACTTCCTGTGGAGCCCTTGGTCTTTTAGTTAATGTTATGCATGTACAGTATGAATGTATTCCATTAATCTTCTTTCAGATCGCCAGTACGGTATGGTTTCCATAAATTACGCTCTACTGGTGATCTCCTTTCTTATCCGATTATATCTTGGTCATCCTCCTTTCGGGACATTGGTGAGACCTATTCTACTGCGCAAGACATATCAAAGCCTTCGATAGAGTCTGGCACAAATCATATATTTCCAAACTTTTCTCCTTCGGCTTCTATTCCTCGACCTGTGCCTTTATCTCTAATTTCGTTACTGGCCGTTCTATAGCTGAGGTCGCTCACTTCCTCAATCTATCAACTCCGGTGTTCCTCAGAGCTTTGTCCTATCTCCAGTTCTATTTATAATATTTATTAATGATCTTCTCAACTGTACCTCCAGTCTTATCCATTCATATGCTGACGACTCTACCTTACACTATTCATTGTATTCAACTACTTTCCTATAACGTCCCACAATGCAATCCCTCCAAAACTAACGTGTTGGGGCCATAGCATGCCTATCTTCTGATCTGTCAACTATTTCCGATTGAGGCCGAGAAAACGTTACTTTCATTGCTTCCAAAACCCAATTTCTCCCTCTATCTACCAGTTACAATCTTCCACACGACTATCCCTTCCTCTTCAACAACACACAAATCAACCCTTCGTCTTTGCTCATTATTATTAGTGTCTCTTTTTCTTCTGATCTTTCTTGGAAAGTCCACATCACGACTCTTGCTAAAAACAGCTTCCCGGAAGTTGGGTGGGCTTTCTGTAACCCGACATAGATTCTTGTTCTGTACATGAGCTTCACAGTGCGCCCATGTATCGAGTACTGTTCACAAAGGAGTACAAAGGAGTACAAAGGAAATCAAGCAACAACAGATCTAGTGACCCTTCTAGGTTGCTTGTCCTCCAAAACACTGAGGATCAAGTGTCCAAACAGTGGTTTAGAGTGGGTAAGGGAACATTGGAAAGGGAACTACTGCCCTGCCACTAACGTGGCAGGACTAGGAAGTTAGTAGGGACATATGGGTTAGTAACTGAGGGGAGGATAAAGTTATTCATTTACAAACGCAGTCAGTCGCGGGTTTGATGCGAGATATTTGTCTAGGCGGAATTTAAATGAATCAACGGTGCTGCAGTCTATAACGTCTCGGGGAAGCCCATTCCACAAGTTGACAACTCGATTGAAGAAGAAATTCTTAGATTCGTGCGAGTTAAAAGATTTACCAATAATTTTGCAACCGTTTCCCCGCGTGTAATTAGATTGGTCGATAGTGAAGTACTTACTACAGTTCATATTGTCGATGCCTTTGATGATTTTGAACACTTGAATTAAGTCGCCTCTTAATCTGCGCTGGGTTAAAGGAAATAGATTTAATTCTCTAAGACGCTCTTCGTATGGTTTGTTCTTTAGGCTAGGTATCATTTTGGTAACTCTACGTTGAACTCGTTCTAGCTTGTTTATATCCTCCCCACAAGTGTGGGGAGGTTCCACTCATACCACACTTCTCGAAAGGATACAGCCCCACTATACATATTATTATGCTCGAATGTATTTTTCCATGAAGACACTTGTGAATATGAGTGGATTAGACTGATACGTATTTAATATATAATTACCGTCCCCACAGTCCTGTTCTCCAGCTCTCACAACCCTCCCCTCGTAAATAGTTGCAAAGTGTTTCTGTTTTCATTACTGATCGGAAAAACCATTAAAGTTCAACCGCAACAATTCTCGTTTGTTTCACCCGCCTGGTCTGTGTCTCACACTCCCACCATAGTCGCTTCAAGGGAGCCCACATCGCTTTTTTTCTCTTTCTCTCCCTCTCTCTTTGGCTTGTATCCATTCGGGCCCATTCAGCCTACTATTCTAAGACGTTTACCCCCATCCAAGTGTCAATATTTTCCTGGCGAGCGGTAGCGAGCCAGCATATATATATATTTTTGTTTTTGACAGCAAGCTAAATTTGTACATTTTTCGATAGAAAAATTTCTCCGGCGAAGCCGGGTTTCTCCATACAATGCTAACTCGCTATCGCTCGCCAGGAAGAAATCGATACCTGGATGGGGTTAAACGTCTTAAAACAGTAGGCTGAATGGGGCCGAATGGATACAAGCCACCCGCCTGGTCTTTGTCTCACACTTCCACCGTAGCCGCTTTAACCCTTTGAGTACCAGCGACGACGTGTGTTGTAGTTTATTCTGGCTATATTTAGACGATATTGTGCCGCTTACGAAGGATCTGTGGTAGTTACAGGGGTAGGTTGAGATACTTTGAAGCCTTATTTTGGTAGAGGTCTTTCCTAAGCTTAATAAACTCGTCTATTAATTGCCAGAATATGATGAAAAGGACGTCCCTGGCTCTCACTGTGTTAACCCCATCTGTACCGGTGACGTCCTTTTAACTTTATTCTGGCTACTATTAGACGATTGTATTCAGCTTGAGAAGGACGTATATCAACTATATGGCCACAGAATATCTCCATTAATCGTTTTAGCTGCCATTTATGCCACAAATGTAATAGAATCTCTCTCTCTATCTCTATCTATCTATCTCTCTCTCTCTCTCTCACACTCGCTGTCTCTCTCTCTCTCTCGCTCTCTCCCCCCCTCTCTCTCTCATCTCTCTCTCTCTCTCCTCTCCTCTCTCTCTCTCTCTCTCTCTCTCTCTCTCTCTCTCTCTCTCTCTCTCTCTCTCTCTCTCTCTCTCTATTAAGAGGCGACTTAATTCAAGTGTTCAAAATCATCAAAGGCATCGACAATATGAACTGTAGTAAGTACTTCACTATCGACCAATCTAATACACGCTGTAAACGGTTGCAAAATTATTGGTAAATCTTTTAACTCGCACGAATCTAAGAATTTTCTTCAATCGAGTTGTCAACTTGTGGAATGGGCTTCCCCGAGACGTTATAGACTGCAGCACCGTTGATTCATTTAAATTCCGCCTAGACAAATATCTCGCATCAAACCCGCGACTGACTGCGTTTGTAAATGAATAACTTTATCCTCCCCTCAGTACTAAACCCATATGTCCCCTACTAACTTCCTAGTCCTGCCACGTTAGTGGATGGGCAGTAGTTCCCTTTCCAATGTTCCCTTACCCACTCTAAACCACTGTTTGGGGACACTTGATCCTTCAGCCCTGTTTTGGAGGACAAGCAACCTAGAAGGTCACTAGACTGTGACCTGTTGTTGCTTGATTTCCTTTGTATCCTTTGTACTTGTACTCTCTTCTCTCTCTCTCTCTCTCTCTATCTATCTAATCTATCTATATATCTATCGATCTATATTCATATCTGATCTATCTATCTATCTATCTATCTATCTATATATCTATCTATCTATCTCTCTATCTATCTATCTATCTATCTATCTATCTATCTATCTATCTATCTATCTATCTATCTATCTATCTATCTATCTATCTATCTATCTATCTATCTATCTATCTATCTATCTATCTATCTATCTATCTATCTATCTATCTATCTATCTAATCTATCTATCTATCTATCTATCTATCTATCTATCTATCTATCTATCTATCTATCTATCTATCTATCATCATATCCATCTATTTATCTACTATATCTATCTATCTATCTATCTATCTATCTATCTATCTATCTATCTATCTATCTATCTATCTATCTATCTATCTATATCTATCTATCTATCTATCTATCTATCTATCTATCTATCTATCTATCTATCTATCTATCTATCTATTCTATCTATCTATCTATCTATCTATCTATCTATCTATCTATCTATCTATCTTCTATATCTATCTATCTATCTATCTATCTATCTATCTATCTATCTATCTATCTATCTATCTATCTATCTATCTATCTATCTATATATCTATCTATCTATCTATCTATCTATCTATCTATCTATCTATCTATCTATCTTCTATCTATTTATCTATCGAGCTACATCTATTTCTATCTATCTATTTCTATCTATCTATCTATCTATCTATATCTATCTATCTATCTATCTATCTATCTATCTATCTCTATCTATCTATCTATCTATATCTATCTATCTATCTATCTATCTATCTATCTATCTATCTATCTATCTATCATCTATCTAATTTCTATCTATCTATCTATCTATCTATCTATCTATCTATCTATCTATCGATCTATCTATCTATCTATCTATCTATCTATCTATCTATCTATCTATCTATCTATCTATCTATCTATCTATCTATCTATCTATCTATCTATTCATCATACTATCTATCTATCTATCTATTCATCTATCTATCTATCTATCTATCTATCTATCTATCTATCTATCTATCTATCTATCTATCTATCTATCTATCTATCTATCTATCTATCTATCTATCTATCTATCTATCTATCTATCTATCTATCTATCTATCTATCTATCTACAGGGTGTTAAATCAAGTGCTCGAAGTTTCTTTCACTCTCGTTAACACAGGCTTGGGCAGGGCGCACCTGAGACTGGCGTACACTTTGCATTATCCCAGGTGTGTTTGTTACTTCCCTGGAGGTATCATGTTCTCGGTGCCACAGTACCTTGGGATAACATATCTTATCCTAAGGTATTGTTCGTATGGCTCTACTGGATATATCATTTACACCCCGTAGCATTTCCGGTTTATTTATCACTAGACAATGACAGTTGTAAAATGTGTAACATCTCAGTAGGTATGTAAACTATCATATAGCAATTTAAATATAATATGCTAGATCTAGTTATTCTGAATGTTATGAAAGGTATTTCAGTAAGACCCTCTTTCGTAAGAGATCGGCAAAAATGCTTCAATAAATCTTTCCTTCATCTTATGACTTAAACTGCTTTAAACTTCGTGTGTCCATTCATTCTGACCCCAACGTCCCTTGAATTTGGTTCTCTGTCACTCTTTTGGCTTTGGAGGAGACACTCGTCACAGGCAGCCTGCCTTTTGTCTCCTTTACACACATAGAAACAAATATATATTATACATATATAGTAAATACTGTAGTAGATAAAGTATGATAGTGATATATTGTAATAATAATGATAACTATTTGTCAACAGCCTGCTAAGCAAAAACCTTCACAAGGCTGGAGTGGTATAGTATAGTTGATATATAGTAGTATAGTGATGTATAGTGACAGAGGTGTATATAGTGTATATAATAATATAGTGATATATAGTAGCATAGTGATATATAATAGTATAGTGATAATTATATAGTAGTAGTGATACATTGACACTTGAATAATTGGTTTCGTAGGAGCAAACCCGGAAATACATGTCTGATAAAACGGTCCTGCGAAACTGCCGCCGGAGTGAGGGAAGGCCTTTGGAAACCTGTCCCTCTACTCCCGGCACACATCACCCCGACATGAAGGCCTCGTAAATAAACCCAAACACAAGAGAGAGAAATTCGAAATCCAAACAGCCATTACAACCCCTCCATGAATTTCGAGCCTCCTCCCTTTCCCTCGGAGGGGGCTACAGAAAGGACACGCGTCACCCTAACTCTCCTGGTTCAATACAGTCAAACAGACTCGAAAAATTGGGCCCATAAGTCGGAAGAGAGGCTGGTGGGAGGGCGGACGGCGGCTGATGTTTTGGAGCGCACAGTCTAGGATGTATTCTTGGCGTTAACATATTTTAACACTGCAGAACCTTTTTGTGGTCTTCATATTCTACTCTGTCCTTATCAGACATTTGTTTTCTTGTAACTGAAATGCATGTTATGAGAGATTCAGTAATATAAACATAAGCATATTACTTTCTATTTTATTTTTGCTAACACTAGGCCAAAAGAAACCGCTAAGGAAGGACCTTGCTCAGTAAAAGGGGATAAACTCATACTTATGTGTTTGTCATGTTGTGCTTATGTGAGTCACCTTACCTAGCTCATGTGGGAGTACAGTGGGTACACAGCTATCATATGCATAACATAATATCAGTTATTTAACTCAATTACAATGGAAATATATAGTAGTTACCTCTATTTGCAATTACCGGTAGTTTAATTGAGTTACACTCAATGTAAAACACTTTACTCCATACATTTTCCACAGAAAGGTGTGCTCATCCTGAAAACGGAATTTTAAACACAGTGTTCAGCAACTGCGTTTTTGATTAAGCTATAACATAAGAACATAAGAACATAAGAAAATGGGAGTCTGCAGAAAGCCGATTGGCCTAAGCAAGGCAGATCCCTGTCCCACACAACCCCAGTTCAATTACAAAGCCCAATTATAGGCTCAACACTCTAATACCCTGAGGATCATCTTACCAAAACGGTTAGAGATTAACGCAGGATTATGGGGGTATGCAGAGTGCTGATTGGCCCAACCCGGCTGATCCCCCTTCACACCCAACCCTTCTCGTCCATATGCTTATCCAATTTTATCTTAAAGCTCCCTACCGTTTTAGACCCCACTATAGCACTTGGTAGTCTATTCCACCCATCTACAACTCTGTTACCAAACCAATATTTGCCTATATCTTTTCTGAAACGAAATTTATCTAATTTGAAACCATTGGTACGAGTTCTTTCGCTATCACTGAGCTTTAGTACATTTGTCATGTCCCCTTTGTTAATCCCACTAACCCACTTGAACACCTCTATCATATCCCCTCTAACTCTGCGTCTCTCTAACGAATGTAAACCTAATTTCTTCAACCTTTCTTCATACGAAAGATTTCTAATATTATGGATCATTTTTGTCATTCTACGCTGTACTCTCTCCAATGAATCTATGTCCATTCTGTAATAAGGACACCAATTTGGACAGCATAATCCATATGGGGTCTCACTAATGACAAGTAAAGTTTTAAGATAACATCAGCAGTTCTGTTACTCACACTCCTAGAGATGAACCCGAGAATCCTGTTTGCCTTATTACGAACGCTTATACACTGTTTTCTAGGCTTCAAATCATTGCTAACAAACACACCTAGATCTTTCTCACAGTCTGAATTTTCTAATTCTAAATTAGCTAGTTTATATTTAACATTTGTATGCATCTTCCCTCTATGATCTCTCTCCCTAGTTCTCTCTTATTGGTGCATGTGTGTGTGTGTGTGGGTGTGTGTCCGAAAGAGCGAGAACGAGTGCTTCGTTTGGATATACAGTCTACGCCAAACTATAAAATTAAATATTCTTTGTGGACGCAGGAGAAGACAAGGAGAAAGATAAAAGTTAAAGTTTGTTTTGTGTGTGAGTTTATGTGTATGTGAGAGAGAGAGTGTGTGTTTGTGTGTTTGCGTGTCTGTTTCTGGTGTGTGTGTGTATGTATGTGTTTAGGTGTGTGTCTATCTGATGTGTGTGTATGTGTATGTCTGATGTGTGTGTATGTCTATCTGATGCATGTGTGTGTCTATCTGATGTGTATGTGTGTGTGTGTCTATCTGATGTGTATGTGTGTGTGTGTCTGTCTGATGTGTGTGTGTGTGAGGTAGAGAGTGAAGGCAGCGCTCCTCAACAACTTATAATTGCCGGCTGACACCACTAAACCCAACAACTACAGAGGAGCTGGGTGAGTAAGTGTGTGTTTACCCTCCACCATCACCAACACCCTCTATTTCTCCTCCACCACCACCCTCTCTTTCTCCATCATCAACACCCTCTCTTTCTCCATCACCAAGACCCTCTCTTTCTCCACCATCATCAACTCCCTCTCTTTCTCCACCATCACCACCACCCTCTATTTCTCCTCCACCACCACCATCACCACCACCCTCTCTTTCTCCTCCACCATCACCATCTCTTGCTCCTCCATCACCATCATCACCACCACCTTCTCTTTCTCCTCCACCACCCTCTCTTTCTCCTCCACCACCATCACCACTTGCCTAAACCAGGGACGACTGAAATATGGCCTACCCTCTCAATATAATATGATGTTACGTTTCGTAGCTGTCTTTTGGTTATCAGTATGCGATTATATTCAACTTAGAAAGATATAGTGAGAGTCATGGGGTAAATTGAGATACTTTTGTATTTATTATTCGCATAGAATCTTCCTAAGCTTCATAATATCGTTTAATGTTTATAATGAAGACACACGTTGTTAGATCCTGGCTAACGAAATAGAACATTTTGTGTCGCTGACGGATAACCTTTAAACGTTACTGGGTTAATGATTACCTTGATTAACCTCTCGTGTACCGGTGCTCTCCTTTTAACTGTGTTCTGGCTACAATTAGGTGATGTTATTCAGTTTAAGATGGGCCTCCAACAATTAATAGGCTTCGAACTATCTTAAGGTTCCCTGGTGGAGTTAATCTTTTTAGGACCTTCAGCACCATGACACCTTTTTATCTTTGATTCTGGCTAAAGTTAGTTGATTTTATGCAGATTAAGAAGGACCATTGTTACTAAGAGGGTTTATTGAGATCGTATTTTCCAATTTGAGACTCATAGGTAGAGTTATTAACTAAAGAAATTCGGCTAATGGTAACAGAATATAATGAAAATTACGTAATGGTAGTAACATAAGAAAATGGGAGTCTGCAAAAAGCCGATCGGCCCACACAAGGCAGATCCCTGTCACACCCAACCCCAATTACATAACAACATAAGGTCATAAGATCGCGGGAAACTGCATATGGCCATGCGGCCCACATGAAGCAGCTCCCATTCAAACCCAGCCCATATTACCCATATGGGAATCCAACTTATGCTTAAAGCTTTCAACTGTTTCTGAGCTAATTACTGTTCTGGGCAGTACCGGAGTTAATTAGATGACTCCAACTTGTGTTATATTGTAGGCCCTGTCAGAGGTCGAGAGCTACACTGTTAATATTGTGTGTGCATAATACAAACACGTACAGTCGCGCTAATAATTGATGTCTCGGCACCAATTATGTTTTGATTAATAATTGGTATCAGCAATATTTACACATGATTTCTTCTTTTTGAGTGAGATATACCAACAAGTTCCTACACTTACCCACCCTATTCAACATCTGACAGACATTGATACAGCACAGAGCGAGCCAAACGTAATGCCAGCTGAGACATGAATTATTAGCGCCACCGTACAGTAAACTCTAACATAACTGACAAACACACACAAATACGTAATCATCGTTTTACGTAATACTGCAAACACGTGTTTTGTCATTAATGATTGTTATCATAGATACGGTTTGTATTGAATGCCAAAATAGAAAAGACCTCTCGGATATGTGACAATAAATACGATTTCTTCCTGGCGAGCGATAGCAAGCCAGCATTGTATGGAGAAATCCGGCTTCGCCGGAGAAATTTTTCTATCGAAAAATTTACAAATTTAGCTTGCTGTTAAAACGAAAATATATATATATATATATATATATGCTGGCTCGCTTCCGCTCGCCAGGAAAATATTGACACCTGGATGGTGGTAAACGTCTTAAAACAGTAGGCTGAAAGGGGCCGAATTGATACAAGCCAAAGAGAGAGGGAATGAAAGAGAAAAAAAGTGGGGTGGACTCTCTTAAGAAAGTAAATATTCTGTAGTCTGCTGGAAGGACTTGAACTATTCCCAGGTGCGGGTTAAGTGTTTGTTCCCTGCCGTGGTGAAGGAGTAATTGGCCTCCTTGATCTGGACTACACTAGGCGGATGCCAATCATTGTGCGCTCACTACTCGACCACGACAAACAAGAGGTGATTGTGAAGCCGGCCGCAAACATGAGGCGATTGTGAAGCTGGCCACAAACAAGAGGTGATTGTGTAAATGGCTGCAAACAAGAGGCGTACATCAACCAAGCACCATCATTGGCTAGAGGGCTACCCCAGACCCCAAGGGAATAGCTCGTGCTGCACAAGCCCTTCTCACCCGCACCACCACCAACACCGAGATAGCAGAGAAAGGAGACACTACTGCAGCCAACCCGGACTAGGTATCCAAACCCACAGGTATACACCCCTGGTATTTGGTGAAGCAGGCTCGGTGCTGCCCTTAGAAGTACAGCTGGATTTGAGATTCACAGAGGTAGGCTCGGTGCTGGCAAACACAAAGCCAAGTTCGCTACTGGCAGAGGTAGAATCGATGTTACAAAAACACAGCTAGAGTTGTGTTCAGCAGAGGTAGGCCTGACGCTACCAAAGACAAAATCAAGTTCGAAACTGGCCAAGGCATTCGAGGTCAGCAGAAGTAGGCCCGACGTTACCAGAAACAAAGTTAAGTTCGAAAATAGCAGAGGTAGACTTCACATTACCAGAGGCACAATCAGGTTCGATACTACCCGAATTAAATTAATTGCTGAACTCGAGCTCATCAGAGGTAGACTCAACGTTACCAACCATCCAGTCATGTTTGAAACTGGCAAAGGTAGATGTGAACCTACCAGTGGCGTCATTTCAGCTTTTCTTTTTTGGGGGCAAAGGCTGTTTATGAGGCCGTACCTAATTACAATTGGGGGGGGGGGGAAGCTGAGGGGTTCGGGGTTCAAAATGCTCCTAGCAATGCACACATTTTCGAAATGCACACATTTTCGAAATGTGTGCATTGCTAGGAGCATTTTGAAGCTATATGCCAAGCTATATTGAGGAAAATAAAGCAATATATATATAATAGGTAAAGCTAAGTATATTGTGTTACGTTAAATATGCCTATTTTGAGCTTAGTTACTAAACCAGATATAACTCACCTAACCAAACGTAACCAAATAAATATTTTTTTCATTTGTCCCAAAAGTGGATGTCAAGAAAACAAAAGATTCATTAATTTTATGTTTTGTTAATTTCATAATATGGTTATACATTAATGTAAAAGATTTATTTCTTGACCCTTTTGTTCATAATGAAGATAACAGATTTACATTATACTCTAGTCTCTTCTGATTTACATTATACTCTAGTCTCTTCTGATTAAATCTACATTCATATTGTATTTCATATGCACCAATAGTTCTCAATCCCCACCCTCTCCCATGCAATGGTCCAATGGACATGGTTTTGGGGTGATTTGGGGTATTGCCAATACCATCAGTCCTATCACTACGTACATCGAATCAAAGCCCTGCGTTCCTGGCCTTAAATGCATGATAACTAGATATTATCACAGTATGTAATTACTGTATTGTGTTTATCACAGTATGTAATTACTGTATTGTGTTTATCACAGTATGTAATTACTGTATTGTGTTTATCACAGTATGTAATTACTGTATTGTGTTTATCACAGTATGTAATTACTGTATTGTGTTTATCACAGTATGTAATTACTGTATTGTGTTTATCACAGTATGTAATTACTGTATTGTGTTTATCACAGTATGTAATTACTGTATTGTGTTTATCACAGTATGTAATTACTGTATTGTGTTTATCACAGTATGTAATTTATGTATTGTGTTTATCACAGTAGGTAATTACTGTATTGTGTTTATCACAGTATGTAATTACTGTATTGTGTTTATCACAGTAGGTAATTACTGTATTGTGTTTATCACAGTATGTAATTACTGTATTGTGTTTATCACAGTATGTAATTACTGTATTGTGTTTATCACAGTATGTAATTACTGTATTGTGTTTATCACAGTATGTAATTACTGTATTGTGTTTATCACAGCATGTAATTACTGTATTATGTTTATCACAGTATGTAATTACTGTATTGTGTTTATCACAGTATGTAATTACTGTATTGTTTTTTTTTCTTCCATAAAGCTGAAACAAAATCAAACAAAACAATAGGTTTTTACCAATATAGATACTAAGAATAAAATAACTCTTGCCTTATTAACCAAATTATAATTCCATCAGCTACTACACTAAACATCTGATTACTGAAATTCCTGTATAGATATACATTCAAATTATGATAATGCAATAAGTAAACATATTTGACACACCAATATCCAATCTAATGTCTTGTCTTGTAACTAACTGTATTTACAGTAAAGGGTAGCGACGATGCTTCAGATGCTTCGGATGTTGTTTCCTTTCCGTCGTTCATACATAATGTCGTATTAATAGGCGTTATGAAATATTTATCTAGACAAAGTTTATAACCAACTCTTAGAAGTCTGATGAGTTATTTCATAACGAAGTTGGGACTTGTGGGGGATGGGGGGGCAAGCCAGACCTTGGGGGGGGGGGGGGGAGCTGAGTCTTGGGGGGGCAAGTGCCCCCCCCCCCCAAATGACGCCCCTGGAACCTACCTTATCGCACTAGCAGCCACAGAAGCAAGAAATATGACAAGACGACGGCAGAACCGAACACTTTACACTCTACAAAGCTCCCTTTGCAATAGTGAGTTTACCATTTATAAGTTACCCTTTCCATGTGATAGAAAATCTTAGGTGGGTGTCGAAGAAAACGACCAACATATAGTTTCCTTAGTCAGATTTAAGGGCCAACTTAAATATGTTCATCCTCTTCTCTACTTTATTACTATAATATTACTTTTGAGACAGTAAGATAATTTTCCAATTATGTTTAAATAAACCATTGTGTTCTTTCTGCTTGTCTGTATTACCTCGTTCTATTGTATTACTAGTATATTGAATCTATTGTTTCATCCCGTTTGGAGAATCCACATAATTTGTTTATAGCTAGTATAACATTAAGCAACATATGACATCAATGTACATTGCTATTTCAGTTGCCATTCGAGCACAATTACTTTACTAATCTCTAAAAACAAAAGTGAATGGCGTTTTAAGACATTTAATTTCATATTTTAAATTATGTTAAGTGTAAAATAATCACATAATATAATTGCACTTCACAATAGTTAATAAAGTGCATAGATGTTTTACATAATACATGTTGACACGGATGTCATTAATTAAAACTAATGTTTGATACAGTATCCCAATAAATAATTCGCAATCAAGGGTCAACATCAGATTAGCATACTTACCAGCACACCTTGTAAATCGTATCAGAATCCTGGCGTGCTCTAATCCGTGCCACGTATATCATTCTACATGCCAGGGTAATAACCTTTAAGGCGGGTCACTTGCTTTTTTTATATCTTTCTCTCCTTTTCTCTGGCTTGTATCCATTCGGCCCCATTCAGCCAACTGTTTTAAGACTTTTATCCCCATCCAGGTGTCGATTTCTTCCTAGCGAGCGATAGCGAGCCAGCATTGTATGGAGAAATCCGGCTTCGCCGGAGACATTTTTCTATCGAAAAATTTACAAATTTAGCTTTTTGTCAAAACAAAAATATGCATATGCGGAAAATATGGACACCTGGATGGGGGGAAACGTCTTAAAACAGTAGGCTGAATGGGGCCGAATGGATACAAGCCAAAGAGAGAGGGAGAGAAAGAGAAAAAAGCAAGGTGGGCTCCCTTAATAACTAGCCCTGAGGGGGGCGAGGATCGAATGGACGGCTACGGCAATAACAGCCATTGTAGAGCCGTGTTCCATTCTGGCATCCATATAACACGAGTTCCTGAAGCTTATGAAATCGGAAACAGAGAGGAAGACACTCCTTTGTTAGCTCACAGACAATACAGGCCCATACATCTTCCAGCTTAATACCCAGCAGCGAGGTGTGTGTTTCTGTGGTGTATGTGTTGGTGTATATCTGTGAGTGGTGAGGGGTGTGTGTGTGTGTGTGTGTATGTGTTGTGTGTTGGTGTATAAGTGTGAGTTGTGTGTGTGGGGGGGGGGATGTGTGTTTATGTGTTGTGTGTTAGTGTATAAGTGTGAGTGGTGTGTGGGGGGGGGGGGGGGGTTATGCGTGTGTGAGTGGTGTGTGTGGGGGGGGGGGGGTATGCGTGTGTATGTGTGAGTGGTGTGTGTGGATTATAATGTAAGGTCCTAGTATGTTTGTATTCGACCACAAATTGTGTAAGTTAATTATCCTATACATATTATTGTGGTGGACAAAACTATCCATCGACAGTATATATATTATCTATCTATGAGTGTGTATTGTGTGTCTGTGTGTGTGCGTATATTATGTGTCTGGCTGTGTGTATGGTGATGTGACGCGTGTAGTGTGTGCCTGTGTTTGTGCGTATATTATGTGTCTGTCTGTGTGTATGTTGATGTGACGCGTGTAGTGTGTGCCTGTGTTTGTGCGTATATTATGCGTCTGTCTGTGTGTATGTTGAGGTGATGCCAGTGCCAGAGAGGGTAAGGCAGGGGCTGGTAGGAAGGTCTTAATTTAAGTTAAGGAGAGGCAGACCGTTTGTTTGGTCTATTAATTCATTTATTCATATATTGTTTTAGTTTCCTCCCTAGACCTTCATCAAGCTTAGAAAAACACACCCTAGACCCCCCCTTCAAGATAAATTTGTAAATTTTTCGGTAGAAAAATGTCCCGGCCGAAGGCTGGTGTCTCTTAAAATTACAGGCTCGCTATCTCTCGCCAGGAAAAAATCGACACCTAAATGTCACGAAAGGTCTTAAAATTGACAACGGAATGGAGCGAAAGGTGTTAATATCGCCAAACTAATGGGCCGAACGTCTTATAATTTCAAAACTAGAGGGGCTAAACATGAGGGAGAAGGGGGCCCAGAAAAAAAGGTCTTAATTTAAGGTGGGAAGGTAAACAAAGGGGATTCGTTGTGTTCCAGGTATGGATGTGGTGGTGATGGGGGGGGGGGGGGGGTTTCCTCTCCTCCCTCCACTACCGTCTTCCCCTGCGTCTCACCATTTGCCTCGAGCTAACACCACGACGCTCTCTCACCCCACCCGGAAGAATTGTGTGTGTGTGTGTGTGGGTGTGTGGGTGTGTGGTTCCTTTATGTGTACCGATTTACGCTGTTTTCTCATTTGTCTACAAGGATTATATCATACTGTGTGCGGAGTTGAGCTACTATTATAAGTAGTAGTAGTAACAGTAGTTAGTTAATTAATTAAAATAGGACTTCAGAGACTATCAACCCTTCTGGATAATTAACCCAGCACACTATACGTCATGAAAGGCGTCAGGACTGGAGCCCCCTTTCGAGAACTCCAGTCCCTTGTAAGTTAGTCAGTCAGCAGTCTGTTATGTATTTATATAACGAACGTTTCATATAGCCTGCTAGACGAAACAAAGATAAAAGTTATTTGCAGCCCGCTAGCAAATAAAACAAAACACTAAAACTAGAGCAATGTTACTCTTTCGAAGCTGAATGTGTTGTGTACATGCTCAGTGGGTAATGGACACAAATAAATGTATACAAGAGTTATAATTAATGCGTTGGTGATTAATGATATCACACTCTGTACATGACACTTACAGCACAATAAAATATTGATACGACAGGGATCTGCCTTGTGTGGGCCGATCGGCTTTCTGCAGACTCCCATTTTCTTATGTTCTTAATATTGTTGTTATTACTTCAGAAACTGCTAGCATCAAATATGGCTCAAACCCTAGAGCACCCATTGAATCCTAGTTTTTATATATATCCACAATGAATCCCTCCTTTCCTCCGCTAATGCCTGTGACACAATTCGGTAGAGTGTGTTCTGGTAGAGTCCTGGGAGAGTGTGTTCTGGTAGAGTCCTGGGAGAGTGTGTTCTGGTAGAGTCCTGGGAGAGTAATGGAGCTATCAGGTATGAGTACACGACCCGAGGTTGTGTTCACCGAGCTGTTAAACCAAACCGATCGTCTGCTTCATGGCCCTCTGAGTCTGAAGTTGCAGAAGGATGACTTGTGTTGCACAGTCGCAGTCAGGAATCTCGCCCTAAAGGTCTTAAAATCCCCAAACTAATGGGCCGAACGTCTTAAAATCTGAAAACTAATGGGGCTAAACATGAGGAAGAAAGGGGACCAAGAAAACGACCCGTGTCCCCCTAATTCACCTAATACAGTCATTCACCACAATGATATTTGAACATGATACGTCATTAGACAGTTCATTGTCCAAATTAAAGTATTCTATTAATTTAATATTACAATAGGGTATTTTTGTAACGAAAGTTTATAGGAGTGAGGTTCAGTAAAAGTAATTCTATTAATTTTACCTTTAACGTTATTGTTACGTGCCAATTCAACGAGTCGACCAAACTAACAGCACTAAATGCACCACATCGTGAAGATTTCCAAATAATGAATGGGTTTGACAATGTGGATTATTGCAAAATGTTTAGCCTCAATATGAAAACAACACGCAATCATGGCTGGAAGTTAGAATTGAAAAAGTTAAGCACTAGCATTGATGGAAACTTTTCACATCTAAGATCTGTTCTACCTGGAAGAAAATTCCTTAATAAGTTGTAAATAAGTTCTTCAGTAGAGCAGTTCAGAGAGGGAATAACTAGTATTTTGCACATTCTGTAATGAGTGTGGTGCACGAAACAATCATTCTCCTTCCACTTCGAGTATGTCTCCGGAATGGACCGCTAGGACTTTGAGATACTAACTATTCCTTGTAACTCAATCTCTCTCTCTCTCTCTCGCTCTCGCTCTCTCTCTCTCTCTCTCTCTCTCTCTCTCTCTCTCTCTCTCTCTCTCTCTCTCTCTCTCTCTCAGTAATTATCACCGTTATTATTTGTTCAGCTGAAGAGAGCATTAGAAAAGAAAAAAAAAATAATAATACACAAATAAAAAATAAGAATAATAAACATCACACAATATGTACATAATACTAAGGGTGATGGGTTGGATGATTCCAATTAACCCCATAAGTTACATGCTGCTAAGGCGAAGGGTTGCATGATTTTTGTTATTTCTTTTTTGTTTTCCCTTTCTTTTTTTCCAATCTTTCCTGTAAATTCCTGGATTCGAAGCCCAGCAAGGTTAATCACTTCCAACTTTTTCATGTACGGCAATTGCCGGAGGGAACAGAGGGTGGGGAGAGAGCCTTCTTCTTTTCTATCCTTTCCTTCAACTTTCCTTTTCTATCGGATATGCCATCTCTACTAGAATTAAGTCCTGACCACCTCGTTTGGATCGTAAGGTCAGTGGGCCAAGGTGTATATATGTAAGTCTCTGCTCTCGTCTCTCTCTCTCTATCTCTCTCTCCCTCTCTCTCCTCTCTCTCTCTCTCTCTCTATCTCTCTCTCTCTCTCTCCTCTCTCTCTCTCTCTCTCTCTCTCTCTCTCTCTCTCTCTCTCTCTCTCTCTCTCTCTCTCTCTCTCTCTCTCTCTCTCTCTCTCTCTCTCTCTCTCATTGATTCGGACCCATAACTTTCTCTGTATCTCCATTTATTCCCAGTCATCACGCAATTCTTCTACCTCACTTCCTAATTGCCCGAGTTGCTTTGCATATTACATCCGAAATAGTCCTGTCACTGTTCTTATGGGGGGTCACCTGCTTTTTATACTTTTTTTCTCCTTTTCTCTCTTTCTCTGGCTTGTATCCATTCGGCCCCATTCAGCCAACTGTTTTAAGACGTGTATCTCCATCCTGGTGACGATTTCTTTCTGGAGAGCGATAGCGAGCCAGCATTATATGGAGAAATCCATGCTTCACCGGGGAAATTTTTCTATCGAAAAATGTAAATATTTAGCTTGCTGTAAAACAAATATATATATACAGTATATATGCTGGCTCGCTACCGCCCGCCAAGAAAATATTGACACCTGGATGTGGGGTAAACGTCTTAAAACAGTAGGATGAATGGGGCCGAATGAATACAAGCCAAAGCGAGAGGGAGAGAAAGATAAAAAAAAAACCTGTGACCCCCCCTTAATGTTGTTCCATATACCTGTGTGTTAATGGACCAGGTGTGTTATATTAGTCATGCACACTACTCAGGCCTATCGCTTTGTTATCGTTCAGTGTTCTGTTTTCTGTAACGTATTGTTTTGACTAGAATATGTTGATGTGGTTTTTGTTGCCAAGCCCATTCTCTCTCTCTCTCTCTCTCTCTCTCTCTCTCTCTCTCTCTTTTTTTTTTTTTTTTCTCTAAACTTCACGACATTATATGGTGTTCTTACAGCTAAAATTCCAGTGATGAAACGTGGAATTATCTATAGCGAAACACATTTAAAATGCAAAAAATATATAGCATTGATATATTTATATATAATGATACCAGTATATATTTTATCAAAGATCCCTCTTTATGAAGTATGATAATTAATAATTATATTACCAAGATTTAGTACGGAACTGTGATATTCCTGAGCCAGTTATTAACCTCCGACTTGAACTGTTGTAGTGAGGTTAAGTGATGCAGGTCAGTGTGCTGAACCAGGTGATTCCACAGTCTTGCGTACCGTACTTTGGTAAGTAGGAACGAAGGTAGTGTTCTGTCCTAGCAAATGGAACACTGACCTGATGATACCTTGTGGATGCGGTTCTTGTTGCATAATGATGTTGGTTGGGCAGGTTGTAGATGTAAGGCTGCCAGGTGTGGAGTGTGCATTTTTTGGGTTTTGTATGTTACACACAAACCTGCCACATCCCGACGCTGTTGTAGAGGCTGAAACCTGGGGGCATGATGTTCTTGTTCTTTGAGTTGGATCAAGTGTTCAGCTCTTTTCTGTATTTGGTCCAAAAGTTTCAAGTATGAGGGGGGACATGATGACCATGCAAGTGGAGAGTATTCCATCAATGGACGAACTTGAGAACTTGAGAACTCTCTCTCTCTCTCTCTCTCTCTCTCTCTCTCTCTCTCTCTCTCTCTCTCTCTCTCTCTCTCTCTCTCTCTCTCTCTCTCTATCTTCTTCTCTATATCTCGCTCTCTCTCCTCTCTCTCTCTCCTCTCTCTCTCTCTCTCTCTCTCTATCTCTCCTCTCTCTCTCTCTCTCTCCTCTCTTCTCTCTCTCTCTCTCTCTCTCTCTCTCTCTCTCTCTCTATATATATATATATATATATATATATATATATATATATATATATATATTGTCGGCCATACCTCTTGCATTGGACCAAGAGAGAGAGAGAGAGAATGTCAAGAATATTATAAAATTACGCGTGTGATTTAATGGATAAATTTGACTTAATAGAGAGGGTATTATAATACTATGTAGTGATATAGGCATAATGGGGAGAGTAATAGAAGATAATAGGTCAGAATAATTGGAGAGAGAGATGGAGAGAGTATTAGAGTTATGGGTCAGAATCAATGAAGATAATGACAAAATGGAGAAAGTTTTAGAGAGCTATTGCCTTGAATTAATTGTGATAGTAACCTAGTGGATCGAATTGTACGTCAGAATCAATGACATGGACATAAAGGAGATAATTCTGGAGAGGGACAGTGATTGAATGTTATGGGTACGCGTCATTGGGGGAAAAATTACATAATGGTGAGAGTATAAGATATTTACAGGACTGAATCAATGGAGAGAATGACATAATATAAATAATTTAGTCGGAATCAATAGAGAGAGTGGCATACAGGAGATAGCGATAGAATGTTTTAGATCCGAATCAATGGAGAGAGTGACATTCTGGAGAGAGCGATATAATGTATTAGATCCAAATCAATGGAGAAAGTGATATAATGTATGTTTTATCTGATTCAATGGAGAGAGTGGCATACTGGAGAGAGCAGTAGATTTTTTTTTTTATATCTGAATCAATGGAGAGCGTGACTTACTGGAGAGAGCGATAGAATTGTTTAGATCCGAATCAATGGAGAGAGTGATAGAATGTATGTTTTATCTGATTCAATGGAGAGAGTGGCCTACTGGAGAGAACAATTTAATGTTTTAGATCCAAATCAATGGAGAGAGTGACATACTGGAGAGAGTGACATTCTGAAGAGAGCGATAGAATTGTTTCGATCCGGATCAATGGAGAGAGCGATAGAATGTGTTAGATCCGAATCAATGGAGAGAGTGGTATTCTGGAGAGCGCAATAGAATGTTTAAGGTCCGGATCAATGAAGAGAGTGACCTACAGGATAGAATGATACATAGACAAACAAATATGGACTAAAATCAATAGAGAAAGCGAATAACAACAATAGGTCCGAAACAACAGAGCAAGAATATTTAAAGGTGCCATATCCAGTTAATTATTATTAGGCCATACATCTTGACTACTTACCTCTTACAACTACCAAATGGACATGAACGATAGAGTTGATATTTTTGCTTTTTAGGAAGAGTCAACCCAGAAACAAGTGTGGCAATCTACAGCCCGTATTCTTAGTCATTCTTAAGGGGAGGCACTTGTTTTGTCGGGACCTCCTTCTCCCTCATGTTTATCCCTATTGGTTTTGAGATTTTAAGAAGTTCGCCCCATTATTTTGGCGTTTTTCAGACCTTTTGTCCCATTTTTATCTAATATTAAGACCTTTCGTGCCACTTAGGTGTCGATTTTTTTCCTGGCGAGCGAAAGCGAGCCTAATTTTGAAGAGGAATCGGCCTCCGGCAGGGACATTTTTCTACCGAAAGATGTACAAATTTATATCGAAGGGGGGTAATGTGAGTGTTTTGTTTTTAAGCTTGATAGAGGTTTAGAAAGCAAACTAAACTTCTTCCTTAAACCATTGAGCCGAACCAGTAAATTATGCTGCACAACACCGTCTGAGCTCCCTTAATAATTCACTCAAGTTGCCTTTGAATGGCTTTGGAATGTGACTGTTTGAACAACCCCAATTGAGTGGATAAATAATACGGGCGGTATGTTCATACAACCGAGATACGGCAAGCTCGTATATGTCTTACTGTACCGGCGCCGTCTTCTAATTATATAGTAGCTATCTTTAGACGAATTTATGAAGTTTAAGAAGGATCTGTGGTAGTAGAAAGGGTTAAGTGAAATAGTTCGAAACCTGTTAATTGCTGGAGGCCCTTTTGAAACTGATTAAAATCGTCTAATAGTACACCATAATATAGTGAAAAGGACGTCCCTGGTACAGAAGGGGATATTGATCAACGCTAAAGGGGAGAAAGGTTGCCTTTTCTGGACCCCCTTCCTCCTCATAGACTGTATAGCGCTATCAGATTGTCGATTTTGAGATTTTTTGGCCCATTATTTTATCAATATTGAGACCTTTTGTGCTAATTCGGCGTCGATTTTTTTCCCTGGCGAGCGATAGCGAGCCTGTATTCTTGGAAGAACCCATCTGTGGCTGGGGATCTTGAAGATTTTTTATTTTTTATTTTTTTTTTTATTTATTTTTTTTTTTAAGCTTGATGGTGGGCCTAGGGAGGACACAAATCTAGCAATAAACACATTAATTAATAAATCACAAATAGGTAACATCAACCCCCTAGATAGTATGCACGCTAGTCTACTCTAACCTACTATAATACATATATAATATACAGTACTTAACCACTTCCGTATTATTTGGGTTCTCTTTTCCCACCCAACCCACTTCACCTCTAAACTCAATTAAGGGGAGGTTTCCACTTGAGGGATTTTTTTTTCGGGACCCCTTTCTCTCTCATATTTAGCCCCATTGCTTTTCAGATTTTAAGACGCTCGCCCCCTTTAGTTTGGCGATTTTAAAAACTTTCGCCCCATTTCTGTCAATTTTGAGAACTTTCGTGCCATTTAGGTGTCGATTTTATCCTGGCGAGCGATAGCGAGCCTGTAATTTGAGAGGAACCGGCCTTCGGCCTGGACATTTTTCTACCGAAAAATGTACAAATTTATCTTGAAGGGGGTCTAGGGGGTGTAATTTTAAGCTTGATGGAGTTCTAGGGAAGAAACTAAATACCTCCCTTAATGATATAAACAAATACATGTGGCACTCCAAGGACTCGAACCTAGGATACTCACATCTAAATTCCGCGCACTTATGCATTACGCTATCAAGACAGTACGCTATCAATGAAACGTATCCAATCAATAACAACGACGAACATCAAAGCTGTATTGTGTGCCTTTGGGGAGTCAATTAGGCGAGGAGCGTTGGTGCCATGTGTGTGTGTGTGTGTGTGTGTGTGTGTGTGTGTGTGTGTGTGTGTGTGTGTGTGTGTGTGTGTGTACTCTCTACCACTTCAAACGGAATTGACTGTATGACTTTAAGGGGGTCACCGTTTTTTTTTTTTATCTTTCTCTCCTTTTCTCTCTTTCCCTGGCTTGTATCCATTCGGCCCCATTCAGCCAACTGTTTTAAGACGTTTATCCCCATCCAGGTGTCGATTTCTGCCTGGCGAGCGATAGCGAGCCAGCATTGTATGGATAAATCCGGCTTCGCTCATTTGCTATCGAAAAATTTAAAAACTTAGCTTGCTGTCAAATCAAAAATAAGTATATGCTGGCTCGCTACCGCTCGCCAGGAACATATTGACACCTGGATGGTGGTAAACGTCTTAAAACAGTAGGTTTAATGGGGCCGAATGGATATAAGCCAAAGAGAGAGGGAGAGAAAGAGACAAAAATCGAGGTGGGCTCCCTTAAGGGGAGATCTCCACTTAAGGGATTTTTTTCTTGACCCCTTTCTCCCTCATGTTTAGCCCCATTGCTTTTGATATTATAAAACGTTTGCCCCATTAGTTTAGCGATTTTAAGAACTTTCACCCCATATTAAGACCTTTCGTGCCATTCAGGTGTCAATTTTATCCTGGCGAGCGATAGCGAGCCTGTAATTTAAGAGGAACCGGCCTTCGGCCGGGACATTTTTCTACCGAAAAATGTACAAATATATCTTGAAAGGGACTCAAGGGGGTGTAATTTTAAGCTTGATGGAGGTCTAGGGAACAAACTAAATACCTCCCCTTAACATACTGCAATACCTATTTGCTAGTGATGGACTCTTCCATTAGTATGTAGGATACCCTTCTCACGGCAGACTTCATAGTGATTTTCATGATGGGGAATGTAGTGGTTCAGGATATAAGCTTTCCACATGTAGCATCTTGAGATATCGTAAGCATCCTGGGTTTGACCGACGTTCCCCTAGGAAGGTTCCAGTACTGTTGTGCAACCTATTAGCTGAAATCGCACACGAAACATACACTTTGGGTCTGCCAAATCTACTGGTTATTTGCAAACAACATTTCTGCAAAGGTTTCATGTCACAAAACAATTCTGCTTAGTCCTTAACATTAAAAAACAACCAGTTATGACAAATGCACTATTTGTTGTCTGCATTATTGAATTCCTTACATACTGAACTATTTAAAGCACTTTTCACGCTGTACTAATTGAATTAGGCTTCATAGTGTCAATAGTATGTCAATATATACACATTGGTGATCATGTACTACTTTCTAAGAATTACTTTGTCCCAAATTTGAGACTTCGAATACCATAAAGAAAGCTTCGAATACAAATTATAGTCAGTTTATTAATGAGATAAATCGAACTTTTCTGGGAGAGCTTACAAGAAAAAATACAGCATTAGTAACTGAGAGTGTAATATGCAAATCAGACGTTTGAATAAGTAGACAACATGTTCAAAACGGATCAGTGGTGAGGATCCGAGCCTACGAGAGGTGCCTCAACTGGACAGGGGAAGCAGTGTGTCGGGGTGCGATGCGGCCTCACGTTTCACCTGGGCCCGAACAAATAATCGCGTCCTTGCGGGTAAACACCACCAGGCTGTAGGATCCACACGCCTCTCTCCTACTGCACCACATCCACCCTCACTAACACATCCTTTACTCCTTTCTTGTTTATGTGAACAATTTGACGGACACAATTTTATCTATTCCCTCGGTTGCTTAGCTATATTATATGTGTGGAAGGGGAATTCATGACAGACACATGGTTGGTATATTTAATTAGTTGGATTTATGTTGTCCCTCTTACAGGGAATAGGTCCGCTTGGGGGCCTTCTGTGTATGGCCATCCTCATAAAGGGGAGTAAGGCGTCCGGCAATAGATAGATAGATAGATAGATAGATAGATGTGATGAAAGGTGACAAATCTGACAGGCATACAATTGATATATATGTTAAGTTACTGTTTATGTGACAAACAGGACAGATTGGACAGATTTTTTTTTTTTTTTTTTTTTTTAAGAAAAAACACATTTGACAGACATACTGTTTTACATATTTACGTAGTTATTGTTTATGTAAAGAAGGAACAATATGTACACACTTAATTAATTTACTTGGTTGTTCAGTATGTGAAGGAAAGGGGCCAGATTTAACTGTTTGTCTATTTACCTTGGTGTTATTTATATGGTGTATTTGTTTACGTGTTGTTTATGTAAAGAAGGGCAGACATTTGACAGATACATGTTTATTTAGTATCTTAGTTATTGTTTGTGAAAATGGGACAACATTGCCTGACACACAGTTTTTGTTATGTATTTATTTATTGTTTATGTGAAGAATGGGGCAAATTTAACAAACGCATAGTTGGTGTACTTGTTTAGCAGCTGTTTATGTGAAGAAAGGGACACATATGACAGATACACAGTTGTTATGTTACGTTGTTGATTGTATAGTATGCAAACAAGGAGACAAAGCTTGCAGGCTAATTTGATATATTTATTTCGTTTTTGTTTATGTGAAGAAGGAGACATATTTTACAGACACGCGGAATATATTGCACCCATCTGGTTCCTAGAGGGCCTTCCAAAGCTGAGTAAAATCTCCCCATGCTAACCAAATTTAAGTGAAAAAGTGATTAATACAACCCACTAGTGCTAATCTAAAGAAGTTTAAAATTTTGTCAAAGTTCTGACAAAATCTAGTTGCCAATAATTGAGTGCCTCTTCTGTAGACAAGTGAAACTGCAACCATAATGCACCACATGCATCAGCGTCACGCCACTACGGGTCCACTGGGACATTAATTCATTGTTTCATTAGCAGTAATTCTCACTCTCAAAGGGAGTAAGAGGAACAGAAACCGGCCAAATGGGATCCTGATCCATGAACTACCTTTCCAAATGTTAGGTGTGGGTTATGCTCTGCGTAGCTATTGCTGATAGCGTGCATGAAAGTAGTTATATTACATTATTTTGTTATAATTAACTAATGTAATTCGGATAAATGTCAGCGGAGAGTTGCTGATAACTGATAACATATATATTAACAATTGTCAATTGTTATTGGTGTGTGTAACAGTACTAACCAAGTACAAATTATATGGATTAAAGTGAACACGTGCATGTCCTAGTTCACTATGTTGGTTGGATATCCGGTGGCTACCACATTAGTTCACTAGTATGTCAAAATTGAGCCTGCAACATTTATCCAGGATGACTTTTTCCAGAACTGTACTTGATTCCATGCCATGTTAAACTTTCTCTTCTTGTATTGTACATTTTTAAAAATGTCCCCATTCACACACTCTCTCTCTCTCTCTCTCTCTCTCTCTCTCTCTCTCTCTCTCTCTCTCTCTCTCTCTCATTCACCAGCTAAGATATACTGCAGACTAGTGTAAAACAGGAAAATTCCACATGTGCTGCAGTGTTCGCTTCTACTGTACTCCACAAACCATAGTAATACACTAGCAGCAAATTAGTGTTTCTCTGCCGCGTAGCTCTGAGTACAATCTGCGGGATATTCAACAAATGTCAAGGGTTAACCCCTTCTTTACCGGCGACGTCTTTTATATTTAATTTCAGCTGCATTTAGACGATTTTATGAAACTTACGAAGGACTTGTGGTAGCTAAAAGGATTAATTGAGATAGTCTGTAGCCTTTTAATGGGTAAACGTCCTTCTTATGATGAATAAAATCGTCTAATACTTGCCAGAATATAGTGAAAAGGACGTCACCGGTACAGAAGGGGTTAATATCATACGCATATGCTTAATTTAATGTACTTGATTGTGTGAGTGAAATAAGTGGAAACAATTGCCAATCTTAGAAAGCTGAAGGATTAACGTTCAGTTCCTAATAGTATAGTAAGCTCGGTAAGGGAATACCAATGGCATATATATTTAGGAATAGAGTTAATAAATCAATGCTAGGACCCTCTCTTCCATTTTACAACAGAAGACCTAGAAACATAGACCAATATTTCTAGTATATCTATGTACTAGTCTGCTAACTATACAGTATGTTCAATAGTGTGGACGTGCACAAGAATGTTAATGATTAATTAAGCTTCGTGAGGGTAAAATCAGTAAGATATTAATAAATAATCTACATAATGGCAATTTTTTTTTTTTTTTAAATCTGTCTTTCCCTCATCCTATGACTTAAACTGCTATAATCTCCGTGTGTTCAGACCTGTTTACTCTAACGTACAGTCGGGGCTATTAAGTGTTGCCATAGGTTCTAGTGGTTTTCGCTCAACAAGTGTTATTGGTACCTTTATAGTTACTGGGAAAAGTGCTCATCCCTCAGAGTATTAGTCAGTGTCCGACACTTTGTGAAATATCTGACAACACTTATTAACCTCGACTGTACCTTGAATTTGGCTCTCTTTTAACTCTTTCTACTTTGGGGGAGGGGGGGGGGGGAGAGACACTTGTTACAGGCAGCATTGCCTTCTGTCTCCTTCGTACACATAAATAAAACACAAATTTAAGAATCCCATTGTGCACATCACTGTATCGTTTACCATTAATGATGCATGGATGTATTCAATTAATTTGTTTCTCCTTCCTATATTATTTCATGTATATATATAATATACAATTACGATTAAAGGTTTAATTAGACAGGATGTTTGCAACCCATGTTGACCAACGCCCATCCTCTATTATCCGCCACTCCCTTCCATCTACATTATAACATTATAATCGTAGGCTTGTCCACCATTCTTTAAGGGGAGATATCCACTTGAGCGATTTTTTTCTGGACCCCTTTCTCCCTCATGTTTAGCCCCATTGCTTTTGAGATTTTAAGACCTTCGCCCTACTAGTTTGGCGATTTTAAGACCCCTTGCCCCATTTTTGTCAATTTTAAGACCATTCGTGCCATTTAGGTGTCGATTTTTTCCTGGCGAGCGATAGCGAGCCTGTAATTTAAGGGGAACCGGCCTTCGGCCGGGACATTTTTCTACCGAAAAATTTACAAATTTATCTTGAAAGGGGGTCTAGGGGGTGTAATTTTAAGCTTGATGAAAAAGTAGGGAACAAACTAAATACCTCCCCTTAACTGTCTTCGTAGCGCAATGGATAAATGCACTGAATTTCGGTGTGAGTATCCTAGGTTCGAATCCCTGGACTGCCACATGTATTTGTTGATTTCATTAATTGAGTCTAGGAGTAAAGTCGGTTGGTGGAGGTAACCTAATAATTCATATGCTTGTTATACACACACTACTTTATACACACACTACTTTATACACACACTACTTTATACACACACTACTTTATACACACACTACTTTATACACACACTACTTTATACACACACTAATTTATACACACACTACTTTACACACACACTACTTTATACACACACTACTTTATACACACACTACTTTACTAAACCATGCAACTTCTCCCAATCTCACCCAGTGTCTCCCATTCAATTATACAACGTTATATTCACCATCTTTCCTAAGTCACTCAATTCATAGCTAATTACCAACCACATTCATCTAGCTAACTCGTTTATACTCGACACGTAACTCCATCTGGAAACCAAGGCGATACACTGTAAGCCTACTAACCACTTCTGTACCGGCGACGTCTTTTGTATTTTAGATCAGCTAGATTTAGACGATTTTATGTAGCTTAGGAAGGATATATGGTTGCTAAAAGGATTATTAGAGATAGTCTATAGCATTTTAAATGGTAAACATCCTTCTTAAACTGAATAAAAGTGTCCAATAGTAGCCAAAATAAAGTGAAAAGGACGTCGTTGGTACAGAAGGGGTTAAGCATATTCATTACGAAATCCATTCACGGGTACCAATGCCTTATAACCACACAAGCTATTACCCAGAACTACCCAGCAAGAACTAAATAGGTAAACAAATGTCCCATATGCAAATGTATCCACACACTCCATTCACACTCTCTAGCTAAAGGCGGTGTCGCACGAGTTCCTTTTCCGTCATTTTATATGGGTAATTGTAGTCTGGCGTTATTCACAATTTAAGTTATATGAGCAATCAATTGCTCAATTATATGCTTCAATTGTGCCGCCTCTCCACATCTTTCCCCGTAGAACTAGGGCAGCTGAGAGCGCCCATGAATTTACACTTTCTCCTCCACAATGCAGAACTTCTGCTTATCAGAATTCATTTATCCCCAGAGCTACTACTCTTTGGAATTCACTTCCCTCGAATTGCTTTCCACAAACTTACAATCAACAAATGTTTAAATCCAGTTGTTACAAACATTTTATGAATGGAGGATGCCTTTAGGCACATGGACCTTTTTGTTTTATCTGTGTTTTTCCTTCCTCCGTTCATTGTCTCTTAAAAAAAAAAAAAAAAAAAAATCAACCACATAGCTTAATAGATTATGCTAGGTGGTTGATTGCTCATTTAACTTAAATTATGAAGACGCCATACTACAATTCAGTCTAGTTTCAGATGCCAATGTCAAAGAGCTTCAAAGTACTACGAGAAAAAAACAAAAATTGCTCATCGACAACTGCCAGAAAAAGCGTTCGTGTGACACTGGCTAAATTCCACAAAAGCATACATACCCATTAAGTTCCCTGCATTATATTACCCGACCATATCCACCTATTCACTAACCAACATGCACTAATTCACACCAAATCATCCATCCAATCGCACCTCCCATAATTAGCTTTCATGCCCGGAGTATACCACATTCATTCCTTGATTAAAATTCCAGTACAACCCATTCGCACACATAATACACAAAACACTCGACCATAAAATGTATTATCCTGCAATTATCAGCCCAATTATGTGTACTGCAGGATACTGTGTGTGTGTGTGTGTGTGTGTGTGTGTGTGTGTGTGTGTGTGTGTGTGTGTCCTTCTGCTGTAATTAGTGTTTCTCTTGACTATTCCTCCTGGGAGAACATTCCGATCTAGTATCTTAAGCATTTAGTTTACTTATATCACATTACGACCCCTAAATATCACATTACGACCCCTAAATATCACATTACGACCCCTAAATAATTGTAAACGCTACTACCTAGTGTGTTGAATTTAGTGTTGAATATTATGAGAGAGAGAGAGAAAGAGAGAGAGAGAGAGAGAGAGAGAGAGAGAGAGAGAGAGAGAGAGAGAGAGAGAGAGAGGGGGGGGGGGAGGAGGGAAGGGACAAAAGAGATTTTTTTTTTTTTTTTTTTTTTTTTTTTTTTAAGAGACCATGAACGGAGGAAGGAAAAACACAGATAAAACAAAAAGGTCCATGTGCCTAAAGGCCATAATTAATTATAGATATGTGGCCTAAAGCCTCCATACCTCCTTGGAGAACTAACACGGTTCATCGTATCCTTAACTCGAAAGTTCCACCTTCTTTATCAACTTAGTATATAATCATAGCAGTAGACATAAACAAACTCCTTTTAATAGAAAACACTAATCTCCATATTTTGTATGTCTGTATTACGGTACTATGTTTTACTTTACTTATCATGTGGTGATGGGCTGGTCTATCAGAGTGAGAGTTGAGCGTTCTCTGCCATACCCATAGCTTACTCTGACTGTTCCTTTTACTTATATATTTTCTAGATCTCAAGGTCAATCCACGAGAGAGAGAGAGAGAGAGAGAGAGAGAGAGAGAGAGAGAGAGAGAGAGGATGGGAGAGAGAGGAGAAGGTCTGAGAGAGAGGGAGAGGGGGGGGGGGGGAGGAGGGAAGGGACAAAAGAGATTTTTTTTTTTTTTTTTTTTTTTTTTTTTTTTAAGAGACAATGAACGGAGGAAGGAAAAACACAGATAAAACAAAAAAGGTCCATGTGCCTAAAGGCCATAATTCATTATAGATATGTGGCCTAAAGCCTCCATACCTCCTTGGAGAACTAACACGTTTCATCGTATCCTTAACTCGAAAGTTCCACCTTCTTTATCAACTTAGTATATAATCATAGCGGTAGACATAAACAATTTCCTTTTAATGGAAAAAAACTAATCGCCATATTTGGTATGTCTGTATTACGGTACTATGTTTTACTTTACTTATCATGAGGTGATGGGCTGGTCTATCAGAGTGAGAGTTGAGCGTTCTCTGCCATACCCATAGCTTACTCTGACTGTTCCTTTTACTTATATATTTTCTAGATCTCAAGGTCAATCCACGAAAGAGACGCTCTCTTTCGTGGATTGACCTCCCTACTGCCAACCTAGAGGTTGGGAGAACTGGGAGCCAAAGCGTCACATTTTTCCTTTGCCCCTCAACTTTCCCTTCATAATTGCTGAGGGGCACAAGGCCTTGGGTGGGGCTTTGGTTTCCCGGGCATTGCCGCACCCTCCTCAGCTCCCCGCCTTGGAGTGGCTTCGGTCACCTGGGCTTTATTAGTGGTAAGCAGGGACGGTTCTGTGGGGGCACTCGGTTATGGCCTTGCCTTGCTCTGGACCTTGGGGCTGTTCGGCCAGACAGCCTGTGGAACACCAAAAACAACAAAACTTTACTTATCACTCGGCAGCCACGTTTTCCTAACAAAAAATATCAATGTACACCAACTTGGTAATGTAGTCTTATATCTCCACTTGTATTGTTCAAACAGCATGCGCCATGTTTAATGCATGACACTGATGTCAAATATATTTTCAAACAAACCTCTGACTCTGCTTAATTTGCACATCATGATCCACAAAGCACATATTTGACTCATTAAATTATTTGCCAACTTCCCCCTTCGTTTCCTCACACTTTTTTCAACCTGTATTTACATTGACTAAACCTTTACAGCATTTTCACATATTTTTACGTCTGTTTTTTTAAATGCTGATTGTTATCACAGTCTTTGTAGTGTGTATTATCAAGCTCTATTTTCTCACATGATATTTGTCCGTTTTGCTTAGTCATAATCACACATAATCGGGCCGTTATTTTTCATTGACAAATACAAGTACTGCATTTTCTTCCATGCACGTTGAAAAAAAAAAAAAAAAAAAAAAGTGGGGATTGGGCCTGAGCATATAGATAGATAGATAGATAGACGTTGATAAAGCTTACTTACAACTCTCGCCCGTTTATCACTGTGTCGACCTATATTTATCAGAGGTAACATATACTAGATTTCACTCCCTCAGACCTACAGATTCTTATTCCGAGGTTATGTAACCTTAAGGGGAGACAGACCGTTTTTCTGGACCCCCTTCTCCCTAATGTTTAGCCCCACCAGTTTTGAAATATTAAGACGTTGGTTCCATTAGTTTGGGGAATTTATGACCTTTCATCCCATTTCTTTGTCAATATTAGGACCCTTGTTGCCATTTAGGTGTCGATTTTTTTCCTGGCGAGCGATAGCAAGCCTGTAATTTTAAGAGGAATCAGCCTTTGGCTATGACTGTTCTATGGAAAAATATACAAATCCATCTTGAAGGGGGGTCTAGGGGGTGTTTTTCTAAGTTTGATGGAGGTCTAGGGAGGAAACTAAAAAAATATATGAATAAATTAATTAATAGACCAAACAAACAGCCACTGTCCCCTTATGTCGGGTATACACGAAAAATAATTCTAGCAACTTCTTATCTGCTACTTTGTGTTGATAACATTTGGAAACTATTATCGGCAGTTAATATGAAGATAGATTATAATATAGGTGATAACATGCTTTTGAAATATAATTCAAAATCTGCTAGATGATAGTTGTGGGTAAAAGTTTCGAGAAAAAAGCGCTCGTGTAAGTCCACATTAATTTTATTTGATTATAGTGTTATTATAGTGTTATTAGTGTGCCAGCGAGCCTTTTCTATCTTCACATTAGATTACAGGTGAGCTCTCCTTATCATACCATAGGAAAAAAAGGGACTCACGCGACACCCTACAGGCGAGCTATCACGAACACCTATTTGTCCAACAATTTTCATCCACAACTGAAATCGGGTACGTTCTATCACATACGTTAAAAGGAATTGTGTCACCTATAATAATCTATTTTTAGTCTAGTTGCCGATACCAGTACTAAATAATCTCAAATGCTGCCATAATAAAGTTACGAATTAAACGTTGTTGTCGTAATTATACCCTCGTGTAAGTTCGTGTATACTGTTCACGCAATACTCCCCTTCTCCCGATGTCCTTTATGTTGCAATCTCGCCGCTACTTATGATATTACGCCTCGTAGTCTATTGTTTTCCAGCTGAGGGTAAATTGCCATGTTACTATCTTTGTTACTCAGCTATAAGGTAGATTTGCGTAGCGAAATATGTTGTCAATTATGAAATCTTGGCATTAATACGACACACAGCCATGGTAGTCTCATATATTTCCATTAAGTATCGAGAAATCAGCTACTAAGGGATTCGATTTACCATCAGCTTGAAAAATATAGAGTGTACTAGACTACGTACCATAATCCTCTTGTCCTAGTGAGATATATGTGTATTCCTACTCATATCAAATCCTCAAATCTACTCAAATCCTCTTTCCTCAGCTGCTACTTAACTTTTCGTAGTGTTTCTTGTGTTATTGGCTATACTAATTTGTTTAACGCATTGAGTACTAGGGACGTTCTTTTGATCATATTCTGGCTAATATTAGACGATTTTATTCAGCTTAGGAAGGACCTTTAGCAATAATAAGGCTTCAAACTATCTCAACCAACCATTGTTTTACTATCACAAATCCTTCCTAAGCTGCATAACACCGTCTGAATATAGCTAGACAAAAATATAACCCACGTCGCTGGTACTCAAAGGGTTAAGTATTGTTTAGTCTTAACTGGCTCTCGTCGCATAATTTTCCCAATCAAATGGCCAAATACTAACATTCTGTCCCTTTAAACATTGTGCATTAATATGTGTAACTCCCCAAGAATAGTTTTTATTTTCTGCCCCTTTAAAAATTGTACATTAATGTGCAATTCCCATAGAATATTTGACATGGTCTGTCCCTTTATACATTGTATATTTTGTCCCTTTAAGCCCCTTAATATATGTAACTCACATTGAATAGTTTGTATGTTAGTTTTATATCGTGTGTTTTTTCTCTTTCATTTTTATACCCTGATGATGACATAAGTTGATATGTCGAAACGTTGTTACCAAAATGAAGATGTTGTTCGCTACCTATACATTGTTCTCTCTCTCTCTCTCTCTCTCTCTCTCTCTCTCTCTCTCTCTCTCTCTCTCTCTCTCTCTCTCTCTCTCTCTCTCTCTCTCTCTCTCTCTCTCTCTCTCTCTCTTTCCATTATTCTCATTAAGTGCTTTCCTTAGTCCCTCTCTCCAACTTAACGACTTTCTTCTTCGCGGTTCAAGTCCTGCCATTCGCTGTTTTTTCTTGTTTTTAGTATTCCTTGTTTTTGCTATGCTTCATTGTTTACTTCGAGTTTTGTATTAACCCCTTCTGTACCGCAACGTCCTTTTAACTATGTTCTGGCTACTATTATACGATTGTGCTCAGTTTAGAAAGGGCCTCTACCAATTAAACAGGCTTCGTAATATCTCACTTAACCCCTTTTTACTACCACAGATCCTTCTTAAACTGCACAAACCTGTCTAAATATGACTACAATCAATTTACAAAGACGTCGCCGGTACAGAAGGGGTTAAGGGTTTCGTGTTTTCCGTATTTTGTTTTTTTAATCGTTCATTGTTTGTCGTGCTTTGCGTTGTGTTATATATTTTATTATAACCTTGCTTAACCTCTACCTTTCTGTTCTTGTTCCTTGTGGCTTGTCGCATTACTTCATTGATTTAATCGCTTTTTGAGAGAGAGAGAGAGAGAGAGAGAGAGAGTGTGTGTGTGAGTGAGTGAGAGAGTAATTTATTTTCATTTGTCTGGTTATTATTGATGATTTCATTCAAATTAGGAAGTGCGTATGGAAACAGACCGTTAATTAGCCTTTCTCTTCGATTGCCTTCGTCATTCCCTCCTTTTCATGGTCCCCTTTTCTGTTTCCCACTCGCCTCCCTTCGTTGCTCTGTGTTTCCCCCCCATTCACTGACTTTATTATATAGTACTTACAGTATATGAATGTGTTTTGTACAATGCCTTAAGGGGAGGCAGTTGGTTTTTCGAGTCCTCCTCCCTCATGTTAGCCCTATTAGTTATGAGATTTCAAGACATTCGCCCCATTAGTTAGGCAATATTCAGACCTTTTGCCCCATTTGTTTGCCAATATTAAGACCTTTCGTGCCATTTAGGGGTCGATTGTTTCCCTGGCGAGCGATAGCGAGCCTGTATTTGAAGAGGAATCTGCCTTCGGCCGGGAAATTTTTCAACCGAAAAATGTACAAATTTATATCGAAGGGGGTCTTGTGGGTGGTTTTTTTTTTTAAAGTTTAATGGATGTTTAGAGAGCAACATCGCGGTGTGTCGAGATGTTTAGAGAGCAACATCGCGGTGTGTCGAGAGGTTTAGAGAGCAACATCGCGGTGTGTCGAGAGGTTTAGAGAGCAACATCGCGGTGTGTCGAGATGTTTAGAGAGCAACATCGCGGTGTGTCGAGATGTTTAGAGAGCAACATCGCGGTGTGTCGAGATGTTTAGAGAGCAACATCGCGGTGTGTCGAGATGTTTAGAGAGCAACATCGCGGTGTGTCGAGATGTTTAGAGAGCAACATCGCGGTGTGTCGAGATGTTTAGAGAGCAACATCGCGGTGTGTCGAGATAGATTGTAGAATATAAATAAGAGGTGGTGAGTAGATAAGATTAATAAGAGGTGGTGAGTAGATAAGATTAAATACTTTTGAATGAGGAAGTACGAGAGTGGTGTGGTGTGGATGTAGATGTGCTGGACATTGTGAAAAGGAACACCTTGAGACGGTTCGGCCATGTGGAACGTACGGGAAGCGAGAGAGCATGACTAAGAGAGTGTACGAGAGTTAGCTTATAATCTACCTTCCAGAACTCAAGAGTGGTATACATGATCTCAATAAACCCCCTGAATAACATAGGTCCTTCTTGAACTACATAAAATTATCTAACTTGAGACAGAATCAAAAGAACTAAGACATCATCGTGCTGAAGGGGTTAATATAATCCGTCTTATTCAGAGTTATCTCTGTGTATACCTCCTACCTCTCTCTCTCTCTCTCTCTCTCTCTCTCTCTCTCTCTCTCTCTCTCTCTCTCTCTCTCTCTCTCTCTCTCATCCTAAGACTTAAGGGGAGGTTTTTAGTTGATTCCCTAGACTTCCATCAAGCTTAAAATTACTCCCCCTTGACCCCCTTTCAAGATAAATTTGTACATTTTTCGGTAGAAAAATTTCCCGGCCAAAGGCCGGTTCCCCTTAAAATTACAGGCTCGCTATCGCTCGCCAGGAAAAAATCGACACCTAAATGGCACGAATGATCTTAAAATTGACAGAAATGGGGCGAGGGTTCTTAAAATCGCCAAACTAATGGGGCAAGCGTCTTTAAATCTCACAAGCAATGGGACTAAACATGAGGGAGAAAGAGGTTCAGAAAAAAATCCTCCAGGTGGAAATCTCCCCTTAATCTGCTTCAAGCTCCGTGTGGCCAGACATTTTAATTTTAACAGAAATAGGAACAAAATATATGTGTTCTATTTATTTCTAATTGACTATACTTCCTCCTTGACGTATATTTTATTTTGTTTTTCATTTAACATATAATTTTCTCTTGCCCGCTGTTTCTCGATGTTAATTATCTGCCAATCACACATTTCCCGGATTCACTCGTCCTTCACTACCTGTATAATTATCGGCCTGGCATTTACCTCTCGTTTCGAATTCTTCCCCATTCATTATCTGCCCTGCTTTCTGTCACCCTTGCATTATTTATATATCACATTCCTCGATACCTCCTTCCCCCTCATACCGGACCGAGGTTACTCAGCCTATATATGCAGTATATATATATATATATATATATATATATATATATATATATATATATATATATTATAATATTGTATTGAATACTAATTAGATCAAGATTCCTAAGGTTAATATGATGCACAACAGATAATTAAATCAAAATATTTGAAGTTCACACGAAAGTTAAATGAAATAATATCAGGTTTAATTATTTATCAGGCTCCCAATGGATAGCGCGCACAGGAACAAATTAGTATCGCTCTGTTTAAACCCAAAATAATTGTCTACTGTTATGAATTATACATGAACAATATATAGGCAAGCCCATATTATAATATAAATGCTTGACACTTTAATTTAAAAGTCTATGTTTTATACTGAAACATTTTGAAGGCAACATTATGTCCACGAAGTTGAAGTAATTTAGCTTTCTATGAAAATATTATAGGTAAAACTAATGTTTCTTTGGCAGTTGAATTATTGTAATCGAAAAAGGTGTTTCCTAGTGTCCACCAGGAGTAATTGAAGTCTATGAGTGTCAATGACAATGTCTACATCTCAGAGGGATACCCAAGAGGATTACGAATTTGGTAGAAACAGAATACTGTAAAAGTATCAAATTCCCCACTACAGTGCCAGATAGACGGACAGACTCAAATAATTAATTTGCAATAACAGGATTTGATTTTGAAGACGATGTTGTGAAGTTGATAGAGATATTCATAGAAGCTCATAAGTCCCATCTAGAAACAGGAGCAATTACGTCTTATGTTCAAGCATCTTGCGACTGATTGGATACAGTGGTATGATTTGGCCTTGAATGCAGATATCAAAATGAGGCCTTTTGGAAGACAGTCTCAAGTGGAGGATACCTAGATAAATAATCTTTATTTTATACATGTGTATTATTATACATTCTCTCTCTCTCTCTCTCTCTCTCTCTCTGTCTCTCTCTCTCTCTCTCACTCTCTCTCTCTCTCTCTCTCTCTCTCTCTCTCTCTCTCTCTCTCTCTCTCACACACACACACACATTGTTTTTTTACTAAGAAGGCTTCTTCGTGATCAATATATGTTTTGCAATCTTAATTGATTATCTACAAGCAATTTTTGTATAGGTTAGATTATGCTAAGTCCCTACTCTTGCTCCGCCCCTGTCACCAGCCCGCCTATCCGCCTGCATAAGGGGAGACTGACCGTTTGTTTGGTCTATTAATTCAAGTATTCGTATAATTTTTTAGTTTCTTCCCTAGACCTCCATTAAGCTTAGAAAAACACCCCCTAGACCCCGCCCTTCAAGATAAATTTGTACATTTTTCGGTAGAAAAATTTCCCGGCCAAAGGCCGGTTCCTCTTAATTAAAATTGCAGGCTCGCTATCGGTCGCTAGGAAAAAATCAACAACTAAATGGCACGAAAGGTCTTAAAATTGACAACGAAATGGGGCGAAAGGTGTTAAAATCGCCAAACTAATGGGCCGAACGTCTTATAATATCAAAACTGGAGGGGCTAAACATGAGGGAGAAGGGGGTCCAGAAAAACGTTCTGCCTCCCCTTAACAAGACCCAATCATGGATAACGACCTCGTTTGGGACGGCCACAATTGGGAGCAGCAACCTGTTTAACTTGGAACCCTGTCACCTCCACACCTTGTTAACTCTCTCGTTAGCGATTGGTTTGCACTTTTTATTTCCTACATGCTATTTTTTCCCCACTTACAAGATCAATTCCCTCACTACTAACTTAATTTACAGTATTATGAACAAACTTGACATTGCTTCCAAGAGTGTTTTCCAGTCTTGTTCAGAAGTATGTCCTTTTGTACACTTTCAATATCTATACAGCCACAACAATGTAATCTCATCGTACATAGCTCATCTAGATTGACACTATATATTTGTGAGGCTTATCAACCTCACATTGTCTTAACCCCTACTGTACCGGAGGATACAGTAATAAAAGTCCCCCCCAGTCCCAAGCAATGTGGCCAAAATGGCAAGATAGAACAACCTTCCACCTCAAGAGATGAAGGAAGCCTTGCTCTCCCACCCATCAGTGGGTTTAATATAAGCTGTGAAGTGTTGCCATATCGAGACCAGCACTCAAACGGTCGTGGTACCAGGTACAGCCTGATACAGGCAGTTACAAGGAAAGTACATTACTGACGGCTCCTAGCCGTAGCCGTCGCTGGGACTGGGGAGTGACTTATCTACTGACGGCTAGTAGCCATCGCTGGGATTGGATGAGTTAAGGGTACCCACCTCGCTCTGTTTTTCTCTTTCTCTCCCTCTCTCTTGTATCCATTCGGCCCCATTCAGCCTACTGTTTTAAGACGTTTATCCCCATCCAGGTGTCAATATTTTCCTGGCGAGTGGTAGCCAGCCAGCATATATATATTTTTGTTTTGACAGCAAGCTAAATTTGTAAATTTTTCGATAGAAAAATTTCTCCGGCGAAGCCGGATTTCTCCATACAATGCTGGAACGAGACCTCAAGGGCTTCGCCGTTCAATGTACGGTTGAATGTACAGACTCAGCCTATGCCCGAGAGGGAGTAGTTGGAATATAGAAAAGAAGAAAAAAAACCCAGCTAGAGTAATTGAGATAATATTTCTACCATTTGGGAAGGGTCAGCCAGGAATAGGTGTGGACATTATTTGGTTATCTATTTACTCTAGCCCTTTATGAATTACAAAGTTAGGGTTCGCGAATGCTGGCCTCTCTATTTGGAACAGGGTATAGCTATATGCATTCAACGTTGTTTATCTCTATTGGTATAAGTCAGACATTAAAGGGAGGTAGTGGTTTTTTCTGGTCCACCTTCTTCTTCATTTTCAAGACGTTCGGCACATAAGTTTGGCGATTATAAGACCTTTCGCTCTATTTTTTTGTCAATACTAAGACTTTTCGTGTCGATATTTTCCTGACGAGCAATTGCGAGCCTGTAACGAGGGACTGGACTTCAGCCGGAACGTTTTTCTACCGGTAATATATATATATATATATATATATATATATATATAAGGGGGATGTTGGGGATGTTTTATTTTTGTTTTCTAGGAAAGAAATATATATATATATATATATATATATATATATACAGTGTACTGTATATGAGATAATTGACCAAAACTAAATCCTTTCACCTTAACATATATTCAAAGTTTGATCAGTGTAGTTCAGGAGTATATTGTATAAAACAAACACGGGACAAATATTTTGAAGTTATGAAAGTGGGGTACCGCCTTTGTACTTCGGTGAACAAACTGGCTGGAGAGAAAATACGTCGGCGAGGCAGTCAGAAGTAAATGACCTCGATGTATCTCCTGACAAAATAGTTTTTATGGCGCTGCAGCTACCGGAAGTGGCTGGCCAAAGGAACGTGTACGGAAATTCTAAGCCCACTCTCGTTCACTTATCTATCCCTTTGTCTGGGTAGATAGTACTCTATTTGGTGACAGTAGATATGTACCTGTAAGTTATTTTTTCTCACGAATTTATGTATTCTGTAAAGCAAGTATTTGTGGGATTTTTTTGTTATTGCACTCAAAATAGATAATTCCATATATTTCGAACTTGATGACTTTATGAAGTTTAAGTAGGGCCAATGTTTTGCAGATCCATTATGAATTTGTACACTATACCCCTTTGAGTTCTAGATGAATATTATTAACAAAATATAATTACGTAATAGCCTCCAAATCGAGATGGAAATTTTACATTATTATTGTGGTGATATTATATATATATATATATATATATATATATATATATATATATATATATATATATATATATATATATATATATATATGTATATATATATCCGATGCACATACAGTAGGTACATCCGATATCCCAAAGCTTTAGTCGTCCATTGTTTGAACAACACATTGAACAGTGTTTGAAGTATTTGCTCTATTATAAAATAGACATCACTGAAACCACAGTTCCAGCGAAAATGGAAAACAGCCTTTTGCTACATGAGTGACATGACCCAAGTCTATTAAGCTATGTATTTACGTATTGACTTTGAAAAGCCAAGGAAATTAAGTCGTATTCTATTAAATATAATTATATTATATTCAACTAAACATATGTGTTGTAATATAACAGTTTCTACTATGCTGAACTTGACGTGTATTGAGGAATCACCCGAGCGCAATTTCCGGACTTATATTTATATATTTATTACCTGGAAGCTTGTGAAGGAAATTTCTACTGTAACTGAGTCACCAAAAATAATATACCTTCAGGCTAGTTAGTGATATTATTGTACAATAACCCCGGTGTCTTGCCACAAGCAAGTTGCTGGTTTAGAAATGCCACTAAATTCGATCGTTTGACTTCAGATTAACAGGGTTCATATTGCAAAAAAAAAAAAAAAAAAAATCAACGTTTAATACCTGGGAAAATACGAGGTCCAATTACCAGAGCCGCATCATTTCTTCCGTTTTGGAGTCGGCCCTCAGACTTCATACGCGGTTTACTTTTTCTTAAATTCACTGTGAGACTAGCTCTTCATATATATATACCGGTATATCTATATATATATATATATATATATATATATATATATATATATATATATATATATATATATGAGGAGGCTGTAGGCACCAGCCGAACAGGGCAGTGCTGGGTGGCTGATAAGGACAGCTGGAATTCCTGTTTCACCACCTGGCCTCCCTAGCTGATCCTTTCAGTGCCTCATCAATATTGAGGGCAACCCCAGCCTGCCCTCCAAAATACCTTCTCCTCCTACCCATACATTATACTACAAACACCTTACATATATACTACACTAGCTCTTCCCAAAAAGAAAAAAACAAAAAATACGAATTCACGACCTGCCTCGAAGACCCGGGGGGAGGAGGGGAGGGGAGGGGGACGGAGGGACCAGAAATGCCCCCATCAGTCTGTCCCCTGGAAAAGACTCGCCAAAATGCTCAGGCCCACCCCCTGCTATTCTTACTATCAATTTTTGAAATATTCGTGGCCTTTCTTCTAAATTCCACTCTGTGGAACACCATCTCTCCTCTGCCAACCCTGGTCTTCACCGAAACGCAATTGTCTGAGAATACTGATAGCAAACCCTTCTCTGTATCCTCCTACTATCTCTATCCTCAGCGTAATGAGAGTAATTAGTTCTATAATTGCTTGTTTTCGTTTGGAATCCATTGTATTATGTCTCCCTATGCCATTTTTTCTTTAAGGCCCTCAGCTGCAAGCCACGCTCCCTCACGTTTTTCAGCGGCACAAAAACAAACCCACACCAACCTGCGCCAAAACAACCCAAAGGAAGGTAATCAATGCCACTGGCGCGCCCCGTCACGTATAAGCCATATCACATCACCTATTTTTACCGTCAACTTCTACTCGTCAATCCTTTCCTGTAATTTTTTTAGGACTATATTCCACTGATATCAACAACTAGTCTACGGTTTGATCATCCATGACTATATAAATATTCTATGATTTTCGCAAAAGCTACCAGGTAAGAAAATCATAAATACATTTGCCAGTAAAGTGCTCGTGTAAATCCTCCTTAAGGGGGAATGGTTCACTTTTTGGGCGATTTGTGTATGTATTCATTATTTTTCTAGTTCCCTCCCTAGACCTCCATCAAATTTAAAAAAAAAGCATCCATTAGATCCCCCTTCCAGATTAATTTGTAAATTTTTCGGTAGAAAAAATTTCCGGCCGAAGGCCGGTTCTTCCAACATTACAGGCTCACTATCGTTCGCCAGGGAAAAAATCGACACCTAAATAGCACGAAAGGTCTAAATATTGACGACGAAATGGGGCGAAAGGTCTTAAAATCGACTAACTAATGGGGCATACATCTTAACATCTGAAAACTAATGGGGCTAAACATGAGGGACAAAGTGGTCCAGAAAAGCGGCCCATGTCCCCTTAAGCCCAAAAGCGGGAAAAGGCCTGGACTCGCATCTCTTAGGTCCGCGAGTAAAAACTAGTCTTCTATATACACGGAGTAATGGAAAGGTGGAGTTGGGTTTACTTTATGTCCTTTCAGTTCGTTTGGGGTCGTGGAAGCTTTAGGTTTAAGCTGGTATCACACGAGAGCTTTTATAGTCAACATTCGATGATCAAAACATTTCTGGCAATATTTCTGGAGTATTTTGCCCTGGTATCGGAAACTAGATTGATGGTAGATGAATTTAGGTAACCGAAATAATCTAAATGTTTACCTCATAAGCTGCCAGACCAGTGTTAAGGAGAAATGTTGAGTGAAAAAGAGTTCGTGTGATACCGGCATTTAGGGAATCACTATTTTGTGGGGGAAATATTAGGGTAGGAACTGGTGATTTACAAAGTTTGAAATAGATAATCGTGTACCTCTTATGTTTTAATAGATAATCATGTACCTCTTATGTTTTAATCGATAATCGTGTACCTCTTATGTTTTAATAGATAATCATGTACCTCTTATGTTTTAATAGATAATCATGTACCTCTTATGTTTTAATAGATAATCGTGTACCTCTTATGTTTTAATAGATAATCATGTACCTCTTATGTTTTAATAGATAATCATGTACCTCTTATGTTTTAATAGATAATCCTGTACCTCTTATGTTTTAATAGATAATCCTGTACCTCTTATGTTTTAATAGATAATCCTGTACCTCTTATGTTTTAATAGATAATCCTGTACCTCTTATGTTTTAATAGATAATCATGTACCTCTTATGTTTTAATAGATAATCATGTACCTCTTATGTTTCTCACTTTGCAAGAATGTAATGTAAGCCAATTTATGAACCATATTTGTATAGTTAGATAATAAAACCGTATATATGAGTCATTATATATTATATTATATCCATATGTCAATTCCGTTGGCTGTATTTGCATAAATATAAATGTATATATAAAAAAACACGTACAGAAACAGCCAGGGAAAAGGTGAGTGCTCCCATTCCCTTTGCATGTTTAAAATACCAGTGGACTCTTCCACACGTTTTACCTAACATGGAGTTTGTTAACTCCATGACCTACTTCCCTTACCTTCTGGATCTGTTTACCGAATGGAAAACAAAAATAACAAAAATAATCACCCCTAAGAGTTAAAAAATAGATGACTTGGTTCCGAAGCGTAATGAGTTTCTGTTGACGTCAATAAGAGCGTGGGAGGTCAATTATGTAAATAAAAATACTGTATGCTTATTAGTAAAATGGTCAGATTTCTGTCAGACTTGCCAGACACACCCATTTTAATTTCACAGTAAATATACTTGAATAATGTATCCCTTCTTATATGAAATTAAATTTTAATTTTTTATTACCTATTAGGGAAAGTTGGCTGGATACTAATATTTCGCTACCTGGCCACCTCGTTACAGTGTTAAAGGGGCTTTCACACAAATACAATTTTGTACACGACGGCCACGATGCTGAAAAATGGCAGAAATCAGGGGAAAATAGGAAAGTTTTTTTAGCGTGGGACGACCTAGGGAAGATAGTGTAACCACGGTAACAGGACGATCATCGATGGTCATAGGACGTACCCGGACGGACCTGAAAACTAATGGGGCTAAACAGTAGGGAGAAGGGGGGGGGGGGGGGGCAGAAATAACAACCATCCTCCCTTAAAGCGCATAATCTAACATACACATACAAAACAGAAAACACAATATTTCAAATAGCGGATTCCAGGCTCCGAAACAATTGACAGATAAGACTGATCGTATGACTCCGAATTTAGTAATTTTATGTTTAATAATGTCTCAAATGAGTTTTTTCCTATGTGCATGAAGGAGACGAAAGACAAAACTGCCTGTAACCAGTGCCCCAGCATGTTCTTGATGAACATATTTGGTAGTAGATATCATTACATTATCTTCTTTACTTTGATACCGTGACAACGAGAAAATCCATGTGTTCGCGTGACTAGGGTTTTAAGGGGGATGGTTCACTTTTTGGGCGATTTCTGCATGTATTCATTATTTTTCTAGTTTCCTCCCTAGACCTCCATCAAATTTAAAAAAAATCCATTAGATCCCCCTCCTTGATTAATTTGTACATTTTTCGGTAGACAAATCTCCCGGCCGAAGGCCGGTTCTTCCAACATTACAGGCTCACTATTGTTCGCCAGGGAAACAATCGACACCTAAAGAGCACGAAAGGTCTAAATATTGACAAAGAAATGGGGCGAAAGGTCTTAAAATCGACCAACTAATGAAGCGAATGTCTTAAAATCTCGAAACTAATGGTGCTAAACACGAGGGGGAAAAGGTACCAGAAAAACGGCCCATGTCCCCTTAATAGTTTTTTGGACGGGGGCTAGGAACCCTTCGCTCACTGAATTTAATGGCAAACTTTGTTATGGGGTTCCAATTAGTTGAACGCTCCCGTAAAGCCGGTATCACACGAGCGCTTTTCCCTCAACATTTATCCTCAACACTGGTCTGGCAGCTTATGAGGTCAACATTTACAATATTGCGGTCACCTAAATTCATCTACCATCAGTCTAGTTTCCGATACCAGTGCAATATACTCCATAAATGTTGCCAGAAAAATGTTGATCATCCAATGTTGACTATAAAAGCTCTCGTGTGATACCGGCTTAACTTCCTCGTCTTGTTCACACTCTACTTTTCCCTCTGTTCGACTGTTCTCGCCTTGTCTCATAAATACTGACATGCTCTTTCTTTATATTTTTGCTTAGAGAATGTTGTTTGGCATTACAAATGATGTCCTACTTTTTCTATGAACATCCCTTGTAGACTATGCTGGTTTTAGGGAAACTTATATATTACAATGGAAATTCAGTACCATTTCCCAAAGTTATGACCTTTCCTCCTGGGACACCCTGTATATATATATATATATATATATATATATATATATATATATATATATATATATATATATTTTTTTTAAGAGACAATGAACGGAGGAGGAAGGAAAAACACACAGGAATAAAACAAAAGTCCTGTGCCTAAAGGCATCCTCCATTCATAAAATGTTTGTAACAACTAGATTTAAACATTTGTAGATTGTAAGTTTGTGGAAAGCAATTCGAGGGAAGTGAATTCCAAAGAGTAGTAGTTCTAGGGATAAATGAATTTTGATAAGCATAAGTTCTGCATTGTGGAGGAGAGAAAGTGTAAATTCATGGGCGCTCTCAGCTGCCCTAGTTCTACGGGGAAAGATGTGGAGAGGCGGCATAATTAATTTGATATAATACTGTAATATATATATAATACTGTATAATACTGTATATATACTGTATATATACTGTATATATAAAGGGCCAGTTGTAGGTTATAAATAAGTACAATCCGGTAGTCTGCCACCACTCTCGGGTGTCGGTTACCAATGGATCATGTGTTATATATATATAATATTTAAGGGAACCCACCTCGATTTGTTTCTCTTTCTCTCCCTCTCTCTTTGGCTTGTATCCATTCGGCCCCATTCAGTCTACTGTTTTGAGATGTTAACCCCATGCAGGTGTCAATATTTTCCTGGCGAGCGGTAGCGAGCCAGCATATATTTTTGTTTTGACAGCAAGCTAAATTTGTAAATTTTTCGATAGAAAAATTTCTCCGGCGAAGCCGGATTTCTCTATACAATGCTGGCTCGCTATCGCTCGCCAGGAAGAAATCGACACCTGGATGAGGATAAACGTCTTAAAACAGTTGGCTGAATGGGGCCGAATGGGTACAAGCCAGGGAAAGAGAGAAAAGGAAAGAAAGATAAAAACCGGTGACCCCCCTCAAGTCACCAATATCTGCACAGAACCTGATCACAAGTGTTGTAGTACTATAAGCTCTTCTCTTGATATCAAGTTCTACTTGCGTGAAAGAATGAATCGTCATTATTGTATTGTCCAAATTATATCACTGGGATCATGGTGGAGAAAAGCATACATACTTACATTTGTGTGCTTAAGGGAGCCCACCTCGCTTTTCTTCTCTTTTCTCTCTCTCTCTCTCTCTCTCTCTCTCTCTCTCTCTCTCTCTCTCTCTCTCTCTCTCTCTCTCTCTCTCTCTCTCTCTCTCTCTCTTTTTGGCTTGTATCCATTCGGCCCCATCCAGCCTACTGTTTTAAGACGTTTACCCCCATCCAGGTGTCAATATTTTTCTGGTGAGCGGTAGCGAGCCAGCATATATATATTTTTGTTTTGACAGCAAGCTAAATTTGTACATTTTTCGTTAGAATAATGTCTCCGGCGAAGCCGGATTTCTCCATACAATTCTGGCTTGCTATCGCTCGCCAGGAAGAAGTCGACACCTGAATGGGGATAAACGTCTTAAAACAGTTGGCTGAATGGGGCCGAATGGATACAAGCCAGAGAAAGAGAGAAAAGGAGATACAAAAAGCAGGTTCACCCCCGTAAGGCCTGAGCGTGATAGTGTGACTGTGGTAGCATTGGGAAGCCTGTAACACTCGCTAGGGCCACAGCCTCATCAATTATGCGTACTAGTAGCCAGATTCCAACACGCACACATTCGTCCTGGTTATGTATGGTGAGTGTATGCGTACATGCGTTGAGTCTGAGTTGTTTCTTCCTAGGACGAGGTAAAGAAAATCGCTTAATGGTAACCAGACTATGATGAAAATTACGTCATCGTGCTGAAGGGGTTAAATTGATTATTACAGTTTTTCTCTGATTAGTTTTGTATTTATGCTCATGAGTTGAATTCCATCTATCGAATTGTTTACTAATGCATGTTTACTACCAATATGGAGCACTTTGCATGTATCTATATTGAAAATCATCTGTCTGACTGAGCCCAGTTTGACAGCTTGTCTAGATCATTTTGAACCTCCTGCATGTGTGATGGGGGATTTACTTAGTTTGCAATATTTGTGTCATCAGCTCATTTGGAGATTCTGCATGATAGTCCATCATCAACATCGTTAATATAAATACAAAATATAATTAGACATAGAACTGAGCCCTGTGGTACACCACTTTGAAACTTTGCTAATTATTATTACTCGTAGATTTCGCTTAGTTAGACAATCCTGAATCCAATAAAGAACAGACCCGCGATTACCATTAGCTTTAAGTTTTACTATCAGTCTGTTGTGAGGCACTTTATCAAGTGCTTTTTAAAAATCAAGGTAAACAATTTCAACTGCTTTATTTTCGTCATATACATTTAAGATGTGAAAAAGTCAAGGAAGTTTGTCAGACATGAGCACTTTATTTAGGAAACCATGTTGCGAGTCCTTTATAAGGACTATATAAGGACTCTGCTTACGCAGAGTTGATAAAGTAGACGTGCCGTTTTGCCCAAAATCAAAACGGCATACCCAACTCTGCGATGGGTCACCATCATCACTACTAGTCACTACGCATTTTAACACTTTGTTCTGGTTATCATTAGACGATTTTATGCCAGATATGAAGGATCTCTATGAATCAGAGGTGTTACACACTATCTCTTTTAACTATCTAGCTCTTTGGTGATGGGCTGGTCTATCAGAGTGAGAACTGAGCGATCTCTGCCATACCCATAGCTTACTCTGACTGTTCCTTTTCCTTATATATTTTCTAGATCTCAACTGACGTCGTCTCTTCCGTGGATTGACCTCCCAATCTACCAAGATTGGAAGCCAAAGCGTCACATTTTTCCTTTACCCCTCAACTTTCTCTTCATAATTGCTGAGGGGCACAGGGCCCTGGGTGGGGCTTTGGTTTCCCGGGCGTTTCCGCACCCTCCTCAGCTCCCTGCCATGGAGTGGCTTCGGTCACCCAGGCTTTATTGTGGCCGGCAGGGGGGGTTCTGTGGGGGTGCTCAGTTATGGCCTTGGCCTTGCTCGGGTCCTTGGGGCTGTTCGGCCAGGCAGCTTGGGGAACAACAACAACAACAACAACTATCTAGCTCTCAAACATGCTTCCTAAGCTGAATTAAATATTCTCATAATAGCAAAACTTAACTGTCAAAACGCGTCATTATCCTCAAGGGGTTAAATTACGTAACGCTGGGTCAAATTAGCCGATATTTAGGCAGTTGTGAATCGCTGATTATATTTCTGACATTTCCTTTGGTTGCTTGTATTGGCAATTTGGAACGCATGATCGAATGGAAGTATGATTATTTAATATAGTGCAATTACTATGGCAATATACAGTAGTCACACTGCCAGAGTAAATTGAGTAGCTTAATCAAAAGTTGTGAGACCCATTACGTCACAGTCGAAACATTAGTTCTTAATTAGAGAGCATTTCGGCAATTAATTAAGCTAACCGACGACAATTGGAGCCCGATTTAATAAATAGTGTCCGTATATATAAGCATTCCTGTATGAACGTATGTGTGTGTTTATAAGATATATATATATATATATATATATATATATAGTATATATGCGTGTATATGTATTTATTTATATATTTAGATAGTGTAGTATGTAATGCGTTTATAGTATAGTTTATTGATAGGAAGAGGTGGTTTGTGTGTGTGTTACTCAGTTACTTGTTCGTCAAGGGGAATCCACGCAATGCGAGCTAAGCTCATTATTATCGCGCCTCCTTAACTGGGAATTTATTGCGTGAAATGCATGTTAAGTGTTTATATATAGTTGGAATGGCTGTGGATGTGTGTGTAGTCTGTATTTTAGCCAATTGGCGACATGTGGAAACGAAGGCTTAGGGTTAATCTGTACGGTACCATTCTCACTACGGTACCAGTCTCACCCGAAGGCTTAGGTTGACCAGTAGCTTAGGTTGACCAGTACGATACCCATCTCACCTTGTAACCGATCACCAACCCCAGATGGGACGTCAAAACTTCGTCCAGGTTCCTATTTATACTGCTAGGTGAACAGAGGCTACACCGTTAGGAGACTTGCCCAAATGTGTGTGTGTGTGTGTGTGTGTGTGTGTGTGTGTGTGTGTGTGTGTGTGTGTGTGTGTGTGTGTGTGTGTCACCAACCAATACTATCAAAATACCTACTATATATACATATATAAATGCCCAGGAGGAGGCGACAAATAATTAATCCATTATATAATTATTAATCCCCGTGGCGTGAAGGTCTCCACGCCGAGTTAGGCATTATCGTGTCCGCTTTCTATCTCACCTACACTGCATTAGTCCAATTGGTCTCACGGCGTATCATATTGCTTCCTATCTCTATTAAGGGGGGTCACCTGCTTTTTTTCTCTTTCTCTCCTTTTCTCTCTTTCTCTGGCTTGTATCCATTCGGCTCCATTCAGCTTACTGTTTTAAGACGTTTATCCCCATCCAAGTGTCGATATCTTCCTGGCGAGCGATAGCGAGCCAGCATTATATGGAGAAATCCGGCTTCGCCGGAGACAGTTTTCTATCGACAAATTTACAAATTTAGCTTGCTCTCAAAACAAAAATATTGACACCTGGATGGTGGTAAGCGTCTTAAAACAATAGGTTGAATGGGTCCGAATGAATACAAGCCAAAGAGAGAGGGAGAGAAAGAGAAAAAAAACGAGGTGGGCCCCCTTAAATCATTCAAACAGACCATGATTTCCTTGCTTAGTTAACCCTTCCAGTATATTATGATAAGGTGTACAATTATGATGAGGTGTACAATTATGATGAGGTGTACAATTATGATGAGGTGTACAATTATGATGAGGTGTACAATTATGATGGGGTGTACAATTATGATGAGGTGTACAATTATGATGAGGTGTACAATTATGATGAGGTGTACAAAGGTGTACAATTATGATAGGGTGTACAAATATGATGAGGTGTACAATTATGATGAGGTGTACAATTATGATGAGGTGTACAATTATGATGAGGTGTACAATTATGATAGGGTGTACAAATATGATGAGGTGTACAATTATGATGAGGTGTACAATTATGATGAGGTGTACAATTATGATGAGGTGTACACTTATGATGAGGTGTACAATTATGATGGTGTACAATTATGATGGGGTGTACACTTATGATGAGGTGTACAATTATGATGAGGTGTACAATTATGATGAGGTGTACAATTATGATGAGGTGTACAATTATGATGAGGTGTACAATTATGATGGGGTGTACAATTATGATGAGGTGTACAATTATGATGAGGTGTACAATTATATTTTGGCTAGTATTAGACGGATATATGATAATTAGGAAGTATCTGTGGAGGTGAAGCTGTTAACTGAGTGTTCCTTTTATGTTGCTAGGGGTCGTTCCTAAGTAGCATATAATATTCTAGTATTTCCAATAAATACATATTTTGTGTCTATTTATATTTGATAGTGACAGATAACTTGAACGTAAAGGCGATAGTAGGGTTGAATGGTGGGTGATAACTGCCGTGTTTGATGGAGGAGCAATAATGGTTTGGTGGTTTCCACAGGTACGCCACGGTAGCGTTGTCCGTTTCCTAATCATTCAGGTGTGACCTCATGACACAGGGACAAGTGGCTTAATTCTCCACTTTTGGTAATGTACAATATTACCGAAAATTAGGGGACGGTGTGAAACAAGCTGTGTCAAAATATCATACTGATCCAACTGTTTGTTAATAAGTTATTCCCGAAAAACGATGTAACACGGCCTCTGAAACCCATAGTAGTAGGGACCACAAGGTATGTGTGGTCTGAGTGTCTGTGTAACTCTCTCTCTCTCTCTTTGATTACTGCCAACAGAACCTGGCAGAAATTAACACTGTTTTCAGTTGAAGATAGCAGAAATTAAAGCCTATAAATGAAGGTATGCATGACATTCCTTTCCATTTCTAGCTGTTCTATAAATTCCTTCAGGCGATTTTCAAGCCCGGCAAGGTTATTCACTTATAACTGTTTTCATAAACGGTTAACCCTTTCAAGATCCAAGACGCATCTCTTTTCTGTTTTCTGGTAATTATTAGACGATTTTATTCAGATTAGGACAGGTACCGGTATATGGAAGTCAGAGGGTTGATGGAGATAGTCTTTACCCTTTTAATACCCACAGATCCATCCTAAACTGCATACAATCGTTTAATGATAGCCAAACTAACCTGCTAAAACGCGTCAGAGCTTCAAGGGGTTAATTACTGGATGAAAAGGAGGGTGGGAAGAGAGCTTTCATCTTTGCTATTCTTTCATTTCACTTTCCCATACTCTTAAGGTTTCTATTTCTGCTAGTATCAAACCTAGCCATGTCGCAAGGATTGTAAGATCTTTGTGGCTAGTGTATCTATGTAAATATTTTTCTCTCTCTCTCTCTCTCTCTCTCTCTCTCTCTCTCTCTCTCTCTCTCTCTCTCTCTCTCCAATCCTTATAATACATTAATGTACTCAGATTTAGTAAACACTACCATATTATTGAACATAACCAATAGAAAAACTTTAGCAATATTCAATAGCGGCGATACCACTCTGTTTACGCATAGTTGATAAATATGCAGGCTATAGCTTACTTCAGTGAGTGACTCGACCAAATATTGTAATGTGGTATTATTTGATTAATTCGTTCCTTTGACAGGAACTATATTATTAATCCAACTTAATTGCAGGACATTTAAGCAGAACATTAATTCTTAGTCTTGCATGCACAACAAAAACAGTCTTCAATGATTGGAATTCTGAGACACGGGTTTCATGTTATGTACTGTATACTATATATATATATATATTCTATCTATCAATCTATCTATTTAGATAGATAGATAGATAGATAGATGTATATTTTTCAGGAGTTTTGACGTACCTCCCAAACTACCAAATAGGAAAACTTAATAGTTGGTAGTAGTCTTGGAAAATCCAACGTCAAGGCAATTAACCTAATTGCAGTGTCGACTTATCTAAAACGACTGCTAAGTCGTCACCCCAACCGCGGTCAAAAAAAAATGTATAGAGTCTACTCCTTAACTTACTCCAGGAGACGTTGTACACTAACTAAGATTACCACAGAAGGTGAACAAATCATAGAAGAGAAGAAAAAGGAGTTTACCTGAGTTACAGCTGAAAGCCCATACCGTCTTCTGTCATAATGTTGACACCTGGTCGAACCTATGTGCATGCGTCCTTTTCCTGATATCATATTGTACGTAGACAGAGGAGCGAGGATGGGGAGGGGTTCGGTTTGCGGGAGGGTACTATGTACGTTGGATTTTCCAAGATACTACCAAATAGCAGGTTTTCCTATTTGGTAGTTTGAGAGGTACGTCAAACCTCCCAATTTGTTAGTTGTCTTGGCAAATCCAACATCAAGGCTGCGTAACTAATTGGAGGCGGACAAACAAGCCCATAACAACCAAATACCAATGCACACAATTATGAATGACAAAGAGCACAAAATAAACAAGAGAGTTTGATAAAAAGAGTGAAAAATTGAGGAGTAGTTAAAAAAAGAGCAGTTTTTATACTGTGAATTAGTCATTCACAGCGTTGGAGAAAAACAAACACAAATTGACAACAGTACTGTACAAAATTCCAATTATTTTGAAGCGCAGATATTTAAAGTATACCAGCATGGATACATGGGAAAAGTTGGTCATATGGAACATAATATATACAGAATATCTAAATACCCCCAAGCTCGTGACCAGTGTTCCTAACCCATATTTATTATTTTTATTATACATAATGACCATTTCCAGGGCAACTCCATCTGTCTCACCATATCGTGTTTTTTTCCCTTCTGGTGCCGGAACGATATCATGTTTGTGCCGAGTGACCTAACCCGATTCTCCTCCAGGGCAAAGGAAAATTATGCTAAATATTCCCTCGTGTCTCTTTCTTGGGGGAAAACACGGTGGTCGGGGTGATACATATTCATTCTATCTTCCCCCTCCCTGCTCTGCTCTGCTCCCATCACGCTGCCCCTGTCAACATCACGTTATACAGGATATATACTGTATATATATATCGGTGTTTTGTTTGTTTAACTCTATCTTTCCTATCATCATTATCGCCAACGCTATCACTTTCACTGTTAACAACATATGTATCTGGGTGTTTTGTTGGTTTACCTGTATCTTGGTGTTTTGTTGGTTTACCTGTATCTGGGTGTTTTGTTGGTTTACCTGTATCTGGGTGTTTTGTTGGTTTACCTGTATCTGGGTGTTTTGTTGGTTTACCTGTATCTGGGTGTTTTGTTGGTTTACCTGTATCTGGGTGTTTTGTTGGTTTACCTGTATCTGGGTGTTTTGTTGGTTTACCTGTATCGCAGTCATCAGCAAAACTATCACTAGTCATTATCAATATCACATCATGTATCTAGGTGATGCAGTAATACCTCTATTGTCTCCATCCTCGTCACCATCATTTTCACTGCCACTATTACGGTCACGGTAGTCGCACGCGCTTAGTCACTGTACTGGGAGTGTTGGCTATGGGTGTCGGGTGTTTGATCCCACACGCCGGCAGGGGCAGATTCTATCAAATACTTTCCCTGGCCGTGAAAGCTAGGTTTGAACAGACCAGTTTCAGACTTTCAGGGGACCCACAAAGTCTCCTTCCCACGTCCTACTCCCTTGGTTGTATGTAGGCGCTCTCGATAGCAGACAGGAGCAGTCTATTGATTCCTTAGTATAAGATCTAGGTTAAGGGAGCCCAGACGGTTTTGTGCAGCATAATTTACTGGTTCGGCGCATTAGTTTAAGGAGGGGGTTTAGTTGGCTCTCTTATCAAGCTTAAGATCTCATTTGTGCATTTTTCGGTAGAAAAATATCCTGGCCGAAGGCCGATTCCTCTTAAAATACAGGTTCGCTATCGCTCGCCAAGAAAAACGATCGACACCTAAATGGCACGAAAGGTCTCTGAAAATCGCCAAAATAAGGGGGCGAATATCTTAAAATATCAAAACTAATGAGGGTAAACATGAGGGAGAAGGAAGTCCCGAAAAACCAAGTACCTCCCCTTAAGTCTGTGTATATTCAGCATCATTGGCTGCCGGTTACAGATTCTCTATTACATTTATCACCGTTACCACCAGTATTAATGTGTATTGCATCCCTATTCTAGTCACCATTACAATACCATGTCAGCTCTATAACACTTATATCACCAGCGGCAAGGTTGGCTTTTATTGCCATATTAAGGGGAGATATCCACTTGAGGGATTTTTTTCTTGACTCATTTCTCCCTCATGTTTAGCCCCATTGTTTTCCTAATGTTAAGACGTTCGCCCCATTATTTTGACGATTTTAAGAACTTTCAACCCATTTTTGTCAGTTTTAAGACTTTTCGTGCCATTTAGGTGTCAATTTTATCCTGGTGAGCGATAGCGAGTCTGTAATTTAAGAAGAACCGGCTTTCAGCCGGGAAATTTTTCTGCCGAAAAATGTACAAATTTATCTTGAAAGGGGCTCAAGGGGGTGTAATTTTAAGCTTGATGGAGGTCTAGGGAACAATCTAAATACCTCCCCTTAACACCACCGTAACTGAGACCAGAATCTTTTGCTGGAGACCCCAAATGGGCCTGGGGCTCTGGGCCTTCTCCTGGGCGACCTAGATATGTATGATTTTGTGTTTTTTTCCCTGTTCGGGCTCTGTCTCGAGTTGGCCACCCCCAGCCATGTGGTATGTGCCTGAGTATATAATACATACATGCGGTATACACGTAAAGTATTTATCACTCGAAGTGGCGTCTTGTGCATAATAGCAAACTCAATATAGTATTTTTTCAAGGATGATTTTCTAACTAATATATGTATAATTATTATCTATCCCAGTCACCACCCTGACAACAACCAAATGCACAAACAAAAAACTAATACAGCTGTGGTCAATACAACAATTCAAAATGTTTCAACAATTCTCGTAGTATTTTACTCTTGTGTTCTCCTATTTTTCCTTCGTTCCCCCGCAGTTTTATGTATTTTTTCCTCGCTCAACGAATTCATGTTTGTATTCATTGTTTCCCCAGCATTTTTGTTTTTGTTTTCCACGCAATACTATTCTATTTGTCTTTATTAATTTGTTTCCTGGTTGATACTACTTCCCATTTCTCATTGGTAAACATCACCTCCATAGTCTCTCTCTCTCTCTCTCTCTCTCTCTCTCTCTCTCTTATTTATATATATATATACAGTATACGATATATACATAATATACATAAAATGGTCCAGATGTACTAAGTATACGGTTAATTAAATAGTCAAAAGGTGTAAGAAACTATAAAAGATAAGGAAATTCATAATAGATTGCCAAAATATATTTAGTTTATCCACTAAATATTCCATGAACATACACAATATCTACATTTACGTGTTCATCAACCGCCAACTTAATATAGAAGGACCTCTATTAAATGGAGGAATAAAATACAAATTCAATGAACCTCTTCAATACTTATTTATAGTTCCAGTTACTTCTAAAGTATTGAATTCTGATTAGGAAAGGCGTCTACTAATCATAGGTTAAAGGAATGATAATCATGTTTCCAATTTATTTGTTAACAATATAGTTAATTAAAATTATGGACTAAAAGTACATTTCTACCGATTACAAGGGAAAACAAGGGGGTAGAGGTATCCGAGGACATGCTATAAATAACATGCTTGTAGTGACTGTAGGGTTAGCTAAGTAGTACAATGGGCTAATGACTTTAAAAATATAGGCTATAGAAAGTTGGTTAGCCAATTCTACAAATTCCCATTCTTGAGTAAACATACTCGTTGATAACAAAGTCTACAAATTGTTACACTTTTAAGAATTGCATTATGTGTTGCTCCATTATTCTGATTTATGAGATTGTTAGTGAAAAGTAAATAGTTATGGTATTGTTTTTATCATAATCAATAAAACAATTATTAATAAGTGTCTGTACGTTATGGGAGGGAGAAGAAGAGAATTAGTGGAGGAGGAGGTGGGGATCAGGAGGTCAGAAGTGTGGGAAGCCATGCAAAGAGTGAAATTGGGGAAAGCACCAGGAACAGATGGAGTGTGTGGGGAAATGTTGAGGTATGGTGGTGAGATAGTGATGGAATGGGTATGGAAAATTTGCAAACTAGCATGGGAGAAGGGGAGTGCACCCGATGACTGGAAGACTGACATAATAGTCCCCCTATTAAGGGGGAAAGAGGAGTGTGTGGTAACCACCGAGGAATATGTCTTCTAAGCGTAGTAGGGAAGGTATACAGTAGGGTAGTGATTGAGAGAGTGAGAGTGAGAACGGAGAAATGGATAGGCGACGAGCAGGGAGGTTTTAGGAAGGGAAGAGGATGTGTAGATCAGATGTTTACCCTGAATTGTGTTGTGGAGAAATATCTGGAGAAGCAACAAAAGTTGTATGTTGCCTTTGTGGACTTGGAGAAGGCCTATGATAGAGTGGATAGAGAAGGTGTGTGGAAAGTACTTAGAATATACGGAAGTAGATGGTAAGTTGCTGAAAGCAGTGAAGAGCATGTATGAGGGTGCAAAGGCGGCAGTACGTGTGGAGAATGAGCAGAGCGAGTTCTTTGACCTGAATTTTGGGTTGAAACAGGGGTGTGTGATGTCCACTTGGTTGTTTACTGTATATATGGATGGAGTCGTGAAAGAAATACTAGGAAGAGCAGTGGATGTTGGTGTATCGCTGAAAAGGGAGAGAGAAATTAGTGGAAGCTGCCTATACTGCTGTTTGCGGATGATACAGTTCTAATGAGCGATAATGAATGGGAGTTGCAGGGTCTGGTAAATGAGTTTGGAACAGTGTGCGAAAAACGGAATTTGAAGGTAAATGCGGGAAAGAGCAAAGCTATGGTCTTCGAAAGGGGTGAAGTCACAGAGTGTGAGGTGAAGTTGAACGGTCAGGCTATGGAGATCGTCAGCTCTTTTAAGTATCTGGGCAGTGTGTTGAGTAAAGATGGGACTATGGATGAAGAAGTGCGGGAGAGGATACAACAGGGGAAGAGGGTTGTAGGAATGCTGAAAGCAGTAACAAGAAATAGGGTGGTCAGTATGGAAGTGAAGAAGTCCTTGCATGACAGTGTGGTAATCCCGACACTGACTTACGGAAGCGAAGCATAGACGTTTGAGAAGAGACTCAGACCAAGAGTGAGAGGGGTGGAAATGAGTTACTTGAGAAGTGCGTGCGTGCGGAGTTACATGGAGGGATAGTCAGACGAATGAGGAAGTAAGAAGGAGGTGTGGTGTGGAGGTAGATGTGTTGGAAAGTGTGAAAAGGAACACCTTGAGATGGTTCGGCCATATGGAACGTATGGGAAGCAAAAGAATGACTAAGAAGGTGTACGAGAGCGAAGTGGAAGGACAGAGAGGGAGAGGTAGACCGAAAGAGAGGTGAAAGGATGGAGTGAGGAAGTATATGGATGAAGGCGGTGCTGGTTGGGAGGAAAGGCGTCGACTGACTGGGGACAGAGGTGCATGGGGGCAGTTCGTTCGTGGCCACCCCTTCGGGAATCACGGCGTCAGGCAATAGATACATAGATAGATAGACGTTATTGCGACTCTTAAACAAGAGATGTATATATTTCTTAAGCTAAAAAGAATTATTGCGCATTAACCACAAACAATATAAAAGGTAATGGTAGTGAAGATACAAATGCATCTACACATAATAGTAACGCCAGGTGACAGCGTTCTCACACCTTTAGCCATACAACCAACAAACGCAATTTTTCGCACCACCAACCCCGTTCTCGTAAGTACTTTGGTTCCGACCCGGACCGTAACCTTACAGAAAACGGTCGTAGCCGAGCTGAAAAGGCCTTAAACCTTTTAAACTGACCGTAACTCGAATTAAAGTGACCATGACTCCTTTACGTGTCTGGAACAGCCTTAAATGGCCTCGAGCCGCTTCCTCGGAGGCTTAAGGGGGCCCACCTCGTGTTTTCTCTCTCTCTCCCTCTTTCTCTGGTTTGTATCCATTCGGACCCATTTAGCCTACTGTATTAAGATGTTTATCCCCATCCAGGTGTCGATTTTTTCCTGGCGAGCGGTAGCGTGCCAACATAATTATTTAAAAACAAAATTTCTGACCGCAGGCTAAACGTGTACAATTTTCGATAGAAAAATTTCTCCGGCGCAGCCGGATTTCTCCATACAATGCTGGCTCGCTATTGAAAGCCAGGAAAAAACCGACACCTGGATGGGGATAAACGTCTTAAAACAGTTGGCTGGATGGGGCCGAATGGATACAACCCAGAGAAAGAGGAAGACAGAAAAGGAGATAAAAATAGCAGGTGACCCCTCTTAATGTTACCGAGATGGGGGCTGCTGATATCCCTTTGTTGACCTTTAATTTGCATGGGAATAGGGGCCCAGTATTGTTGGGCGCTAACCGGTCCACTGGTTGGCCTTGGAGTGCCATAGAGAACCGTGGGATGGGTGATGCTTGGAGCGTGATGAGTGGCCTAGGTCAGAATAGAGGTGTGGAGGGTTGAATGTAAGAGTGGCCTAGGTCAGAATAGAGGTGTGGAGGGTTGAATGTAAGGTATGAGTGGCCTAGGTCAGAATAGAGGTGTGGAGGGTTGAATGTAAGGTATGAGTGGCCTAGGTCAGAATAGAGGTGTGGAGGGTTGAATGTAAGGTATGAGTGGCCTAGGTCAGAATAGAGGTGTGGAGGGTTGAATGTAAGGTATGAGTGGCCTAGGTCAGAATAGAGGTGTGGAGGGTTGAATGTAAGGTATGAGTGGCCTAGGTCAAAATAGAGGTGTGGAGGGTTGAGTGTAAGGTATGAGTGGCCTAGGTCAGAATGTAAGGCATGATTGTTGAGTTACCGTAAAATGGCCTTACTTCGGTCAAGGGTTTATACTTCGGACATTTCTGGATACAAATATATAGGATACACTTATGGAAAAATGGTTCTGCATTATGGAAGAACACCGCAGACATACTTGTTTTTCCCATAACATAATGTATTTATCCCATAACTGTGGTTCATTGTATATTTTTTCTTGAGTGTCCGAAGTAATCTCCCCGTCCAAAGTACCGGTATGGTGTGTGTGTAGAGTGTGTGAGGTGAATTGTGTGGAGTGTTTGTAATGGGAGTTGTGTGTATGTGTATGGTGTCAGGAGCAAGTCTTGAGGTACGGAGAGAGTGTGAGAGGTGTAGTGCCTGTGTATGTTGTTAGGTATTGAATGTGTGAAAGAGGTGTAGCGTGTGTGTATGGTGTGAGGAATTGAGTGTGTGTGTTGAGGTATGGGGTGTGAATGAGAGGTGTGGATGGTTGATTTTAAGATGTGTTATATTTTGTTCACCAACCAACTTCACTTCTAAACTCAATTAATGAAATCAACAAATACATGTGGCACTCCAAGGACTCGAGTGTGTGTGAGGCTTGGAGCGTGATGAATGGCGTAAGAAGGATTGTATACATGAGTGTGTGTGTGTTTGTCTGTGAAGCGTGTGTGTGTGTGTGTGTGTGCGTGTGTGTGTCATGTGTTTGTTGTGAGCCATAAAGTGTGTGTGTGTGGGTTGGTGCGTGTTTAGTGGGGTAGGTCACGGAGGAGGTGTGTGTGTAAGGTGTATGTGGTGCATGTGTGAGAGGCAGAGTGTGTATGGGAGAGTTGTGAATTATAAGTGAGTGACATTAATTGTGTATGAGGGGCTTTGAGCGTGGGCTATAGTCTATTCGCTGTAAGTAAGCGAGAAATCATGACCTCTATCCTCTGTAACTCAAAAAGGACTAGAGCAAATTGGCTGTAGATTTCCACATCTATTCCTTGACTGACTCTTCCCAAATGGTAGAAATATTAGCTTGATTACTCTAGTCGTTGTTTAGTTACAGAGGTCAGAGGTCATGATTTCTCACCTACTTACAGCGAATAGACTGTAGTTCAGAGGAGATATATTGATTTTTGAGTGCACTGTGTGTGTGTTGAGATGTAGCGTGTGTTGTGAGACGAGTGGAGTTATGAAGAGGTGTGGAGTGTGTGTGAAAGGTGTTGAGTGAGTATGAGTTGCTTGCAGCGTGATGACTGGGCTAGGTCAGAAACGATGTGAGAAGCATGTAATGCAAGGTATATAGGTATATAATGTGAGGTGTGCTGTGTGTGAGAGAGGTATAGTATGCGTGTGTGAGAGGTGAAATGTACGTGTATGAGATGTGTGAAGTGTATTAGAAAAGCTTGGAGTGCGTGATAGGTGCGCTAGGTCATCAAACACAGATAAAGGTGTGTACAGTAGAGTCTTGAGTTTAATGTGTAGAGTGTGTTGTGGAATGCATTTAGAAAGTTGCATGTGAATCGTGCCATAAGTGAAGGAGTGTGTACGAGAGATAATGAGTGCGTGAGAGAAATAGTGTGTGTGGTTGGTGTGTAGCTTGGGGTCGAGAAGAGTGAAATTGCATGTGATGTGCGGTGTAAGAGTTTGTGTGGGGTGTTTTCTGGAGTTATGTGTGTGAAGTGAATGAGATATGTGTGCAGACTTTGTGAGAAGGAAGGAGTATGCTATTGAACGTGTGGGACATGGATCTTGAGTGAGGGATATGGAGTATTTATGAGATATGTCTGGCGTGTGCTGTGAAGTGAGTGGGGTTTGGACTATGGTAGCTGAGGCATATATTGAGTGAGGGAGCCGTAGGGAATGTGTGATGGGCAAGGTGTGTGAGAGGTGTGAAGTGTATGCTACAAGTGAGTGTAGTTAAGGGGTCCCCTCAAGTGGGGGGGGGGGGGGGGGGGGGGGGGGGGAGAGAGAGAGAGAGAGAGAGAGAGAGAGAGAGAGAGAGAGAGAGAGAGAGAGAGAGAGAGAGAGAGAGAGAGAGAGAGAGAGAGAGAGAGAGAGAGAGAGAGAGAGAGAGAGAGAGAGAGATTTCCAGGGAGATACTTTTGGTAAAACACAAAAGATAATATACAGTATAGCCTCATTTACATCTTCCGTAGATTAGTTGTGTATGTGAATGCGTCTGTGTTTGTAATTGTTTGTACCGGTATGTAGTTGTGTATTTGGTCATATGAAAGTTCGTATCATTGTTTATGTGTTTCTATGAATGTGTAACATTTCTGGTCCTAATTATAATTAGTATATGTGAGTATGTGAGTGCACATGTGACTGTAAGTGTGTGTGTGTGTGTGTGTGTGTGTGTGTGTGTGTGTGTGTGTGTGTGTGTGTGTGTGTGTGTGCGCGCGCGCATAATAATCTATCTATCTATCTATTGCCCGACGCTTAACCCCCGTTGAGGGTGGCCGTACAGAAACGTCCCAGGTGGGTCTATTCTCCAGGAGGACAATCCGTGCCAGTTTATGAAGGACTTACAGGACTGAACACTCAACTTAGGGACCGTCCGACTCAGAGGCCTTCTATGTATTTTTAGCAGTTTTCTATGGTGGTGGGGGCTAGTTCATCCACCCTTAGGTAAGCAGTAAGGATTTATCTAAGGTTGTATTCCCTAGATGGGTTACCGACCAAGGCTGACGAATCCCATCCACCCGGATAATAATAATAATTGGTTTATTTCAAGCCAGCAGCCAATGAGGCTGAAAATACACAGACGTAACCTATATCTTAGCCTAAGGAATCAACAAACTGATCCTGGCTGCTAACGAGTGCACTTACATACCCCCGAGGAAGTCGGAAGTGTGCAGGATGCTTTGTGGGTCCCCCAAGACGGTCCATCCAGACCTAACCTTCATGGCCAGGGAAAGTTTTTGATAGAACTTCACCTGCCGGCACGTGGGATCGAATCCCCGAAACCAGAGTTAGCACTCCCAGTCAGTGACTTAAGTGCGCTCGGCCACTGTGACCGTGTGTGTGTGTGTGTGCTTGCGGGATATATACAGTATCTTCGTGTATTCGTGTATGTGAATGTTGATGTGTGATGTTTGTGCGTGTGCTTGTTTGGTTGTTTGTGAATGAGTGCATGTCTGTTTATTTACTGTATTTGTGTAGACATGTGTGGGCTCATGCGTGTATATGTATGTGTATGATTTTGTGTGCGTAGAAACTGAGAAATGACTGTGTGAGGAGCGCGAGAAAAAAGGTTAGTGGTAGTAAAAGTCAGAGATGTGCGGGTGAAGTGAGGAAGGCGTAAAATAGAGGCGTGCAAGCTGAATGTGAGAGAGAGAGAGAGAGAGAGAGAGAGAGAGAGAGAGAGAGAGAGAGAGAGAGAGAGAGAGAGAACCTCCTCCCCATTCCAGTACTGTTACCATGACTGAACTTTATCGCAGGAATGTGTGTGTGCTGGCATGGCTTCAGTCTGGCTTTATTGTGTATGTATGTGTGTGTGTGTGTGTGTGTGTGTGTGTGTGGCTCTAGTTCTTGGCTTTATTGTGTGTGTGTGTGTGCGTATGTCAATGTATGTATGTGTGTGTGTCAGCACGCCCATTTGATGCCCTGTGCGTACAATGAAGTGTGCCTAGGTTCAAACGGGTGTCTTTTATGGAAGGGAGGGAACAATTTGTGGCGCTTCTGTCGTAAAAAAGGGTTAGAATCACACAACAAACAATTCATTATAATCTGTGTTCAATGTAGCCTTTCATGTTATTGAAATAGCACTGTTAGTGTAATACATGAGTCTATTGTATAATGTGGTTTGTATATAATGCATGTTTCTTTTAGCGATGAGGGGGCGATCACATAATATATGATTAATTATGTAATAGTGTTTGTCTGCATTTATCTTCTCTCTCTCTCTCTCTCTCTCTCTCTCTCTCTCTCTCTCTCTCTCTCTCTCTCTCTCTCTCTCTCTCTCTCTCTCTCTGAGTATATATATATAATATATATATATATCTATATTTATATAATATATATAATTTATATATATATCTATATACATATATATATATAAATATATATATATATATATATATATATACTGTATGTATAATATTTACTGGTATATATATATATTTATGTATACATGTGTGTGTAATAATAATAATAATAATAATAAACGGTTTATTAAAGAATGGCAGCCTCATGAGCTGAAAATACACATTTTACAATTTAGTGGATGAACATGAGATGTACAGATATGAGGATGGTAAGCTTAGTTTACAAACGAAATAAATAAATACAATAATGATGCATGTGCAGAATACAAATTATCATAAAATAACCATGAGAGTAAGTGATATACAGTACATATACACACTTATTTACTTACTCATATACAGAACATACGTATATACACGTACGTGCGCACATACATATACATACATATATAGGAACATAAGAACATGCAGTAAGTGTGCACATGTCCGTATACACAAACGTTCACGTATGCACACAAACATACATACATACAGAAACTGTTTTGGTAAGGTCAGGTAAGGAGGGTGCGGGTACTACAATGGGAGGTTAATCCTCGGTAGTGTAGGTGTGTGTGTGTGTGTGTGTGTGTGTGTGTGTGTGTGTGTGTGTGTGTGTGTGTGTGTGTGTGTGTGTACCGTATATAAATGTGTGTGTGTGTGTGTGTGTTTAGGTGTTATCTTGCACATGTGTATGTATGCTGAGGTGAAGTGAAATTAATTGCGTATGTGTAAGTGTGATTGCGTGAGTGTTTATAATTGTGTACACATCTATATACAGGTATGTGTGTGTGCAAGTATGTGCATATGGTATAGGATTGCAAAGAGTGGGTGATAGTTTTTATATCATGTAGAGTTCACTATTACATGACGAATTGTGTGGTTGTGTGTGTGTGAGTGAGAGTCTTTGCATGTGTGTGTGTAAGCATGTACTAAAAATGATAACAATAATAATGTGTTTACTTCGACCCGGCAGCCAAGGAGGCTGATAATACATAGACTTAACCTAGATTTTATCCTAAGGAATCAACAGACTGATCCTGGTTGCTGACAAGAGTGCCTACATACCCTCGAGGGAGTAGGACTTTGTACAGTAGGTCCCTCGAAACTGTCAATCTAGACCTAGCCTTCACAGCTAGGGAAAGTTTGTTTTTCCTACCAGCGCGTGGGATCGAACACCCAACACCGGAGCTTGCACTTCCATCGCAGTGATCATGTGTGTGTGTGTGTGTGTGTGCGTGTGCGTGTTTGCGTGTGCGCGCGCGCGCTTGTGTGTGTGCGTGTGTGCGCGCGCGCGTGTGATGTAGGATAGATAAAAATGCCCGATGGTGTTTGTGTACAGCGTGTAGAGTTCAACGTTCCATGACGACAGCAGTGGTCGCCTCACACCAGACTTCCACTAAAGAACTAAGTTAGTTTTCACATATATATATATATATATATATATATATATATATATATATATATATATATATAGTATAGGATACTGTTACAAGCATTAGATTGATAGAAATAAGATGTGGATGAACCAAATAATTCCAGTAATCCACAAACCATTTCAATGATACTTTTGTGAACGAAACATTAAATATATAGCAGTATACAAAATATATAGCAGTATACATATTATAACCTACATCGTTTCCGTAAATTATACTACTTCCGTCCATCCACACATCGATTATCTATATATTTCACTCTCACAATAGGTGTACAAGAGGTAGATAGTGTGTAGCCATGTTGGTTTATGCTTGTGTGTGAGTATTGGATGGTGGGATGTCCAGACCCATACCCACCGCTTGTCCGACATTTTGGCTCATTCGTTTAAAGGGAGGTTTTTAGTTGAGTTTCCTAAACCTCCATCAAGCATAAAATTTGACCACCTTGACCCCGTTTCAAGATAAATATGTACATTTTTCGGTAGAAAAATTTCCCGGCCTAAGGCCGGTTCCTCAATACAGGTTCGCTATCGCTCACAAGGAAAAAATCGACACCTACTGCAATTGGCACCAATTGACAGAATGGGGCAAAAGTTCTTAAAATCCCCACAGTAATGGGGCGGACGTCTTAAAATCTCAAAAGCAATGGAGCTAAACACGAGGGAGAAGGGGGAATTGAAGGCTAGATATGGACCCTACCGGACAATCCAAACATCTTCGCCCGGGCCCATTGACCACTTGCGAGTTTCAGGCTATAAGGAAGTTGGAGCTGTGGCCATCAATATTTAGCAGAATGATCAGCTATAATACGGTCATAATACATATATGAATACATAAAACCATATTTATCATACGGCTCCAACTTCCTTATAGCCTGAAACTCGCAAGTGGTCAATTTCGAATGCCCACGGTCTCTGCCTGTTCTACCTGGTCTCATTGAACATACGTAAACTTTAAATTAACTCAAGAAGCATAGATTCTTTTTTTGGGTCTATTTTTTTTGGATGTTCAATTGTTTTTTTTGTTTTTTTTCCTCGCTAGACCTCCATCAAGCTTTAAAAATACACCCCCTAGACCCCCTATCATGATAAATGTGTACATTTTTCGGTACAAAAATGTACCGGCCGAAGGTCAGTTACTTCTAATATTACAGGCTCGCTGTCGCTCGCCAGGAAAAATTTGACGCCTAAATGGCACGAAAGGTCTAAATATTGACAAATAAATGGGGTAAAAGGTCTCAAAATCGCCAAACTAACGGAATGAAGGTCTTAAAATCTCAAAACTAATATGCTAAAGACGAGGGAGAAGGGGGGTCCAGAAAAAACGACCCATGTCCCCTTAAGCACACTGTCATATGACTCGATTACAGTAACCACATGAATGATGGCTAAAAGATACAGTAACCACATGAAAGATGGCTAAAAGATACAGTAACCACATGAATGATGGCTAAAAGATACAGTAACCACATGAAAGATGGCTAAAAGATACAGTAACCACATGAATGATGGCTAAAAGATACAGTAACCACATGAAAGATGGCTAAAAGATACAGTAACCACATGAATGATGGCTAAAAGATACAGTAACCACATGAAAGATGGCTAAAAGATACAGTAACCACATGAATGATGGCTAAAAGATACAGTAACCACATGAATGATGGCTAAAAGATACAGTAACCACATGAATGATGGCTAAAAGATACAGTAACCACATGAATGATGGCTAAAAGATACAGTAACCACATGAATGATGGCTAAAAGATACAGTAACCACATGAAAGATGGCTAAAAGATACAGTAACCACATGAATGATGGCTAAAAGATACAGTAACCACATGAATTATGGCTAAAAGATACAGTAACCACATGAATGATGGCTAAAAGATACAGTAACCACATGAATTATGGCTAAAAGATACAGTAACCACATGAATGATGGCTAAAAGATACAGTAACCACATGAATGATGGCTAAAAGATACAGTAACCACATGAATGATGGCTAAAAGATACAGTAACCACATGAATGATGGCTAAAAGATACAGTAACCACATGAATGATGGCTAAAAGATAAATTGTATGTGGTAAATGAATATGTAAAGCCGGTGTCACACGAGCGTACTTTCGAGCAATTTTTACGGGCAATTATGGTCTGGAAGCTTCAAAAATTACACTATATCATAATTCAGCTGCCTAACATAATCCACCTTCAGTTTAGTTGCCGATACCAGTGCGAAAAATTCCCAAAATAATACGAGGAAAAACTTGCTCATGGAAAATTGACGGAAAAAGCGCTCGTGTGACAGAGGCTTAAGCACAGATGTGGCCAATATGATAAATGAGGATGTTTACAGAAAGAAATATAGTTACAACAAGGAGGACGAAAAAGGTATTACGTAATAACACAATTAAGGCATGGAAGGCTCGAGATGTTCAACCCCCACTATGATAGGACCAAGATATTCCCCAGACTTCCAAAACTCATTAAAAGTGAACTGATGGAAAATGTTGCGTCTGTTTTGAATTTGAACTTTTGCCCTTTACCAGACACCGGGTTTAACCGGATTAGGAATATCTAATACGGCCAAAGTCAGGAGTTAAAACGGAGTCACATGAGAGCTATGTTCGTCAATTTTCGATCGGCAACAGTATTCTGGCAATAATTTACGGGACTGTTGACATTGATAAAGGCATCTAGCGAATTAATATTATGTAAAGCGTTTTAAATTTCGATACAATGTTCAATGAAATGGCCGCAGTTCCTGAATTATCGTTAAAATGTGCCGGAAAAAGTTCCCATGCGATTAAGAGGGGTCACCTGCTTTTTTCATCTTTTCTCCTTTTCTCTCTTTCTCTGCCTTGTATCCATTCGGCCCCATTCAGCCAAATGTTTTAAGACGTTTATCCCCATCCAGGTGTCGATTTCTTTCTGGCGAGCGATAGCGATCCAGCATTGTATGGAGAAATCCGGCTTCGCCGGAGACATTTTTCTATCGAAAAATTACAAATTTAGCTTGCTGTCAAAACAAAAATATATACAGGTATATGCTGGCTCGCTACCGCTCGCCATGAAAATATTGACACCTGGATGGGGGTAAACGTCTTAAAACAGTAGGCTGAATGGGGCCGAATGGATATAAGCCAAAGAGAGAGGGAGAGAAAGAGAAAAAAAGCGAGGTGGGCTCCCTTAAGGACTTTTATAAGCTGCTGGAGGGGAGGAGGAGGAGGAGGAGTAGTAGTAGGAGTTCCGACGTCTTCAAGAACTCGACAGACATTCATGATTAGCCGGGCTCCACGTAGTTAAGCTAGTTAGAGGGATGGTAGGTGGAGCGGGTGATTCGGTTAGGCCCTATCCAACCACACCCTTGGGGGAAGCATACGTGAAAATGTGGCTGTTGTGGGAGGGAGAAGTTTGAACATTGGATTGGAGGGATTGGGAGAGAGGGCTTAGATTAGGAGGTGTGGATCAGGAGCGAGACTGAATCAGAATGTGTGTATTAAAAGGACTGGATATGATACTGTTGTGAATCACAACACTTTGTATTTCAGAGTAAAAGTGGATAAGGAAAGAAACACGAGGATTATATATTTGGGAATGATCAGGAGAGCAAATTTAAAAAAAAAAAAAAAAAAAATCAAATTCCTTTTTTTTCTGGAAAAAAATGGGATGAAACTGACAAAACATAATTATATAGTACCTATAGTACCTACTATTTGCTTGCGTTCGTTATCTATTGCTTGTCTGTTCATTACCTTGTTTTGATTAGTTGTCTTGAATCTGTATTATCTGGGGTCTGTTATTTGTCTTTAGTTTCCGTTGTGTGTGTCTGTTATCTTGTGTCTGTTGCGTATCTCTGTTAATTCCCGTTGCTTGTTATTTCCTTTTGCAAGCAGTGTTTTATTATATTTGTAAATTAACGTTATTTGAGTTATTGGCTTGTCTGTTAATAATCTTTCTTTTAGTGTGTGTGTGTGTGTGTTTTTTTTACTAATGTTTTTCTATGCATTTATTTTGTTTCTATATTCTACGTTATAGAACACAATGTTGTCGTATTATAAGGTATGGTATGCCAACCTCATGCTATGCTTATTATATGCTAAACCAAGCTTTTGTTATGCCTATCTTATGTTATGCTATGATTATCTCAGGGTTTGCTGATCGTATGCTGTGCTAACTTTATATCATGCTGTCCTATTGATATATTTTTTTCTATGTGATTGAGGGAGGCAAAAGGCATAACTGCCTATAGCGAGTGCCTCCCCCATAGTTGACAGAGTGACAGGGCCAAAATCAAGGGACGTTCGAGCCAAAATGCCTGGACACACGGAGTTTGAAGCAATTTAAGTCATAGGAAGAGGGAAAGACTGATTCTGGGAGAGAGTTCCAGAGCTCAGCTGTTGAGTAGAAGAAAGTTTGAGAGTAACGTTTCGCTCTTGGGTTGGAGAGTTGCACAGAGTAGGGCTGGGATTTTGTTGCAAGGCGGGTACTACGTACCCTACGTAGAGGAGGTGGTATACACTGGGAAAGCTCCGAGGAACACTGATTATTGTAGTAGCGATAGAATAGTGCGATAGATATGCTACCTTTATGCTATTGTAACCTTATGTTTTGCTAACTGTATATTATGCTAACATTATGCTATGCCAACCATATGTATGTATGTATGTATATACTCGGGCCCAATCCCCACTTTTCCTTTTCTTTATACTTTTTCTTTGGGGGGGGGGGAGGTGGGGGGGGGGGGGGATCAACTCAAGACATAGCCCAAATAGGGACACCACAACAGAAAACAATGAACACACAGAAACAAAATACAAATTCACACACCATATACTATGCCAACATTATCGTATGCGATTATGAAGCTAAGAAAGGAAAGTGTGGATAAGAGCACGAGGTAGTTTCCATGCGGGCGAACTCAATGTTTTGGCTGGGTGGGTGGGCGCTCCGGGGGTTGGAATTCATCTGGGAGGGGAGATACTGGTAAAGCCTGTGTTTTTCTTATTGCCTCCGCCGGCCTGCAGAATTTTGTATCCCGCTCGGTTGGTGCAGGGAGGAGTTAGTTGCAGGTACGGCTGTTAGGGACCTACTTTTGTGGTAATATCGCTCCACTGTTAGCTCCAAACGAATTGTTGTTTGTATTGCACTTTTAGTACTACTGCTATGTTACAACCCACTAGTCTATGACCGTTTCTTTGTGAGTGATTAAGATTATATAGATTGAGGAGACCAATGTTTTGTGATTTAAAACAATAGAGGCAGCATGTACTGTAGAATTTTAGTATAATTATCTTAACAATATAATGATAACAAATATATAAAAAACGGATATTTACAAATAATATACAAGCAATATATTAAGAGAAGAGATTGCTTGAAGTTTAAGAAAGGGTCGTGAGCTTGTTCTGATAATGAAAGTTACACAAGACTGCCATGACATTAATGCACTCGATACCAAAACCTGACACGTTAGTTGAGGAGTAGAGACTCCACAGTTAAGGAACAGATTTGGTCGAAACAGCAAAGCTCCGAAAGATAACAAGATTTACAAATTAGCGGAGATCATTGCTTCGGATTTAGGAACTGAATCTGAATGAGTGAATCTTAATGTTTGAGAACTAGTCCGTTCGGAACTTCAGGGTAGGCCAAAAGATGTTCGGCGAATTTTTTTAATTTATTTGCATTTTTTTATTATTTTTTTTGTTTGTTATGTCCTTTGATCAAGGACAAACTATAATCACCATAATTAGTGTGAACAATGTGTAATTGTCCCCCCTGGGCCCCTTCGTTTTCTTTATATAAGACTGCAATGAGAGAGAATGAAATAAGATAGGTCACTATTACAGACTGATTAATTTTGATAAAGAATAAAATAATGTCTGAATTTCTCAGAAAGTTGTTTATGGACTCCAGATTGTGTATTTAGGTATAATTATGATCTGATAGTCCTATAATGATGCATAATTGCGGATATACATACAGTATATGATCAAAACATCGAAGAGTATTTCCCCAATTTTGCCATAAAAGAATTATGGGAAATATTTCCGTGTGAGATATTGAGAAATTATATTTTAAATAGATTTCTGAAATTTGTTTAGGACATTTTTCATTATAAATACCACAAAATAGCTTCGATGTATTGGAGATACATGCTTTAGGAATGCTCCTTAATCATTTGATAGGGGTTACAAAATATTTGTATTTTGTCGATTTTTTTAAAATAATAGGCTAAAAATTATGAAAACAAAAAAATAGCTAAAGTGACCAAACTCGGTGAATATGTTTAAAATACATATAAAACTACATTATAAACAAACAATACAAAACACAAACAAAAATTGACCAAAAACCTGGAAACCGGACCCCCATCCTTTGGCCTACCCTTCAGTGAGACTTTTTCTTTTGCGCTAGACATATCAAAAGCCTTCGATAGAGTCTGGCACAAATCTCTAATTTCCAAACTACCCTCCTTCGGTTTCTATCCTTCTATGTGTGCCTTTGTTTCTAATTTCCTTTCTGGCCGTTCCATAGCTGCAGTTGTGGACAGCTATCGTTCACTTCTTCAACCTATCAACTCTGGTGTTCCTCAGAGTTCTGTTCTGTATCCAGTTCTCTTTCTGTATGCATGTATGTAGATACTCAGGCACATACCCCATAGCTGGAAGTGGCCGACTCTCGATACAAAGCCCAAACAGAAACAACAAAGCAAAAAGAAAAAAATAATTGTAACCCAAGATAATCGAGAGGTTATAATATCTAGATCTTCATGAAAAAAGTGTATGCTATATTGACCTTTGAATAAGGCAACGATATTGTTAATAAGAAATCCATCTTTTAAGTAAGTCGTGTTATACCTGATGAATGATTATGTGGTTTCATCAATCTTTTAGATATCTTAATTGAGTCAGTGCAGTATGATTTTTAATATTGACTGATTACAATTGTTTGCAGTAATGTGGCTGCTTGCAAAACAAGGAACACCAGACATTCCTTTTAAAGCTTTATTGTATGCCATTTGAAAACATTTACATTTTCTATAGTAGCAATGATGAAATTAATGAAAGCACATGATCCTCCGGGGGATTCGAACCCAGTACACCACATATAGAACGTACACGCTTTAACCATAATACCTCCAATACAGTTAAAGATTAAGTACATGACTACGATAAATATCCGTTTATCGAATACTGAATATCAATCTAATCATGTACTCAGACCGAACTGCGAGGAAGGGAAGAACACATATTACAAAAACTTAGATTTTTAAGATACGAATATATATATATATATATATAATAATCACACAGAGTTACTAACTGTACAATTACTATAAACATAAGTTATACACCAATAATAACATCGTACAAATTTAGCCAAAGAATAATTCACACGGCACCATCATATTCAAAGGGTAAATATCTACAATTAAAATGGATTTGCCCACCAAGTTATGTTCTAACCAACACTATTGTGGTCCCTTAGTTAACCCCATCTGTACCGGTGACGTCTTTTATTTTTATTTTAGCTACATTTAGACGATTTTATGCAGTTTAAGAAGGATCTGTGGTAGTACAAAGGGTTAAGTCTATCTATCTATCTATTGCCTGACGCCGTGATCCCCGAAGGGGTGGCCACGAACGAACCGCCCCCATGCACCTCTGTCCCCAGTCAGTCGACGCCCCTCCCCCCACCCAGCACCGCCTTCGTTCATGTACTTCCTCACTCCATCTTTCCACCTCTCATTCGGTCTACCTCTCCCTCTCTGTCCCTCCACCTCGCTCTCGTACACCCTCTTAGTCATTCTCTCGCTTTCCATACGTTCCATATGGCCGAACCATCTCAAGTTGTTCCTTTTCACACTTTCCAGCACATCTACCTCCACACCACACCTCCTTCTTACTTCCTCATTAGTCTGTCTATCCCTCCATGTAACTCCGACTAATGAGGAAGTAAGAAGGAGGTGTGGTGTGGAGGTAGATGTGCTGGAAAGTGTGAAAAGGAACACCTTGAGATGGTTCGGCCATATGGATTAAGTGAGGGTTAAGTGAGATAGTTCAAAGCCTGTTAATTGTTGGAGGCCCTTTTTTTACTGAATAAAATCGTCTAATGGTAGCTAGAATTAAGTTAAAAGGACGGTGCCGGTACAGAAGGGGTTAATGAATAGAGCACCGGATAGTTTAACCCCTTGAGGATTATGACGCATTTTGACCGTCTATTCTGGCTATTAGTAGACGATTGTATACAGTTTAGGAAGTCTCTGCAGTAGGTAAAAAGGGTAAACACTGACCCAGTCAACCCTCTGACTTCCATATACCCTCCCTAATCTGAATAAAATCCTCTAATAGTACCCAGAATAAACTGTCGAAATGCGTCATAATCCTCAAGGTGTTAATTGTTTATTGAGATTCTGACCTGTAATTTGACATGTAGTAGAGTAGTGGGCTGGCAGAATTGTATGGTTTACTTATCCCACGCTACTAGACGCAGGCATCGCGTTCCAAGTATGGTTTACTTATCCCACGCTACTAGACGCAGGCATCGCGTTCCAAGTATGGGCTTATTACCGATTACTTTAATTTATATTGACATGGAATGGGTAAATTCACATGTATTTCATATCAATCCGTTAAATTGACACTGACAAAATATGTGCTGGATAATCTGCCCCATTTCGGTGGGATACAAATGGTTCGGGACCAGGCTGTCTGTGTTTTTCTTATTGCCTCTGCCGGGCTCGCTGCTGCAGGGATGGGTTTATTTTCTCTGCATGACGTGGGAGGGAGCCGACCGGAAGGGAAGGGAAGGGAGGCCTGACTGGGAGAGAGAGAAAATTAAATCGCAAGGGGGTTTAAGGCTGGAGAGTCAGTCACTGAATAATGGCTGGGAAATTTGGAAGGAAGGAATTGTGTGAGAGTGAAATATCTGGATATAATATCTACACTGTTATATGATATGTCAAAGTACATTATGCAAGTATATGCAAATCAATATGTACGTACTATACATGCATTAGTTCGACCGTGTACAACGGTATTATTACCTACTTATGTACTTCACATTTGATAGAATTATGCAAATTGTGTGTGCAATGCAATGCAAAACATTTGATATCTTCGATCACGAAACCAGCAATCTGTGATTCGTATTTAAATATTTTGTCCCTAGTACCAAACCATTGTTCTATTATCCATTAACAAACTAAGCAACTACGATAAAATGTTCCAGGCTTAGAAGCAACCATTAAGCTGTTTTTAAGTGACCCGAAGTCAAGCATTGTAGCAATCCCTGTCACAAGAGTATAGTGAAGAAAAAAAAAAAAAAAAATGGCCACTTACTCATAGATAAAGTGATGAAATAACCTAACGAAATTGGACGGAAGTTATGTTTTCCTCTCCGTTTGTCTGTTTGTCTGTACACAAGATATCTCACAAAGTTCCGTACCGGCTTTCACAACATTTGGTGGGCGGATCGGTTATGCACTCAGGAAGAAGTGATTCAAGTTAGGAGGCGATCCAGAAAACCATCATGGGCTGAGGTATACACAAATGCACCTCTGGTATATTTATGCACAAACCAATAATATGTATGTGGACAGAGCAAACCGGGTGGGGGGCAAGGGGCACTGTATACAGACCACTTGTTTATAAACCAAAACAATAACTTGTATTGCCTTCTACGTTAATAATCTGTTTTTTGTATTTTTTCCTGTGACAATTAAATGATACAGTGTTATATTAATCAGTTTAGACTATTTGTCTATTATTTAGACATCTATTGCATAGCTCCGTTACTGCCAGATTGGTGCTTTCGTAAACGTAGGACATATTATATGAATGCAGAACATAAATCAAAACACGTGATAATCCATCGCAATTCAGTCCCTTTCCAAAGCAAAGATTAATATACTATCAAGCATAGACATTCAATATACATTTGTTAATAATTAATATTGCCATCTTGTCAGTTAATATATATATTTGCTTTTGTTGCTTGGTATTTCATTACCAGAAACAGGGAGACATACACTGCAAAAAACTATGGGTATGAACACAGTAATTCAAGTCTCAGAAATACTCTACCCATATAAAGGTATGTTGGTAATACTTTGTAAGGGTAGAAAAGGGAACTCACTATCAATGTACTCAATTATAATAGCCTACATACCTGTATCATATAATAGCCTACATACCTGTATCATATAATAGCCTACATACCTGTATCATATAATAGCCTACATACCTGTAACATAGCCTACATACCTGTATCATATAATAGCCTACATACCTGTATCATATAATAGCCTACATACCTGTATCATATAATAGCCTACATACCTGTATCATATAATAGCCTACATACCTGTATCATATAATAGCCTACATACCTGTATCATATAATAGCCTACATACCTGTATCATATAATAGCCTACATACCTGTATCATATCCGTTTCATACCCTTGAGGGAGAGGTAGTCGCTTTTTCTGGAACCCCTTCTCCCTCATGTTTAGCATATTAGTTTTGAGATTTTAAGACGTTCGTCCCATTAGTTTGGTGATTTTCAGACCTTTCGCCCCATTTCTTTGTCAATATTAAGACCCTTCGTGCCATTTAGGTATCGATATTTTCCTGGCGAGCGATAGCAAACCTGTAATTTTAGAGGGAAAATGTACACATTTATCTTGAAAGGCGGTCTGGGGGGGGGGGGGGGGGTTGTATTAAGCTTGATGGAGCTCTAGCGAGGAAACTCATATATTAATTAATAAATTAATACATAGACACCAAAACAAGCACTTCCCCCTTAATGGTTTACAGTGTAGCTAATGTTAAGGCAATATAGAACAATACGGTGATGTGTTGAGGCCTCATTATGTGAAGACTAGCGGGTGCCCTGCAATCCTATATCATGACCAATTATAAGTAACCCTTTCTACAGTAACTAATACCTTCAAGGGTTAGGAGAGTTCAATTATTGACTTCCACCATTTGTTCTCTATCTGCCGGAAGATGTCTTGGAAGACAAACGAAAGCTTGCTGTTGCGGGTTTCATTTTCCTAGCGAGTACAACAAATGTATTTATCACGTGTATTTGTGATTATGTCCATATATACTGTATATATATATATATATATATATATATATATATATATATATATATATATAGGTCATGTTGAACGAATGGGAGATGAAAGGCTTACAAAGAGAATATGTGAGTCAGGTACAAGGGGAGATAGAAGGGCAGGAAGACCCCCATTGAGATGGAGAGACTGTGTAAGAAAGGCTTTGGATGATAGAGGAATGACTATAGATCAGGCAAAGTGGTGGTGGACAGGAGTGAATGGAGAATGCTTGTGAATAGTTGAGTGAACACGTGGTCATTTGGAGTAAGGGGTCGGGCGCAAGTTGGACTAGATAATAGTCCATCAGGCGCCTGGCCCGGGAGATGATTAATATGAAGGTGTGCCTGGAAGTGTTGGTGGGAGGGCTTGTGGCTTTGGCTCCGCTGCATGTCTGCCTGCCGAGATCGGAACCTCTCTGGGTGGTCAGGGGCCGGGGGAGTGCTGGAGCGACCTGGGTAACCCTGGTCTCTGGGTCTTCTCCTGGGTGACCTGGATGTGTGAGAGTTTGTGTTTTTTATCTGTGTTTATTTTTTGTTTTATGTTGTTTTTGTGTTTTCCCTGTTCTTGCTCTGTCTTGAGTCGGCTACCACCAAAATGGGGATTGGGCCTGAGCATATAGATAGATATATATATATATATATATATATATATATATTATTTAATTGAAATAATCGAACTAAGTAGTCATTGATTTTCGACTGAAATATCAGAATAATGTTGATTTGCCCTAAGCACTATTTGAGATCCTGACATACACATATAATTAATGATACTATTCCCCGGGGAAATTATATAAGCGTAGGAGCAAGTTCTAAATGTGAACAGACGACGCTAGCGACCTGTTGTCTCGGAGTTAATTAATTGATGACCTGTTTGTTTACGGGAGAGAGAGCTTGGAGGAGTTGATGAGTCTCCCACTTCCATGTACTGTTCTTCCTCTTGAATAACACTCTAAGGTCGCACATAATTATACAGTCTATAATTTAACTAATCACTGAAAAATACTTGTTTAAAAGAGTGTGTACACAATTAGTTTATTTGTTATTCATTAGAGGTAGTCATAAGCAAAGTTGAAACTAATTACATAGGACACTAGTAATTAGGAAATTATATTTGAGTGTAACTGAGTTACATACTTCATTATACTGTAGTCAGAGTAAATATTTATGAAACTCACCTACCCTTTCTTGGTTTTAAATAGAGGTATCTCTTGGTACAATTGAATATAATTTAATATTTACATTGAATGTTTTGGTGGGTTACTTTATAGTAATTTCCTGTTGAAATTCTAATTTATATATTTAAACATATATTGTGAAGTCATAACATTTTTAATAAGGACTTTATTTTCTATTACTCTCTTTACATGTCTTTGGGTTAATTAATTAGCGACCTGTTTACAGGTGAGTGAGTTTAGTCTTCCACCTCCTTGTACTTTTCTCCCTCCTGCCTCCGACTGTACAGCCACAGATAAAAGCTGTGTTCTATCTTCAACATTTCACATTTGTTTCCCTATTCACTGGAAAAAGATTGTTTATTATTTGTGTTATTCACTAGAGTGATAAGAGACATTTAAATTATTAGAGTAGGAAACGACTTTTGAGTGAAACAAAGCTTCATTTCCACTTACACTATAATATACATGCATAGTAGAGGTTCATGAAACGCCTCTTTACTTTTTATATTTGAAATAAAGTTACCCTTCAGCACAAATTAACAGGTTAAATATATTATAGTAATTCCTATTGAAGTTACAATGATTGCTTTGAAGTAGACATTGTGAAGCCCTAACACTATTGACAACGATTTACTTTCAACTACTCTTACCTGCTTGCCCCGGAATAACATAGTTGTCGGCTTGTTTGTTTATAAGAGAGTAAATATTATGTAGTTAACTATTTCACCGTCTTGTATTGTTCCCCTCCTGCCTCACACTAGTCACAAATAAAAGCTCTGTTTCACCTTCAGAAAATGTTGTTCCCTTTAATCGCTGAATAAAAGTGGTATATGAATGCCAGTAGAGGGCTTGTCATGTCGTATTTACTGAAGTTATTTGGTAGATGATTAAATTTGTGATTGTATTATTGCGCTATTGCAAATCAACTTTTACACACAAGATCAAAAGGTATTGAAACAAATAATAATGTACGTCATTAGGTAAAGCAGTAGGCTTGAATGGAATTATCCATTAACACAACTGATTAAAATTTGACTACGAATTATTTAAAACAAAATAAGTCAACTAGAGTGGCGAGTGATCATCCCATACATGACACCCAGTTTAACATTCTGTCCAGTCATAGCTGTCAACTAGATCTACGAATATGTGAGGTTCTACACACCCATCTAGCTATACCCGGAATAGGTACCCATGATTCCCCTTTTCGATTTACTCTGTTTTTAATAACTATACTTGCCTACATTTGCTTTCACATATTTCCTTGTCTTGCACTTAATATAATTAATGTTCACGATTTAAGGATTATTTTATTTGTATTTTATTTGTAATTTTTATATTTTTTGCATGTTTACTCCAGCTTTGATATTTAAGTTCTCCCATGTTCATCTCTTTCATTACACTTATGTATAATTAAACTAGCCATTATATTTGTAGTTTCAATGTTGCTCTTCATTTTATATATATATATATATATATATATATATATATGTATGTATTCATAGTACGCAACCAAAGATCGAAGGATAATAGCGAGTAAAAGGGGAGGTGAAGGTTATGAGTGTGATAGTTGAGGGACGTGGTAGTTGTTGTAATGACTATGGTGTTATGGTGCCGTTAGCAAGGTGATAGCAGTAGGCCGGCTTGGCACCATCCCTCACTACCTTGTTTATGTCATTCATACTGATAGCCTCTAAAACGTTAATGGTCTGTTGGATTTAACCTTTTTTATTTTATCTCTGTACTCTCTCTCCCCCCCCCCCCCTTTCGCTCTCGTTCTCTATCTATCTATATCTATCTTTCTATCTATCTATCTATCTATCTATCTATCTTTTGTTTGTGTTTGTTTTTTGTTTTGTTTTTCTATATTCCAACTTACTTCCTCTCGGGCATAGGCTGAGAGCCTTAACATTCACCGCTTTACAATGAACAGTGAAGCCCGTGAGGTCTTGTTCCAGTCTAGGGAGTGAGACATGTGAAGCACGTAGAGTACAACGAGCACCTGCCATCTTACCTTCACATGAGGCACGGTGCTCACTCATGGCCCGAAACGACCCCATCTCTGAAGCCACCTCGTTCCCGTGCTTCACTGTCTCACCCCCTACACTCGGACTCTCACACTTACACACACACAACGCCACCTGTTGAGCAGATAACTCACCAGGCATTGCACCCCTATAGCATATTTTGAATATGGGAATATTCATACAGTGCTATTTAATCAGGGAACAATGAGGGTATTTTATTGACGTTTCGGTGGGCTTGTGGTAATGCACTGATACCAGGTACAGCACAAATTCCATCCCAATAATATCTTCCCATTGATACATCGGGATTTGAACCCGGGACCTTTGGATTACCGGGCCAGTGGCAAGACCACTCCACCACACCTCCCCTTATCTATCTATCTATATCTATTTATCTATATCTATTTACCTATATATATGTACCTATATCTATTTACCTATATCTATTTATCTATCTATCTATCTATCTATCTATCTATCTATCTATCTATCTATCTATCTATCTAGGTTTACAAGTCAGCAATGTGATCGCCTATGCAGACGATCTTGTAATATTGGCTCCTTCGGTTAGAGGTCTGCAAACATTGATAGATATTATGGATCATGAAATTAAACAACTAGACTTATCTATTAACTCTGCAAAATCAGTATGTATGATCTTTAAATATAAGTATGGACAGGAAATTAATCCTTTCATATATTTAGACAATAACAAATTAAATATTGTTTCTGAATACAAATATTTGGGTTTTATAATCGATTGTAATCTTAATAATGACTTGGATATGATAAGATGCAGAAATAAGTTTTACAATGAGTTTAATTGTCTTTTAAGAAAGTTTAGCAACACGAGTACTGAAGTATTTTTAAATTTATTTCAAAGCTACTGTTTGAATTTTTATGGCGCTGAACTTTGGTTTAATAATAGAAAATGTTATATACCGTTTAAGCAGTTTTCCATTGGATACCACAAGGCAATAAAGAAAATATTGAATATGAAGTACTGGGAGAGCAACCACAGTGCTTGTAGAGAATGTGTTTAGGCATTTGGTTAACTGGATGAAAATAAGATTTGTATATAGAAATCTCATAAAGCCATGTAGTTTTATAGAGAAGAACATGTATTACATGTTACATAGATCTTTTCTTGTAAAGGATGTTGAAAAAATAATCCTACATGAGTATGGATTTACTAACTTATTGCTAAATGATATCAATGCTATCAGATCAAGAATTGTTTATGTACAGAACACAGAACCAACTATGCGCTAAGGACTTTTAGCTTAATGTAGATTACGTAAATAACTCTGTAAAAAGTGTATGTATATGTCTTTTTATGAAATAAAATTATGACTGACTATCTATCTATCTATCTATCTCTCTCTCTCTCTCTCTCTCTCTCTCTCTCTCTCTCTCTCTCTCTCTCTCTCTCTCTCTCTCTCTCTCTCTCTCTCTCTCTCTCTCTCTCTCTCTCTCTCTCTCTCTCTCTCTCTCTCTCTCTCTCTCTCTTTTTCTTAAGCATATAATTAATAGGTCATTTAAAATCGGGTGTTTTCCAAATTATCTGCAGACAGCCAAAGTTATTCCGATTTTTAAAAAAGGAGATAAAAGTGTTCCCCAGAATTACAGGCCAATATCTCTACTTTCCATATTTATTAAATATTTGAAAAACTTGTGGGATCCAGGCTAATAAATTATCTCGAATCACAATCTATATTAACGAAGTGTCAGTTCGGGTTTCGACCTCGATCTTCTACGGAATGTGCCGTGCATGAGCTAACTAGGGAAATGTATAAAGTTTTAGACACAAAACAATACCAGTTAACGGTTTTTTGTGATCTTTCCAAAGCATTTGACACCCTACCTCATGATATTTTACTTAAAAAGTTACATAACTATGGAATACGTGGCCCTGCCCTTAAATGGTTCACTAGTTATATAAGTCAAAGGAAGCAATTTGTTTTTTTATAATAACGTAAGTTCTAAATGTAAATCTATGACGTATGGTGTTCCACAGGGGTCTGTGCTTGGCCCTGTTTTGTTTATATTATTCATTAACGATATTGTATTCTCAAGTACCAAACTGAAATTTCTTTTATATGCAGATGATACAAACATTTATTTACAAGGCAATAATCTAATGGAACTGGTACACCAAATGAACGGGGAAATAGCTAGGGTTTCAACCTGGATTAAATCAAATGGTCTTACACTTAATATAAATAAAACTCATTATCTTGTGACTCATTTTACTAGCTATCGATTACCAAATATTGAGATTAAAATAAATAACCATGTAATTAATAAAGTTAATGATGTAACATTTCTTGGTATTACGATGGATGGTGGAATGACATGGAAACCTCATATTAATGACATTACCGTAAAATTATCGAAAATTACTGGCATTCTTTACAAAACTAGAGATTCCTTGAATATTGATAACTTAAAGCTACTTTACCTTTCTTTGGCTTACCCTCACATAATTTACTGTTCTGCTATCTGGGGAGGAGCAAACGAGACTTACCTGGACTCTTTATTCTTGGCACAAAAGAAAATACTTCGCATAATGACTTACCAATCTTATAATGCTCATAGAGGTCCAATATTTAAAGAACATGGTTTACTAAATTTAGGTGATATTTTGTTTGCTCAGGCAGTGAACTTTGTGTATACATCTTTAAATGGTCTTGTGTGTTTGGAGGGCGATTTTCATATCATGGTCCATAACTTTAATACCAGAGGAGCCCAGGAGTTGCTACGACTCCCATATTGCAGAACATCACATGCACAACGTTGTCTTAGCTATAGGGGAGCTAAACTATGGAACACCCTTAACGAACCATTCAGACATGCTGTTTCTATATTTGTGTTCAAAAAGTCTATTAAGAAACACCTTTTAGATCAATAGTAAAAATCGATGATTTTATGTAAACCAGTCTATTTAATTTCTCCATTAGTAGTGTTCGTGTAACTACTGTCATACCTATTCTTAAAGACTACTGAAAATAATGAACTAAGTTGATTCTTGCTGATTCCATGATAAAGCAGGTAATATACTGTAATGTTTTGTATATATTATATTTTTAATAACCGTGTAACCTAGCATTAAATATTTACTTACGTCTATAAGGCTAGCTACATAGAGCATTTGCTTAGCTAGCTATATATGCCAATCATTCAAATATATGTATTATGATGTATTATTGTATATTATGTATGTACACAATTGACAATAAAATCAATCAATCAATCAATCAATCTCTCTCTCTCTATCTATCTATCTATCTATCTCTATCTCTATCTATCTCTCTATCTCTATCTATCTATCTATCTATCTATCTATCTATCTATCTATCTATCTATCTATCTATCTATCTATCTATCTATCTATCTATCTATCTATCTCCTCACACTCTCTCTCTCTCTCTCTCTCTCTCTCTCTCTCTCTCTCTCTCTCTCTCTCTCACTCTCTCTCTCTCATAGTACTTGCTCATTTATTTGCCAATCCTTACGTCCTTTTCTTCGTTCAATATGGAGTACAAAGGTTGGAAGCTACGTCACTTTTTCTAACATGCCATCATAATGTGTTTGATAAAAAAAAAAATCCATATTGCTCTTCCTTTTCTAGTATTCACTTTCACTCATCTGATTAGTAGCCATAAACTGTGCATATAATTATATAACCGTGGATTTTCAAGAGGGTGCAAATTACCTAACAAATGCCAGTTAAATCTGTGTGTTTGATTAAGCTATACTCATGTTGGCTTTCCAGATCTCGGGAACCATTTTCAGTCATTGTCATTGATGTTAGATATTTGTTTTGTATTGGGGACAACACATAGATTCATTTACTTCAGTATACGATGACGCTTATTGTTCTAGTTTCCTCCCTAGACCTCCATCAAACTCAAAAAAACATCCATTAGATCCCCCTTCTAGTTGTATTTGTACATTGTTTTGGTAGAAAAACATTCCCGGCCGAAGTCTTCCAAAACTACAGGGTCACTATCGTTCGCCAGGAAGAAAATCGACACCTAAATAGCACGAAAGATCTAAATATTGACAAGGAAATGAGGCGGAAGGTCTTAAAATCGACAAACTAACGGGGCAAACATCTTAAAACCTGAAAACTAATGGGGCTAAGCATGAGGAAGAAAGGGGATCTATAAAAACGACCCATCTCCCCTTAAGTATATTGTTGGTTCGTACGCTGTGGCCCCTGGATACCCATAACCACCCGAGTAATGTATTGGTGAACTTCCCAGAAGTCACTGATTCAGAGTGAAAAATGTATCGAAATTATGCCTGCAATATGACTAATTGGCCATTCACCCCGGTATTCTATATATTATCAGTCATAAAGAGGGTTAAGGGGGGATGGGCCGGTTTTCTGGACCACTTTCTCCCTCATGTTTAGCCCCATTAGTTTTCAGATGTTAAGATGTTTGCCCCATTAGTTAGTCAATTTTATGACCTTTTGCCCCATTTCTTCGTCCATATTTAAACTTTTTGTGCTATTTAGGTGTCGATTGTTTCCTTGGCGAACGATAGTGAGCCTGTAATGTTGGAAGAACCGGCCTTCGGCCGGGAATTTTTTCTACCGGAAAATGTACAAATTAATCTAGAAGGGGGATCTAATGGATGTTTTTAAAAAGTTCGATGGAGGTCTAGGGAGGAAATTAGAAAAATAATGAATACATGCAAAAATCGGCCAAAAAGTGAATCATCCCCCCTTAAGTATATTTAATTATAATAAATTATTATAGCAATGTAGCGATATGTTCTTTTATTTGGCTCCAGTCCAGTATGAGGAATTCATTTGCCGTCAGAACACATTCTGTACCGGCGATGTCTTTTCCTTTATATTCTGGCAACTATCAGACGATTTGATTAAGCTTAGGAAGGACGTCTACCCCTTAACAGGCCACAAACCATCTCAATTAATCCTTTTTGTCTACCATAAATCTGTCTTAAGCTTCATACAATCGTCTGAATGTAGCTGAAATCAAATACAACATACGTTACCGGTAGAGAAGGGGTTAATTGTCGTTTATTACCCCAAATGAGACGTCACAGATGGTCGCTAATTGCAAATACCTATGTATTACTAGGTGAACACGCAGCGAATGTTACGAGACTTGCCAATCTGTATTGTCAAGCCTGTGAATCGAACCTAGGTATTTTCGGTTGTGAACCGAGCGTGTTACCAATTAGCTACATTATATCTGCAGAATATAGCTTTCAGTTAAGTTTTTTACTCCGATACAATGGAAGCGAAAATCTTCAGTATATGGAGTTCATTTATGTATACTTCGTTATCGATATTTGTCGGTGGTAAAAGTGTTGGTGTGGCATAGTCCTGCATGACCAGCGGGCGGCCTAGTAAGACCAGGTGGGCCGCTACCCGACGAATGGCTCAATTAAGACACTAATGACACACCGTGATGTCCGTAAATGAGACAATTGCTTTCCCGTGCGGCCGGTAATTGTATTTGTGTATTGCTGAGGCTGGTGGTTAAGGAGACACTCACTGATTTTTTTGGCCTATAAATTCATTCATTCATAAATTCTTAGTTTCCTCGCTAGACATCCCTCAAACTTAGAAAAGTATCCCTTAGACCCCCCCCCCCCCGCCCCCCTCAAGATAAATGTGTACAATTTTCGGTAGAAAAATTTCCCGGCCAAAGGCCGGTTTCTCTTACAATTGCAGGCTCGCTATCGCTTGCCAGGAAAAAATAAACACCTAAATGGCACGATAGGTCTTAAAATGTATAACAAAACGGGTCGAAGGGTCTTAAAACGCCAAACAAATGGGCCGAACGTCTAAAAATCTAAAACATAATGGGACTAAATACGAGAGAGAAAGGGGGCCAGAAAAACGACCGTCTCCCCTTAATGAGGAACACTTGGAGGGGAGGAGGGGGCCGGAGCTCAACCTCATTATTGCCTTCAAGGGGAGACGGTCGTTTTTCTGGTCCCCTTTCTCCCTCGTGTTTAGTCCCATTATTGTTTTAGATTTTTAGACGTCTAGCCCATTTCTTTGGCGATTTTAAGACCTTTCGTCCCATTTCGTTATAAATGTTAAGACCTATCGTGCCATTAAGGTGTCGATTTATTCCTGACGAGCGATAGCGACCCTGTAATTGTAAAAGGAACCGGCCTTCGGCCAGGACATTTTGCTATCGAAAAATTTACAAATCTATCTTGAGGAGGGTTCTAGGGGATGTTTTTCTAAGTTTGAGGGATCTCTAGCGAGGAAACTAAGAATTTATGAATGAATGAATGTATAGGCCAAAAAGGCAGTCAGTGTCCCCTTAACAGAAATCAATCGTTACCTCGTTAGATTCGTGCAAGAAGAACTGGGGAATATATATACAGTATATAAGAGAGAGAGAGAGAGAGAGAGAGAGAGAGAGAGAGAGAGAGAGAGAGAGTTAGCTAGTTAGTTAGTTAGTTAGTTAGTTAAAATAAGACTTCAGAGGCTATCGCTATTGGATTATTAAGCCAGCACACTGTAAGTCAAGAATAACGTCAGGACTGGAGCCTCTCTGCGAGAACTCCAGTCCCTTGAGAGAGAGAGAGAGAGAGAGAGAGAGAGAGAGAGAGAGCACGCAAGTATACTAATTGTTGCTCTTGTTATTCTTGATGAATTATAAATTGTGAAATAATAAAATACAAGAACCAGAAATGTTTGCCGACCAAGAATACCCTACGCTCCTGTGATTTCTGTTTCATGGACTCCGTTGAATTCAAGACTGCAATACAGATATTCAAGACTGCAATACAGATATTCAAGACTGCAATACAGATGTTTCAAGACTGCAATACAGATATTTCATAATATTGAATTGTTTGTTGTGTAATTGAGTAGGCCTACTTCTATTAAGGGGAGACTGACCGTTTGTTTGGTCTATTAATTCATGTATTCATATATTTTTTTAGTTTCCTCCCAAGACCTCCATCAAGCTTAGAAAAACTCCCACTAGATCCCCCTTCAAGATAAATTTGTACATTTTTCGGTATAAAAATTTCCCGGCCAAAGGCCGGTTCCTCTTAAAATTGCAGGCTCGCTGTCGCTCGCCAGGAAAAAATCGACACCTAAATGGCACGAAAGGTCTTAAAATTGACAACGAAATGGGGCAAAAGGTGTTAACATTGCCACACTAATGGGCCGAACGTCTTATACTCTCAAAACTAGTGGGGCTAAACATGAGGGAGAAGGGGGTCCAGAAAAACGGTCTTCCTTCCCTTAAGACATACCTGTAAACAATAATATCAAGCGTACATATCAATCGTACATATCAAGCGTACATATCAAGCGTACATATCAAGCGTACATATCAAGCGTACATATCAAGCGTACATATCAAGCGTACATATCAAGCGTACATATCAAGCGTCAAGCGCACATATCAAGCGCACATATCAAGCGCACATATCAAGCGTACATATCAAGCGTACATATCAAGCGTACATATCAAGCGTACATATCAAGCGTACATATCAAGCGTACATATCAAGCGTACATATCAAGCGTACATATCAAGCGCACATATCAAGCGCACATATCAAGCGTACATATCAAGCGCACATATCAAGCGCACATATCAAGCGCACATATCAAGCGTACATATCAAGCGTACATATCAAGACACCAAAGGATACACATGAATATAACAATTGCATACTAAGTCAGGTTTAAGGGAGGTGGTTCACTTTTTGGGCGTTTTTTGCATGTATTCATTATTTTTCTAGTTTCCTCCCTAGACCTCCATCAAATTAAAAAAAAAAAAAAAAACATCCATTAGATCCCCCTTTTAGATTAATTTGTACATATTTCGGTAGAAAAATTTCCCGGCCGAAGGCCGGTTCTTCAAACATTACAGGCTCACTATCGTTCGCCAGGGAAAAAATCGACACCTAAATAGCACGAAAGGTCTAAATATTGACGAATAAATGGGGCGAAAGGTCTTAAAATTGACTAACTAATGGGGCAAACATCTTAACATCTGAAAACTAATGGGGCTAAATATGAGGGAGAAAGTGGTCCAGAAAACCGGCCCTTAATGTGACCAGTTTGTGGCAAAATTTTCATGGCGTGAAGAATTGGAAACGAAGTCAATTAGAACGTAAATTATGACATGCCCTTAAATTCTCACCAGGGAATGTCAAAAAGCAACAATTAACCCCTTCTTTACCGGCGACGTCTTTTATTATTGTTTCCTGGCTACTATTAGACGATGTTCTTCATTTGAATAGGGGCCTCTAGCCATTAACAGGCTTCGAACTATCTAGCAGCTCGAGCTTAACCCTTTGACTACCACAGATCCTTCTTACACTATACAAAATCGTCTAACAATAGCTAGCATAAAATTTAAAAAGACGTCGCCGGTACAGAAGGGGTTAAGGCCGAGAGGCATCGTTTGAAAAAAAATTATGCCTTCAGTGATATATATACTGTAGGTAACGCCAACCAACTTGACAATAATCTTGACCCCTTAACTTCTCATAACTCAAAACGGCCTAGAGCAAACTGACTGTAAATATCCACACCTATTTCCTGCCGGGCTCTTCCCAAATGATAGAAATGTCAGCTCGATTGCTTTCATTAATTTCGAGTTATAAGAAGTTAAGGGGTCAAGATTATTGTCACGTTCGCTGGCGCTACCTATAGTAGTGTTACTTGGGAATCGAATACACAGTTGCGGTTGCCTTTTGTCTCCCTCACTCACATAGACAAAATAAATAAACAAATAAAAGTGGTTTCGCCCACAGACTGATATTGTGTGTTCCTGATGACTTCAAAGGGCCGGAGGATTTTTTTTTTTTTTTTTTTTCGATGAGTGTGGGGAAATGTGTATCGTTGATTTCAGCGTCTATGTCTTATAGGTTTCCTTTGAGTATTGTCATTGAAGATTAATTGTAACAAATTGGGTATACATAAAAACCGCTCAATGTGTTTACGTGCTCTATATTGGCCTCATAAGCCATTTTGTTTTCATTGTTAATACATTTGAAAGTAAATCTACCACAGAGATAAATTTATGTTTCACTTTACTATATAAAACATGCCTGCCAGATGGAGAATAAGATGGAATCACTGACGAAAACACTGAGCAAAACTAACTGTGTGCAACCTGATGCGCCCACATTATGTCAAAGGTTGTTGACACTGTATGGCACCTTTCGTGCCATTTAGGTGTCGATTTTTTTCCTGGCGAACGATATCGAGCCTGTATTTGAAGAGGAATCGACCTTCGGCCGGGAAATTTTTCTACCGAAAAATGTACACATTTATATCGAAGGGGGGTCTTGTGGGTGTTTTTTTAAACTTGATAGAGGTTTAGAGAGCAAACTAAACCTCCCTCCTTAAATTATTGATCCGAACCAGTAAATTATGCTGCACAATACCGTCTGAGCTCCCTTAAACCATTCACCAAAGTCAAAGTGTTTCTTTCGAATTATTGCATATCAGCCCACATTGCATTTGCCTGAATAATTATTTTTGTATTACTTAATTTACCATAAGCAATTACTGTACATTAATTAATTACTTGTTTTATTTGTACATAAGCAATAAACCACTTCTCATGCGCTACTTCGTGTTGAGCCTCTATACACCATGTTGATACTTCCAGTAAACTAAATATATGTAATAATGAAAGCTGTATTCCTCATGTAATATTCTGTCTCACAGCTTCACACACACACACACACACACACACACACACACACACACACACACACACACACACACACACACACACACATACCCACAGCCCGTAGCCTAGTAGGTAGAGCTCTCGTCTCACACACACGAGGGGTCGGGGGTTCAATCCCCGGCCGGGCGGAGACAAATTGGGCTTGTCTCCTTTCATGTGTTAGCCTCAGTTCACCTAGCTGTAAATAGGTACCTGGAATAAGTGGACGACGTTGTGACGTCCATCTGGGGTTGGCAAAAATGGTACAAGGCGAGATGGGTATCATATGGTTCACCTAAGCTGATGGCTACCTAAGCCTTCGGGCGAGACGGTACCGTCTATAGTGAGAATGGTACCATACAGATCCACCCTAAGCCTTCGTTTCCGATGTCGCCAATTGGCTAAAAATACAGACTACACACACATCCACAGCCATTCCAACGATACATATAACACCTACACATATAGGAGGCGGGAAATAACGAGCATGCTCACTCCCGCAATACAACTAGAGTAAGTACAACTAGAGTAAGTACACACACACACACACACACCCACACACACAGACACACACACACACACACAGACACACACACACACACACAGACACACACACACACACACACACACACACACACACACACACACACACACACACACACACACACACACACACACACACACACACACACACACACACACACACACACACACACACACACAGACACACACACACACACACACACACACACACGTACAGGTGAAGTAGTTACATATACTGTACACATATATTACAGTATGATATGTATTATACAGTATACTATGGTTGCTCCCTATTTCAACCGTGCCTCTTTCCCCTCAAGTAGTAAACACACATTCCCCTTGTATTGGTTGTCGCAAAGTAAATATGTTATTCGACCACACTCCTCCCTCTCTCCCGCTCCACCTTTATTGTCAGTAGCCCACCCCAGACTATATAAGGACTTCCCTAAACCCCATTATTTTCTTCTGGCAAAACCACACCAACCGCATATTAAGGGGGTCACCTTTTTGTTTTATTTGTCTCTCCTTTTCTCTCTTGCTTTGGCTTGTATCCATTCGGCCCTATTCAGCCAACTCTTTTAAGACGTTTATCCCCATCCAAGTGTCGATCTCTTCCTGGCGAGTGATAGCGAGCCAGCATTGTACGAAGAAATCTGGCTTCGCCGGAGACATTTTTCTATCGAAAAATGTACAAAATTTGCTTGCTGTCAAAACAAAAATATATATATGCTGGCTCGCTACCGCTCGCCAGGAAAATATTGATACCTGGATGGGGGTAAACGTCTTAAAACAGTAGGCTGAATGGGGCCGAATGGATAAAATCCAAAGTTAGAGGGAGAGATAGAGAAAAAAAAGCGAGGTGGGCCCCCTTAATATGTTTTATAATCTTCCATACACCATACTCTCTCTCTCTCTCTCTCTCTCTCTCTCTCTCTCTCTCTCTCTCTCTCTCTCTCTCTCTCTCTCTCTCTCTCTCTCTCTCTCTCTCTCCCTCGCTTAGAAGACTGAGCTATGAGGACCGGTTGAGAGCTCTTAATCTCTTTCCGTTGGAGACATGCAGACTACGAGGTCAGCTCATGGAAGTTTTTAAAATATTTAATGGCTTTGACAATGTAGATTACAGCAAAATGTTTAGCCTCAATGTTAATACAACACGCAACCATGGCTGGAAATTAGAATTGAAAAGGTTCAGCACTAGTATTTGTGGACACTTTTTCACATATAAGATCTGTTCTACCTGGAACAAACTTCCCTCAGAAGTTGTAAACAGTTCTTCAGTAGAGTAGTTCAAGAAGAGAGTAGATAGTATTGTGCACACTCTGTAAAGAGTGTAGTGCACTAAACAGCCTCTCTCCTTCCACTTCGAGTATCTATCTCCTCGGAATGGACCACAAGGTGTCTGAGATACTAACCTTGTAACCTTGTAACTCTCTCTCTCTCTCTCTCTCTGTCCTAACAGAGTACGTGCGGGTCAGGTGTGATGACAGGGGGAGGTGGTGTAGCCGTGACTGACCACACCATTGTCATATATCGACCCTTATATCTTCCACACTCACTCTCTCTCTCTCTCTCTCTCTCTCTCTCTCTCTCTCTCTCTCTCTCTCTCTCTCTCTCTCTCTCTCCATCTAGTAGAGACAAAAGTGAAGGTATTCATGCAATTCTATTTCATTTTCTATCATTCTATATTTTTCATTTATTTTTAAGTCTTCATTCTACGAAACATGGTCGAAGTGGAGGGTGGAAAGAGAGCCCTCATATGTATATTTTCATCTCCACTGTTGCTGCATATAGGATAGGCTCTTGCTGTGTCGAATGGAAATATGACTTGAGCACCTCGATGGGATTGTTAGGTTTGTGTAATCTGTGTTTCTATGTATGTCTATGGAAGTATCTCTATCTTAGATCACACTGTTAAAAGACCTCTCTCTCTCTCTCTCTCTCTCTCTCTCTCTCTCTCTTTCTCTTTCTCTCTCTCTATCTCTCTTTCTCTCTCTCTCTATCTCTCTTTCTCTCTCTCTCTCTCTCTGCAGCCATCGATTGCCTGGGAGGAGAGTCCGAGGTGTGAGCAGGAGACTTGATATTTATGTCATTGGATATCATTCTGGAGCTTGGTGTATGTGTGTGTGTGTATGTGTGTGTGTGTCTGTGAATGTGTCTGTGAATGTGTGTCTGTGTGTGTGGTGTGTATTGATTAATTATAATAGAGGAAGTGTGCGGGTTTGTGTCTTTGATCATGTGAGTGTTTTGAGAGCTACATCATTAGCCTCTACTTTTGTTAGCAAGTGTAATATCGTGTATTTTTGTTATGAAGTTTGATATAAAACACATTTACTGAGAAGCCATAAAACCTGCGGTAGATGTGTGCAAAGTTCCACACATACAACGCTATTACCAAATGGTTGAAGTTCCTGCTACCGTAAGTATGCCTTGCTCCAGAGGTTACATACTTAAGGGGAGGTATTTACTTTGTTCCCTAGACCTCCATCAAGCTAAAAATTATACCCCCTTGAGTCCCTTTCAAGATAAATTTGTACATTTTCGGTAGAAAAATTTCCCGGCCAAAGGCCGGTTCCTCTTAAATTACAGGCTCGCTATCGCTCGCCAGGATAAAATCGACGCCTGAATGGCACGAAAGGTCTTATTATGGGTTGAAAGTTCTTAAAATCGCTAAACTAATGGGGCGAACGTTTTATAATATCAAAAGCAATGGGGCTAAACATGAGGGAGAAGGAAGTTCGAAAAAAAAAAAACTCAAGTGGAAACCTCCCCTTAATGTATATTTTTGCGAACTCGTTATGAAGCCGAGAATGAACAAAAGCTTACAACACTGTTATGCCTTTGTTGATATATTCTAGCAGGATATAGTTTGTGGTATACAAGGATGGATAGAAGCACCTTATGAAATAGGGTGTATGGTGGCGCATTGGTTAGAGCACTCGACTCACAAACTTGAGAATCCGGAATTGAGCGACACGGCAATGCGCAGGTTTGGGTTCCTTTATTGGGAGTTGTATTATATATTTTTCTATATTTATCCTTACAGGTTATCAAGGTTAATATTTGTCTTTAAAAAATAATATTCTCAACAAGCGCAGTTTTATACACAACACATTAATTTTGAGCAATAGATTATCCGTGCTTCCAACCAATTATCCGTGCTTACAACCAATTGGCAGGGTTCTTACAATAATATTACTTTAATTTATTCATATATTTTTGTTTAAAATTCCAACTCGACCCCCGGACATAGGCTTACAGCCTGTATTTACAACCACTCACCACAATGAAATCAAGAGATCCTATTTCCAGATGGTGAGTGAGTCAAGTTACATAAACTAAATTAGCATCAAGTTGTAAGAGAGTTAAGTTACAGTTCTACACTAAATTTAGTCATCTAACATGCCTAATGTTGTGTACCTAGTATTGTGTACCTAGTGTTGTGTACCTAGTATTGTGTACCTAGTGTTGTGTACCTAGTATTGTGTACCTAGTATTGTGTACCTAGTATTGTGTACCTAGTATTGTGTACCTAGTGTTGTGTACCTAGTATTGTGTACCTAGTATTGTGTACCTAGTGTTGTGTACCTAGTATTGTGTACCTAGTATTGTGTACCTAGTATTGTGTACCTAGTATTGTGTACCTAGTATTGTGTACCTAGTATTGTGTACCTAGTATTGTGTACCTAGTGTTGTGTACCTAGTATTGTGTACCTAGTGTTGTGTACCTAGTATTGTGTACCTAGTATTGTGTACCTAGTGTTGTGTACCTAGTATTGTGTACCTAGTATTCTCCAACTATTTAGCGTACACGGCCTACGCAAATAGCTGGTACAATACTATATGATAAACTTAGGTCAGCGAATATTGAATGAGGAAAACAGTATCTCAGCCATGTGTTTAAAAAAAATGGTTCAAACTATGTTCGCATTGTGTCAGAAATGTTCAATAATATGTGCTGGAGGTCATTTTACTTATTGGAGCAGCACGTACAGTACAGCCATTCATAAACATTCGCCTATTTCTAATAATGGAAGTTTATCTATGGAAACTAATTTGTGAGTATAATTGTGTATACCTGAACCAAAAAACTGTAGATACTCTTTAATGAAAAGCAAGTGCCACCCAAAGATTAATTCAGACAGGTATAATTGCATAAAGAAAAACATAAGTGGTCCACGAATTTCTATAAGTAACTGTACAAATGGTTAGTCTACCCTAGAGATCCTTTAAGGGGAGATATCCACTTGAGAGATTATTTTCTTTACCCCTTTCTCCCTCATGTTTAGCCCCATTGCTTTTGAGCTTTTAAGACTTTCGCCCCATTAGTTTGGTGTTTTAAAAAACTTTCGCCCCATTTATGTCACTTTTAAGACCTTTCATGCCATTTAGGTGTCGATTTTTTCCTGGTGAGCGATAGCGAGCCTGTAATTTAAGAGGTATCGGCCTTCGCGCCGGGACATTTTTCTACCGAAAAATGTACAAATTTATCTTGAAAGGGAGTCAAGGGGGTGTAATTTCAAGCTTGATGGAAGTCTAAGAAACACACTAAAAACCTCCCCTTAAGGAAGCCCACCTCGTTTTTTGTTCTCTCTTTCTCTCCCTCTCTCTTTGGTTTGTATCCATTCGGCCCCATTCAGCCTACTGTTTTAAGACTTGGTGTCCGATCTCTCTGTTATACATTAGGTTCTCTAGTTTACCCTAGTGTGTGCGTAATGGTACCAGTAAATTTCAGTTATGCATTTTGGCTTGACTATATTATGCATGTCCGTTTATGTGTGTGAAGAAATGTATTACAAGAAATGTTTGGAATGACTGTAAGTGTGAGTGATGGAACAACAACCAGTGCATGCAAGCACTTTAAGGGAGCCCACTTCGCTTTTGTTTTTCTCTTTCTCTCCCTCTCTCTTTGGCTTTTATCCATTCGGCCCCATTCAGCCTACTGTTTTAAGACATTAACCCCCATCCAGGTGTCAATATTTTCCTGGCGAGCGGTAGTGAGCCGGCATATATATTTTTTGTTTTGACAGCAAGCTAAATTTGTACATTTTTCGATAGAAAAATGTCTCCGGCGAAGCTGGATTTCTCCATACAATGCTGGCTCGCTATCGCTCGCCAGGAAGAAATCGACACCTTGATGGGGATAAACGTCTTAAAACAGTTGGCTGAATGGGGCCGAATGGATACAAGCCAGGGAAAGAGAGAAAAGGAGAGAAATATAACAAAAGCCGGTTACCCCTCTTAAGTGATGACATACGCGTGTGTGTTTAACTAGTAAACTAATTATAATAATTATAATATACATGGTGATATTTCCTATTGGTGTGTAGGTGTCAATGAATAGTTTGTCTTTAAATATTTGTTTTTATTCCTATGTGTAAGGAGACAAAAGGCAAAGTTGCCTGAAAAATGTAACAATTTATCTTGAAAGGAGGTCTAGGGTGGTGTTTCTTTTGTAAGCCTGATGGAGGTCTAGCGAGGAAACTGAAACATATATTAATAAATAAATCTATAGACCAAACAAACGAGCACCAACCCCTTAAGAACACTGGATATTGATTGTATCATGGCCGTATATTGGAGTTTATGCTAATAGCGTTATGACCTCCTGGGATGGTACCGATTCCTTACCTTGCGGGAGGATCTAACCCAAGGACTGTCTGTGTTTGTGTTGACTAGGTTGAGGCACTTAAGGCGGAGGTAGCTGCTCTTTCTCCCTCATGTTTAGTCTCATTAGCTTTGAGACGTTTGTTCGGTTAGTTTGGCGATTTTAAGACCTTTGCCCCATTTCTTTGTTAATATAGAGACCTTTCGTGCCATTTAGCTGTCTATTTTTTCCTTGCGAGCGACAGCAAGCCTTTAATTCTGTGAGGAACCGGCCATTGGCCGGGAAATTTGTCTACCGAGAAATGTACACATTTATCTCGAAGGAGGGTCCACGGGGTGTTTCTTTAAGCTTGATAAATGTCTAGTGAAGTTACTATAAAATCAATATATAAAAGAATCAATATATGAAAAACTAACCACTACCCCCTTACAGTAGGTATATAATTGTGTATATTAACAGTATAACTAACCACTATCCCCTTACAGTAGGTATATAATTGTGTATATTAACAGTATAACTAACCACTACCCCCTTACAGTAGGTATATATTTGTGTATATTAACAGTATAACTAACCACTATCCCCTTACAGTAGGTATGTATTTGTGTATATTAACAGTATAACTAACCACTACCCCCTTACAGTAGGTATATATTTGTGTATATTAACAGTATAATCTCAAATTGTCTGCGCCCCTGGTTTGGTCATGGGTTAAGCCATACGTCGTTGTGTTATTCTTTACCTTATTCGAGTAATCTGTTGTGTGTAGTGTAGACAGAGTGCTGTACTGAATATATCGCGGTGTTTGTTCACTCACTCTCACTCTCTCTCTCTCTCTCTCTCTCTCTCTCTCCCCCCCCCCACTCCTTTCTTTCTCTCTCTTCCCCTCTCTCCTTTTATTCCGTACACCTCCCACCTCTTTCTGTCTCACCTGTCCTTCCTTCACTTCCACCATTCTCTCACTTTCCTTTCATCCTTCAATACTATCACCTCTCTCTCTCTCTCTCTCTCTCTCTCTCTCTCTCTCTCTCTCTCTCTCTCTCTCTCTCTCTCTCTCTCTCTCTCTCTCTCTCTCTCTCTCTCTCTCTCTCTCTCTCTCTCTCTCTCTCTCTCTCTCTCTCTCTCTCTCTCCCTAACTTATACAATTATATGTATGTCTATATATGAATGTATCTATCCAGCAATCAATATGTCTATCCAATATTCTTGTTCTCTCTATTTATCCAATCTTGCAAAACAGGGTGTGTTTTCCAGGTTGTAAGAAATCCTAAAGTATGAGTTTCAAATATTTGGTAGCTTTCATAACATTGCTTGGTTAGAATTGTACTGTTGTTTTTGTCTATGAATAATATATGTAGACTCAGATAACCTTGGGGCGAGGTACAGTCGGCCTAATAAGTGATATCTCGGCACTAAGTATGTTTCGATAAATAATTGGTATCCGCAAAATCTACAACTTGATGTATTCGTTTCGAGGTAGATATACAAACATGTTCCTACACTTACCGACCCTATTCAACATCTGACATACATTAATACAGCACAGAGCGAGCCAAACGTAATGCCAGCTGAGACATGACTTATTAGCGCGACTGTACATTATAGTGATATATGCACGATCACCTGGCGTCCAATATGTCAAATGTTCAATCAATAGGTGGTGCATGTGAACACAGGCCCAGGAGGAGACATATAAAGTGGGTTCATTCTTGTATACATATCCCTTATGGTACCGGCGACGACAATTTGTTTCTATTTTAGCTGCATTAAGAACATTTTATGAAGTTTATGAAGGATATGTGGTAGTAAAAAGGGGTAAGTAAGATAGTTCGAAGCCTGTTGATTGCTGGAGGCCCTTTTTAATCTGAATGAAATCGTCTAGTAGTTGCCAGAATAGGATGAAAAGGACGTCACCGGTACTGAATGGGATATATATTATATTTACAAGTTGCACATAACGAAAACTGTTCATTAGTCAGCGGCTTTGTATGTATTTTAATATTATTACGTACATACGAGTATTACATTTAACATGAATCGTAAATAACAAATTAGACCAGGAACTTGTGGATGACTATAGATACACAAAAGTGTGGCAAATTATTGCACAATGAGGCAAGAGCTATTAAGTCGTATACACATTTGACCTTTATTAAGCCTAGGATCAGTAACGAAACCTTTCATGATAGATTAAATGTTTTACCCTGTACTGTGCGAAATAATGATTTAAGCCGCTTATTTGATACATTCGTTGTGTTTTAATATATGTTATATTCTAGGTATTACAGACTTGCACATTACATAATATTATGTGCACATTACATAATATTATGTGCAAGTTCAGTACGAATTGTGTGGATACAATTTTATATTAAATAATTATATACATTTATATATTTACATTTTATATGCTAATATATAAGAAATGTGTGTATATATTTACATTTTATATGCTAATATATAAGAAATGTGTGTATATATTTACATTTTATATGCTAATATATAAGAAATGTGTGTATATATTTTCATAGATTGCTGAATACAAAGAAAATATAATCCGTGTGACATTTTAGGGCTGCATAATAATACACGTTCGAGCGAATGACAATACGTGCAAGACCTGCATATGGGACAACAGTTCTGGGGAGCTGTCTATAATAAACCCCAATAATTAGTTTATGTATATTGCACAAGGGAAAAATAAACATCACCACCAAGCTATACATGACATTTGTGAGAACATTACATTCTGACGCTCTTCGATAGCATTTATCTTGTCCTGGCAGCGGTACGGTCGTGAACAGATGTTTTGGGACAATTATGAAGATAGAATTATCATAAACTAGCGAACCATTCTGATAAACTTGCTTGACCAACATAGATCAATTTACTGAGATTCACCAGTTATTGTTCACTGTTATGTTTACCATCAGGGAATGTTCAGGTGTTCATGGCCACCACTGTACATTGTTTACCATCAGGGAATGTTCAGGTGTTCATGGCCACCACTGTACATTGTTTACCATCAGGGAATGTTCAGGTGTTCATGGCCACCACTGTACATTGTTTACCATCAGGGAATGTTCAGGTGTTCATGGCCACCACTGTACATTGTTTACCATCAGGGAATGTTCAGGTGTTCATGGCCACCACTGTACATTGTTTACCATCAGGGAATGTTCAGGTGTTCATGGCCACCACTGTACATTGTTTACCATCAGGGAATGTTCAGGTGTTCATGGCCACCACTGTACATTGTTTACCATCAGGGAATGTTCAGGTGTTCATGGCCACCACTGTACATTGTTTACCATCAGGGAATGTTCAGGTGTTCATGGCCACCACTGTACATTGTTTACCATCAGGGAATGTTCAGGTGTTCATGGCCACCACTGTACATTGTTTACCATCAGGGAATGTTCAGGTGTTCATGGCCACCACTGTACATTGTTTACCATCAGGGAATGTTCAGGTGTTCATGGCCACCACTGTACATTGTTTACCATCAGGGAATGTTCAGGTGTTCATGGCCACCACTGTACATTGTTTACCATCAGGGAATGTTCAGGTGTTCATGGCCACCACTGTACATTGTTTACCATCAGGGAATGTTCAGGTGTTCATGGCCACCACTGTACATTGTTTACCATCAGGGAATGTTCAGGTGTTCATGGCCACCACTGTACATTGTTTACCATCAGGGAATGTTCAGGTGTTCATGGCCACCACTGTACATTGTTTACCATCAGGGAATGTTCAGGTGTTCATGGCCACCACTGTACATTGTTTACCATCAGGGAATGTTCAGGTGTTCATGGCCACCACTGTACATTGTTTACCATCAGGGAATGTTCAGGTGTTCATGGCCACCACTGTACATTGTTTACCATCAGGGAATGTTCAGGTGTTCATGGCCACCACTGTACATTGTTTACCATCAGGGAATGTTCAGGTGTTCATGGCCACCACTGTACATTGTTTACCATCAGGGAATGTTCAGGTGTTCATGGCCACCACTGTACATTGCAAATAGAAGGGCTGGTTCATTAGTTATGAATAATGAGCAGCAAGCCAAAACATAATGAGAACCGATATTGGTAGGATCTGAGAGAGAGAGAGAGAGAGAGAGAGAAAGATATATATATATATATATATATATATATATATATATATATATATATATATATATATATATATATATAGAGAGAGAGAGAGAGAGAGAGAAAGGGGTAACAACAATGAAAGAAAGAGATGGAGTAGAGAGATAAAAACAGAAGGTTGGAAGATTTAGGAGGCGAGGTGAGTGTAAGATTAGAGGGGAGGGCCAAATTAAAAGTGAAAAATATATCTATCTGTGTGTGCGTGTGTATCTGTGTGTGTCTGTGTGTATCTGTGTGTGTGTGTGTGTTTATCTGTGTGTGTGTGTGTGTGTTTATCTGTGTGTGTATCTGTGTGTGTGTGTGTATATGTGTGTGTGTGTGTGTGTGTATCTGTGTGTGTGTGTGTGTATCTGTGTGTGTGTGTGTATATGTGTGTGTGTGTGTGTGTTTATCTGTGTGTGTGTATCTGTGTGTGTGTGTGTGTATATCTGTGTCTGTGAGTGTGTGCGTGTGATTAATTACTGCCAGGAGACATTTATCTTAGTGAGAGTAATATACCCTGTGTGTTTGTGTGGTCGATTGAACAAATGACTGGTAAACATTGGCCTGATTGTGTGTAGGAACGTTTGTATGTGATTAACCCTTTGAGTACCAGCGACGTATTTTATTCTAGCTATATTTAAACAATAGTGTGAAGCTTAGGAAGGGTGTGTGGCAGTTCAAAGGGTTGGTTGAGGTAGTTTGAAGCCTTATTATTACTAGAGGTCCTTCCTAAGCTGAATAAAGTCGTCTAATAGTTGTCAGAATATGATGGAAAGGACGTCCCTGGTACTAAACGGGTTAAGCAAATGGCTCGGCAAAATATTAGTCTCAAAATAGAAAGGAAAAAGAGGAAGAAAGCGAGATAAGTGAGAACATACGATGACAAAGGGAAAATTGGAGAGGTGGTCATTATTAATAAATGAAAAAAGCGTATGGAAGATTGAAGGGTGAATGTAAATATCGCAGGGAATGTATGTAAAACGTAAAAGAGTTCATAGGTAGAAACATGTGGGCAAGTTGGAATGATGTGAGAGTGTAAAATATAGAAGGATGAAGGTAGCAGAATGTAAATGATATGGCACAGTTCGAAGAAAGAAGAGCAATTAAAGTGAAGGTGGATGGACTGGAGAAAAATAGACAAAAGCAAATAAAACAGAGCTAAAAAAAAAAAAAAAAAAAATATATATATATATATATATATATATATATATATATATATATATATATATATATATATATATATATATATATATATATATATATATAAGCAGTGCGGAGGGGAAGAAGTAAGCGGAAGAAAGCAGAATGAAAGTAAGATTATATAAGAATAGTGAAGAGGGAGATGAGCCTGGCGATGGGTGAGATGACCCAAGGAAGTGGTGAAAAGAGGGCCAGGGAAGAGGAGGAGTAGGACGATGGTTAGGGGGGGGGGGGGAGGGAAGGACAACGGAGGGGAGATGTAAAAGGATGTGGAGGGGAAGGAGGGATGGAATAATTAAGAGGAGGAGGGGAAAAGAGGGCGAGAATTAAATAGAGGGGGAGGAGAATGGGGGATGAAAAGGTAGGATGGGATAATTAAGAGGAGGAGAGGGCAAAGAGGGAGAGGATAAGTAAATTGTGGTGGAGGGGAATGAGGGGTGAAAAGGTAGGATGGGATAATTAGGAGGAGGAGGGGGCAAAGAAAGGAGGGGGGGGGGAGGGAGGGAGGGAGGAGGTGTAAGGGGGAGGCCGTCTTTAACTTTTCTAACGAGGTGATTCAGGTCAATTGCTCCACTTAGTTCAATCCCTCCCTGTCTTGCTACCATCTCGCTAACATCTTCCTCATTTTTCTCTCTCCTTAGTATTTTTGTTTCGTTTTCTTTGTTTTTTACTCAAAGAATGTTAATTTTCACAGTCAAGAAAGCCGCCTGACCTAACAAGAATGATATTTTCTACCAACCACGTCTTACCCTATATATTATTATACCCATCATTAGCGTTATAATACCGATAAAATCCACGAATTAATTAAGCTTCAATAGTTTCAGTAGTTTTCTAATTAATGTTGTAGATGAAAGTTTGAATCCGGATGTACATCAACACACGTCCATTACGACATTAATAATATATGACCTCAGATGGCCCACTCGTGTTTATATTTACAAGAGGGATACAAGAAAAAACAATAGGAAAAGTGGGGATTGAGTCAGAGTATATAGCGTATAATAGAATAGAATAAGACAAATGTCGACATTTATAATAGCAAATAGAGAAGAGCGTGAGTTTGACCTGGTTTGACCTGGTTTGACCTGGTTTGCTAGATATGTTTACGGTAGAACTCGTATTTTAAGGGGAGGCAGTTGGTTTCTCGAGTCCTCCTCCTCCCTCATGTTTAGCCCTATTATTTATGAGATTTCAAGACATTCGCCCCATTAATTTGGCATTTTTTAGACCTTTTGCCCCCATTTCTTTGCCAATATTAAGACATTTCGTGGCATTTAGATGTCGAATTTTTTCCTGGCGAGCGATAGCGAGCCTGTATTTGAAGAGTAATCGGCCTTCGGCCGGGAAATTTTTCTGCCAAAAATGTGCAAATTTATATCGAAGGGGGGTCTAGTGGACGTTTTTTAAAGTTTGATAGAGGTTTAGAGCGCAAACTAAACCTCCTCCTTAAACCATTGAGCCGAACCAGTAAATTATGCTGCACAATACCGTCTGAGATCCCTTAACAATGAATAATGGAATTCTACGATCGACACGATTATGCCATTCAGGAATATTGGGATGATATGTGAAAGCGAAACGTATTTATTACTGTAAGAACAGGAAGGCATTCTGTAAGAAACTAACTCAGGCCTTTGGCAGTAACGGAGGAGGTGTTAGCGCTTCCGGATGGGTATGCACAGTTGTTCATAACAAAATTGTAGACCTCTTATGTTTGTCTGCATGCAATGCAAGTACAGCCATTAGGATTTGTTTTATAGAATCTACTTTACAATAATTTATATGTACACACACATATATATATATATATATATGACTCATCATTACTTTTAATACAAAATTACATTCATAAATCAACTTAGATACAAATTTTGTATGAACACTATGAGAGGTTTGCAAACGTTTATGAGTGACTATGCTTCTACTGTCGCACACTGTGCCAAAAAATATGAATCTCATCAAGATTATAGAAAAACAAAATTGTAAGAGAACCTGAAACCTGTAAAGATACACCATAATGAAGGAAGGAGATAGAGGGAGATAGAGAAATGTTTTGACCGACGTTGGTGTTATGTGGCGGTGAGGGAGGAGGGCCGAGGAAATATTACAGACGGATGGCCAAGCGACACCCCTCTACGAGAACCCACCAACCTTCTCGCTTAATAAGACTGCCACTGAGTTATGGCTGTATTCTCTCTCTCTCTCTCTCTCTCTCTCTCTCTCTCTCTCTCTCTCTGCAGAGAAAGTGGTACACTGTAATACAATGCTCATGCAAATGGAGTCTAGACATCCATTTCGAGGAGGTTGGAGTAATATATGTTACAAAAAAATACAAAATAAACAATAAATAGGTTAAGCATCAGTATTATACAATATTTCTCAAATTCATTCTTTACTATGAATTTCCCAGTAGAAATGTTCTCATCCTGCTAGGGGACTTGTTTCCCTAACTAAATGTCATGCCGACCCAAGCATGGAGGGAATGGGGGGTGGGGAGAGTGCCCTCTGCTTTGCTATCCTTACCTTCCACTATGTAGAAAATTATATGTTAGTATTAAGTCCGGACTGCCTAGTAGGGACCGCAAGGTCTGTGCAGTCTGTATATATATATATATATATATGTAACTATATGTAAGTCTCTCACTATCACTTTCTCACTCACTCTCACTCTCTCTCTCTCTCTCTCTCTCTCTCTCTCTTTCTCTCTCTCTCTCTCTCTCTCTCTCTCTCGATTGAACAGATGCTGGTTCCTCTCTCTCTCTCTCTCCTTCCTGCCTCTCATTTGTCCGACCCTCCACAACTTATAACCTATATGACGCCAAGGAGGAACCAAGTACAAGTTAGATAAAAGAGAGATACTAAAGCCGGTATCACACGAGCGCTTTTTCCCTCAACACTGGTCTGGCAGCTTATGAGGTAAACATTTTAAATATTTCAGTAACGTGAATTCATCTATCATCAGTCTAGTTTCCAATACCAGTGCAAAATACTCCAGAAATGTTGCCAGAAAAATGTTGATTATCGAATGTTGACTAAAAAAGCTCTCGTGTGATACAGGCTTAATAGGAGGCGATAACGGAGGGACAGCGTGGAAATGGAAGAGAGAGAGACAGAGAGGATGGAATTAAGAGAGGGAAGAGGGGTCAGAGCAACTAGGCTGGAAATGTTTCTGACGTTTGGGCTCTCGTGTCTCCGGCAGGTATACGCTGTGGGAGGCAGAATGAACGAAAGGGCAGATATATGGGAAGAGAGGACACACACAAGTACGGAATACAGGGTCTAGAGAATGACGGTGAACTACGGAGGAGGTAAAGTGAAAACATACAAATATGACACGAACATCAGTGAAAGGGAAGCAGTACACGAACGACTAACATACGAATTGGAAATGGGATACACAAGGAAACAAGGTAATATATCAGACACACAATGATGAATAATGACAAACACACAGATCACTACGGTAAATATAGAAGACAGGATACAAAATTAGTAGAATTAAGAAACAAGATACAGTGACACAGAAAGGGAGAAAAGAACAAAATGGGAACGGAATGGGCAAGTGAATCAACAATGGCTAGAACTACTTGCAATACTAAGTTTCATAATGGATAAGGAACTCACACTGATATATCTTAACTAGACCTTATTATTTAAGCTACAATAGTGCTAGGTGACGAAGTAAGTAAAGAAGAGGCCAAGTGAAACCTCCTAGATACGAACAACAACGTAAAACTGGATAGCTACCAGTGGGACACCAAGCATGACGGCCAGTGGTTTACTAAGTCGCTTGGTCGTCGCCGTCTATGCTGACTCTGGTTGCCAGTCAGATGCGCTAGAGATCTTGGCACCCAGCCATTGTAACAATCGATACATTTAAAAGCAAAAGTATGTTAATTGTACATAATAATATCATATATCGTGTCTTTAGGGTCTGTTAGAGATTGCAACTTAAAACTTTACACAGGGCATGCCTTCTAATCTCTCCAGAATTCGCCAAAACTCAACTGTGATATATAAATAATCGAAACAGTAGTTCACCATTTCCATGTGTATTCAAGTGTTATTTGTACTCATATCTAAATAAAACTAAAGTTTGCGGAAACCACGAACCCGCGTAAATAAATAATTGCATAAATACATTCACACGAGTGTTCAGCTTATATTCTAGAGCACGCAGCTAAAAACAATCGCGGTTCCTTTTACTCGAGTAAACATTGTATTTCAACTACCCTTGAGAATGTTGTAAATATATATTATGTGTATTATATATTATGTGTATTATATATTATGTGTAATATATATTATGTGTAATATATATTATGTGTATTATATATTATGTGTATTATATATTATGTGTATTATATATTATGTGTAATATATATTATGTGTAATATATATTATGTGTATTATATATTATGTGTATTATATATTATGTGTATTATTGTAACTTTATTGGGTGACATATTATTCAATATTTTGTAACAATCAAAGTTTTGTTCTGTACCTATTGTATAGCTTGACTTTGCATTTGATTGCAGATATACAGTATAGTATATGTGTTTATCTCCATGTTAGTAGAAAACACCATTACCAGATTTGCCCAAGCAAAATATAATAATTGGGTATTTTGAGTAATTTTTCCTTTCTCTCCAAATATATGAGAGTATTAGTACCACGAAAAGGGTATACATACTGCACTGTAAAATGGTGTACATACAAATGGTGTACATACAATTTTTGACAGTGAATGTTTAAAATCTCTCTTTAACTTTACTTGTCTTTTACTCCCCTCCCTTTCTGAAATTATGCCATACTTTTTCTTGTCGCCGAACTACCCTAGCTCATTAATCTTAATTGAATTCTAAACTTTTGGCTTTACCAACTTCACTCATTTCTCCACCACCACTCGCTACCTAGAATTATCCTCTCGCTCTCTCTCTCTCTCTCTCTCTCTCTCTTGATCTCATTTTTTTCATTCCAGACGAAAAGAAAAATATTATTTATTGTTTTCCAGAGAAGAGTTTACCTAGGAGATGTTTATCAGACGCGCTCAGGCACCAACCATCTAGAGTTATGAAGGATTTAATGCCTCATCATACCCATACTTTCCCTCTCCATCCCCTACCTCACCAGCCCATACCTTGCAGGCTCGATTACTCTTGCCAAGAAAAAAGCGACACCTAAATGGCACGATAGGACTTTAGATTGACAAAGAAATGGGGTGAAAGGTCTTAAAATCGCCAAACTAATGGAACGAACGTCATAATATCTCAAAACTAATCAGACTAAACATGAGGGAGAAAAAGCAACTACCTCCCCCTTCACTATTATCTACCTCACCACCATTGGCATCACCATAAGCTGTTTACTATGCCACTCATCCTCGCTTGTCTCACCATTGTACCGTCTACACCATCTTCCCCACCATACTTCATAATTATCACCATCAATAATCTCACCATTCACCATGTTATCGTAATGCCACATCATCATTACCGTCACCAACTCTCGCCATACTTTTACCCGTTCTCACGGTCACTTAATTCACCATTAATCTGTTTTGCCTATTGCCTCTTTCACCATAATCTGCGCCACTATAGTTTATTCGCTGTAAGTAGGCGAGAAATCATGACCTCTAACCTCTGTAACTCAAAAACGACAAAGTAATCGAGCTAATATTTCTACCATTTGGGAAGAGTCAGCCAAGGAATGGATGTGGAAATTATTACAGCCAATTTGCTCTAGCCCTTTTTGAGTTACAGAGGATAGAGGTCATGATTTCTCGCCTACTTACAACGAATAAACTATAATTTCCCTACCATCGTGCCCTCACCATCTGTCGCCTTATCATTATCTCTTCACCATTTCCCTTGCTATCGCTCGCCATCTCTCACTATAAATGATCCCCTCCCACCTTCCATTTTCTGACTGGTATTGGCTGTCTCTGTGATCCCTGTTTCTTTCTTTTTGTCTTTTTCTTTTTTCTCAACGGGGCAGTGGTTTAGTGAGGTAAAAGCATTGGTTGGAAATATAATCCCGGGTGTATATTAATAAAGTTTGCGCAAAAATTGGCTGTAAAATATTTGCCCGCTGGTTTCTAAATTAAGTTAAGCGCGGCTACAGTCACTAATACTCTGACCAAACTGGGGTAGGAAATTAATTACTTATTTAACCGGTAAAAGAACAGTTTTATATTCCACTCTGTTCATGCGACAATACTGCACTGAATAGAGCACGCCTGATGCTGATTGCTGGGGTCAATTTGCATATTTACACAATATGAGAGGGTTTTAAGGGGACGTTATTTTATTTATTTTGATTGATGTGTTGTTTATTACCAGTATATAGCCTATATTTGTTGTGTTGTTTATTACCAGTATATAGCCTATATTTGTTGTGTTGTTTATTACCAGTATATAGCCTGTGTTTGTTGTTGTTTATTACCAGTATAATTATAGCCTATATTTGTTGTGTTGTTTATTACCAGTATATAGCCTATATTTGTTGTGTTGTTTAGTACCAGTATATAGCCTATATTTGTTGTGTTGTTTAGTACCAGTATATAGCCTGTATTTGTTTTAGTTTGCTCCGTAAACCGGACGAAGGCCGGTTCCTCCAACATTACATGTTCGCTATTGCTCTCCAGGAAAGAAACAATCGACATCTAAATGGCACAAAATGTCATAATATTGACAAGGAAATAAGCGAAAGTCTTAACATTTGAAAACTAATGGGGCTAAATATGAAGGAGAAAGGGTTTCAGAATAAAAACCAAGACTTCCCCTTACAATGTGTGCTTTTGTGATTGTACTAGATATCGTTAAATTTAACGAGCGAATTTAATTGAACCTAATTGCTAGTTTGATATTCATCATAGATTGTTAGACCCCTAACGCACTAATTTAATGAGGGAACTATAAAAAAAATCTGTATTAGAAGTTGAAGAAGAGTTTAAAGCTCATTTCGAAATATATTGCTGACCCTGGTCAACATCAGCGGCTTTGAATACAAAAAGGGATATAGTCAAATTAGTTGTATGTTATAATTATTAACTTCGAAAAGTTGATGGATTGAATATAAACACCATGTGAGGAAGAGCACTTTATTGACAACGTTTCGCAGATAGCTTTTTCAGGTCACTAACATACGCTAGGGCCTAGGATGCCTTAAGGGGAGGTATTTAGTTTGTTCCCTACGTTTTCATAAAGCTTAAAATTACACCCCCTAGACCCCCTTTCAAGATAAATTTGTAAATTTTTCGGTAGAAAAATGTCCCGGCAGAAGGCCGATTGCTCTTAAATTACAGGCTCGCTATCGCTCGCCAGGAATAAATCGACACCTTAATGGCACGAAAGGTCTTAAAATTGACAGAAATGGGGCAAAAATTTAATGTCTTAAAATGTCTAATCTACTAGGGCGAACGTCTTAAAATCTCAAAAGCAATGGGGCTAAACATGAGGGAGAAAGGGGTCCAGAAAAAAATCCCTCAAGTGGAAATCTCCCCTATAAGTATCCGTCATGACAGGTGGGAGCGGTGGTGGATGGGGAGGTAGGACAGGGAGAGGGAAATAGTGGAGAGGGGTTAGCTATAGATAATATACAGCAACAAGGACAAGTAAAATCAAGAATTACACATATGATTATAGGCTATCAACCGAAACACAACAACTACTACTACTACTACTACTACTACTACTACTACTACTACTGTTATGCCTACGGTACGAATTGTGGCCATGCAGACCACCACCACGCCACATGGAAATAAAACAAACAAGAACAGAGGACCTGCGCACCCTTCACGCGCGCCGATGCCCCCATGTCTGTCTGTCTGTCTGTGTGTTTGCCTTTGTTGGTGTTTGTGGTAATTATTTAAAGGGAATGAATTGGTTTATTTAAGGATACAATATATTGATAAACTGTTAAAATATTACTTTGTTTATATGGTCACAGGATAGGCAGCAATATTGCTAACATAACACGGTCATCTTAACCAGCAACGTCTACTTAATTATATTCTAACTATATTTAGACGATTTTATGCAATTTATAAAGGATCTGAGCTAGCAAAAAGGGTTAATTGAGATAGTTCGAAGCTTGTTGATTGCTGGGGGGCCCTTTTTAAACAGAATATAATCGTTTAATAGTAGCCAGAATAAAGTTGAAAAGTATAGAAGGGGTTAACGGCCAAAGTCTATTGATAAACACGGAACCCCCCCCCCCCACCGTCCAAATACACCATGGGAGACAAACGAGAGTCCTATTTGTTTACTCTCCTTGATTACGCAACACAAATGGAAATGATGTTTGAGGACGATCAGCCGAACCTGTAAATGAGATTGTCAACGCTGTCTATCTATCTATCTATCTATCTATCTATAATTATACTCAGGCCCAATCCCCATTTTTTTTATTATTTTTTTGTTTTTAAAGTACTGTTATAATAATTATATCTCACTGTTGCATTGCTTCATCCTCAGCAACAACTTGACTTTTCTCTTTAAAGCCCACCTCGCTTGTTTTCTCTTTCTCTCCCCCTCTCTTTGGCTTGTATCCATTCGGCCCCATTCAGTCTACTGTTTTAAGACGATTTCCCCCATCCAGGTGTCAATATATATACTGTACATACTTATATATTTTTGTTTTGACAGCAAGCTAAATTTGTACATTTTTGATAGGAAAAGGACTCCGGCGAAGCCGGATTTCTCCATAAATACTGGCTCGCTATCGCTCGCCAGGAAGACATCGACACCTGGATGGGGATAAACGTCTTAAAAGAGTTGGCTGAATGGGGCCGAATGAATACAAGCCAGGGAAAGAGAAAAAAGGAGAGAAAGATAAACAAAAAAGCCGGTGACCCCCCTTAACTCAGTCGTAAAATGCAATGAGATTATTGCAAACTCTATAATATGCAACGCAAACATCTCAATTTGATATATTTAATTAAAACACAAACTGCATTTCATCATTTATTCTTGTGTTACCACTACGAACATAAATAATTCAATCGAAAAAAATAATGTTGTTCACAAGAGCTGTGATATTTGTCGAAGGAATAATAGTATGATCGAATTACGAATGTAGTTTGTTATGCAGGGAGACCATAGGCAGAACTGCCTGTAGCAAGTGCCTCCCCCAGAGTTGAAAGACTGACAGGGCCAAAATCAAGGAACGTTCGAGCCAAAATGCCTGGACACATGGAGTTTGAAGCAATTTAAGTCATAGGAAGTGGGAAACACTGATTCTGGGAGAGAGTTCCAGAGCTCAGCTGTTGAACAGAAGAAGGACTGAGAGTAACGTTTCACTCTTGGGTTGGAGAGTTGCACAGAGTAGGGGTGTTCTATAGACTATCTATAGGTTTCTTATACACAACACCACATTGCTGGATATATCATTACCGTCGCAAATGCATTATATCGGACCTAATATAATATCAACAGCGGCGGTGCCAAAATTGTGGGGTAAAACATTGATTAGGCCCCCTACTGTCAACATAAATGCTGATTTCTATAAGTTATGGGGGGTGAGGGGGAACCCTCAACCCATCCTGTATCCCATGGCAGCCCTAATAAGATCCCTAGACACTAGTGTGTGTGGGGGTGGGGGGGGGGGGGGGGCTGTTTTTAGATTATTGGGTAATTGGCAAATACTTGTTTTAAGCTACTCCTTACTGCAGTATAATAAAACACTGCATACGAAGGAAACACATACATTGTTGGGGAAATCACTCTCGGCCCTAATATGAATAATTACCCTTGTTTTGAAGGGTGGCCAATAACTGCTCCATGTCCACTTAAGGGGGGCACCGGCTTTTTTAATCTTTCTCTCCTTTTCTCTCTTTCCCTGGTTTGTATCCATTCGGCCCCATTCAGCCAACTGTTTTAAGACGTTTATCCCCATTCAGGTGTCGATTTCTTCCTGGCGAGCGATAGCGATCCAGCATTGTACAGAGAAGCCGGAGACATTCTTCTATCGAAAAATTTACAAATTTAGTTTGCTGTCAAAACAAAAATATATATATGCTGGCTCGCTACCGCTCGTCAGGAAAATATTGACTCTAGATGGGGGTAAACGTCTTAAAACAGTTGGCTGAATGGGGCCGAATGGATACAAGTCAAAGAGAGAGGGAGAGAAAGATTAAACAAGCGAGGTGGGCTCCCTTAATCAGTAAAACCTTTCAACCGGTAGTTCCCAGCCAGGGCGAACAACTAACTCAACTAAGGCCAACAAAACCACTGTCAATTTAAGGATGTAGTCTGTCCTTTTAATCCGTTCATTACCGGTGACATCCTTTTAATTATCTTCTGCCAATTATTAGGTGATTGTATTCAGCTTAGGAAGGACCTTTAGCAATAATAAAGCTTCAAACTATCTCGGCCAATCCTTTTAAACTACCACAGATCCTTCTTAAGCTGCATAATAGCGTCCAATATATAGCTAGCATAAAAGATAACACACGTCGCTGGTACTCGAAGGGTTAATTATATTCTGCCAATTATTAGGCGATTTTATTAAGCTTAGGAAGGACCTCTAGCAATAATAAGGCTTCAAACTATCTCAGCCAACCCTTTTAAACTACCACAGATCCTTCTTAAGCTGCATAATAGCGTCTAAATATAGCTAGAGTGAAATATAGGTCACGTCGCTGGTACTCAAAGGGTTAAAGTGCTGTACATTTAAAGTACTGGTGGTTGTCATGGCAACGGTCAAGTTGCCGATAGCGCCAATATAGCCTCTGTAAAGCATACTTAAGGCTATCCCTCAACATCATCATCATCATCAGCATGTGGGTTAAGGGAAGATGGCCCGGTTTTCTGGACCACTTTCTCTTTCATGTTTAGCCCAATTAGTTTTAAGATGTTAAGATGTTTTCCCCATTAGCTAGTCGATTTTAAGACCTTTCGCCCCATTTCTTCGTCATTATTGAGGCCTTTTGTGCTATTTAGGTGTCGATTTTTCCCCTGGCGAACGATAGTGAGCCTGTAATGTTGGAAGAACCGGACAATTTAGAAGGGGTATCTAATGTTTTTTTTTTTTTTTTGTTTTTTTTTTTTAATTTGACGGAGGTCTTGGGAGGAAACTAGACAAAATAATGAATACATGCAAAAATCGCCCAAAAAGTGAACCATCCCCCCTTAATCTTGACTATTAGTAGTTACATCACCAGCAATGACTATATGGTAATCTAGTGATGTGATGCGATGCGATGATGTAGATGGATAGCCTTAAGTATCGGCCCCTCGTTGGTCTTCTTACACCTTCCCCAGTGCACCAGTAAGTAAAATGTATCTAATTCCTTCTTGTCCCGTATATTTCCAATGGAAATCTTAAAAGACCAAAAGTTATAGTAAATTTATCTAAGTGCGGTATTCTAGTGAAAATACAATCCTTCATTATGCCTTCTACTTCTTATAATATCCATGTAAAACTTATAGATGAAGAGCTACATCACCAAAAATAACATATGGTAAGTTAGTGGAAATAATGTTTTAATTATTACTCCTATTTTATAAATTAGTTATATAGTACTTCAAAACCAGCTGCCAGACACCCACTTACACCTTGCCTTGGTACAGTACTAGGGGGAGGGGAGAGAGGCTAGAGAGCTGGCCAGACCTGAGACCTGCCCAGTTGCCAGTCAGTCAGTGTTCGCTTTGGTGCTGTGAGGGAGACATCACGCCGCTCGCTCCACGTTTGTGTGTCGAGTTCCTCCTGTTGTGTGGCTAGTTTACCGACACTGTGTCGCACCATCATCGCTTCCTGTGCTTGCACTGTTGCTTGGCGCACTGAAACGTTTGCGGAATTGTGTTAGTTACATAGGAAGCCTTGGAAACTTACCTCAATATTTAATGCAACATCTGATGATAAAGGTGTGAATCAGTCCGGATCAAGGCCAATACTTTATGGTAGCCTAACTAATGTAATGTGACCTCTGATCTGTATTACTTTGATAATTCCATGGTATTAGCACTGTACTCGAGATCTTGACGTGACAGCGTAAACATTACGAATGCAACTATTTAATATGAAAACTAATATTAGCTAGATTTGTTGCTGGAATAACACTCGTAAAATACATTCGCGACTGGATATACCCCGGACAAAGGCAAGCGTATAAAAGTGTGAGAGGTGCTTAGGCCTACTGTGAATATAGTATAGGCCTAGCTCTTGTCATAACGAGTGTTAATCAAGTGAGAGAAAAATGTGTAAAAACAATGTGAGCTATTATATTGCATCAGAAGAAATTAATGGATAGCCTATAGCCTAGTGACATTGAGTGTAGTCTCAATTTCACAATGTTGTAAATAATTGAACTAGAAATTGAGTTGACCTGGTTCTTGTGAGTGTAGGGGAACGGGCACAGGTTTTGTAGGCTACCTGCGTGAGAGTGACCGTACCGTACTGAAAAATCTAAGTGCTTATTGTAAAGTTTACGTACATTAGCAGACATAGTAATTGAAACTGGAATAAAGAAACTAAATACATAATAAGCATCGCTAATTGTGAAATAAGGCTGCTAGATTATATACCGGATTACTAAGTGAACTGATATGAAATTGAAGAGTGCTGGAGAACATTGCATAAGCTTCCATACTGAATAATACAGTACAACCTGCAATTAAGAGATATCCTACATTTTGATTGTATTAATAGTGGGCAGGTATTGACTTACCCTTTCATTAACACATTTATGGGAGGGGTGCCCCAATTCTACCCTGAGTTGCTGGAAACTTCACCTGTTGATGAATAAATACTGTTGAATGTAGTTCAATCTTCCCTAGACAAGTACCCGGTACAGACTGGGTTGGTCGTAGTAACCTATGCTTCTGTAAGGAGGAATTCTAGTAGGATATTGAATAACTAATTTATTTGTGGAAAAAAAAGTAAACCATTACTACCTGAAATCATACAAGCTTCCCTAGTGAATATCCTGATTGAAAACAGGGGATTAAGTGTTTTTTTTTAGCCTACTTTCTCGTTTGACACCGGAATGCGAGGAGTGCTTTGAATTACCGGTACACTAACTGGAAGCTAAGGATTGGCATCTTTTCGTTCCACTTCGCGTTGGACAGTCTAATGCGAGGATTGTGCTGGTGCGTCTAATGGGCCGGTGAGGAGGTCAGGTCAGTTAACCCACTATCATGACCGCCCTTACCTGTGCCCTCACCTGCGCCCTTCTCATCACCTCCAGCTCCGTTGCCGAGTTCATCTTCGACTCCTCAGGTACGATTCAATACGGGTAACTACAGTATATATATGTAGAGCTTATATATATATATATATATATATATATATATATATATATATATATATATATATATATATATATATATATATATATATGATCATGCAAACGTTAGAGTTAAGAGATGCTGTTCAGATTAGGGGAGAAGCTGAGTCAGTCAAGAGAATTAAAGCTAGTTTACTGTACATCGCGCAAATACGCACCTCACAAATGTTATACCTTTAACCAACACTATTGAATTTGCTATTTTGGATAACCTAGGCCTTTCGTATCTAAAGGATTAGGGTGGTGTAACTGGAGCAATTTTATCCAGCAATTTGCTTTGGAGTAGGCTTATGTGGTATCCTTGTCAGAATAATAGGTGCGTTGAGATATAGCCCATATAGGCTACAGGTATATGTTTTATTTTAATATGCTAAATCACGGAATGAAAGGAAGATGGTTGAAAATTATGGAGTAATATAGGATTGTGTGGGTTCTTGGCAACGTGTCCACTGGCTAGTCTATTATCTCTTGCTTCCGACGCGTGTGTCTGCAGCCTATATTGTTTCGCACATAATTGTTCGCGATCACGGCATTTCTTAATTATTTGGGTAATATCCTAAGTAATATAAATTTGCTATTACATGACAAACCTATGTCTGAGTATATATTTAAGTATTCTGGGTCGTGTATCTCTCTATTAGTGGGATAAGTTTTAATTAGCGCATTATCATCCGCCAAAATCGGAGTATTTAATAAGCATTAAAATCCTTACGACCTCAGTGTGATGTAAGACGTGAGTGTGAGTGCGCGCGTCAATTTGGGCTCCCGTCAAGTGCTTCACCATGACTTATTACTTGTTCCTGCATTAATACAAGTACTCGACGTTACTCTCTGGTGGTGGGATCGCGTTACCATGCCTGTGACATAATGCTAGGTGAGTGTTATTGAGATGTTATGATTGGGAAGCCGGTTGATTGTTCTACGATTCTGATTCGTGTTCTGCAAATGACCATTTGTGAGTTTCGTTCTATAAGGAAGTTAGTTTATATAAATACCCACACATAGCATGTACACATACCACACATAGCCTGTACACATAGTCTGTACACATACCCACACATACCTGGTACACATACCACAGCCTGTACACATACCCACACATAGCCTGTACACATACCCACACATTATCTATATGTATTTATGTTTATATACTAGGCTAAATATCTATATTCAGTAGTCAATGTTATGAGATCAATAATTATAATTATGTACGGTACTGTCAAGATGGTGACCATCCACAAATACGTAAAACATGTTCAGCATATTTGTAAAGATGCATCAACTGTCAATACTACTACCGATACTGCTAAACAGACTGGCAAACTGCTTATACCTAATCGTATTTAGTGGGAGAGTAAGAAGAAGTCTTCTTGTATAGACCCCCACCTCCAATATTTAGTTATTTAAAGTTAAAGACCCCCAATATGTGTATCATAGTTTTTCTTAAAGCTTGAAATAGTGTCAGACGTAACTACCCGCTCTGGGAGGGCATTCCAACGCTTTACGACTCTTATAAAGACTTCATATATCCTTCAGTCTCAAAACTGTGTCCCTTGTACTTAGCGTAATTATTAAATATAAAGTTATGTTAGGCCTAATTGTTTCCATTAAGCCCTTGGACGTGATTATTGGTATATAGGCCTACGTGTATTATGAAAGTTTGTATTATCCAATATAACGATACGAAATTCTTATTATAAATGACCCGGAATAATGCTGTACTATTTGTTTATCAGGTGCTATTTCCGATACCGGTACACCAATTCAATACATAGCCTATCGTACACAAATTCTACTATCGTACACAAATTCTACTATCCTACACAAATTCTACTATCAAGTTTATCTTTGCGCAATTACAACCACTGGAGCTACAGTAAATAATGGATTCAATTATCTTTTCACTGAATGACAAACTTGAGTTCTCTGTATACCATTTCATTCATATTTCATTAGGCTATATAAGATGTACCGTCTCTACGTTATGAAAACTTAAGAGGTTCATAAATTTATATTAGCGACTGAACCACTTTGTGTCCACTTTAGCTTGTGCCATCTAGCCCATGCTGTCTTTCGGTTTTAGGCTGAAATGAATATGAATAGGATAAAGAAAATGAGACAATATTGCGTTGGGTAATATTCAATAATAGGCCTTCACTCTCACCTGGTTTACTCACCTGGTAGGGCCGCCAATCGGTAGCCCATGACAGGCTAAGGATTAGGCAGCCCAGGAGATAGCATGACACGCCAGTCAGATGCAACATTTAAATGTACTGGTGATGCTTGACAATGGGGTGACTGGTAGTGTGTGTCGGACCAATATTATGATGGGGTAGTTTATCAGGGGTTGAGATGTTGCTAACAAATGGGAAAGGGGATTTTATGGGTTGAAGAGTAAGTTGTGGAGGTGTTGGGTCAATTTAGATTTGAATTGAGCAAGGGAGGGGGAATCAACTATTTCAGCTGGTAGGGAGTTCCACTGATGGATTATACGATAGGAGAAAAACCTTTTTCTTGCTTCGGTTTCTGTGTGGGGAACAAAGATCTTGTATTTATGACCTCTTACTCCTTGGTGGGGTGACATAGTGAACAGGTCATGGGGTTTAATGGGCGAGAGATTATGGAATATTTTGTAACTGAATAAGGTCGGTCCTCAACATCTGCCTTTAATTGAAAACAGATTTAAGGTAGAGAGACGGTCATGATAAGTGAGACTTGAGTGGTTGGTTACCGGCACTTGTTTCGTCCATCGACGTTGAACAGACTCTAGAAGATTAAGATCGCCTTGAAATCCAGTATTCCAAACCGGAGAGGCAAAGTCAAGCAAGGGTCTGATGTCGGAGATGAGGAGGGAGATCATAAAGGAAGGTGACCGGCATATGGTAGATTTTAGTAGGTTTGTAGCTACACCTCCAGCTTTAGCCACAGTTTCTCGAATGTGTGAATGGATTCTTAATTTAGTGTCTATGGTAACCCCTAGGTCTTTGTGTGAAGATATTGTACTTAAAATATTTCCATCTAGATGATAGATAGCATTGTTTTGTAGCTCGAGTCCACGCTTAAATCGGAGATGGACACACTTGTTGGGTGCGAACTTTAGACCCCAAGAGGAGGCGGTAGATGCTAAAATGTTGATATTTTGTTGGGAGATCTTGAGAGCTTGATTGTGGTGACTTACTTGGACGACGTTATTATTGATTATTTTCAGCCTATACTTTCATAATACATTAATAGGCTTTACTTGTATCAATATTAGACATACAAATGCCTTGGCCATTAGCTTGACTACTTTTAGATACGGTATTCATTGGTATTAACGATTACGGTATGATAGGGAGAAATCTCCAGTAATTACATACTAGCCTTTTAGCTATATTTTGTTACCCTTTTACCCTTTTGAACAAGATAAATTATGTACCGTACTTTAGATTCCATGTGAATAGCACCCTGCTCGATAATATATTACCAGTAATTTATCTAGGCTATACTTTTACAGTATTTGATAAGCGTCACGCCTCCAAATCGGTAGATAAGATATAGCCTACCGGGTACGGTACCGGTACTCGTAATGTGAAACATTTCATAGCAATAATTTGCCTGTCCACAGGGAAAAACAATAAAAATAATGTTAGGGGAGCATGTGGACTAGAACTGATGTTGCTTTGCTGTTTTGAGGTTGATGGTTGTATTCACCAACGTGTTGGTAAAACGGTATATTTATCATATCGAACACAAATTAGTTGTATGTATTTCGTTCATCAGAGCGTATTTTTTTCATTATAGTAAACAATATGGACAAGTGAGCAAAATTAGTGTGGAGGCTTTGAAGAATAACCATAATCAACCTGCCGTTTTGTCATAAACGAGAAGTACAGTATCGCGTGGAGTATAAAGAGACTTATAGGATCCATATTGGGATGTTTGTTACAACAAACGCTGCACATTATTATGTATCATATTTACCTATCAAGAATACGGTGACTGTATCATATGGTTAACTGTAACGGAATATATTTATATTTGATATGTCTAACCCCTTTAAGGGAGTGCGGGTTTGGCTACTGACTGACTGACTGACTAACACCTTCAATCAGAATACAATTCCTTAACAATTTCTCCCGACAGAGAATTTTAGTATAATTATCAAGATCGAAGAATCTATGGGTTAAAATCTGCCACGTAAGCCCTTAACCGGTTTTTGAAAAAGTAGATAAAACATCGAGGTAGATTACTGTAAAATTTAAATAAAATGGCGTAATCTATCAAAATTGGTTAGCCTAAAAATATGGAACATATTTTTGAGAGATGAAGTGACATTGATTGGCATGTGATTGTAAATTGAATCCTCTCTCGGTCATGATTATTTACATATTGCATTTCAAAAGAACATTAATGCACGGTACCGGTACAGCAAATAAATCTATGGTAAATGTCAATTAGCCTATGCAGACTTTTGTTTTATGTTTATCGAGTAGCTAATATTTGTTTACGTTAGTTCTGTTAGGCCTACATAATTATGATCCTTGGAATTAATGAAATAGTCCTAAGACATTTGTATGATTATTGCATCATATTTAACTAATTAACGGTCGACATTAGTGTTAGCTTTTGTTGCTTTATTACTCCTAAATTCCGTTCCAATATTTTAGAATAGGCGTACGGCACCAACATTGTATTAAAATGTGTGTGTGTGTGTGTGTGTGTGTGTGTGTGTGTGTGTGTGTGTGTGTGTGTGTGTGTGTGTGTGTGTGTGTGTGTGTGTGTGTGTGTGATAAACATAACACTATTATGGTTTTCACATAGGCTACCGTACTAAAGGTATATATACTTTGTTTACTACATAAATACTCGATATGTAATATACCATAGTATACCGGTACCATATTCTAGCATACTGCACGACAAAATACCTGTCTATATACTACCGGTATTCCATATACGGTATACGGTACTCAGGCCCAATCCCTACTTTTCCTAATTTTTCCCCTCTTTTCCCGTTTGTTTTTCTTTTGTTTGGGGGGTGGCCGACTCAAGACAGAGCCAGGACAGGGACAACACAACAGAAAACAACGAACACACAAAAACAAAATACAAATTTACACACAGCTAAGCAAAAACCTTACATTACCGTATAATAATGTTGATAGCATGATGGTGGTGATACTGGTAATAATACTAATACAATACCGGTAGGCCTATATTGATAATAATTCAAATACCGTAGTAACAATAGTTTCTATTAGTAAATTATTAGAAATATAATATACCGGGTATTTCCCAGTTTTCTTGACCCCACTCCCGCCAAAATGTAATTACTTAATCCTCCAGCCAATAGGAACATCCCTTCAATTTTCATCAAGATCCTTCTATTAGATTTTCTATAATACCGCAGACAAACGCCAGGCAGAGTTACACGCAGACCTACAGAAAAGCAGACACATAGGGTAAACTGGCCAATTAGTACTTAAGGCACAATTAGTACGCAAAATATATAGCAAATACGCGGAAAATTAGTTGAGTTAGTTTGATCAATTTGGTGTCGGAATTTACGACAATTTCTGTTAATTTTGAAGCTAGATTAATTGTTTTAACTACCGGTACCGGTACTTAAAACGTATTCTGGCATTAGTTTGTTATTGATTTCGCGTAGGCGTATTAATTAAAACAACTTGTACAAATTGGTTAGTCTACCCCAGACATACCAGACAGAGAGATAGATTTCCAATACGTACGGTAATAATGTTATCAATTTGCCAATAATGACATTTAAGCAAACGATATCAGGGTCTAGCTATTAGTTTGGAATGTAGCCTATTGCCAAGGAATGACATAAATTAGTCGCCCATTCTAGGACACATATTCTGGTTATTTATGCTTCCAAAACTGCTTAAATGGACCCCCGAAATACAAATACAAGGCAGATAATTAATGATATTGGATCCAAAAGTGTATTTGTGTGTATTATATACTCAGGGACATGGACAGCATAAAGGTTAAGACGCTCTCCCTAACTAAATGGAATCTTATTACCGGTACTTTTTAATCCTTGTTTTGCTTTCCTATGTCTTTTAGAGTGTAATGGTAGTCACTTATAAAAAATCGAGGACCTCGCCTTTAGTTTAAGTACCGGTATACAAGTACCGCATGTCTCTGGAAACGAATATAGCCTATTTCTTATCTGAATCTATTTTCATTAATTGTTTCCCTAAATATTATATACCCGGTACATTTCTAGTTCTGTTTGTACTGTTGAGTGGGCTCACATTGGTCCACGATTAATGTCGTGTCTGTAGTGAACAGAGTATTCCAGCTAACTCCCACAATAACCTCCTATCCCTCCTCCTCCTATCCAGTTCATTACACTTAACAAGCACACCACACTTCTTCCCAACACACCTAAATTGCCTCTAACGTACCTTGATATTGGCTCTCTTTCACTCTTTCAATCCTGTGTGTGTGTGTGGAGGGGGGGGGGGGGGGGGCACTTGTTACAGGAAGCTTTGCCTCATGTCTCCTTCATACACATCGAATAACAAATTATCTCGTAGGTGTATGGTCTTGGATAGTAATACCTCCATGAATTTTTCAAAGCAGTCTTGGACTAATCGATATTAACCCGTTCAGTACCGGGGACGTCAGTTTCATCATATTCTGGCAACTATTAGACAATTTTATTCAGTTCAGGAAGGACCTCTAGCAATAATAAGACTTCAAACTATCTCAACCAACCCTTTTAACAACCACTGATCCTTCCTAATCTGCATAATATCGTCTAAATGCAGCTAGAATATAATATAACACGTCGCTGGTACTAAAAGGGTTAACATTAATTCCCCCACTGTTTCTATGTGTGCCTCACATAGGCTACACAGAGTATTCCAGCTAACTCTCACAATAACCTCCTCCTCCAATTAATTTCACTACCGGTACCGTACACTTAACAAGCACACCACACTCCTTCCCAAAACACTCAAATTACCTCTAACGTACCTTGATATTGGCTCTCTGTCACTCTTTCAATCCTTGATAGCGTAATGATTAGTGAGCTGGATTTCGGTGTGATTAACCTAGGTTCGAATATTGGGAGTACCGTAGCCTACCACATAAGTTCATTAATGTCGTTGCTCTCATGGATTAGGTTTATTTGTAAATTGATTGGGGGGGTTGGTGATATAACGAATTAATGCTTACTCCTGAGCATATAATTAAAGTGCCCACGGGCATTGTTTTCCTTTCGCCTATCTGAGAGGTGCAGTCGTGGTCACAAGTTCTGGTACATATTGAACCCTCGAACTGATTAAACAAAATTCCGAAATTCAAATAATAGGTACGGTAATCGATTAATAAGGAGATTTAGTTCATACTAAGGTAACATTTAAATATTACATAATTGACTGTAACTCTGCGGTAAGCAAAATTAAGTTTATAGAGTTTGCTACTTTCGAGCGTAACTGTACATGGTTAGCAACAGACGCTGAAATCTGCAAGTTCGATGTGCTCAAAACTTGGCTAAGCTGCACATCAGGTGAGCACGGTAGCCTACAGTCAGGACACAATTGAATGCCAAAACTTCTAGTTCCTTTTAGATCCAACACATGATATTTATAGTCTAGTGATTTAGGCGAAGGGAGTCTGTCCTGGTCGTGTAATTGTTAGTGTTAAAAACCTGTGTGATAACCCAGGTTCGAATCCCTGTGGATCACATATATGCTTTCATTAATTCCAATGGAGGTGTTTGGTGTTGTGGTGAAATTAATACAAAATATAGAATATAAAATATACCGGTACTTGTCTAAATATAGGCTACATATGGTATCTCTTAAAACATCCGACAAATTTTACAACATGTAAAAAAGGACGGCTTTATTATGACAGGATTTACACGAACTAAGTGTACTATTGAGCGAGATTGTCAATTCTCTTCACGGATTACGGCAGTACGAGTGTGTTTATGGCCG
>CM064579.1:44598111-44653649 GCA_032716605.1 Paralithodes platypus
CGCCCTTAGAGGCAACACTTCGGCAGATTACACAACTGAATCTTACTCTAAGGGCTATAGTGACACCAGCTAAAATAAGAATTCTTTATCCTCTCAGTAATAGTGACGCTTTTATTATATATACTTTTGTTACTGGTAATACTATTGATCTTCTTGGCCTAAGAAGTAGGCCTACTCTGTCTCGTCAAGTACGGTAGTTGAATTTTACAAGGGGAGGAGGATTCCTAGCATCCTGCCCCCAGAAGGAAAAAGTAGGACAGTAAAAGAGTTAGACGGAAACGGCTAAGGTTGGGTAGAGGATGCCAAACCTCACTCTGGATATGACCAGCCCTCACCCATATTATGCCAATGGGAATATGTAGTCCAAGCTTCACACGTCAGGCATTTAGTCGCAGTAAAGGCTGTGGTATCGTACCTCTATATAAATGTAGAAAATAATTAATTATTCTTTAAGTTTTATCACATTGTAATGTGAGGCCTAAGGATTGCATGTATGCGTGGTATTTCGGGATGTGGGCCATGGAATATTAGGATACTTCTCTTTGCAAATCGATAAATTATTTGTAATTAAATTTCAATTTTGAAGAACCTGCGAATGTCGATCTGTAATTCTACGTTGACATTCTTCAATATGTCACCCATTATTGGTTCACTCTCTGGAAAGCAACTCCTGCCGAAAATCAATACCGGGTACTTTTGGTAACATCATCGGCTGCAGTAGCTAACCCAACTGTAACTTACCCGGTACCAGAATCAACTCCATTTGGCGTTACATATTAATTTACGAAACATTTGATTAGACAAAACTTAGCTGTGCTGCTGTAATTCGAACGTACTACACCGCCTAAAGTCCATTTAGCATTAACCCCTTCTGTACCGGCGACGTTTTTGTATATTATCATAGCTATATTTAGTCGATTTTGTGCAGTTTAAGAAGGATCTGTGGTAGTAAAAAGGGGTTAAGTGAGATGGTTCGAAGCCTGTTTATTGCTGGAGGTCCTTTGTAAACTGCATACAATCGTCAAATAGTTGTTAGAATATAATACAAATATGTCACCGGCAATGAAAGGGTTAACCATTCGTACAGTAAACTCGGCTAACACATTATTCGGAGAAGACCCACCAACCCGAGGACACGCATATTCCCAGCAGGGTCCAATATAGACTCCCATGTTCGTGTTCTAAGGGGGGATGGGGGGCCGGTTTTCTGGACCACTTTCTCCCTTATGTTTAGCCCCACTAGTTTTGAGATTATAAGATGTTCGGCCCATTATTTTGGCGATTTTAACACCTTTCGCCCCATTTCGTTGTCAATTTTAAGACCTTTCGTGCCATTTAAGTGTCGATTATTTCCTGGCGAGCGAAAGCGAGCATGCAATTTTAAGAGGAACCGACATTTGGGCGGGACATTTTTCTACCGAAAAATTTACACATTTATTTTGAAGGGGGTGGGGGTGTTTTTCTAAGCTTGATGGAGGTCTAGGGAGGAAACTAAAAAAATATATGAATAAATTAATTACTAGACCAAACAAACAGCCAGTCTCCCCCTAAGGCAAGGCAGCAACACGCCTCTTCCCAGCATCAGACTTCTACACCTTGTCGACGGCCTCCCCTCACAACTGGTTAGAGGTGTTGTTCCGCGTCTTGTTATTTATTGGACATTCCGAGAGACAGAGTACAAGCTTGGCACGGTATTTTTAGTCTTCTTTTGGAATTTGCTCCGCTTCAAGTGTTTTTGTTGCTTAAGTTGATTTATGTTGAAAAAGAAAACAAAACAATAGGAACAGTGGGGATTGGGCCTGAGTATATAGAATAGAAATGTTGGTTTATAGCTGGCCATTCCATGAGACAAGTCTGACACGGTATTTTGGCTATTTTGAGTTAAAGTCCCATAAGATCAGTTTGTTGCAAAGGCTGACATATATTGCAATGGTGATTGATATTCTTTTGTCATTTTCATATCTTATAGGCCTATTAAAGAACTTTACTATTCGATTTTATTTCAATATAAGTAAGTTTTGCCTGGAAATTGTTGATAAGTGTGTGCACGTAAAATGTGTTCACGTGTGTTGTGAAATAAAGTGGTAGCGGTACCGTACTGCAGGAGAGGCTCAGTTATCTCAAACATATTACAACATTGTATTTATTTACTCAAGAGAAGAAGTGCTGATGCCTTTTGAAGCTAAATATTTGCCTACGTCATTTTGGAATATTGTAACTGCGATGATCAAGTTGATCAACAATTTATTATATAATTTCACAACTGTTAAATCACAAATATCAAGTCAAGTGTGTGTGTTACTCAGTTACTTGTTCGTCAAGGGGAATCCACGCAATGCGAGCTAAGCCATTATTATCGCGCCTCCTTAACTTGGAATGTATTGCTTGAAATGCATGTTAAGTGTTTTATGTATTGTTGGAATGGCTGTGTGTGTGTGTGCGTGTGCGTGTGCGTGTATTTGTCTTTGTGTGTGTGTTATTAGCCTATTTATTTGTTTGAGGGAGGGGACAAAAAGTAAATAAATACAAAAATCCAATAAAACAAATAAAGACCCAACATGTTTTTTCCATGTTAATCATCTTGACCAAAAGAATAAACAGGAAAGCGTTTTGGCATTGATCTATGAACAAAAAAGTGGAAGAAAAATTAAAGGTGAAAATATCGTCCAAAAATGTTTTATAGATAGCCTACAGTTGTAATATTATACATTCATTATTTATCAACCGTTTTGGTTTGTGGATATATTATATATAGATAGGCCTAGGCCACCATATAGGAATAAGGTAAATTTCGAGAGAAAAAATCATGGTCGGGGCAGATTTGTTTTCACCCAATAACTTGCCTAAATTGGCTCATTGTAAAATATAATTCAACATTCGTTTATATTTTCTATTAGGCTAGTTATTTTTGTGAAACATCTGTAAGCACAGCCAACCCTCTTTATTTTATTAAACTGAATACGTTTTCGATTATTTATTTATTTATGGTATTTATTTATATATTTTCTTTACATGATTGGTTATAATATTACCCCAAACATTTGTTTACTCTATGTTAATTATACCGGTACATTAAGAGTTTAAAATTAAAATGTTAATATATACCGGTATATATATTATATATATATATATATATATATATATATATATATATATATATATATATATATATATATATACCGGTATATATATGAAACATTATATTAAACAATTACGGTACTTCAAAACTCACGTGGGTAGGCCATTGCGCACCTATCTTCTGATGTTTCTACTATTGCTGATTGGGCCAGAGAAAACCTAGTTACTTTTAATAACTCAATCTCAATTTCTCCATTTGTCTACTCGTCACAACCTTCCACAAGACTAGGCTATTCCTTGCTGTTAAGCTAACTAAATCCTCGATAAGAAATTCTAAGGTCAAGGTTAAAGGTCGAAATATGATTTTTACTAATATTTCCTATTTAATGTAAGATCCTCACTAGGCATATCATGCATATTTGGAATGGCTAGGCCAAGGTCATACAAGAATAAATATTATTCCATTTGATAGGTCAAAGTCAATGTCAAATATAAGGTCAATATGCTAAATTCTTTACTATTTAGGCTATGTAAACTTCACAAAATTCGTTGAGACAGTTGTGCTTTAAAGGAAAATTAAAATGTTAAATTTTCAGACATCATGAATGTCAAGATGAAGGTCGAAGGTCAAGGTCAGCTATTACTTTTATATCTCTGGAACTAGTTGATGATCTTTAATGAAGTTTGGCACGCTTATTTGATTGTCTAGGGTTACATCAATGCAAGCAAAAAATATAATCCTACATAAAGGTCAAGGTCACAGGTCAAAGTCAAACGTCATCGTAAACAATACCGGTACTCAAATTTTGATAAGCTGACTGTTAGTAGCATTTTACATCAATAACGTATACTGTAGCCTATATCAATTTCATATAAACATGATATTACTGAAGGTCAAATATCAAAAGAAGACTGTTAATAATTTTCCCCAAACGTTTCCTAGACTATTTAACCTATGCTGTACTGGCGATGTCTTATTTTTATCATATTCTAGCTATAATTTGACGTTTTTGTGGAGCTTAAGAAGGATCTGTGGTGGAAAAAGGGTTGATTAGGATAGTTGAAAGCCTGCTAATTAAACTGAATAAAATCGTCTATTATCCAGTATAAATTAAAAAGGACAGAACTGGTACTGAACAGGTTAATGTATCTTCACCAAATTTTGCAGGCAAATTCGGTTGGTCATTGCCACCATTGACTGCACCAAAATTGTTTTGTCAGTTACATATCGATAATAAACAGCTACGTTAGTTTAGTACCGGTAACTGAAAACCATCACTCACAGGCGCACATTATCGAAAGTTGTCCCACTTCGGTTGACTTGAGGGGCCCCAGACATTACGGTCATACTTAGGAGGATCCAGGGAGAGCTTAGGGACTCGGCACCGCAGGGAAGTGCACATTGCTTCGCCTTTTATTTTCCCAGAGCCCGAGACAAGGGAAATAAGGAAGAGAGAGGGGGGTAGAGGAGTCGGTTTTTTGCTCTTGTTTTAAGGGGAGGCAATTGTTTTTTCGAGTCTTCCTCCTCCCTCATGTTTAGCCCTATTAGTTATGAGATTACAAGAACATTCGCCCCATTAGTTTGGTGATTTTCAGACCTTTTGCCCCATTTCTTTGCCATTATTAAGAGCTTTCGTGCCATTTTGGTGTCGATTGTTTTGCAGGTGTAGGTGAGGGCTGGTCCTGTCTAGAGTGAGGTTTGGCATCATCTACCGAACTTTAGCAGTTTCTTTCTGTCACTTTTTCTGTAGGCTACCTGTACTACCGGTCCTTTTTCTGTAGGCTACCTGTACTACCGGTCCTTTTCCTGTAGGCTACCTGTACTACCGGTCCTTTTATGTAGGCTACCTGTACTACCGGTCCTTTTATGTAGGCTACCTGTACTACCGGTCCTTTTTCTGTAGGCTACCTGTACTACCGGTCCTTTTTCTGTAGGCTACCTGTACTACCGGTCCTTTTTTCTGTAGGCTACCTGTACTACCGGTCCTTTTTCTGTAGGCTGCCTGTACTACCGGTCCTTTTTCTGTAGGCTACCTGTACTACCGGTCCTTTTTCTGTAGGCTACCTGTACTACCGGTCCTTTTTCTGTAGGCTACCTGTACTACCGGTCCTTTTTCTGTAGGCTACCTGTGCTACCTGTCCTTTTTCTGTAGGCTACCTGTACTACCGGTCCTTTTTCTGTAGGCTACCTGTACTACCTGTCCTTTTTCTGTAGGCTACCTGTACTACCGGTCCTTTTTCTGTAGGCTACCTGTACTACCGGTCCTTTTTCTGTAGGCTACCTGTACTACCGGTCCTTTTTCTTTAGGCTACCTGTACTACCGGTCCTTTTTCTGTAGGCTACCTGTACTACCGGTCCTTTTTCTGTAGGCTACCTGTACTACCTGTCCTTTTTCTGTAGGCTACCTGTACTACCGGTCCTTTTTCTGTAGGCTACCTGTACTACCGGTCCTTTTTCTTTAGGCTACCTGTACTACCGGTCCTTTTTCTGTAGGCTACCTGTATTACCGGTCCTTTTTCTGTAGGCTACCTGTACTACCGGTCCTTTTCCTGTAGGCTACCTGTACTACCGGTCCTTTTCCTGTAGGCTACCTGTACTACCGGTCCTTTTCCTACGTTGGGGGTGGGACGCTTGGAATCATCCTCGCCTTGTAAAATTCACCTACTAGTCGAGGCCAGAGAAAGGGGCGAGGGAACGAGAAAGTGGTCCCGAACCCTAATAATTGGAACTTTGTTTCTGTTCGGGCTCTGTCTTGAGTCAGCCATCCCCAGCTATGGGTTCTGTGTCTGAGTAATAAGTGTACCGGTATGTATATTATTATTATTATTATTTATTATTATTATTATTATTATTATTATTATTATTATTATTATTATTATTTAGTATTGTTATTAATATTAGGACCCAGATTAACTTGTTCATGTAGTAATGTACACCCTATGTGGTGGATTGTGTTCTTTTATTTCATAAATTTGATTTTAGTGAGCGTTGTTTCCACATACGGTAGCGATTTTGATAAGTTAATTTGACTTTATATTGTCTTTGACCCAGTTTTGGTTTGCTTTGTTTACAAGTTTTAAATTTTAAATTATTATTATTATTATTATTATTATTATTATTATTATTATTATACGATAAAAATAATCCAATTTACTGTATTTGTCGTTATTAATATTATTGTAGTTAAGGTAGAGACCATGTATCGCAGGGGAGCGAGCCGTTACTGAAGCCTGGGGATCATTAAGTATTGAGCTGAGCAGGTAGTAGCAAGGCTCCCGGCCTTTGCTTGTTCTCAGTCAGTGTGTGGACCCGGTAGCAGAGTCCCCAAGGTTACAAGGGTTCATGCACTGGGACTATGTTTATATTTCCAGGACAATTAGGATAGCTTAACTTAGCTTACCTGGTACCTTACTTATATGATAGTTGCCAGAATATAACGAAGAGGACGTCACCGGTACAGAAGGGGTTAAAGCTCTTTGATAAGGAGTAATGTGTCCACCTACTAACATAGATTACCGGTACCTGCCTTAACCTTTAGCTAGTCTGACTGACTTGTTAGCGTAATGGATAAATGCGCGTACGGTAATCTCGGTGTGAGTGTTCTATAGTTGAGTCCTTGGAGTGCCACATGTATTTGTTGATTTCATTAATTGAGTTTAGAAGTAAAGTTAGCTGGTGACAAAATATGAATTAATGTGACCTAGCTTAACTTTGCGTACCGGCCCCTGACGATATGCAACCATAACTGCGTACCGTATATATAGCTTAACCAACTTAACCTAACCTAGTCCAACCGATCTAGGCTAATCTACCGGTACCTAAACCTGACTGACTGAACCATATACCGGTAATATAGCCTAAATAACAACCTGACCTAACTTAACTGAACCTAACTGACCTAATCTGGCCTACAGTACCGGTACCGTAATTAGCACACGCTAACTTAACCTAGCTCCACCTCATCTCGCCTAACCTAGCCCAATCACATGTACTGTAACTTATAGGGTATATACCGGTACCGTAACATATTGGTTAGGTTGAGCTACAATAAGGTACCGTGATCGTCCTGATAACAAAAAAGAAAAAAAAAAGAAACGTGTAGCCTAGGTAGAAAGCAGGATCTGGTCCAACGTTGGCTATTGTGCTGCCCGTGACGCTCCTTCTGATGGTCAGTCAACAGTTCACTTATTTACGCTAGGAAAGAGACATGGACTCTCAGCACGCAAGGCAAACCTATTATTAGTCATTGAGTCAGTATCCAACACTGACACCTAGTACGGGGAGAGGGATATATGCCTATGGTACTGACAGCACGTATGTAGGCTACGCTGATTAAGGGGACATCGGCTGTTTGTTTGGTCTATTAATTAATTTAGGCCTATTCATATATTTTTTTTTTAGTTTCCTCCCTAGACCTCCATCAAGCTTATAAATACACTCCCTAGACCCCCCCTTCAAGCTAGATTTGTACATTTTTCGGTAGAAAAATGTCCCGGCCAAAGGCCGATTCCTCCTAAAATTACAGGCTCGCTATCGCTCGCCAGGAAAAAATCGACACCTAAATGGCACGAAGGGTCCTAATACAAAGAAATGGGGTGAAAGGTCATAAAATCCCCAAACTAATGGAACCAACGTCTTAAAATCTCGAAACGAGTGGGGCGAAACATAAGGGACAAGGGGGTCCAGAAAAACGGTCTGTCGCCCCCTAATTTATCTGCTTCACATGCCAACACCCCAGACAGTTAGCCCCACTTAATTCGGTTCTTTCTTTTGCATCTATCATCTTCCTTCTTGCATCTTCTTCTCTCTTTGGATGGATATATAGTTTATCCATCTTCTTCTATTATCCTATCTCCTCCTTCCTTCTTAAGGGGAGGTATTTAGTTTGTTCCCTAGACCTCCATCAAGCTTAGAATTACACCCCCTTGAGTCTTTCAAGATAAATTTGTAAATTTTTCGGTAGAAAAATGTCCCGGCCGAAGGCCGGTTCCTCTTAAATTGCAGGCTCGCTGTCGCTCGCCAGGATAAAATCGACACCTGAATGGCATGAAAGGTCTTAATATGGGGTGAAAGTTCTTAACATTGCTAAACTAATGGGGCAAACGTTTTATAGTATCAAAAGCAATGGGGCTAAACATGAGGGAGAAAGGGGTCAAGAAAAAAAATTCTCAAGTGGAGATCTCCCCTTAACCCGTACAGTACATTACAGCCGTACCCGTACAGCCGTTCATTATTTATCAGACGATTTCATTCAGCTTAGGAAGGATCTCTAGCCATAATCATAAGGCTTCCAACTATCTCAACTAACCCTTTTAATTACCACAGATCCTTCCCAAGCCTGCATCCTTGTCGTCTAAATATATATAGCTATAATAAAACATAACCCACGTCGCTGGTACTCAAAGGGTTAATCTATTGTTCTTCCTTCTTCACACACCAGCACTCCGGAAGTTACATAATTATACGCTACGCCAATTACTCGCCACACTTCTTTCGTTCCGGTATCTCTCTCTTTAAGGGGTTAGTGCTTGTTTTTTGGTCTATATATTCATTAATTTATTTATTTTTGAGGTTCCTCGCTAGACCTCCATCAAGCTTTTAAAAAAAACGCCCCCTAGACTACCCTTTCAAGATAAATGTGTACATTTTTCGGTAGAAAAATGTCCGGTTCCTTCTAAAATACAGGCTCGCTATCGCTCGCCAGGAAAACATCGACACCTAAATGGCACGAAAGGTCATAATATTGACAAAGAAAGGAGGCGAATGGTATCAAAATCGCCAAATTAGCGGAACGAACATCTTAAAATTCCAAAACTAATATGCTAAACATGAGGGAGAAGGGAGTCCATAAAAAGCCAGCACTACCCCCTTAATCTACCCATCTTTCTTCTTACCCCTTCCTCCCTTTTATGCTAGCTAATTGATCCTTCTCGTTTCTGGGGATAAACATGAGGGAGAAGGGGGGGGGGGGGGGCAGCAAAACTACTAAACCCCTTTAAGCCTCCTTTACGCACCCCTCTACCTACTCTATTAACTCTTCCATCTACACACACACACACACACACACTTCTTTCGTTTCTTTCTAAACTCTCATCCTGCTTACCTCTTCACTCATAGTCAAAGGAGTACAAAGGAAATCAAGCAACAGCAGGTCTAGTGACTCCTCTAGGCTGCTTGTCCTCCAAAACCCTGAGGATCAAGTGTCCAAACAGTGGTTTAGAGTGGGTAAGGGAAAATTGGAATGGGAATTAATGTCCGTGGCAGGATTAGAGGACAGATGGGTTAGCAACTCTATCTAGTTTATCCTTGTTTTCTTATTATATCTTATTTTCTCATTCAACCTTCCCCTTCCTTTTTAATCTTGCTTCTTCTTCCCGCTTCGCACCAGCACTCCCGAAGTTAAGTACCGGGCGCCAATTACCCTCGCGCTCCGTAATGCCGACAACCAGGCAAATTTGTCCTATCATCCTCTTACCTTGATATCTTAACTACGGTACCGGTAACTCAATTTCGCTCCCCCAAGTACCGGTACGGTAATATAGAGATGCCAATACGTACGTGGTTCTCCAATTAGTACGCAGGGTAGATACACACATTAGAACATTACTGCCAACTAAAGATGGGTTGCGTTAGAATTCAGTATCAATGTCTACAGCCGGTAAAATAGTCTACCGGAACCGGTATATCTGTAATGGGGCTACATTTAAGCCGGTATCACACGAGCGCCTTTTCCCTCAACATTTATCCTCAACACTGGTCTGGCAGCTTATGAGGTCAACATTTACAATATTTCGGTCAACTAAATTCATCTACCATCAGTCTAGTTTCCGATGCCAGTGCAAAATATTCCAGAAATGTTGCCAGAAAAATGTTGATCATCGAATGTTGACTATAAAAGCCTTCGTGTGATACCGGCTTTAGGTTATACTTAGTTAGTTGCATTGCCATTAAAATCATTATATACTTATAAATACCTATGTAAGCTCAAATAATATGTGTTCTGCAGGGTGTCAAACCAGAGCAATTTCCTCTGACGACTTTAATGACTATGAGAAGGAATACAAGACCATTAATTTGCCATTTTATCGCTTCCAAAGACATAATTTGAACTATGAACCACTATTTGAACTATGAACCACTATTTGAACTATGAACCACTATTTGAACTATGAACCACTATTTGAACTATGAACCACTATTTGAACTATGAACCACTATTTGAACTATGAACCACTATTTGAACTATGAACCACTATTTGAACTATGAACCATTGAGCTATGAACCACTATTTGAGCTATGAACCACTATTTGAACTATGAACCACTATTTGAGCTATGAACCACTATTTGAGCTATGAACCACTATTTGAACTATGAACCACTATTTGAGCTATGAACCACTATTTGAGCTATGAACCACTATTTGAACTATGAACCACTATTTGAACTATGAACCACTATTTGAACTATGAACCACTATTTGAACTATGAACCACTATTTGAACTATGAACCACTATTTGAACTATGAACCACTATTTGAACTATGAACCACTATTTGAACTATGAACCACTATTTGAACTATGAACCACTATTTGAGCTATGAACCACTATTTGAGCTATGAACCACTATTTGAACTATGAACCACTATTTGAGCTATGAACCACTATTTGAGCTATGAACCACTATTTGAACTATGAACCACTATTTGAGCTATGAACCACTATTTGAGCTATGAACCACTATTTGAACTATGAACCACTATTTGAGCTATGAACCACTATTTGAACTATGAACCACTATTTGAACTATGAACCACTATTTGAACTATGAACCACTATTTGAACTATGAACCACTATTTAAGCTATGAACCACTATTTGAACTATGAACCACTATTTGAACTATGAACCACTATTTGAACTATGAACGACTATTTGAGCTATGAACCACTATTTGAACTATGAACCACTATTTGAACTATGAACCACTATTTGAGCTATGAACCACTATTTGAACTATGAACCACTATTTGAGCTATGAACCACTATTTGAACTATGAACCACTATTTGAACTATGAACCACTATTTGAGCTATGAACCACTATTTGAACTATGAACCACTATTTGAGCTATGAACCACTATTTGAGCTATGAACCACTATTTGAGCTCCACTATTACTATTTGAACTATGAACCACTATTTGAGCTATGAACCACTATTTGAACTATGAACCACTATTTGAACTACGAACCACTATGTTATCTGCACATACACAATACTAAGAGACTAGAAATAATGGACTTTGCTTTTCTTTGACACCCTGGTTCTTTGGTATCGTTAAGTCCTATTTTAACACTACATTTATTTATCTTAACTATTCTAATTTCTGTATCGGGTGCCGTCTATCCGTATCGCGTACCGAACTATTTTAAGGGGAGGTTTTTAGTTTGTTTCCTACTCCTCCAGCAATCTTAAAATTTCACACCCTTGACCCCCTTTCAAGATAAATTTGTACATTTTTCGGTAGAAAAATGTCCCGGCCGAAGGCCGATTATTCTTAATTACAGGCTCGCTATCGCTCGCCAGGATAAAATCGACACCTAAATGGCACGAAAGGTCTTTAAATTGACAGAATGGGGCGAAAATTCTTAAAATCACCAAACTAATGGGGCAAACCTCTTAAAATCTCAAAAGCAATGGGGCTACACATGAGGGAGAAAGGGGTCAAGACAAAAGTCCCTCAAGTGGAAATCTCCCCTTAACCGCCATGTATTAATAGTGTACCGTACCGTAGTTTACCTTTATTCAAATTATCGTTTCGGCAATTAAGCTGATCGGTATTGTAGGATATGTTTTTGTTTTAATGCAGTTGGCGAGCCAGACTACCCTATTAAAATTAATGACCTCGCTATCATCCCGGATAGAAAAATATATATATCGGTTGTTGTTTTCTAATTGGTTCTCTTTACCGTCCATAATGTATTCATATATTATATAGAGTATATACATTATATACAGTATAGTAAAGGTGTGGGTGTATTAGTTGCTGGTTTGCTTCATTTGTTCAATCATTTAAGTCTGTAGGTATTAGAGTAATGGAGTGAATACACAAGTTTAGTATTCAAATACGAATACGAATAATTTAGATTTCTACGACTACAAGGACATATTGTCTCGTTGAATACGAATACAAAAACTTTATGAACGTATTCATGAATGCATTCATGAATACCGGTACTTTTCGTAAAATTAATTAACTATTTTACTATGTCTGAGTGTGGTACTGTAGCTTATGCAATGGTTAACTATTTTATTACTGATAACAGACACTACCTGTATTCAATACTGGGATATCAACCTATGTAGTGTAGTAACTAGATATATGGTATGGTATAAAGTTCGTGAATCTGACGAGACACTAACGATGACAGCTCTCTCTTGCTCTCTCTGAATTTGCCAGATTATTCTAGGAATACAAATAATTCGTCCAAATATTCGAATACGAATGCAAATACTTTTTTAATGTATTTGTAAGAATTTGAATACGAATACCCTGAATTACTGTATTCGAATGCATTCGAATACGAATATCAAATACGAACACTCCATCCCTGCTAATGTGTGCGTGGTTTATTTGAAAATGTCTTCGTTTCAATGATCTGTGGATTATTTTCTAGTTCCTATTGTAATTTAGATAATGGGTCCAAATGTTCAGATATAATTGACAATCTATTATAAGCCTGCTGTTATTACATCCACCAACAAAATTCTCCGATGAGAGTGTTTCACATTCCAATATTAAAATAGTACCGGTATGCCATAATAGTACCGGTATGCCATAATAGTACCGGTATGCCATAATAGTACCGGTATGCCATAATAGTACCGGTATGCCATAATAGTACCGGTATGCCATAATAGTACCGGTATGCCATAATCTCAATGAATTATTCACGTATGCAAGTCATAGCTGCTGATTAATACACCTTCATTGATTACCTAGACTACATCCGACAGATTAATGATTATACATGTGATGAGGGGTCGACCATTAGTTAAATTGGGTGGCTACTTTTAATTATTACGCATCGGTATAGGCCTATCAGCATTTGCGTAATATTTTTGTTTTTGTTTTATTCAGTCCTGTTTATTTGTTAACCCCTTGAAGCTCTGACGCGTTTTAGCAGATTATTTTGGCTATCATTAGACGATTTTATGCAGCTTAGGAAGGATCTGTGGGTATTAAAAGGGTAAAGACTATCTCCATCAACCCTCTGACTTCCATATACCCTGCCTAATCTGAATAAAATCGTCTAATAATTACCAGAAAACAGAACAGAAATGCGTCTTGGATCTTGAAAGGGTTAATATGTACCGGTATCTCCCATTATACCCTTACGAGTTGTGTTTTAAGGGGGCCCACCTCCCTTTCTTCTCTTTCTCTCCCTCGCTTTTTGGCTTGTATCCATTCGGCCCCATTCAGCCTACTGTTTTAAGACGCTTACCCCCATCCAGGTGTCAATATTTTCCTAGTGAGCTGTAGCGAGCCAGCATTAATATAAATTTGTTTTTGACAGCAAGCTAAATTTGTACATTATTCAATAGAAAAATGTCTCCGGCGACGCTGGATTTCTTCATACAATGCTGGCTCGCTATCGCTCGCCAGGAAGAAATCGACACCTGGATGGGGATAAACGTCTTAAAACAGTTGGCTGAATGGGGCCGAATGGATACAAGCCAGAGAAAGAGAGAAAAGGAGAGAAAGATAAAAACAAAAGACGGTGACCCCCTTAAACAATGTTGTGGCTATCACTAAACCAACAATCTGGTCAGACAGATTAATTATTGGTATTGCTTGACTAATAACTATTTTCCGTGCTCCATTGAAAAGTTTCTCCCAGGCTAGTTTATATCCATGGGTAAAGTTGGTGCAATGGCCTAACTATCTGGAGATGTGTGTCCCGGAACACAATAAACCCTGGAGTGTACGAGAAGTTCTTTAGCTAAACACAATCAGGGTGTCAAACCAAAGCCAAATCCATTCTTCATAGTCTTTATTATTGTATGTGAATGGCTAACATATATGGTTTATGGTTTAAATGTCTTTGGAAGTGATGACATGGCCAAAGCAATGCTATTTTTTGTTGATCAAATGACCAAAGCAATGCTATTTTTTGTTGATGAAATGACCAAAGCAATGCTATTTTTTGTTGATCAAATGACCAAAGCAATGCTATTTTTTGTTGATCAAATGACCAAAGCAATGCTATTTTTTGTTGATCAAATGACCAAAGCAATGCTATTTTTTGTTAATTGTCTTGCATTTCTCCTCATTAGCATTCAAGTCATCAAACAAAATTGCTCTGGTTTGACACCCTGAACACAATCTATCTGGTTTTGGTATAATAATTGACCACTTGCGAGTTCCAAGCTATAAGGAAGTTGGAGCAGTGAACATCGATATTAATGAGAAATGCAATAATAATGTGGGTTTCTGATGGATAAAAAGTATGATCAATTTGGTTTTATGTATTTAGATACCGGGTATGTATTATGGCAGTATTTTAGCTGGTAATTCTGCTAAATATTGATGGCCACAGCTCCAACTTCCCTATAGACCAAAACTCGCAAGTGGTCAATTATAGTCTTCATCATGCCAGAAACCCGACTTGAAAAACGTTTTAATAATTAAATACGACAAAAATGGCAGTACAAATAATTGTCTAGTTTTCGTTAGCAAGAACTTAAAAACATCCTAACAGGCTATACATACTGTTTACTCAAATTTAACTTAGCTAGGTTATCGTCTTTCATTTATGTTATGGACGAATAAATTTGGCTATAATTTGTTCAACAGTTCTCCCTTTATTAGTACCGGTATATATTATAGTACCGGCACTATTAAACTATTTACAAGTAAATTAAGCAATCATATTAGGCTATGCATAATTTTATAAGAGTCGTTGAAAAGGAATACTTATAGTTTCTATAACAACCAAAGAAGATGAGGTATCTTTCTTAGTTTTCCCATATACACAATACATGGACATTCTCTATGGGCAAATGTTTCGCAACCGCTCTGTATTAGGAAGTCGATTGTATATTTATATATAGGCTACTTGGCATTTGCGTGTAATAACAATACCAATAGTTCCATTGTTTATTAAGCTTTATTACGGAGTATTATTTTCTGCTTTAAGTTAAATTTGTGAAGGTAAAAGAAGATTATTGATCGTGACTGAGCCTAATACCTGGTATAGAAAGTTGCTCATTAGTATCAGCAGTGGGCGGCTTTGAGAGTAGCTTCCACTCTAAAGCTGAGCTTTCATTTAACCCATGTTTGCAGATTTTTCGTCTGCTTCCTCAAAGACTTGCATAAACTTTATCTGTTTGATTATTTTTCCGCAATATATATAGGCTACCGGTATATATATTTTTTCTATGTGATTGAGGGAGGCAAAAGGCATAACTGCCTATAGCGAGTGCCTCCCCCATAGTTGAAAGAGTGACAGGGCCAAAATCAAGGGACGTTCGAGCCAAAATGCCTGGACACACGGAGTTTGAAGCAAATTAAGTCATAGGAAGAGGGAAAGACTGATTCTGGGAGAGAGTTCCAGAGCTCAGCTGTTGAGTAGAAGAAAGTTTGAGAGTAACGTTTCACTCTTGGGTTGGAGAGTTGCACAGAGTAGGGGTGGGATTGAGTTGCAAGACGGGTACCACGTGCCCTACGTAAAGGAGGTGGTATGCACTGGGATAGCTCTGAGGAACACTGATTATTATAGTAGCGATAGAATAGCGAGAGAGATGCAACATTGCGGCGGAGAGAGAGAGATTGCAGAGAGTTGGTGAGTGGACGGGAGTTAATGATACGAAAGGCCTTCCTTTCAACTTTGTCTAGGAGAGCGGTGTGAGAGGAACCTCCCCACACATGTGAACAATACTCAATACAAGGGCGTACTATGCCCCTGTACAGAGCAAGAAGCTGTGCAGGGGAAAAGAACCCCCTAAGGCGGTTGAGCACACCCAGCTTCTGGGAGGCTGCCTTAGCAGACTGGTAATATGGTCCTTCCAAATGAGAGCAGAAGAAAAAGAGACACCAAGAATATTGAGAGAAGATGAAGGGTTGATTTTTGTATTGTTGAAGAATAAGGGATAGTCCGCTGGGAGATCCTGACGGGTAGATAGATGGAGAAATTGGGTTTTGGAAGCATTAAAGTTAACAAGGTTTTCTCTGCCCCAATTTGAAATAGTATATATATATATATATATATATATTATATATATATACTGTACTGTATATACACCTTTTTGTCAATATATCCTTGATAAATAACTAAGCAAAACAAATGTATTTATTCAGCCCTTTTGGTAATTTTCGAATCAATATCAGTAAGGTATGTCATGACTCAGATTGCAGTAATATCCCCGACCGTGATTCTGTAGGTGGGGACACTAATTAGGTGAATAGGGTAAGGTTAGGTAGGAGGTGTGGAGGAGACTAAAGGTAGGTTGGAGGAGGAGGAGGAGGAGGGGTGCGTGTCACGTGTGAAGGACTAGAGGAGAAGGAAGAGGACGAGGGGTGAGGGGAAGGAGGTTGAGGAGTATGTGGAAGAGGAGTAGGGTGTGTGGTGGAATAAGAGTAGATTGTGGAGGGGTGTGTGGAATGAGATTGAGGAGTGTGTGGAAGAGGAGTAGGGTGTGTGGTGGAAGAAGAGGAGCGTGTGGGGGTGGATTATGGGGAGTGTGGAAGGGAAGAGGGGTGTGTGGGGGAGATAGAAGGGAGTATGAAAGAGGATAAGATTGGTTGGAGGAAGAGAGGTGCGTGGAGAGTGTTCTGGGGTGTGTGGAAGAGGAAAAAAGATGTGTGGAGGAGAAAGAAGGGTGAATTGAAGAATGTGGAGACAAGAGAGTTAGGGTGTGTTGAGAAAGAGGAGTGAGTGGAGGAGGAAGAGGAGTGTGTGGAGGAGGAAGAGGAGTGTGTAAAGGTGGAAGAGGGGTAGGAAGAGGGGTGTGTAAAGGAGGCTTAAAGGTGTACCGTATAGTTCTTATTTCTGCCCCCCTTCTCCCCCATGTTTATCCCCAATAGTTTTCAGGTTACTACCGAAAAACACACACACACACACACACACACACACATATATATATATATATATATATATATATACTGTATATATACTGTTGTGTGTGTGTAAGTGTGAGAGTCCGAGTGTAGGGGGTGAGACAATGAAGCACGGGAACGAGGTGGCTTCAGAGATGGGGTCGTTTCGGGCCATGAGTGAGCACCGTGCCTCATGTGAAGGCAAGATGGCAGGTGCTCGTTGTACTCTACGTGCTTCACATGTCTCACTCCCTAAACTGGAACAAGACCTCACAGGCTTCACTGTTCATTGTAAAGCGGTGAATGTTAAGGCTCTCAGCCTATGCCCGAGAGGAAGTAGGTTGGAATATAGAAAAAAGAAAAAAAAAAAAAAAAAAAAAACAGTATATACATTTATCTAGAAGGAGGATCTAGGGAATTATTTGTTAAGCTTGATGAAGGTCTGGGAAGGAAACTAAACAAATATTAAATAAAAAAACAAATCGACCAATAAATATACCCTTTCCCCCTTAAATATACTCTTCCCCCCTTAAAGGAAGGAAAGCAGGAAGAGTGGCTATAGGTGTGTGTGGAGGGGGTGCGGCGTGCGTGAGGAAGAGTGGCTATAGGTGTGTGTGGAGGGGGTGCGGCGTGCGTGAGGAAGAGTGGCTATAGGTGTGTGTGGAGGGGGTGCGGCGTGCGTGAGGAAGAGTGGCTATACAGTAGGTGTGTGTGGAGGGGGTGCGGCGTGCGTGAGGAAGAGTGGCTATAGGTGTGTGTGGAGGGGGTGCAGCGTGCGTGAGGAAGAGTGGCTATAGGTGTGTGTGGAGGGGGTGCGGCGTGCGTGAGGAAGAGTGGCTATACAGTAGGTGTGTGTGGAGGGGGTGCGGCGTGCGTGAGGAAGAGTGGCTATAGATGTGTGTGGAGGGGGGGCGGCGTGCGTGAGGAAGAGTGGCTATAGATGTGTGTGGAGGGGGTGCGGCGTGCGTGAGGAAGAGTGGCTATAGGTGTGTGTGGAGGGGGTGCGGCGTGCGTGAGGAAGAGTGGCTATAGGTGTATGTGGAGGGGGTGCGGCGTGCGTGAGGAAGAGTGGCTATAGGTGTGTGTGGAGGGGGTGCGGCGTGCGTGAGGAAGAGTGGCTATAGGCGTGTGTGGAGGGGGTGCGGCGTGCGTGAGGAAGAGTGGCTATAGGTGTGTGTGGAGAGGGTGCGGCGTGCGTGAGGAAGAGTGGCTATAGGCGTGTGTGGAGGGGGTGCGGCGTGCGTGAGGAAGAGAGGCTATAGGTGTGTGTGGAGGGGGTGCGGCGTGCGTGAGGAAGAGTGGCTATAGGTGTGTGTGGAGGGGGTGCGGCGTGCGTGAGGAAGAGTGGCTATAGGTGTGTGTGGAGGGGGTGCGGCGTGCGTGAGAAAGAGTGGCTATAGGTGTGTGTGGAGGGGGTGCGGCGTGCGTGAGGAAGCGTGGCTATAGGTGTGTGTGTGGAGGGGGTGCGGCGTGCGTGAGGAAGAGTGGCTATAGGTGTGTGTGGAGGGGGTGCGGCGTGCGTGAGGTAGAGTGGCTATAGGTGTGTGTGGAGGGGGTGCGGCGTGCGTGAGGAAGAGTGGCTAGGTGTGTGTGGAGGGGGTGCGGCGTGCGTGAGGAAGAGTGGCTATAGGTGTGTGTGGAGGGGGTGCGGCGTGCATGAGGAAGCGTGGCTATAGGTGTGTGTGGAGGGGGTGCGGCGTGCGTGAGGAAGCGTAATCAAGGCATAGGAATATACGTCACCCTCAGCCTGCTCTTACCCTAGCTCCACTGGCAGGAAATCGACGGGTGCTGGTGGTGTTGGAGGGGAAAAGGACGTGGTGTAGGGTGTGAGGAGGGGCGCTGTGTGAATGATATAAGGAAATCTAACCCTTTTGTGATAAGAAGGTGTCTTTCTTTCTTATTATTTGGCTGTTCGTAGAAGATTTTATTCAGTTTAATTGCGGAAGTTAGTTTTAACACATTTTGATTCCCAGAGGGCCTGTTAAAAGTTAATATAATCGTCTAGTGATAGCCTGATTAAGCTGTTATATCATGCATGTTATATTCCTCAAAACAATAATGTACCGGTAAGGTGATAGTGAGAAGTTGTAGAGGAAGTGAAGTAATCATGGTTTATAAAAGACGGCAGGAACATAATTATGTAGAAAGGCGGATGAAATAGGAGGGTTACTTTATGAACACTCGGAATTATACATAGAAGGTGGTAGTGAGAGGTGATGTAATGGAGGATAATAACAGATTACAGAAACGTATATAGATAGACATGCTGAGGAGAGAGGTAGGTTGCTGTGTAAATAATTACCGGTATGTAGAAAGGCTGAAGAAAGAGGAGGGTCTCTATGATTGCTCGGAATAATACACAGAAGGTGATAGTGAGAGGTGATGTAATGGAGGTTTATAAAAGATGACAGACAAGTATATAGACATGCTGAGGAGAGAGGTGGGTCGCTGTGTGACTGGGCTGTCTGGATAGCGTAATGCATACATTCGCGGAATTTCGGTGTGAGTATCCTAGGTTCGAGTCCTTGGAGTGCCACATGTATTTGTTGATTTCATTAATTGAGTTTAGAAGTGAAGTTGGTTGGTGAAAATATATGAATAGGCCTATACAAGGGAAGTAATAGGCCTATACAAGGGAAGTAATAGCAAGAGGTTATGAAGGTGGTAAAGTATCGGTAAAATATGATAGCAAAACGGCAGTAGATGGTGTAAAATGAAGGGTATTGAGGTGATTGGTGGAGGTAGAGTGTAGACGAGGTTGAGTTAAGGGGACCCACCTCGTAATTTGTCTCTCTCCCTCTCTCTCTGGGTTGTATCCATTCGGCCCCATTCAGCCTTCTGTTTTCAGACGTTTACCCCATTCAGGTGTCAATATTTTCCTGGCGAGCGGTAGTGAGCCAGCATATATATTTTTTTGTTTTGACAGCAATCTAAATTTGTAAATTTTTCGATAGAAAAATTTCTCCGGCGAAGCCGGATTTCTCCATACAATGTTGGCTCGTTATCGCTCGCTAGGAAGAAATCGACACCTGGATGGGGATACACGTCTTAAAACAGTTACCGTACCTGAATGGGTCCGAATGGATACAAGCCAGGGAAAAAGAGAAAAGGAGATAAAGATAAAAAAAAAAAAAAAAAAAAAAAAAAAAAACGGTGACCCCCCTTAAGAAAAAAAATCATCTTGTAACTAAATTAATTTGAGCGTTGAAATAAATAGTATAATGTACCGGTAATATACGGTACCGGTACGTCAAAAGAATATAAGTTGATTGTGGGGTGTTGTGGAAGCGGTGAAATGGTTAATGTTTATATAATCGATAACAAAGAATGATATTAACAAGCGGAGCATGTTGAGACGTAGTTTTGATCATGGAAAACATTAAGTAAAAGTTGTAGAATGATTGGACGTGTTGAGGTTGTGATATTCATGGGGATACAGTAGCGGTAGATCATTTTGAAAGAGGCCAGTGTAGCATACAGACAGTCTAAATGTGTGAAGGTAGATAGGTTAATAGGGAAAATGATTATGAAATTAATATGGAAACTGAAACAGAAAATAGGAAAAACGAATTAACTGACAACAAAACTCTTTACCCTAATTACGTCTTTCGTTCATGAAGAGTCCTAATAATTTAGTGTATGGTTGCTGTGGTATTGGCAACAAGTTCCCCCACAGCATCATCACCACCCACACTTGACCACTTGCGAGTTTCATACTATAAGGAAGTTAGAGTAACAAACATCGATATTAACCCTTTCACGCACATATGACGCAGAGGTTGCCAGATTAGCAATAAGATATAGAGTTCTCTCACTCTTATAATTACCTCTCCAAAATTAGTTTTCTGCCCACAGCTAACTCAAAGACAACTGCAGAGGTTGAAGTAACTAAACTAAAGGTTTATAAATACCCCTGATGGTAACAAAGGCTTTAAAGTATCCCCAATAGGCTCAAAATCGCGTCATATGTCGGAGAGGGTTAAACTGAAAGGCAATAATAATATAGGTTTCTGATGGATGAAAAGTATGTTGAATTGGCTTTTGTGTATAATTATATAAATGTACTTCGACCGTATTTAAGCTGGTAATTCTGCTAAGTATTGATGTCTGCAGCTCCAACTTCCTTATAGCCTGAACCTCGCAAGTGGTCAATTCTCGACGTAAGCTGCCAAAGCACACCGATATATCAAGAGGAATGATACCCAAGTGCACTCCAAAGGCTCGGCCAAAATCCATGTGCAATAACGCCACGAAAGAGTCGGCAAGAATGGCCGTGATGTGAAGGAGTGCTATTTTTAACACCTTCAGCACAATGATGCTTTTGTACCTTTTATCTTGGCTATCACCCTAGTGACCCATTTAGCACTGGAACGATATGTGGGAGCCGGAGAGGTTATTGAAATTGTTTGTGCAGTGGCGCTAATAAGTCATGTCTCAGATGTCATTACGTTTGGCTCCCTCTGTGCTGTATTAATGTCTCAGATGTTGAATAGGGTGGGTAAGTATAGGAACTTGGCTGTATATCTCACTCTTGTAAATATTGCTGATACCAATTATTGATCAAAACATAATTGGTGCCGAGACATCACTTATTAGGCAGACTGTACCGTACTCCTTTGATTTCTAGTGGCCAGCTATAAGCCGAACAATAATCAGTTAGTACGGTATCTAGAAGAACATTATCAACTCTGCGTAAGCAGAGTGGTATCGCGCACGCAGTTCCCGCCCGTATACTGAGCATCACCAGGCAGCCAGCCTGTCTGTGTCGTATTTCTGTTTGTCTGTCCGGAAACTCCTCCTAGACTGTTCGATTGATTTTCACCAAATGTCATGGGTAAATTTGGTTGGTCAATGCAATGGTCAGTCAAAGTACAATTTTAGTACAGTACCGGTAGTATTTCATATAGTACCGTAACGCATTTATTTTCATCAAATTTCACAGGTATACCGGTACCTGGTTGGTCAATATAAACATCAGTCAATATTTTTATTGAAGATCTAGGTCGATTCCCGAGCAGCTAGAGACGGATGGCTAAATCTGATATGCAGTAGCCCTGTGTACACAGCTATTGCATACATTATATAGAGGAAGTTATATAGAGCAAGTTATGTACTGCAAGTGTTATGCCATAAAAGTTACCGTATGCCACAAGTTTTGAGGCGCAACGTTTTTGCCGGAATCTCTTGAGGCTCCGCGTAACACGATACACAGGCAGGCTACAACACAAAGTTGAGTGTCGGAGAAGTTGTGACACGGAACGAACAGAGTTGTCGAAATGTCTTCAACAATTCAGGGATAAGTGTTGGAAGTTATAATGGCAGGCAATGAGAGGAAGGCAGAATGGAACAGAGTATTACGGAAGCCTCCACTTAAGGGAGGATGGGCCGGTTTTCTGGATCACTTTCTCCCTCATGTTTAGCCCCATTAGTTTTCAGATGTTAAGATGTTTGCCCCATTAGTTAGTCGATTTTAAGACCTTTCGCACCATTTCTTCGTCAATATTTAGACCTTTCGTGCTATTTAGGTGTTGATTTTTTCCCCTGGCGAACGATAGTGAGCCTGTAATGTTGAAAGAATCGGCCTTCGGCCGGGACATTTTTCTACCGAAAAATGTACAAATTAATCTAGAAGGGGGATCTAATGGATGTTTTTTTAAATTTGATGGAGGTCTAGGGAGGAAACTAGAAAAATATTGAATACATGCAAAAATTCTGAGTGCGTTAGAGACTATGGTATCCGACTGTACCACTTTTTTTTTTTTTTTTACTTACATTACATTACATTAAATTTGTCTTTTTATTGTGTTCGTATAAGTTTTGGATGGTTTATTTTGCAAGTTTTACATTATAATTAGTCTGCTAAGCATTAACCAAACGGATAATCTAGCATGCAGAGAGGTAATAAACTTAATGAACAGCCCACTTTGAAACCTAAAAAAGCTTAAATGTCAAGTTCACTGAAACAGAGTAATTATGCCCAGAGATAAAATGGGAGAATAGAAAAACCGATCCTGAGAGGAAAAAAAAAACGTAATGGTGCACCGGAGGAGAGCAGCACACTCGTCTCCAACACTCTTAATCCAAGGTTTTAAGGGGGGTCACCGGCTTTTTTTCTCTTTCTCTCCTTTTCTCTCTTTCTCTGGCTTGTATCCATTCGGCCCCATTCAGCCAACTGTTTTAAGACTTGTATCCCCATCCAGGTGTCGATTTCTTCCTGGCGAGCGATAGCGAGCCAGCATTGTATGGAGATATCCGGCTTTGCTGGATACATTTTTCTATCGAAAAATGTACAAATTTAGCTTGCTGTCAACACAAAAATATATATATGCTGGCTCGTTACCACTCGCCAGGAAAATATTGACACCTGGATGAGGGTAAACGTCTCAAGCTAGTAGGCTGAATGGAGCCGAATGGATACAAGCCAAAGGGAGAGGGAGAGAAAGAGAACAAAGCGAGGTGGGCTCCCTTAATCCAAGGTTTTAAGAGCGTTATTCCATTTTTGTCCCTTTTAATTGGATACTGACTAACGTTCTCGTACTTTACAATTTCCGGCTCTGCGTTGAGCTGGTCTTAAGGGAGAGAGGACGCACGATAGGCTATATCTGTATTAGGACGAAAAATATATATTGTTTGGACATATATAAGAACATAAGAAAATGGGAGTCTACAGAAAGCCGATTGGCCCAAACAAGGCAGATCCCTCTCACACCCAACCCCAAATATAAGGCCTAATTATAAGGCCTTATAAGCTGAGCTTATAAAGCCCAGCTCACTAACACCATTAGGACTGACCTCGCCGAAACGGTCAGAGGTCAGAGAACGGGGGCTACAGAGCGCCGATTGGCTCACACCTGACAGATCCCCCTCACACCCAACCCATCTCGTCCATATGCCTATCTAATTTTATCTTAAAGCTCCCTATCGTTCTTGATCCCACTATAGCACTTGGTAGCCTATTCCACCTATCTACAACTCTGTTACCAAACCAAGGACTCGAACCCAGGATACTCACATCGAAATTCCACGCACTATGCATTATGCTATCAAGACGGTTATACCAGTCCTCTCTCCTTCTTTTCTAATTTACCTCCTCCTCGTCCTCGTTCTCTAGCAATACTCTCCGGCCCTCTTCCAGGTCCTCCCCGTGAGAGATGAAAGCAGGAGCTCATTAGGTAGACGGACGTTTGACTTAACTTTATGAGAGAAAATTTACATAAACGACCATTAAAGTGATTAACACGCATCTCTAAGTTACCTTCCCCGCCTCATATTCATAATTCTTTCTCGACCAACCATATCTCACCTCGTATTGGAACCGAAAACAAGTACCGGTAACATGACGTAACTCCGGTAACATGACGTAACTCCGGTACCATGACGTAAATCCGGTAACATGACGTAACTTCGGACGGGGAGATAACTTAGGACACTCTAGAAAAAAATATACAATGAACCACAGTTATGGGATAAATACATGGTGTTATGGAAACACAAGTATGTCTGCGGTGTTCTTCCATAATGCAGAGTAATTTGTCCATAACTGTAGCTTACAATACTTTTATCCAGAAATGTCCGAAGTATATCCCTCGTCCGAAGCTAGGTAATTTCACGGGTACTATATTTACAAGACATGTAAGTAATCAAGTGTTATGGATGAGAACAATTATATAAATTATGTTTTCTTTTCCATTCTGTTCTAATATTGTTATCCAATGGATGGTTGAATAAAAGTAAGATATTTTATTACTGCCTTATTTGGGATATTGTTCTGGGTAATAAAAGAAAATTAACCATATTGTTCTCTCTCCATAATATTACACGTTATTACCGTTACCGTTTCAGTTTACCATAATGAAGAAGCTGCTACATTAAACTATTCAGAAACTTAATAGAAAAGTGAAAGAGGGCTGATGTGGATAAGTATGACAGGAATGATGAAGGTGGATATATTGGGTCGGTAGCCTATGAAGGTAGGGAGACTAGATTAATGTGAAGGATGGGATGATACTGGTGAAGATCTATTAGTGTGAAGAAAGGAGTGGAGGTGGAGAGATAAGATTAGTGTGAATTCAGGACTAATGGTGAAGATATTAAATGAGTGTAAATAAAGGGATGGAGAGGGTGAGACTAGAGCAGTGTGAGAGGAAGGGTGTAGATGAAGAGATTCGATTAGTGTGAAGGCAACTATATTGGTAGAAATTCGGCTATTGTGAAGCTGAGGATATGAAAATGGTGTAGCAAGGGATAATGGTGAAGAGAATCTGGTAATGTAAAGGAAGGGATGTGCATGCAGAAATCAGAGTAGCACAAAGCTAAAGATAATCGTCTAATGGTAAAACAACGAAAATTGTTACCATGTCGATAAGGTAAAACCACGTGCACATTATCGTCCAATGGAAGGCTATCTGTGCATCAACATTAGCCTACACCATATACCGGTAGGCTACATCGTGATACTAATCTATATTTTGTAAATTTCAGCACAACACCAAACACCTCCAATGAAATTAATAAAAGCATATATGAGATCCACCGGGATTCGAACCTGGGTTATCACACACAGATTTTTAAACACTCTAACCATTACACCACCGTTAAGGGGAGATTTACACTCTATTCATTACGTTGAACGTATTTATCAATACCAAATATTTCACACTGATATTTGGTATTGATAAATACGTTCAATGTATGTGAACATTCATTACATTGAGCGTATTGTTTGTGTTTTTATGTATTGTTCAATGTGTTTTAGAAATTTAAATTTCTATGAAAACATTCCACACTGATATTTGGTATTGATAAATACGTTCAATGTAATGATTTTCATTACATTGAGCGTATTGTTTGTGTTTTTATGTTTTGTTCAAACCCAAGGCCTTAACCTTGGCCGAGGTGCCGAGGAAGCGGCCGAATGCCGCTTCCTCTTAAAATGGCAGGCTCGCTATCGCTCGCCAGGAACAAATCGACACCTAAATGGCACGAAAGGTCTTAACATTGACAACGAAATGGGGCAAAAGGTGTTAAAATCGCCAAACTAATGGGCCGAACGTCTTATAATCTCAAAACTAGTGGGGGCTAAAACATTAGGGAGAAAGGGGTCCAGAAAAAACGGTCTGCCTCCCCTTAATATGAACAATAGCCACAATATAATGAAGTACCGTTGATTGATGGTATACGGAGCTGGTCATTGTTACCTGTTGATAGCCCTAATTGTAATTATATATATAGCCCTAATTGTATTCAGTAGCTACGGTCATTAATATAATAGGCCTATTAGACTATTAATTATATATATAGCCCTAATTGTATTCAGTAGCTACGGTCATTAATATAATAGGCCTATTAGACTATTAATTTGTGTTTGTTATCACTGGTAAAACATAGCTCGTAGCACATTTGGAACTAGGGTATACTAGTATATAATTTGTTATACATCTCCCTGTTTTATACCATTATGTAATGTAATATTTGTATTATTTTCTATGTTCCTGTATTAGTCCTAACCCCATATCTAGTCAACATAGTATTAAGGGGAGACGGGCCATTTTTTTGTTTTTTTTTTTTTTATTAAATCGTGTAGGCTATTCCTTTATATCTTAGTTTTCTCTCTAGCCTCCATCAAGCTTAGAAAAACACCCCCTAGACCCCCCCCTTCAAGATAAATTTGTAAATTTTTTGGAAGAAAAATTTCCCGGCCAAAGGCCGCTTCCTCTTAAAATTTCAGGCTCGCTATCGCTCGCCAGGATATAATCAACACCTAAATGGGGCGAAAGGTGTTAAAATCGCCAAACAAATGGGCCGAACGTTTTATAATCTCAAAACAAATGGGGCTTAACACGAGGGAGAAAGGGGACCAGAAAAACGACCGTCTCCCCTTAATACTATCACTGGATTAAGTGTAAATTATTCAAGGATAAAGCGCCAGTGGCAAGTTATAAGCCTTCTAATTATTATTTCACGTTTTTGTGTGGACTTCCGAGAACGATAAACGCTCAATTTAACTTTGTAAATTTTTCTTGGAAATAAATTCATATTCTTTTAATACAATGGAGAAAAATGTGAAGACGATTTTTTTGTTTCTTCTTTAGATTAGAAAACAATAGAATGGAGGCAAAGGGTTAAATGGGATCGAGTTTTCTTCACTTGATTATTAGAGGTCAAAATATGAGTTATATAAGATCGTCTGGTGTAAACAAAATACAATGGAAAACACGCCATGACTTGAAACGATTTATCAAATTCGGAAATTGATCAGTACCATGCCAACTAGCCTATGCATGGGAGAAATACTTCATAAATGTCATAATTAATATTTGTTGTGACATGACCCAGCCAGGGCTCGAACCCAGGCCAGTAGTGCAGCACTCCAACACCTTAACCACTAGACCACCGACGAGCTTAAAAGTAATGGCTTAATTTGGAATTAATTCCATCCACCACCACCCGCTACGACTCGTGATCCGCCGCCCAACCTAAAAAAAAGAAAAAAAAAAATGGGGATTAGGCCTGAGTGTAGCATATATTTATACCGGTATATATATATATATATATATATATATATTTTAATATATATATATATATATATATATATATATATATATATATATATATATATATATATATATATATATATATTTATATATATATATACTGTATATATATATATATATATATATATATATATATATATATATATATATATATAATTATATATACCGGTATATATATATATATATATATATATATATATATATATATATATATATATATATATATATATACGGTATATATATATATATATATATATATATATATATATATATATATATATATATATATATATATATATATATATACGGTATATATACTGTATATAGCGATATTTCATGTATATATCAATTGTTATGCATAATTTAACCCGTACAGGTTAGTGCATTCAAACAAAATATATTTGTGTTCCTATATTCGTACTCTCTATGTTCTCTGTTCCTATTGTTTTTGTTAATGGATACCTTTTTCCTACACAGGTACGTGTTGAAGGTACAGCACACAGCAGGTATAAGGAGGAATCACCACCATCCAGCTCAGGTAAGGATGTATTAGAAGCTTTAAGGGAGCCCACCTCGCTTTTTTTCTCCTTCTCTCCCTTTGTCTTGTATTCATTCGGCCCCGTTCAGCCTACTGTTTTAAGACGTTTACCCCATCCAGGTGTCAATATTTTCCTGGCGAGCGGTAGCAAGCCAGCATTTATATTTTTTTGTTTTGACAGCAAACTAAATTTGTACATTTTTCGATAGAAAACATTCTCAGGCGAAGCCTGATTTCTCTATACAATGCTGACTCGCTATCGCTCACCAGGAAGAACTCGACACCTGGATGGGGATAAACGTCTTAAAACAGTTGGCTGAATGGATACAAGCCAGGGAAAGAGAGAAAAGGAGAGAAAGATAAAAAAAAAAAAAAATACCTCCCCCCCCTCTTAATGGCAGAAAGGGGTATTACTATAATAAGTAGTTTACGTGGGTGTGCTAAATTGCTTTTATTTTTACCAAATTATTGTTAATAAGCATACTAAAAGATATTTACTGTATATCATCACATTCAATTACACACGTACTCCTCAGCACATATCATCAAAGGTTTGTAGTACCGTAGTGCATTAGGTATATACCGTACACACAGACGGCGACTTGTATTATTATTATGTATTAATATTGTTATGTATTAATATTGTTATGTATTAATATTGTTATGTATTAATATTTTTATGTATTAATATTGTTATGTATTAATATGGTTATGTATTAATATTGTTACGTATTAATATTGTTATGTATTAATATTGTTATGTATTATGTATTAATATTGTTATGTATTACTATTATGTATTCATATTATTTATGTATTCATATTATTTATGTATTAATATTATTATGTATTAATATTGTTATGTATTATTGTTATGTTTGTATACAGTGCCTTTTTACTGTAGGCAGGGATCGTTTGAATACCTTGCATACCGGTACTTCATTATTTCGTCCTTATGGTTAATACTGCATACGATTTATATGTTTGTTTTCAAAAATATATAGAAACCCTTGAATTAAATGCAGCGAAGAGTAAACAGTATTCGTACATTCAAATAGTATATACGTATGATGAAGGACTTGACTTGTCTCTAAAAGTATGTTAAGGGGAGGTATTTAGTTTGTTCCCTACGTTTTCATCAAGCTTAAAATTACACCCCGTAGACCCCCTTTCAAGATAAATTTGTACATTTTTCGGTAGAAAAATGTCCCGGCCAGAGGCCGGTTGCTCTTAAATTTCAGGCTCGCTATCGCTCGCCAGGAAAAATTTACACCTTAATGGCACGAAAGGTCTTAAAATTGACAGAAATGGGGCAAAATGTCTTAAAATGTCAAAAATACTAGGGCGAACGTCTTAAAATCTCAAAAGCAATGGGGCTAAACATGAAGGAGAAAGAGGTTCAGAAAAAAATCCTCCAGGTGGAAATCTCCCCTTAAAGGTACCTTATAAGGATTAATAACTTCAAGCAAATACTATGCACAACAATAGTTGACATCATAGTTGGATATCTTTTACACCGACATGAGGTAAAGTAGTTATTTTTCAACAGATAATTATTTAGGCGAAGTCGAGTACCTTGGCAGGCCATGTTCGAATTTTGTGCTTTCAAGGGTATATATGGATTCCTCTCATCGTTGCGATTTCAACGGTATATTTTTTTATTTATTTAGACAATTTTTAGGCCCAAAAGACCGATTTTTTATTTTGCATGTTTGGTGTTTTCAAGGGTATATATGGATTCCTATCATCGTTGCGATTCCAACGGTATGTTTTTTGTTTTATATATTTAGACCATTTTAGGCCCAATAGACTTATTTTTTATTTTGATTTATGTTGAATATTGTGTTGTCAAGGGTACATCTAAATTCGTCTCGTCGTTGCGATTCCAACGGTATATGAATTTTTGGATTTAGACCATTTTGTAGGCCCAATAGGCCTATTTTTGTATTGAACACTTCTAAATCACCCATAGACGGGTTATTTATGTATGGATTTTGCTCAATTTTCTACCACAAGTACACTTTCACCCGCTGAATCCAATGGCACAAACAAAATTAAAATCGCACCATTACCGGTACTTTAGGATTTAGATTTTAATTCGAACAACAGAAACTCCCGAAATGATTACTTTTTCAACTTTAAAAGTCTTCTGTAGCCCAAACTAAAAGTCCAACTTAATTCTACATGGTGGCATTCAATTTCTCTTGCCCAACACCTTCCATACATGGTCGTAGATTCCATTTTCGAAAAGCCATTCGCCCAGAATCAAACATTATTTTTTAAAAACACCTGGGTTTTTAGTTCAGGCGAAGCAGAGTACCTTGGCAAGTCATGCTCGACTTTTGTGGTTTCAAAGGTATATATTATATGGATTCCTCTCGTCGTTGCGATTCCAACGGTATATTTTTTGTATTTATTTAGACCATTTTTTAGGCCCAAAAGACCGATTTTTTTATGTTGAACCATTGAGCCGAACCAGTAAATTATGCCGCACAATACCGTCTGAGCTCCCTTAAATACAACCAGCTTTCTGTAGGATTTGTTGCAGGATCATGCTTGGCAACTGTGAAAAGAAGCCGAGTATGAGCTGTTGTAAGTGGGAAGAGAGAGGGCTTAGTGACAAAAGAAGCTACTCAAAGAAGGAAACCACTTAGTCTACGTAATAGGCCTAGTAGCCTAAGGAGTACAAAGGAGTACAAAGGAAATCAAGCAACAATAGGTCTAGTGACCCTTCTAGGCTGCTTGTCTTCCAAAAAAATTAGGATCAAGTGTCCAAACAGTGGTTTAGAGTGGGTAAGGGAACATTGGAAAGGGAACTACTGCCCTGGAACTAATGTCCGTGGCAGGATTAGGAAGTTAGTAGGGGACAGATGGGTTAGTAACTGAGGGGAGGATAAAATAAAGTTATTAATTTACAAACGCAGTCAGTCGCGGGTTTGATGCGAGATATTTGTCTAGGCGAAGTTTAAATGAATCAACGGTGCTGCAGTCTATAACATCTCGGGGAAGCCCATTCCATAAGTTGACAACTCGATTGAAGAAGAAATTTTTAGCTTCGTGTGAGTTAAAAGATTTACCAATAATTTTGCACCCGTTTCCCCGCGTGTAATTAGATTGGTCGATAGTGAAGTACTTACTACAGTTCATATTGTCGATGCCTTTGATGATTTTGAACACTTGAATTAAGTCGCCTCTTAATCTGCGCTGGGTTAAAGGAAATAGATTTAATTCTCTAAGACGCTCCTCGTATGGTTTGTTCTTTAGGCTAGGTATCATTTTGGTAACTCTACGTTGAACTCGTTCTAGCTTGTCTATATCTTTTTGGTAATAAGGGCACCAGGATTGAACGCAGTATTCCAGAAGAGGGCGGACTAAGGAATTGTAAAGGGTTAGGATAACGTCTTTGGATTTATGCTCAAATGACCTGCCTATAAAGCTAATTATTTTGTTTGCTACGGCTCGCCAGGAAAATATTGACACCTGGATGGGGGTAAGCGTCTTAAAACAGTAGGCTGAATGGGGCCGAATGGATACAAGCCAAAGAGAGAGGGAGAAAAAGAGAAACAAGCGAGGTGGGCCCCCTTAAGAGTGGTGCATTAATATGAAAATCTGCATAACTTTAGGTTGCTAATTTATATATCGAATCATGAGTTCCCGAAATAATAATCTTGGGAAAATATAGGAACTAATTATATACGATAAGTGTAATACAACCGTAATTTATTTGGATACATTTTGTCTGTGTTGGTGGTGTAATGGTTTAGGTGCTTATGTTCTGGGTGTGGTGTCCCGAGTTTGGAACCTGGGAGGACCATATACTTTCATTAGTTTATTCAAGTACATTGGGGTTTGTAATTGATGATTAATGTTAAGAAAGGGGTGTTACTTATTAAGAACATTTATCTTTTTTTCCCATTAACACTATCAATATGATTTAATATATTCTCATTCCCACCGTTCCTAAGTATACTCTCTCCATGTATTACTGTTGTAAGCGAAAGATCTATTATATCGCTTGAAATCCTAGCCAAATTAACACACTATTCTAGTGTGTTCGACGCATGTCATTTGATATTATGTGCCACCATTTTAACTATAGCTTAACATTGAATTTTGTTTTGTACCATGAGAAATGCAGAACAAATTATAATGTAGCCTGAAATGTGTATATTCTTTAATTTCGGATACATTTGATCTTGATGAGTTTATTAAAAAACAGTATTTTGATAAGTTTGTTTGTCTTTGTATGCAGGAGACAAAAGGCAGGATGCCTGTAGTGAGTGTCTCTCCAAAGCCAAAATAGTAACAGAGCCAAATTCAAGGGACGTTGGAGTCTAAATGCCTGAACACACGAAGTTTAAAGCATTCTAAGTCATAGGATGAAGGAAAGATTGATTGAGGGAAAGCGTTTCAGAGTTCACTTGTTGAGTAGATTATAATCGCCCTATAATTCAGAACAATTATATCAGAATTTAGCAGACATATTATTCCCACAAAGTATAAACAAATTGTAAGAACATTGTGTTAAAATTAAATGGCAGATAAGATAGGCTAATTAAAAAAAAAAAAAAAAAAAAAAAAAAAAAACCCACATACACACACACACGAAGGTTTGAAATGAAGTTTAAATTCGAACTGGAAAAGTAATAAATTATAAAGGGCACTGCCATCAATTGTAAGAGCCAATTGGAAGAGTAAAGCAGATTGAAGACGATGGATTAAGCCGGGTAAGATAGTCGGGAAAGAAAATGACGAGCGTGCCTTTAAACTCTCTTACCCTGCTTTTCCTCTTCCCCCTCCGTTTGCCCTTTTGTTTTCTCCTTTTCCCAAACACTCCCACCCTGCTTTGCCTCTTCCCCCTCCGTTTACCCTTTTTCTCTCCTTTCCCCAAACTCTCCCACCCTGCTTTGCCTCTTCCCCCTCCGTTTACCCCTTTTTCTCTCCTTTCCCCAAACTCTCCCACCCTGCTTTGCCTCTTCCCCCTCCGTTTACCCCTTTTTCTCTCCTTTCCCCAAACTCTCCCACCCTGCTTTGCCTCTTCCCCCATCCGTTTACCCTTTTTCTCTCCTTTCCCCAAACTCTCTCACCCTGTTTTCCCTCTTCCCCCTCCGTTTACCCCTTTTCTCTCCTTTCCCCAAACTCTCCCACCCTGTTTTGCCTCTTCCCCCTCCGTTTACCCCTTTTCTCTCCTTTCCCCAAACTCTCCCACCCTGCTTTGCCTCTTCCCCCATCCGTTTACCCTTTTTCTCTCCTTTCCCCAAACTCTCCCACCCTGCTTTGCCTCTTCCCCCTCCGTTTACCCCTTTTCTCTCCTTTCCCCAAACTCTCTCACCCTGCTTTCCCTCTTCCCCTCCGTTTACCCTTGCTCTCGCCTTTCCCCATTTAACTCTCTCACCCTGCTTTGCCTCTTCCCCTCCCGTCCACCTCTCCCAGAATCCAAAGGCGCCCCCCCCCCCCCCCCCCCCCCCCCCCCCCCTGCTTCGTGTCCTACTCCTGCTCCTGAATATTTAATACTGCCCCTTTTGTTTGCTGGTGAATGTATCTTGAACATTTTAGCGCAGCCTTGTCCCAGTCCGTTTTTTTTTTTTTTTTTTTTTTTCCGTTTTACAGTTTTAACCATTACCTTAACACAGGTACTTGCGTCTGTTCTTTTTTTAGGGAATAGTATATCATATATTTGATTGTCATATCGGTCTCATATACAGAACTATGCTAATAATGCTACCGTACACTCTGTTGTAGGCTAGTCTTGTGTAATGAAGTAGATTATTAATGTGGATGGAGAATTGTGTGATCATTTTAAAGGGGTAGGTGTTATTAATTTGCTTATGTATTTATATATTATTATTTTAGTTTTCTCCTTACACCTTTATCAAGCTTAAACAAAAACACCCCCTAGACCCCCCTTCGAGATGTACTGGTCATAGGCTGGTCCCTCCCAAAATTACAAGCTCGCTATCGTTCGCCAGGAAAAAATCGACACCTAAATGGCATGAAAAGTCCTAATATTGACAGAGAAATGGGATGAAAGGTCTTAAAATCGACAAACTAATGGGGCGAATGTCTTAAAATGTCAAAGCTAATGGGGCTAAACCTTCCCCTTAAATACAAAACAAGAACAAGGTCTCCCGGTGTCGGTTTTCTCCTACCCTACACTAAGGTTTTCCGTGGGTTCCATGTCATCTCAACCAGTAGACCATTTTAACCAGTAGCTCTCAACCAGTGCCAAATTAACCCAGACCAGCCAAACCAGTGCCAAAATATAGTACTAACCTAACCTAACCGTATTGGTTGATTTGGTACTGTTTGAGAGCTACTGGTTGAAATGATCTACTGGTTCAGTTGACCGGTCACCCTTTCCGTGTGTTCTTAGTCCATGTTGGGAGAGGGGTATCCTTAGAGTTTTCTTAGATAATCCTTTAGTGCACCATACGCCTATATGTTGCATATACTTAATTTTCCCTGATCCATAAATATAGGACTTTTTGTTTGTCGATGCGTATGAGTGTTTGTTTGTCGATGCGTATGAGTGTTTGTTCCGTCATGCTATTGCAGTTTCATTCCTTTAGCCTTTTATGATTTTTTGTTTTCGGTTGATGTGCTTTTGTGCCTAGTTTTACACCTTTCTACTGTTTTAGTCGGCGGTGTTTTGTCTGTCTATCCTATTAGTGATTCACATAGCCTACCGGTACCGATATATATATATATATATACCGGTATATATATATATATACAGTATATATATTTTTTTTTTTTTTTTTTTATATTCTTATCGTTTCTTTATTTTAAGTATTTTGTCTGCGTTCTTGTTTTGCTTGGCCCACAACCTTTCGTTTGTGTCAGTCTCCATATTCCTATAAAACATTGTCTTTTGCCGACGTTCTTGCTCTACCACCCTTCTACTGTTTCATTCCACCTGTTCCTAAAATGCATTGCTAATGTCTTTAGTGGATTTGCTTGTATGCTTGGTCCGCCACCCTTCCTACTGTTTCATTCCTTCCATGTCCACCCTCCTAGCGCCTCATATATTAACATTGATCTTTCCCTCGTACCTTCGTCCAGCTATTATTATTCTCTCTCTCTCTCTCTCTCTCTCTCTCCCTCCCTCCCTCTCCCTCTCCCTCTCCCTCTCCCTCTCCCTCTCCCTCTCCCTCTCCCTCTCTCTCTCTCTCTGTGTGTGTGTGTATGTGTATGTCCTTCCCTTCTCTCCCCTGCTGTTCACTTTATCCTCTCGCTCACTCGTTTCCACACCAGCTCATGATTTAGGGTCGATTGTAGTCCTTTCGCCAAACATGTCCTCTCGCCACATTCATACCGGTAATTTATTCTGATACACCAAAGCTGATCAATACCTGAGCTAACCGATCATTCCTAAGCTTTATCTTCATTAAACTTTACTTCATTTAATCTAACCCAAATTAATTTGCATATCGTGATTCGCTATAGTACACCCCAACTTATCCTAGCACAAGCTAAATTAAACGATCCACAAATAACAATTTATACATTCGTAGCCACTGTTAAGTTTGACTTAATACAGTATTGTCTAACTTAACCTACAAACCTTCTTGAAATGTGGACAACACAACACCGTGAATGTGAGCGAAAACACATGTGGGCGAAAACACATGTGGGCGAAAAGAAAAGGCCCCAACTAACCATTTAGGAAGAGGTTTGTGCGCGAGCGACCCCCGAGCGAATACATTACGTCTTGGCAGTTGAATTTGGTGATAAGAGACGAGATAAGAACCCCGGGTGTCGCTATGTCATCGTTGGGGTGCCGGGCTCGTGTGGAGGAAGCGGCGTGAATATGCAGATAGGAACTTGGCCGGTCGCAAAGAGGGTGTCGGCTCCGTGTAATAAGGGGAGAGAAATGTTGGTCGGTTCGGTGTTATGGCTCGCTGTATCTACCCTCGTTTGGAATTACAGATGGCTTAACCCACTCCGACATATGACGCGATTTTGAGCCTATTAGGGATACTTTAAAGCATTTGTCAGGGGTATTTAGAAACCTTTAGTTTAGTTACTTCAACCTCTGCAGTTGTCTTTGAGTTAGCTGTGGGCAGAAAACTATTTTTTTTTAGCTGTGGGCAGAAAACTAATTTTGGAGAGGTAATTATAAGAGTGAGAGAACTCTATTTCTTATTGCTAATCTGGCAACCTCTGCGTCATAAATGCGTGAAAGGGTTAAATTGACTAATGAAGATTGCGGATTGATGTTTACCGATATAATCATCCATAATGCAGTGGAGTCTGAGTACATGATTAGATTGATATCCAAAATTCGAAAATGGATATTAATCGTGATCGTGTACTCAACCTTTAACTGTGTTGGTGGTGTAATGGTTTAGGTGCTTATATTCTGGGTGTGGTGTCTGTCCTGAGTTCGAATCCCAGGAGGGCCATATGCTTTCATTAGTTTATTCAAGTACATTGGGGTTTCTATTTGATTTTAATGTTAAGGGGAGATTTCCACTTGAGGGATTATTTTCTTTACCCCGTTCTCCCTCATGTTTAGTCCCATTGTTTTTGAGATTTTAAGACGTTCTCCCCATTAGTTTGGCGATTTTAAGAACTTTCGCCCCATTTATGTCACTTTTGAACCTTTTCGTGCCATTTAGGTGTCGATTTTTTCCTGGCGAGCGATAGCGAGCCTGTAATTTAAGAGGAATCGGCCTTCGGCCGGGACATTTTTCTACCGAAAAATGTACACATTTATCTTGAAAGGGGGTCAAAGGGGGTGTAATTTCAAGCTTGATGGAAGTCTAAGAAACACACTAAAAACCTGCCCTTAAAGAACGGGGTGTTACTTATAAGAGTAGGCGTGTTGTAGCCGAACGATTCAATGCAGACAATATACTTCCACGTCCTTGGGGATCTAGAACCCTCTGCTCTGCTCAGGATCAATGTACTTAAGGGGAGGTTTTTAGTTTGTTTCCTACTCCTCCGGCAATCTTAAAATTTCACCCCCTTGACCCCCTTTCAAGATAAATTTGTACATTTTTCGGTAGAAGAATGTCCCGGCCGAAGGCCGATTACGCTTAAATTACAGGCTCGCTATCGCTCGCCAGGATAAAATAGACACCTGAATTGCACGAAAGGTCTTAATATGGGGTGAAAGTTCTTAAAATCGCTAAACTAATAGGGCAAACGTCTTAAAATCTCAAAAGCAATGGGGCTAGACATGAGGGAGAAAGGGGTCAAGAGAAAAGTCCCTCAAGTGGAAATCTCCCCTTAACTAACAATCCCTCCGTATCCCTAATGCATGCCATAGAAATCGACGAAAATAAAGTGGGTGGATGGATGGAACATGTTAACCTTGGCAGGCAACCCGTCTAAGGGAAGGACAGCCTTGAACTAGACACATCCCCCTGATAGCTTTCCGTTGATGGGGGAGGTACTCAGTGCTCTGTCAATATATATATATAATATATACGGTATATATATGAAATCTTGTCATAGTTTTCAAGGGGTAAAACTCCCTAAAATGGGGGCAGGGGGCTAGGAATCCTCCTCCCCTTGTATAATTCTCCTACTCGACGAGACAGAGAAACGGGCGAGAGAACGCGAAAGTGGTCCTGGACCCTGAGAATAGGAATTTTAAATGTTGTTTCTGTTCGGGCTCTGTCTTGTGTCAGCCACCCCCAGCAATGGGGTATGTGCCTGAGTATATACAAGCAAACAAAACTCCCTAAAAATCCGGAACAAAAATACCTAAGCCCATCTGGCGCATACAGCAAGTAGGACAACCATAAACAGCCAGCCTCTTCCTGGCCGAGCCTTTTCCGCTCGAGAGATCTTGAGCTAATTAGTGTCTTATGAGAACTTTACTCTTTCTCTCTCTCTCTTTCTCTCTCTCTCTCTCTCTCTCTCTCTCTCTCTCTCTCTCTCTCTCTCTCTCTCTCTCTCTCTCTCTCTCTCTCTCTCTCTCTCTCTCTCTCTCTCTCTCTCTCTCTCTCTCTCTCTCTCTCTCTCTCATATAGAGCGACTGGAAAGAGTACAAGCTAGAGCTACAAAGCTTATTCCATTGCTTAGAAGAATGAGCTATGAGGACCGGTTGAGAGTTCTTGATCTCTTCCCGTTGGAGACCCGCAGACTACGAGGTCAGCTCATTGACGTTTTTAAAATACTTAATGGGTTTGACAATGTGGATTATAGCAAAAAATTTAACCTCAATATGAATACAACACGAAACCATGGCTGGAAATTAGAATTGAAAAGGTTGAGCACCTGTATCTGTGGAAACTTTTTCACATATAAGATCTGTTCTACCTGGAACAAACTTCCCTCCGAAGTTGTAAATAGTTCTTCAGTAGAACAGTTCAAGAAGAGAGTAGATAGTATTGTGCACACTCTGTAAAGAGTGTAGTGCACTAAACAGTCTCTCTCCTTCCACTTCGAGTATCTCCTCGGAATGGACCGCAAGGTCTCTGAGATACTAACTATTCCTTGTAACTCCTTGTATCTATCTCTCTCTTTTTCTCTCTCGTCGTAAAAGTCGTGCCCCGAAGCACCCGGCTGTAGGTAAACAACTTCCCGCCGGACACCATTTCCGAGGCCGACATTTACTGTTTAGACAGCGGAAACTTTGCCTTAAATTGTTGCCTAAGCTCCGGGGCCTTTTATCCACCTGCTTCTTTCCTCCTTGAACTTCCGGGGAAAAAATTGTGGTGTGTTTTTGGTGTTTCTGTTGTGTTTTTGGCCAAATAGCAAAGGGTGTGTTCGGTCTATTTAGCTACGTTATTATAAAGATACACCTATAATATGTTTTGTGTTCGTAATTCATAATTACTTGTACAAACGGTTCAAGATACATATTTAGGAATGCTCATTTCATCCTTGAACGTGTTTTCTTTCCTTTTTTTTTATTAAATTCGATATTTTACGCAGTTTTCGATCAGCATTGTCCGCGGTATTGCCTTTCCTTTGGTTATTAAGTATACAGTATATTACCGGTATCTTAGTATTGGTTAAATTCCTCTTATGATAATTCAAGTATACCGGTAAGTTTGTTGTTGTTGTTGTTGTTGTTCCCCAAGCTGCCTGGCCGAACAGCTCCAAGGCCCCGAGCAAAGCCAAGGCCATAACCGAGCGCCCCCACAGAACCCTCCCTGCCGACCACAATAAAGCCTGGGTGACCGAAGCCACTCCATGGTGGGGAGCTGAGGAGGGTGCGGAAACGCCCGGGAAACCAAAGCCCCACCCAGGGCCCTGTGCCCCTCAGCAATTATGAAGAGAAAGTTGAGGGGCAAAGGAAAAATGTGACGCTTTGGCTTCCAATCTTGGTAGATTGGGAGGTCAATCCACGGAAGAGACGCCGTCACTTGAGATCTAGAAATATATAAGTAAAAGGAACAGTCAGAGTAAGCTATGGGTATGGCAGAGATTGCTCAGTTCTCACTCTGATAGACCAGCCCATCACCACATGACTAGAACCCAATCCTCTCAGCATCAGCTAGGAAAGTCCCTAGAAAGCCGCCTTTGGCGGGGGGATAGCTCCCCTATTTCAACCCCTTTCGGGGTTGGGCACCCGCCAAGGCTATAGGGTTGTTATGGGAGAAGTTAAACTTTGATTGAACCAGTACCCCTCTAACTTGCCCAATCTAGGGACCAACTCTAAATCACTGACTAATTACTCCCAACAATCATACCTGTGATCAACAAGGTAATTAATGCAGGAGTAGTAGCCAGGTGCAAGGAGGTAATTATAACATATAATTCCGACCTGACAGAGGCAATTATACTTATATTAAGATGATGTGAAGGATAAGAGCGCTACGACTAGAGGACTGTTCTAATTAGGGTTATTATATTGTTACGGGGCAGTAGTAATTAAGGGAAGACGGACCCTTTTTTTTTCTATTAATTCATTTATTTTTCGCTAGACCTCCATCAAGCTTAGAAAAAACACCCCCTAGACCCCCCTTTAAGATAAATTTGTAATTTTTTTCTGTAGAAAAATGTTTCGGCCGAAGGCCGCTTCCTCTTAACATTTCAGGCTCGCTGTCGCTCGCCAGGAAATAATCGACACCTAAATGGCACGAAAGATCTTAAAATTGACAACGAAATGGGGCGAAAGGTGTTAACATCGCCAAACTATTGGGCGTAGAACGTCTTACAATCTCAAAACAAATGGGGCTTAAAACGAGGGAGAAAGGGGGCTCGAAAAACCAACTGCCTCCCCTTACTTAAGAACGTAAATGGGGAAATAATAACGACGACGGAATGTGCTTGGCTTTGTCGGGGGGGGTGGGGGGGTGGAGGAGCGAAGTGGAAATGTATTACCTACTTTTTCATTGCCGCGTGTGAGGTCAAATTAGGCCACACCTACCTACTTAATTACTGCCCCGTCCTCACCTGTCTCATCCATCTCGCAATTATTACAAGGCTCCGGGGGGTCGCCGGCTTTTTTTCTCTTTCTCTCCTTTTCTGGCTTGTATCCATTCGGCCCCATTCAGCATACTGTTTTAAGACTTTTAACCCCATCCAGGTGTCGATTTCTTCCTGGCGAGCGATAGCGATCCAGCATTGTATGGAGAAATCCGGCTTCGCCGGAGAAATTTTTCTATCGAAAAATGTACACATTTAGTTTGCTGTAAAAAATAAATATAATAAATATATATATATATATATATATATGCTGACTCGCTACCGCTCGCCAAAACAAATATGGACACCTGGATGGGGGTAAACGTCTTAAAACAGTAGGCTGAATGGGGCCGAATGAATACAAGCCTAAGACAGAGGGAGAGAAAGAGAAAAAAGCGAGGTGGGCCCCCTTAATAATTGTCGAGTTAATTCCTGGGTCTATTTAACCCCTTCAGTATTTTCAGGACGTATTCATTCCTTTCCAATTGGGTATCAGTAGACCATTGTACATCATGTAGGACATTTTGGAGGTCTGAGGGTTAAGGGGAGGGTTTTAGTTGATTCCCTAGACTTCCATCAAGCTTAAAATTACACTCCCTAGACCCCCCCCCCCATTTCAAGATAAATTTGTAAATTTTTCGGTAGAAAAATGTCCAGGCTGAAAGCCGGTTCCTTTTAAATTACAGGCTCGCTATCGCTCGCCAGGATAACATCGACACCTAAATGGCACGAAAGGTCTAAAAATTGACAGAAATGGGTCGAAGGTTCTTAAATTCGTCAAAATAATGGGGCGAAAGTCTTAAAATTAGAAAAGCAATGGGGCTAAACATGAAGGAGAAAGGAATCAAGAAAAAAATCCCTCAAGTGGAGACCTCGCCTTAATAGCGATATATTTGACTTATTTTTCTTCTAAGAGTGTCTTACCGAAACTAAATACAATCTTCTTACCGAAACTTAATACAATCGTCTACTGGTAACCTGCATTACACGGAAACAGAGGCGTCCTAATACTGAAACGGTTAACATCCAGTGGTCTAACCTTAGGAGTTGTTAGCCATTGTAGAATATGTCCTTCACTTCCGAATATAGAAGAACCCCACCAGAACGGGATTTATCTTATCATGCTTGCGAATCAGACCAACCATACGAAATAAAACAGACGACAAGAATGATTATGGCGAGTTTATCCGTGTGGCCATTTACGATTTTGGCCGTTTGTGATTGTGGCCGTTTGGGGATCTGGCCATTTCGGTTGTGGTCATTTTGGAGTGTGGCCCTTTTGACCTGCTTCAGTATAAACGGTTTCATGTCAAAACGGCCGCACTCCGAAATGGCCTGCTTCCAGTTTATCCCGAAATCTTGATCTTGTTTCAACCACCTTCCACTTGTATCTATTCTATCTATTCTATAAACTCAGGCCCAATCCCCAGTTTTCCTATTTTTCCCTTTTTTCTGGGGTTTTTTTCGTTTTTTTTTTTTTGGGGGGGGGGGGCGACTCAAGACAGAGCCATAATAGGGACAACACAACATAAATCAATGAACATACAAACACAAAATACAAATTCACACACATCTACTGTAGGTGATCCAGGAGAAGACCCAGAGACCAGGGTCACTTGTTTCTGTCATCGTCATCTTGTTGCTTTCCATTTAATCTTGTTCTAGCCTTTATTATTGTTCATCAATCTCTTGTGTTTTGTTATACCTTTTTCTTGCATCTCTCCGTTCTGTGTTTCATATTCGTCTTGTGTATTTTGTTTTACTGTGGTTTTCTTTCATCTCTCTGTATCCCCTTTATCTTACATTGTTTACTTGTTCGTTTCACCCACCTCTTTTTTCTTTCTTTCATGTTCTTCGTATTGTTCTCCTGTTCTCTGTTTCACCTACCTCTTGTTTATTTTATGTTCTTATTATTGTTTTCTTGTTCATTTTTGTTCACCTTGTTTCTTTCATGTTCTTATTATTGTTCTCCTGTTCTCTTTTCTTTCACCAATTGTTTCTTTCATGTTTCTTATTATTGTTCTCCTGTTCATTTTTGTTCACCTTGTTTCTTTCATGTTCATATGATTGTCATCTTGTTATTTTTTCTTCCACCTACCTCTTGTTTTTGTATGTTCTTCTTGTTGTTCTCCTGTTCTCTTTTTCACCTACCGGTACCTCTTTTTTCTTTCTTTCATGTTCTTATTATTGTTCTCCTGTTCTTTTTTCTTTCACCTACCTCTTGTTTCTTTCGAGTTCTTATTATTGTTCTCCTGTTCTCTTTGTTCACCTACCTTGTTGCTTTCGAGTTCTTATCATATGTTTTGTTTCTAAATTGTTGTTCTCGTTCTTTAATCCCTTCTGTACCGGCGACGTGTGTTATATTTTATTCTAGCAATATTTAGACGAGTTTATGCAGCTTAAAAAGGATCTGTGGTAGTTAAAAGGGTTGATAAGAGATAGTTCGAAGCCTTATAATTGCTATAGATCTTCCTAAAGTTAATAAAATCGATTAGTAGGATCCAGGATAAAATCAAAAGACGTCGCCGGTATAGAAGGGGTTAACCTATTGTTTTAAGGGCAGGTTTTTAGTGTTCCCTAGATATCCATCAAGCTTAAGATTACACCCCCTTGAGCCCTTTTCAAGATAAATTTGTACATTTTTCGGTAGAAAAATGTACCGGCTAAAAGCCGGTTCCTCTTAAATTACAGGCTCGCTATCGCTCGCCAGGATAAAATCGACACCTAAATGGCACGAAAGTTCTTAAAATCGTCAAAATAATTGGGCGAACGTCTTAAAATTAGAAAAGCAATGGGGGGTTAAACATGAGGGAGAAAGGAGTCGAGAAACAAATCCCTGAAGTGGAAATATCCCCTTAACCTATTCCATGTACCCTTCAATTTCGGATTGCTTCTTGCATCTACCCTTTTTTTCTTTATATCCATTCATTCACGTTTGTTTTCCTTATATTGTATCTTATTTATTTCATTTGTGTTTTTTGTTTGTTTCACTTTGATGTTTTGATCTTTCTTTCGATTCGTTAGCCGATTTTGTATTTATTCATCTCCTTAATCCTTTCATCTTTACCTTGTTCTTGTTTATCGGTTTCTTATTTGTCGTTTGGCATATCACACGTGTTTCTTCCTATACTATATATTATTTGATATATCTTCTTATATGTATTCGAGTTAATACATGGCTTAATTCTTATGCCTTGGATGTGTGTGCTTGTGTTCATATATTTCTAGAACAATTGGTAGGTTTGGACCCCTTCATAGAATATTAATATTGGTTTCTTATTCCCCAGTTGCCTCATTTCTAAGTTTCATTATGTCCTTTGTACACCTAAAGCGTTGAGCTCCTGTTCTCATTTTATTGTTCTGACCCCCATGTTAAGGGGAGGTTTTTAGTTGATTCCCTAGACTTCCATCAAGCTTAAAATTACTCCCCCTTGACCCCCTTTCAAGATAAATGTGTACATTTTTCGGTAGAAAAATTTCCCGGCCGAAGGCCGGTTCCTCTTAAATTACAGGCTCGCTATCGCTCGCCAGGATAAAATCGACACCTGAATGGCACGAAAGGTCTTAATATGGGGTGAAAGTTCTTAAAATCGCTAAACTAATGGGGCAAACGTTTTATAATATCAAAAGCAATGGGGCTAAACATGAAGGAGAAAGGGGTCCAGAAAAAAATCCCTCAAGTGGAGATCTCCCCTTAATATTACATCGCTTTGTTTATCAGCTGAACAGATATTATCTCTTATCGGATGTGAATTAATGGGGGGTCACCTGCTTGTTTTGTTATATTTCTCTCCTTTTCTCTCTTTCTTCTACTCAACTAGTAAGCTCTGGAACTCCCTCCCTCAACCTGTCTTTCCCTCATCCTATGACTTAAACTGCTTCAAGCTCCGTGTGTCCAGAGTAGGATCCCAGACATTTTGACTTGGCTGTACCTTGAATTTGGATCCCGAACACTTTCAAATTTGGAGGTGACACTTTTTACGGTCAGCTTTACCTTTTGTCTCTTTCATACTTATAAAAAGAGAAAAATACGTACTATATATATATATATATATATATATATATATATTGTTTGCAGTTACCCCTACCCTGCCGTATTAACCGTTCCCCTTCACTGTGCCACCTTATATAGTGCCTGGACCTTCACCGTGTACCTCATCCCGGCACCCCTCTGATCTTATATCCGGCTCCTGTCACTCAGCCTGGCACTGCATCCTCTCCTTTACCTTGGGCTCTGTCTTGTGCTTGTGTAATCCTCTCCTCCCCTTCTGTGCTCGATCCAAGGCTCACTAATTCCCTTTCCACTCTGTTTTGAATATTTTCGTTGTCTGGGGATGTGTTTGGATGTACCCAAGACGTCTTGTTTATTTGATTTCCGCTACATTGAGAAAACCTCGTGAAGCTTAGGAAGGATATATGGTAGCTACATGGATTAATTGAGATAGTGTGTGATGTTTTAACTGGTAGACTACCTTCCTAAGGTGAATATAATCGTCTATTAGTTGCCGTAATATAAGGCAAAGGATGTCACCGGTACAGAAGGGGTTAAGGGGTACATATTGTGGTGTAATGGCATAAATGGTCGAATGTAAACTTAGCCGATTATAACAAGAGGAGTAGAAATAATATGTTGACGGGTGTCTTTGCATGGCACAATAGAATATTTTGACGGGTGTCTTTGCATGGCACAATAGAATATGTTGACGGTGTCTTTGCATGGCACAATAGAATATGTTGACGGGTGTCTTTGCATGGCACAATAGAATATGTTGACGGGTGTCTTTGCATGGCACAATAGAATATTTTGACGGGTGTCTTTGCATGGCACAATAGAATATGTTGACGGGTGTCTTTGCATGGCACAATAGAATATTTTGATGGGTGTCTTTGCATGGCACAATAGAATATGTTGACGGGTGTCTTTGCATGGCACAATAGAATAGAAGGCAAGCAATAATCCTCCGGAATTATATAAATATTAGTTTCATCAATACCTGGGCCAAGTTAAGGGGAGATATCCACTTGAGGGACTTTCTTCTGGACCCCTTTCTCTCTCATGTCTAGCCCCATTGCTTTTGGGATTTTAAGATGTTTGCCCCATTAGTTTGGCGATTTTAAGAAGTTTCACCCCATTTATGTCACGTTTAAGACCTTTCGTCCCATTTAGGTGTCGATTTTTTTCCTGGCGAGCGATAGCGAGCCTGTAATTTAAGAGGAACCGGCCTTCGGCCGGGACATTTTTCTACCGAAAAATTTACAAATTTATCTTGAAAAGGGGTCAAGGGGGTGTAATTTCAAGTTTGATGGAAGTCTAGGAAACGCACTAAAAACCTCCCCTTAACAAGAGCGAGGTGCGTTGTCTGTGTGTCGCCGCGTAACTTCTGGGTTCTCGGGTGTTAGTGCTGCCGCGGGGTAATGCTAATGCCTCCTATTTCCTCGCCGGCATCGGATATTGTTTCACTTGGGAAGGTTGGCACACAGTTCCTACCCCGGTGGTGGAGGAAGAGGAGGAGTGTAATTCCCGGCGATAGTAGTTAAAGCCTCCAGCGACTCTAAACTACTGGCTCCAATATTCTGCCTTGTGTTCACGGGGGAGGGGGGGGGGGGGGGGGGGGGGGGGGTGCTTAACGGGAGATGGCCACTTAAGGGATTTTTTTTCTTGACCCCTTTCTCCCTCATGTTTAGCCCCATTGCTTATGAGATTTTAAGACGTTCGCCCCATTAGTTTGTCGATTTTAAGAACTTTCACCCAATTGATGTCACTTTTAAGACCTTTCGTCCCATTTAGGTGTCGATTTTTTCCTGGCGAGCGATAGCGAGCCTGCAATTTAAGAGGAATCGGCCTTCGGCCGGGACATTTTTCTACCGAAAAATGTACACATTTATCTTGAAAAGAGGTCAAGGGGGTGTAATTTCAAGCTCGATGGAAGTCTAGGAAACACACTAAAAACCTCCCCTTAAGATAAATACATTGCAAACAAGCGGGCGTGTCTGTGTTGTCTATTAAAGGAAGATTACGTTTCGTGTCCCATTTGACTGTATTGATGTTGTAGCACAAAACTTGGAAGTTGCCAATCTTGAATGGAACGCAAAATATATGTTGACATAACAGAATGAACATATAACATAACAGAATGAACATATAAACCCCATGTGAGGAGGAGCACTTTATTGGCAACGTTTCGCAGAAGAAGCTATCTGCGAAAGGTTGTCAATAAAGTGTTCCTCCTCATTTGGTGTTTATATGCAACAAATAATGGTGTTTATATGCAACAAATAATGGTGTTTATATGCAACAAATAATGGTGTTTATATGCAACAAATAATGGTGTTTATATGCAACAAATAATGGTGTTTATATGCAACAAATAATGGTGTTTATATGCAACAAATAATGGTGTTTATATGCAACAAATAATGGTGTTTATATGCAACAAATAATATGCCTTAGTTTAAGTCATGAAATTCGGTACGGATAGAGTCACGTTTATTAATGTGCATGAGTGTGTGTGTATGTTTATATATATATATACTGTATATATCGGTTTAAGCTACTATAATCACAGAGAGAGAGAGAGAGAGAGAGAGAGAGAGAGAGAGAGAGAGAGAGAGAGAGAGAGAGAGAGAGAGAGTGATTGAGTATAAGATAATGTCATGTCTGTTCGGTAAGCCCGAGGTACGCTTAAAAAAAACTTGCATAAAAGACGATTACGATTCCTATTCGCCGGCCATCCCATACTCATTACCGTAAACGAGAAAGGGAGGATATGGATTTACCTGCCAGGATGCTCATTAAGGAGTATTTTTTCGCCATCATCACAGAGGTCACAATGGAGATTCTGTGTCAGTGTGTGTGTGGGGGGGAGGGGGGGGGTAGTTTGGTCTTTAAACCTCTATCAAGCTTTAAAAAAACACCCTCAACACCCCCCTTCGATGTATACAGTATTTGCAAATTTTCCGGTAGAAAAATGTCCCGGTCAAAGGCCGGTTCCTCTTAAAATTACAGGCTCGCTATTGTTCGCCAGGAAACAATCAACACCTAAATGGCACGAAAGGTCTTAAAATTGTCAACGAAATGGGGCGAAAGGTGTTACAATCGTCAAACTATTGGGCCCAACGTCTTAAAACCTCAAAACTAATGGGGCTAAATACGAGGGAGAAAGGGAGGATATGGATTTACCTGTCAGGATGCTCATTAAGGAGTATTTTTTCGCCATTAGCTCAGAGGTCACGGCAATAATGGAGGGTGTGTGTGTGTGTCAGGGTGGGTGTGTGTGTGTGTGTGTGTGTGTGTGTGTGTGTGTGTGTGTGTGTGTGTGTGTGTGTGTGTGTGTGTGTGTGTGTGTGTGTGTGTGTGTGTGTGTGTGTGTGTGTGTGTGTGTGTGTGTGTGTGTGTGTGTGTGTGTGTGTGTGACATACAGTTTATCGTCTTAAGGTATAGATAATTGAGCGTCTCTGTGTTTTAAATAACTAGGCTGTGTTGGGCAATACCATAATAAGCATTGTATTGTTTCGTTCGCGTTCGATATTGATTCAAATTGGCTGCGTTGCTATTTATGTTCTTGACTGTATGTAACAAGTCAGCATAGTAGATAACAGGTATGGAAACATGTAAATATAAAAATAAACACCATGTGAGGAGGAGCACTTTATTGACAACGTTTGGCATATAGCTTCATCAGGCCAGATGAAGCTATATGCCAAACGTTGTCAATAAAGTGCTCTTCCTCACATGGTGTTTATTTTCATTCCGTCTACTTTTCAGAGTATATTTTTATCAATGTAAGGATAGTCAGTGCAATGTCTATGCTGTGTAAATACAATACTGTGCAACGTAAAGAAGAGTGAGTCTGCAATGTAAACTATTAAGAGGAGGTATTTACTTTCTTCCCTAGACCTCCATCAAACTTTAAATTACACCCCCTTGAGTCCCTTTCAAGATAAATTTGTAAATTTTTCGGTAGAAAAATGTCCCGGCCAAAGGCCGGTTCCTCTTAAATTACAGGCTCGCTATCGCTCGCCAGGATAAAATCTACACCTGAATGGCACGAAAGGTCTTAATATGGGGTGGAAGTTCTTAAAATCGCTAAAGTAATGGGGCGAACGTTTTATAATATCAAAAGCAATGGGGCTAAACATGAGGGAGAAAGGGGTCAAGAAAAAAATCCCTCAAGTGGAGATCTCCCCTTAAGTCTACGTACAATGTAAAAAAAAAAAAAAAAAAACGAATCTGAGCCATGACAATAACGAGTCTATGCCGCGTAAACAACCGGGGAGTTCTGGCACAATAAACAAAGGGGAGTCTGTACAGTGTAAATAACAGGGTATGGTAGGGGGTTCAAATGAAAGGCCAAGGGGTAACGGGGGAACGGCAAGGGAGGGGCGCGGATAGGAGATCATTTATTTTACTGTAGGATAACATCAACTCCTATCCCTTCCCCCTTAGAGATAAATACAATGTTTTCTATTAAAGAGAAATTAAGTTATGCTTCCGTCTCCTGTTTTGCTGTATTGTTGTTGTAGCACAAAACTTGGAAGTGCCTTATTAAGCTGGTATCACACGAGCGATTTTTCCCTCAACATTTAACCTCAACACTGGTCTGGCAGCTTATGAGATCAAATTTTACAATATTTCGGGCACCTAAATTCATCTATCAGCAGTCTAGTTTCCGATACCAGTACAAAATATTCCTGAAATGTTGTCAGAAAAATGGTGATCATCGAATGTTGACTATAAAAGCTCTCGTGTGATACAGGCTTTAGTATACGTCATGATATTCGGTATCCTACATGGGTATATGGCATCTTTATTCTTATGTTTTCATGATAACACACGATGCTTTTATACAGCTTCGAAAGAACCTCTTAGCAATTGAAGGAGTAAACTATGTCACAGTTAACCGCCTAAATTCCACATACCCCTCAATAATGTCTTGTGATACTGGCCAGCATACACTGAAAGAATGCGGCATGATAAACTAAAAGTGGGATTAAGGGGGTCACATTTTTTTTTTTTCTCCTTTTCTCTGTTTCCCTGGCTTGTATCCATTTGGCCCTGGTAAGTGTGTAAGTGTGCTGGTAAGTGTGGAAAGGAACACCTTGAGATGACACGGCCATGTGGAACGTATGGGAAACAGAATGAATGAGAGAATGTACGAGAGTGAGGTGGAGGGGAAGAGAGGGAGAGACAGACCGAGAGTGGAAGGATGGAGTTAAGAGGTATATGAGAGAAAGAGGTGTTGGTTGGGAGGAAGGGCGTTTGCTGACACGGAACAAAGGTGCTTGGGGCGATTCATGCTTGGACACCCTTTCGGGGATCATGACGTGTGTCAATAAATAGATACCTGGTAGATAGATTATTAATGTTATTATTATTATTATGATGATGATGATGATGATTATGATTATTATGCAGAAAGTAAAAAAGGAAGAGAGCCAAGAAGTCCCCACCAGCACTACTCCAGCCCCAACACCAACTTTTACCAACCACATAACTATAATACAGATGGTTAACACAGTACCCCCTCTAGTCTAGTTTTCTTTATCTTCTGCCACGGTGCCACCCCATTCTCTTTCTCAATAACAGGTACAACCATTCTACACCTATGTTCAATAAACCTTGCACACCGAAGCCCATGTATCTGTTATACGGTAATCTTAGTTTCCCAGCTCATTAAGGACTACATGCTCATACGGATACGATTACACAGGCAAAGGGCAACCAGTGCCTGGTCGGTATCTTTATTATTATTATTATTATTATTATTAGCCTATTATTATTATTATTCGAAGCTCATAGTTTAGCAACGTTTATTTTCTAGGTAATTTTGCTTTGGGTGTTGCAAGAGTGTTTTGTTTTCCTTAATATTATTAAATGTTGTTTTCCACCAACCAACTTCACTTCTAAACTCAATTAATTAAATCAACAAATACATGTGGCACTCCAAGGACTCGAACCTAGGATACTCACACCGAAATTCCGCATTACATAGTCCATATTGATATTGCATTGTTTTACGCTATAATCTCTCTCTCTCTCTCTCTCTCTTGCCTCTAGTGGCCAGCCATCACCACTAATCAATGCTTTTAACTTTGCCAAACTGCCTTAATTAGCGTCTAATTTTGTCATTCTCGAGATACGACCTCGGCCCAGTCACGCAGCCGCAACCACAACCTCACTCCCATAAAGCCGGTATCACACGAGCACTTTTTCCATCAACATTTATCCTCAACACTGGTCTAGCAGCTTATGAGGTAAACATTTAATGTTTGTTTGATACCTAAATTCATCTATCAACAGTCTAGTTTCCGATACCAGTGCAAAATACTCCAGAAATGTTGCCAGAATTTTTTTGATCATCGAATGTTGACAATAAAAGCTCTCGTGTGATACCGGCTTAACCTCCTCGGCCACCACTACTCTACATTTCCTTCACAACCCGACTTTAAGGGAGCCCACCTCGCTTTTTTCTCTTTCTCTCCCTCTCTCTTTGGTTTGTATCCATTCGGTCTCATTCAGCCTACTGTTTTAAGACGTTTACCCCCATCGAGGTGTCAATATTTTCCTGGTGAGCGGTAGCAAGCCAGCATATATACCGGTATATATTTTTGCTTTGACATCAAGCTAAATGCGTTTATCCCACAACCATGCGCTTATCCCACAACCATGTGTTAATCCCACAACCATGCGTTTATCCCACAACCATGCTTTTATCCCACAACCATGTGTTAATCCCACAACCATGTGTTAATCCCACAACCATGCGTTTATCCCACAACCATGCGTTTATCCCACAACCATGTGTTAATCCCACAACCATGTGTTAATCCCACAACCATGTGTTAATCCCACAACCATGTGTTAATCCCACAACCATGCGTTAATCCCACAACCATGCGTTTATCCCATAGAACTCAATAAAATATGTGCATTCCTCCTACATTGCTACCTACTCAAAATGTTTAATTGCATTCGAGAACTATGTATATATAATCTGTTTTATCCAGCTAACTGCATAATTCTATGTCCCCTTCTTGGTTTCTGAGCTATTATGGAAATATTGCAGGTGATTTACGTTCCTGATCATGAAAACCTGGCTTTAATAGGATGTACAGCCAGGGTAGTTTAGAAATATGTTCCATTAAGCATCGAAAATTCAGCTACTAAGGTATTTAATTTTCTGGTAGGTGAAGGAAAACCAGACTACGTTATATGGTGAACAACATGCCTCTACCTCATAGTTCTGCCATGACAAGCTAAAACTGGTGGATCACATAATTATATGCTTTCATTAATTTAATTGGAGGTGTGTGGTGTTGTGGTGAAATTAATAACCAATAAAACAGTCATATTTATTTACCACGTCCACGGTTTGTGCAAGCTAAATGTTGGTGGGTATGCTACATCCCTTGGTTTTATGTAGCTCACAAAGGTTACTCCAACCTGCGTAGAAACCCTCCCCCCCCCCACCCCCCCTCCCCCCCCCCCCCCCCCCACCCCCCCCCCCCCCCCCCCCCCCCCCCCCCCCCCCCCCGCCCCCCCACCCCCCCCTCCCCCCTTCCTGTCCCCCTCTACCCCACACACTAAAAGTAAAGAGAGGGAGAAAATAAAGAAGTGTAAACAACCTCCACCTCCCAACTGTGTGTTTAAGGGGACATGGGTCGCTTTTCTGGGCCCCCTTCTCCCTCATGCTTAGCCCCATTATTTTTCAAATGTTAAGATGTTTGTCCCATTAGTTAGTCGATTTTAAGACCTTTCGCCCCATTTATTCGTCAATATTTAGACCTTTCAGGCTATTTAGGTGTCAAATTTTTCTCTGGCGAACGATAGTGAGCCTGTAATGTTGGAAAAACCGGCCTTCGGCCGGGAAATTTTTCTACTGACAAATTTACAAATGAATCTAGTAGGGGGATCTAATGGATGTTTTTATAAATTTGATGGAAGTCTAGGGAGGAAACTAGAAAACTAACGAATACATGCAAAAATCGCCCAAAAATTGAACCATCTCTCCTTAACCTAGAAGTCTGCATCCATCCTCCAACCAAAGCATGATCGTGCAAGCCTTTATCTAGGGCAGCACCCCCTATTTGGCTTTCTCACCTTTTATCCAACCTTAAATTCCACAAATCTAATGTTTATCTTGCCTTGAAAATACATACCGGTACGCACTCAAACTCTCGCTCTCTCTCTCTCTCTCTCTCTCTCGCTCTCTCGCTCTCTCGCTCTCGCTCTCTCGCTCTCGCTCTCTCTCTCTCTCTCTCTCTCTCTCTCTCTCTCTCTCTCTCTCTCTCTCACTCATGTAGCTAGTACCGTCAACTGTATACATTTGTCTTTCTTTCAAACTTTTCCCAACATTTTAATTTATGTTAAGTACAGTATATATCATAAATACACGTGATATATTAAATGTTTTGTACTCTCAGCTTGGTTAAAAGATGCATGACTGTTGGTGGTTCGAGCCCCGCTGAGAATATAATCACATTTAATTTATATACTGTATATTCCAGGTATACATTTTGTCAGGATGGGAAATGTCGTCCAAAATTGTAAATATGGCAAATGCAAAAATGGAACGGAATATACAGTATAGTGTTAAATGTTATTTGTTGAAAGCTTTTAGGCGTGTCCAATTTATAGAAATGTAAGAATTAAAGTATTTCGCCTGGCCAACAAAATTACTTTATAATATCATTTTCATATTCACATCTTAATGGAAAATCTTTAGTGGCTATTTCTTATTATATTCTCAACAATTTTCATTTTAATCTGCACTGAAACGTTTATATGAGCGGCTCTCTCTCTCTCTCTCTCTCTCTCTCTCTCTCTCTCTCTCTCTCTCTCTCTCTCTCTCTCTCTCTCTCTCTCTCTCTCTCTCTCTCTCTCTCTCTCTCTCTCTCTCTCTCTCTCTCTCTCTCTCTCTCTCTCTCTCTCTCTCTCTTTTTTTTGTATCTATCTCTGTATATATATATATATATATATATATATATATATATATATATATATATATATATATATATATATATACATACATTAGCTTTCTTTTCTTGAGAATAAATATATTTGTTGTCCTAGTCACGGAGCTCTAAATATAGAGAAGCAATGGGCTTTTGCTGCACGATATGTTATGGGCGTACTTAGCCCACTGAACGACGGCCGTAAATATATAAGTGAATTATAATATGGAGGTCAGTGCTTAGTTTGTAAATTACTGTATTTCGTTAAAGTAGAACGACCGTAGTTTTACTTTACTGTATATGGTAGAGCATTCCTATTTTAATATATACAGTATATATATATATATATATATATATATATATATATATATATATATATATATATATATATATATTTATAAATACCAGGTGCAAGATGAAACCTGACAAATTACATTCCTATTATTTTTAATTGTCTAGTGTTTCTAATTAGTTTTTGGCTAAGTTTTGTCAATATTTATTCTATTTTTACGCATGTATACTGCATTGTCTTTCTATGTACCGGCACTGTACATGAAGGAGACAAAGGGCAGGCTGCCCTTAATCAAAAGAGTGACTGAGAACCAAATTATAGGGACGATGGGGTCGAAATGCCTGGACACACGAAGTTTAAAGCAATCTAAGCCATAGGATGAAGGAAAGATTGAGTGAGGGAGAGACTCCCAGAGTTCACTTGTTGAATAGAGGAAAGCCTGAGAAACTTTGCCAATTTTGGGGTTGTAGAGCTGGACATAATAGGAGAAAGGTTGGAAGAAAATGATACACCAAGACAATTCAGAGAAGATGAAGGGTTGATTTGATTGTTGTTGAATAATAATTGATTATTAATTCATATTAAAAAGGGAACTGGCGACAAGACAGAACCCTGAGGAACACCAGAGTTAAGGGAGCTCAGACGGTATTGTGAAGCATAATTTACTGGTTCGGCTCAATGGTTTAAGGAGGGGGTTTAGTGTGCTCTCTAAACCTTCATCAATCTTAAAAAAACACCCACAAGACTCCCCTTCGATATAAATTTGTACATTTTTCGGTAGAAAAATTTTCCTCTTCAAATACAGGCTCGCTATCGTTCGTCAGGGAAAAAAATCGACCCCTAAATGGCACGAAAGGTCTTAATATTATCAAAGAAATGGGGCAAAAGGTCTGAATATCGCCAAACTAATGGGACGAATGTTTTGAAATCTCATAATAGGGCTAAACATGAGGGAGGAGGAGGACTCGAAAAAAAAAACATAAAATATGAAAACATAGTCTTAAGTACTCGTGTTCTTGTTCTCTGTTTCACAATATGATACACTAACATGCAATGCCCGGGCAATTGAAATTTAATTTGCCTTCATTGTAAGGATTCGAAGAAGCCATAAAATTGTTAAATATAACTTGTGCTAATCTGAATGTGATTGGGTTCTATTTTAAGCTTGATGGAGTTCTAGCGAGGTAAAAGACCAAAAAAACAAGCACTGCCTCTTTAATATGGTCAGCTAAATTACCTCCGTCTTAGATACATTCTCTACTACCAAACTACATGGTGAAATACCCGAAAGTTCTCCATTTTCTGTTTAATAATGCAGGAATTGCGAGTTAAGGGGGTAGGTTATATTTTTGGGTCGATTTATATATTTATTTAATATTTAATTTCTTCGCTAGACCTCCATCAAGCCTAAAAATACACCCCTTCTAGATATATTTGTACATTTCTCGGTAGAAAAATGTCCCACTCCTAAATTTACAGGCTCGCTATCACTCGCTAGGAATATATCAACACCTATATGGAACGAAAGGTTTAAATATTGGTCAAATAATGAGGTGAAAGGTCTTATAATCGCCTAGCTAATCCAACGAACGTCTTAAAATTGAAAAAAAAACCCTAATGGGGCTAAGCATGAGGGAGAAGGAGTTCCAGAA
>CM064579.1:44653749-44698749 GCA_032716605.1 Paralithodes platypus
TAGGAGATTTGGGTTTTTATTTTGGAAAAAAAATTTTGATCGTGTGTTGTGGATGAAGCATGTGGAAGGTTGATTGAAGGATTTAGTGGAGAAGAATTATGAATAGGAGAAGCAGTGTGTTTTATGAAGGGAGCAGAGCATGTGTGAGGAGTAGGAACAATGGGGAGGGTGAATGGTTTGAGGTAGGTTGCGACAGGTGGTGTTAAGTCACATGGCTTTTTTGGTGTTAATAGGGGGGGAGGGAGAGGTGGTGTGATGTCTATGGATGAGGTTGCTGAGGGGAATATTGGAAGGTAGAGAAGAGTTTTATGATGAGACAGCGGAGTGGTAGGAGGGAGGTGGTGCAGAGGTGGTTTGAAGGGAATGAGAAACTGAGGAATGTCAATAAAAGTAAGTGTGTAATAAATAGGAGGGTGAAGATATTTGAGTGAAAAACTGTGTCAAAAGAAGAGGAAAAGGAATAGTAAAAAAAGTAAAGAGTGTGTGAAGGAAGGAAGGTTTTCGGAGCAATGGGAAAGTATTGGAAGACGAGGAAATCTCGGAGGGGTGAAATTAAATAAAGTAAAAATTAAAAAATAAAATATAAAAAAAACAAAATGTAAAAAGGGTGCACTAATAAAAAAAGTTGGCTTTGTTAGCACTGTAATCAAGGAATGGTTTTGCCAACAGTGATGTATGGTGCTGAGGACAGGGGGTCTGACGAAAAAAGGATGAGAGAGAAACAAAGAGCAAGAAAAAGGAGGCAAAGAGGGTCGGGGAGATGTGGATGGAGATGAGCTGTGTTGAGAGAGTATGTGGGTAGTTACTATAGTAGAGACCGATTGCGGAAATGAAGAGATAAGTAGAGGAGAGTGGGGCAAGCAGGGAACATTTGTCAGCCAGAGTGGACAGAAAGGGGTGCTGAGCCTGGTATGGTCATGTTGAACGAATGGGAGATGGAAAGGCTTACAAAGCGAAGATGTGAGGTCAGGTTACAAGGGGAGATAGAAGGGTGGAAGGAGACCCCCATTGAGATGGAGGGGACTGTGGTAAGAAAGGCTTTGGATGATTAGAGGGAATGACATAGCTATAGATCAGGCAGGGGAAGTGGGGGGTGGACAGGAGTGAATGGAGGGAAATGCTTGTGAATAGTTGAGGTGAACACGGTGGTTCATTTGGAGTAAGGGTATAGGGGTCGGGGGCGCCAAGTTGGACTAGATATAATAAGTCCATCAGGCGCCTGGCACGCGGTAGGAGGACGATTAATATGAAGGGGTGCGTGCCTGGAAGGGTGGTGGAGGGCTTGTGGCTTTGGGCTCCGCTGCATGTTCTTCTGCCTGCCGAGGATCGGGAACCTCTCCGGGTGGTCAGGGGCCGGGGAAGGATGGAGTGCTGGAGCCGACCCTTGGTAACCCTAGGTTCTCTGGGTCTTCTACCTGGGTGGGACCTGGAATGTGTGAGAGTTGAGAGCGTTTGTGGGTTTTTTTATCTCGTGTTTAATTTTTTTGTTTTTTATGTTGTTTTTTTGTGTTTTTCCTGTTCTTGATCTGGTATTTGGCTTGAGTCGGCTACCCCCAAAATGGGGATTGGGCCTGAGCATATAGATAGAATAGATAGAACAAATACATGTGGCCCACCAAGGACTCGAACCTAGGATACTCCCTCCGAAATTCCGCGCACTTATGCATTACGCTATCAAGACAGTTAAAGAGTTTTTTTTATAATTTTAAATTGAAGAAAATTTGCACAAGCCTACGATTTATTTTAATGCAGTTTCGAAAATTGCTAACATTTAATTACTCTGAGCATGTACATATATTTCAACTGCGCTATATGAGGACTGAGGAGTGACCATAACCGAGTGAGAACAGGAGGAAGACGGGCGAAGGAGACTCACGATAATAAGAGAGCGTGTGTGAGAGAGGGAGGGCGCCAGAGGTCAGGGCCCGGTTCACACAAAGGCGTCCCAAAAGAAAGGGTTGGTGGAAGTGAGGCGGTTGCTCTTTGTGCTTGGTTTTTGGTTTGGTTTTTGGTTTCCGTCCTTGTCAGTTTGGTTGTTTTCTTGATCGATTATACTATATGCAGAGTGGGCAGGAGGACGGAGCAGAGGAAAGTTTCGACCCAGGGGGTTTTTTTGACCAGATGCCGGTGGTGCACAAGGAAGACGGAAGGAACAGTCTACCAGAACAAAGGGTCAATGAACGGATGCCTGGACTGGAAGAGATTGGTTAGAGAGATACAAAGACAGGATGGGCCTCACAGAATAACAGATATATATATATATATATATTATATAGTTGATATATATATATATATATAATATATCTATATATATAGATGTATATATATATAATATATATATATATATATATATATATAGTACCGTTATTATATATATAATTAATATATATATATATATATATATATATATATATATATATATATATACTGTATATAGGTTCCGGAGACGCCAAAACTCTCAATTCAGCAAAGCACAGCCCTTTCAAGATAAATTTGTACATTTTTCGGTAGAAAAGGGGAAAAAAAATGTCCTGGGCCTGAAGCCGCGGTTCCTCTTAAATTACAGGCTCGCTATCACTCGCCAGGATAAAATCGACACCTAAATTGCACGAAAGGTCTTAAAATTGACGGAAATGGAGCGAAAGTTCTTACCTCTTCCTAGCGAAATCAGAAGCACACCTGTATACTGTATTAGAAGCACACCTGTATACTGTATTAGAAGCACACCTGTATACTGTATTAGAATCAGAAGCACACCTGTATACTGTATTAGAAGCACACCTGTATACTGTATTAGAATCAGAAGCACACCTGTATACTGTATTAGAATCAGAAGCACACCTGTATACTGTATTAGAAGCACACTGGATACTGTATTAGATCGAAGCACACGTGTATACTGTATTAGAAGGCACACACTGGTTATACTGTTATTAGAATCAGAAGCACACCTGTATACGTATAGAAGCACCCCTGTATACTGGTTAATTAGAATCAGAAGCACACCTGTATACTGTATTAGAAGCACACCTGTATACTGTATTAGAATCAGAAGCACACCTGTATACTGTATTAGAAGCACACCTGTATACTGTATTAGAATCAGAAGCACACCTGTATACTGTATTAGAGAAGCCCACCTGTATACTGTATTAGAAGCACACCTGTATACTGTATTAGAATCAGAAGCACACCTGTATACTGTATTAGAAGCACACCTGTATACTGTATTAGAATCAGAAGCACACCTGTATACTGTATTAGAAGCACACCTGTATACTGTATTGAATCAGAAGCAGCACCCCTGTATACTGTATTAGAGAAGCACACCTGTAGAACTGTTATTTAGAAGCACACCGTTATACTGTATTAGACTCAGAAGCACACCTGGTATACTGGAATTAGAAGCAGCACCTGTATACTGTATTAGAATCAGAAGCACACCTGTATACTGTATTAGAAGCACACCTGTATACTGTATTAGAATCAGAAGCACACCTGTATACTGTATTAGAATCCAGCACCGAGGGGGAGAAGCACATTGCCTTATACTCGCCACAGGGAGGGAAGAGAAAAAGCACAGAAATGGATCCGTGAAGAAGGAAGACAAAAAGGAGGAAATCGAAAGAAGCAGGAGAACAAAGGGGAAGAATAAAGGAAGAAAGCAAGAAGAAAAGAAGAAGAAAGAGAAAGGAAGGAAAAGAAAGGGGCGCCAGAGGAGGAAAGAAGAAGAGGAAAAAGAAGAAAAAAAAAAAAGAAAAAGCAAGGCTGAAGGCTGATTGAGGGGCTCGTGAAAAATTTGTACTCTCGACCCTACAAAACAAAGACACAAAAAGTCAAGAGGGGGAGAAAAAAAGGAACACCAAAAAAAAAAAAGAAAATAAAAAAAAAAAAATAGAAAAGAAGGAAAAAGGGAAACAGAAAAGTGTTGAGTGGGAAATGAGAGAGAAGGCATAAGAAGAAAGTGAGAGAAAGGCGAGGTGGGGAAAGAGCCAATAGGAGAAGTAATGTGGGCTCGTCGTTAAAGAAATTTTCTTGGGAGTTATATAAGAAAACGAATTTTTCATAAAATAGTGAGGATTAGGATAAGGTGAGGCGGGGAGGGGAGCGGGGGAGCGAGATGGGAGTGGGGAGAGGCATATAAGTAGAAGCCCGAAAAGGAGGAGGAGAGAAATCCAATAAATATCATCATTAATTAAAAGGAATCGGATACATGAAGACAGAGGAAATCCATTCATCATCGTAAATATAGAAAGGATGTGAAAATAATAGATAATGAATATAAAGCGGGCATCCCTAATGAGGAATATAAAGTTCCGTATATGAGCTGGGTCTCGAGCGGGAGAGAGGATTTATTGGGGTTGGGGTGCTGTGTGAGGGGTTGAGATAAAGGGGTGAGAGGGAGAAGAGTCCAGCATAATAAGGTATATACGATAATAGCAATTGGCTGCTCGCTTCATGTTATTAATCCTGGCGTACCTCACATTTGGTCTAATTTGATACACACAGCACAAACTTTGTATGTGTATAGTGGGATGCTTTATGTAGTTGGGTAATTTGCTTTTTATGCGTAGGTGTATATTTGAGTTTGTACCATTTCTTTCTGATTTCCCTATCACTATATGTGTTACCCGAATTGTGTTCATAACGAACCCCCTTAACCAAACGCCAACACCATCCCGTTCCTCTCACCCATTAAGTGTTAAATTACCATTTCCCCTTGTAGATCTGAGGATTGACTTGATGTTTTAAATTATAATTTACGCCAGTTGATCTAGTTTCTATCTCTTCACACCTCGATCCCGCCCTCCCTTTGATCTCCACCCGCCAATACTTCCTCCCCCCCCCCCCCTTTCCCCCCCACACCCCCCTTCGTCTCTCTCTCGCTCTCTCTCTATCTCTCTCTCTGCTCTTCTCTCGCTCCTCTCTCTCTCTCTCTCTCTCTCTCTCTCTCTCTTTCTCATCTCTCTCTCTCTCTCTCAGCCTCTCCTGCTCTCGTCCCATCTCTCTCCCCTCGATCCATCCCTCCCCCTCGGTCCTCTCTTCAGCAAGTCCTCTCGATCCTCGGCTCCAAGTCTCCATCTCCTCTCCTCTCTCGCCTCCTCCTCAAGAGCCTCTCCTCGCCACTCTCTCCTCCCTCCCCTCCCCGCTCACCCTCTCTTCTTCTCTCTCTATCTCTCTCTCTCGCTCTCCTCTCTCTCTCTCTCTCTCTCTCTCTCTCTCTCTCTCTCTCTCTCTCTCCCTACACAACTAGTTAATTCCTGATACACACAAGGGACTGGAGTTCTCGCGAAAGGGGTTAAAGTCCTGACGCTATTCTTGACTTACGGAAGGGTTGATAGCCTGTGAAGTCCTATTTTAACTAACTAATCCTGGTACAGGAATGAGATGGTGAACGTTACTTGAGGAATACCACTGTCTCTGTAGTATGACCGTGATTTCAATGCATGTTTCAAATTAATAAGTCATTCTGTCAACTGTTCAATCAAATATGTACACTACTTATCTCCTTAGGCAGTACATTCACATTAGTACAGTCATTAACACAAAGAAGGCTACACCCATTGAATCATTAAAATATATTTGTTTAAGCTTCTGGGATATAATGGAATACCGGTATATTAGTGGTCACATCTGAAACTCTTACCCCTAATGCCCCATACTAAACATTCATGCGTTTGAAATGTGGTTAAAATTTACGAAATAAGATGAACAAAAAAAAACTTTACTAAAGCGATTATGCATAGCTTCACGATCGTAAAAATTCATCTCCAATCAACAAAGCTCTGATAATAACCTTTCGAGGCATGGGTATGGATATCACTTACGAAACGAGTTATTTATTTCAAGGTTGTATTTCATAAACTTCGTTTATATTTGCACACAATATTCAACATCTGTTTGACATTAATTACATTTGCAAACCCAGCGGAGCAGAATGACCACTGCAATATAATATTCTTAGCCAAAAATACACGTGACAAAAAACGTAGGGTATATAATTCACAAATGAAGAGAACATGACAAAAATATACTGTACAGGGTGTCCATAAAGTCTCTTTACAATTTAAAATATTTATTACAAAAGCAAATGAACAGACAAATATGTGGAAATTATTACAAAATGAGGAGTAGATACTGAAGTTTGTTTTGCCTCATTTAGTACACCTCTACATGGGCACCATTAGTTGCACGAAGCACATCAAGACGGTACTCTATTTCTTGCCATGTTCGCTGTAGCATAGCCTCATCAATGGTCGCAATGGCATCAGTGATCTTTTGCTTTAGGTCAGTGATGTCCCGTATCTCTGTTCGATACACGATATCTTTAACATAACCCCATAGAAAGAAGTCCAGGGGAGTGATATCTGGTGAACGAGGTGGCCAGGGAATCGGGCCATCCCTTCCAATCCACCGGTCTGTGAATGTTTGATTTAGGAACTCACGAACACGCAGTCCCCAATGTGGTGGTGCACCATCTTGCTGATAAATGATGGTTGGTTGAAGGTCATATAGTTGTGGTGCCACATATTCAGTCAAAAGGTCAAGGTAAACATTTGCAGTAATAGTTTTCTCGTGGAAGAAAAATGGACCAATGGACAAATGCAATGTTATTAAAAACTTTGATAACCACCGAGTACATACAACAAATCTGATTAAAATATCTCATCAATTGCCTTGGTAATACATTTTTTAAATTGTAAAGCGACTTTATGGACACCCTGTATATAATACGACATTCGAGATTAGCAAAAATGCTGAATAATAAATAAAAAACATGTATAAAAAGAAACAAGCGTATAATATTAGGAAAGGGGAATGTGTGAAGGAAATGTACAAACAGAGGACCAAGAAAGTCGAGAAGAGAAAAGAAATAGATTGTAAATACAAGAACAATAAGAAACGAAAACGATATAGGAACACACCAGGAAGACAGGAAGGGGGAAGAGAAAGTATAATCGAAGTGTAAGGACCTAGATGGGTGTGAATTTGTATTTTGTTTTTGTGTGTTCATTGTTTTCTGTTGTGTTGTCCATATTCTGGCTCTGTCTTGAGTCCCCCCCCCTCCCCCCAAAAATAAAAATAGAAATAAAAAATAAAAGAGGGAAAAAAAGGAAAACAAAATAGGAACAGTGGGGATGGGGCCTAAGTATATAGAATATAATAGATATGGACAGAAATAGATGACACAGGAAATGGAGCAAACAACTAGACCCCGAACAATCTAATGTAGATAATAAGGTCAGACCCCGCTGTCCTTTAAATTATTAAGACTGACAGGACAAACGTAGAGCAGAGAGAGAGAGAGAGTGACAGGACAAACGTAGAGCAGAGAGAGAGAGAGCACGCGCGCTACATAGTGAGGCCACGTTCCGTTGTCCAGGTTAGACTGACAGGACAAAGGTGCAGCACTGTGTGTGTATTTTCACACATGGAATAAGATAACGGGGAATATTATAGAAAGAGGGAATAAAATAACGGAGAATGATATAGAAAGACGGAATAAAATAACGGAGAATGATATAGAAAGAGGGAATAAAATAACGAGAATGTTATAGAAAGAGGGAATAAAATAACGGAGAATGTTATAGAAAGAGGGAATAAAATAACGGAGAATGTTATAGAAAGAGGGAATAAAATAACGGAGAATGATATAGAAAGAGGGAATAAAATAACGGAGAATGTTATAGAAAGAGGGAATAAAATAACGAGAATGTTATAGAAAGAGGGAATAAAATAACGAGAATGTTATAGAAAGAGGGAATAAAATAACGGAGAATGTTATAGAAAGAGGGAATAAAATAACGAGAATGTTATAGAAAGAGGGAATAAAATAACGGAGAATGTTATAGAAAGAGGGAATAAAATAACGGAGAATAGGAGAGAGAGAGAGAGAGAGATTTAAATGAAATCTGTATTTCTATTAATTTATTACCTATGCCAACGAAATATTCGCTACCATTTGTTTATCAGTCAATTGTTGAATAAGCGAACATTTCAAAACATTTAAAGGAGTTTCTCAGAAGCCACTTATTCGGCAACTTCTGATTAGTTGTGGCATTTTTCCAACGTTCTCTGTAGCGGTCCTATATATATCACAGACTCTTGAGTTAATTGGTCGAATGCTCAAGAGGCCCTGGCTGAGCGTCTTTAAGGGGAGATTTCCACTTGAGGGATTTTTTTCTTTACCCCTTTCTCTATCATGTTTAGCCCTATTGGTTTTGAGATTTTAAGACGTTTGTCCGATTAGTTTGGCTATTTTAAAACATTTCGCCCCATTTCTGTCAATTTTAAGACCTTTCGTGCCATTTAGGTGTCGATTTTTTTCCTGGCGAGCGATAGCGAGCCTGTAATTTAAGAGGAATCGGCCTTCGGCCGGGACAATTTTTCTATCGAAAAATGTACAAATTTATTTTGAAAGGAGGTCAAGGGAGTGTAATTCTAAGTTTGATGGAGGTCTAGGGAATAAACTAAATACCTCCCCTTAATGGCGTAGTGCTTGGTTTTTGGTCTATATATTTATGTATCAATTATGTTTTTAGTTTCCTCTCTAGACCTCCATCAAGCTTAGAAAAACACCCCCAAGACCCCCTTCTCAAGATAAATTTGTACATTTTTCGGTAGAAAAATGTCCCGGCCGAAGGCCAGTTCCTTCTAAAATTAGAGGCTCCCTATCGCTCGCCAGGAAAAATTCGACACCTAAAGGGAACGAAAGATCTTAATGTTGACCAAAAAATGAGGCGAAAGGTCTCAAAATCGCCAAACTAACGAAATGAACGTCTTAAAAAACCTCAAAATTAATATGCTAAAGATGTGGGAGAAGGGGGTCCATAAAAAGCGAGTACTACCCCCTTAATGTGTGTTATATTCGGTATTTGGGGACAAAATGTATTGGGTGAGTGACCAGTTAAGGGGAGGTTTTTAGTTTGGTCCCTAGATATCCATCAAGCTTAAGATTACACCCCCTTGAGCCCTTTTCAAGATAAATGTTTACATTTTTCGGTAGAAAAATGTCCCGGCTGAAAGCCGGTTCCTCTTAAATAACAGGCTCGCTATCGCTCGCCAGGATAAAATCGACACCAAAATGGCACGAAAGGTCTTAAAATTGACAGAAATGGGTCGAAAGTTCTTAAAATCGTCAAAATAATGGGGCGAACGTCTTCAAATTAGAAAAGCAATGGGGCTAAACATGAGGGAGAAAAGAGTCAAGAAAAAAATTCCCTCAAGTGGAAACCTCCCCTTAAGCCGGTATCACACGAGAGCTTTTTTAGTCAACATTCGGTTATCAACATTTTTATGGCATCATTTCTAGAATATTTTGCGCTGGTATCGGAAGCTATGACTGATGGTGGATAATTTTAGGTAACCGAAATACTTAAAAAGTTGACCTCATAAGATGCCAGACCAGTGTTGAGGATAAATGCGAGGGAAAAGGTGCTCGTGTGATACCGGCATTACACTTTCCAGCATCACGTCAAGGTGGATGATAATATAGTCCAGGGGGTCTTTAAGGGGGGTCACCTGCTTTTTTACTCTCCTTTTCTCTCTTTCTCTGGCTTGTATCCATTCGGCCCCGTTCAGCCTACTGTTTCATGATGTTTATCTCCATCCAGGTGTCGATTTTTTTCCATTGTATGGAGAAATTGCCGAGAATAGTTGTCAAAATGGCTTCTGTGTGACTCCGCCCTCACACGATCAGTCAAGCCAATTGCCACGTCGACATCCCGGCCGGAAAACACCCGCACCAGAAGTCAAAATAGTGCCAGAAATTCACCTCTCAACCAGAAAGCCAATTTTGTTTTCTGTTCCACTCACTGTCACGTCACTCTCATGTGTTGGTTAACGGTTGCTTCGCTGGCAAATCACTTCGGTCGTCACAGGAGCGTCTTTTTAGGGACATTTGTTGGTTGTTCAGTTCAATTGGCCAGACAGCTTTTGATTTACAACTTTGGAAGAGTTCAGTGACCCAAAATAATGAACTGATTAAAAAAAAAAAAAAAACACACACACACACACACATACATACATACACACACACACACACACACACACACACACACACACACACATCCACAGCCATTCCAACAGTACATAAAACACTTAACATGCACCCCACACACACACGCACACACACAACTGAGCTTACCATCCTCATATCTGTACATCTCATGTTCATCCACTAAATTGTAAAATGTGTATTTTCAGCTCATGAGGCTGCCATTCTTTAATAAACCGTTTATTATTATAATTATTATTATTACAATTACACATACATTAGTCTTGTCCCGCTACAAATGCTCTAGATTTCCGAAATGTTGCCAGGGGACAGAAGACAAAACAAGAGAATAAAACAGATAATGAACAAAATAAGACAAGGAATAAACTCCAATGACCTCACAGAAGTGTATATTTTACGGTGTTTCCCTTTTACTATGTTAACTAATCCGTACAATAACATCAACCATTCTAACTAATCCGTACAATAACATCAACCATTCTAACTAATCCGTACAATAACATCAACCATTCTAACTAATCCGTACAATAACATAAACCATTCTTTACGATAACATCAACCATTCTAACTAATCCGTACAATAACATCAACCATTCTTTACGATAACATCAACCATTCTAACTAATCCGTACAATAACATCAACCATTCTAACTAATCCGTACAATAACATCAACCATTCTAACTAATCCGTACAATAACATCAACCATTCTAACTAATCCGTACAATAACATCAACCATTCTTTACGATAACATCAACCATTCTAACTAATCCGTACAATAACATCAACCATTCTAACTAATCCGTACAATAACATCAACCATTCTAACTAATCCGTACAATAACATCAACCATTCTAACTAATCCGTACAATAACATCAACCATTCTAACTAATCCGTACAATAACATCAACCATTCTTTACGATATTAGCATTTACATCTCATTTGGAATATTAGTACCGTATAAGGATTGTTTACCCATTCCGTACCGGCGACATCATTTGGAATATTAGTACCGTATAAGGATTGTTTACCCATTCCGTACCGGCGACATCATTTGGAATATTAGTACCGTATAAGGATTGTTTACCCATTCCGTACCGGCGGCGACATCATTTGGAATATTATTAGTACCGTAAGGATTGTTAACCCATTCCGTACCGGCGACATCATTTGGAATATTAGTACCGTATAAGGATTGTTTACCCATTCCGTACCGGCGACATCATTTGGAATATTAGTACCGTATAAGGATTGTTTACCCATTCCGTACCGGCGACAGGATTTGGAATATTAGTACCGTATAAGGATTGTTAACCCATTCCGTACCGGCGACATAATTTGGAATATTAGTACCGTATAAGGATTGTTAACCCATTCCGTACCGGCGACAGCATTTGGAATATTAGTACCGTATAAGGATTGTTAACCCATTCCGTACCGGCGACATCATTTGGAATATTAGTACCGTATAAGGATTGTTAACCCATTCCGTACCGGCGACATCATTTGGAATATTAGTACCGTATAAGGATTGTTTACCCATTCCGTACCGGCGACATCATTTGGAATATTAGTACCGTATAAGGATTGTTTACCCATTCCGTACCGGCGACATCATTTGGAATATTAGTACCGTATAAGGATTGTTAACCCATTCCGTACCGGCGACATCATTTGGAATATTAGTACCGTATAAGGATTGTTTACCCATTCCGTACCGGCGACATCATTTGGAATATTAGTACCGTATAAGGATTGTTAACCCACTCCGTACCGGCGACATCATTTTGATTATATTCTAGCCATATTTAGACGATTTTTGGAAGCTGAAGAAGAATCTGTGGGAGTAAAAAGGGTTAAGTGCGATAGTTCGAAGCCTGATAATTGCTAGAGGCCCTTTTTAAGCTGAATACAATCGTCAAAGACTGTCCGGAATATAATGAGAAAGACGTCGCCGGTTCAGAAGGGGTTAACCCATTGAATACCAGCGACGTGGGTTGTTACTGTATTCTAGCGATATTTACACGATATTATGCAGCTTAGGAAGGATCAGTGGTAGTTAACAAGGTGGGTGGAGATATTTTGAAGCCGTATTATTGCTAGATGTCCTTCCTAAGCTGAATAAAATCGTCCACTAGTTGCCAGAATATGATAGAAGGGACGTCCCGGTACTGTACGGGTTAAGGGGAGCTGTCCACTCGAGGGATTTTTTCTTGACCCCTTTCTCCCTCATGTTTAGCCCCATTGCTTTTCAAATTTTAAGACGTTCGCCCCATTATTTTGACGATTTTAAGAACTTTCGACCCATTTCTGTCAATTTTAAGACCTTTCGTGCCATTTTGGTGTCGATTTTATCCTGGCGAGCGATAGCGAGCCTGTTATTTAAGAGGAACCGGCTTTCAGCCGGGACATTTTACTACCGAAAAATGTACAAATTATCTTGAAAGGGGCTCAAGGGGGTGTAATCTTAAGCTTGATGGATATTTAGAGACTAAACTAAAAACCTCTCCTTAATTGTCTTGATGTTCATAAAATCATATTACACGAAACACGTCATTGTATTGTAAAGGTATAAATGACATAAGCTTTACCGGAAATTTAGCATGAATGAGCCTTTGCATAAACGTATCTAGGTCATTGTGGGTACGAATGTGGAATATCCTGGTAACGCATATTATATCATGTGACGAGAAAAAAAAAAACCTGAGTTAAACCGCTGTCACACGAGCGCTTTTTCCGTCAATTTTCCATGAGCAAGTTTTTTCTCGTATTATTTCTAGACTTTTTCGCACTGGTATCGGCAACTAGACTGAAGGTTGATTATGTTAGGAGGCTGAATTCTGATAAAGTGTATTTTTTTAAGCTTCCAGACCTTAATTGCCGGTAAACATTGCTCGAAAAATGGCTCGTGTGACTGCGGTAAACAAAAACATTATTTGTGATATAATACTACCCAATTCTCCTTCATAAATAATTTGTTTTAAAAAATATAGGATTTCATAATTCGATCTAAATGCTAAATGATATAAAATAATGATACTGATTCCAATGTTACTATAATGAAACCGTACATATTCCTCGTATTTTGTCATTGATGTAATTAGGTACAACATTAAGTATCTTACCCTACATAATTAAATATTATACTTAACCCCTTCTGTACCGGTGACGTCTTCTTAATATTATTATAGCTATATTTAGATGAATGTGTGCAGTGTATGAAGCATCACTGGTAGTTAAATGGGTTAAGTGGGATAGTTCGAAGCCTGTTAACTGCCTGTTTAAACTGAATGGAATCGTCTAATAGTAGCCATAATAAAGTTAAAAGGACGTCACCGGTACTGGATGGGTTAAGGGGAGGTTTTTAGTTTGTTCCCTGGACCTCCATCAAGCTTAAAATTAAACCCCCTAAACCCCCTTTCAAGATAAATGTGTACATTTTTCGGAAGAAAAATTTTCCGGCCGAAGGCCGGGTTCTCTTTAATTACAGGCTCGCTATTGCTCGCCAGAAAAAAATCGACACCTAAATCATAAACATTGACAGAAATGGGGCGACAGTTCTTTAAATCGCAAAACAAATTGGGCGAATGTCTTAAAATCTCAAAATAAATGGGGCTAAGCTTGAGGGAGAAAGGGGTCTAGAAAAAAATCCCGCAAGTGGAAATCTCCCCTTAATGCTTCTTTTGTGATCATGGTTTAACCCCTTCTGTACCGGCGACGTCTTTTGTGTATTATTCTAGCTATATCTAGACGGTTTGGTGGAGTTTAAGAAGGATCTGTGGTAGAAAAAAGGGTTAAGTGAGATAGTTCGAAGCCTGTTAGTCACTGAAGGCCCATTTTAAACTGCATGCATCGTCTACTAGTAGCCAGAATAAAGTTAAAAGGACGTCACCGGTACGGAAGGGGTTAACTAGTATAATCCTCTTATAATTAACAATACAATTTTCCTTATATTTGGTGCGTAAGTGCAGTAATTTCCTTTCTGTTCTTATCACACTTGTCAATCTCTCAATACTGTTGCAATTACTATGTGTGTTCTATCATTGCAAGCATAGGACGGGCGCGCTAATATGTCATATCCCAGCTGTCATTACGTTTGGCTCGCTCTGTGCTGTATTAATGTCTGTCAGGTGTTGAATAGGGTTGGTAAGTGTAGGAACAGGTTTGTATATCCCCCTCGAAATGAAGAAATCAAGCTTAGATATTGCCGATACCAATTATTGATCAAAACATACTTGGTGCGGAGACATTACTTATTAGCGCGACTGTACATATAACAATGCTTTAGTAGATTGTCTGTAGTGCATTCGCCGCATGCTTCAACGTTTACGCTTTTACGGGTAACAATGTTGCTTCTATTGGTACAAATTTGCATAATCTAAAATGATATCATCCCTAACACACATCAAATTCTACCACGTCTTCGTCCATGTTTGCTTCCCGTAGTATATTTTCTAGGCATATATTACATGAACGTATATTATATACTTTTTGTTTAGTCCAACAAGGTAATACCCCGGGCAAGGGACAGCCAATAGCGCGAGCATTGACGTGTATTGGCTTTTCGCACAAAGAATATTCCAAGCGTGTGCACAAAAACATGGTGCACACGGAAGGCTTAAGGGGGGAGGGCTCACTTTTTGATAGATGTTTTAATGTATTTATAATTTTTTTTTTTTTTTAGTTTCCTCCCTAGACCTCCATCAAACTTAAAAAAAACATCCATCAGATCCCCCTTCTAGATTAATTTGTACGTTTTTCGGTAGAAAAATGTCCCGGCCTAAAGCCGGTTACTCTTAAGATTACAGGCTCGCTATGGCTTGCCAGGATAAAATCGACACCTAAATGGCACGAAAGGTCTTAAAATTGACAACGAAATGGGGCAAAAGGTATTAAAATCGCCAAACTAATGGGCCGAACGTCATAAAATCTGAAAACTATTCGGGGTAAGCATGAGGGAGAAGGGTGACCAGAAAAACAGCCCATGTCCCCTTAAGCCAATTTTTTTTTGTTTTTTTTTTGTTTTTGTTTTTTTTTCTGGCTCACAAAATAATATCTAATCCATTGGGGCGCCAGGGTGGATATCGGAACGGTCATAGAGGCTTATACTCATTATACGGTCAGTTTAAGAGGGGTCACCTGCTTTTTTTGTATCTTGCTCTCTTTTCTCTCTTTCTCTGGCTTGTATCCACTCGGCCCCATTCAGCCAACTGTTTTAAGACGTTTATCCCTACACTGGTGTCGATTTCTTCCTGGCGAACGAAAGCGAGCCAGCATTGTATGGAGAAATCCGGCTTCGCCGGAGAAATTTTTCTATCGAAAAATCTGTTAACTTTTTCTGGTATTACATTTTTATTTTATTTTTCTGAGAGTTCCTGCTATTTTGGCTGTCTTTGCCCACATTATTTTATTTTCTACATGTTTGTAAATATTGTGTTCACTTCTGCTTTTACTGTAGACCTGAAGATGGATGTAGAGATGTCAGAAACGTAGTCGACTCGAAGGAGTACAAATAAAGGACTCAATAAACTTCTGCCTGCAAGATTTTTGTCATAACCCTGGTCCTGTTATTCCTGTATATATATATATATATATATATATATACCGGTACAGTATATGTTGTTGTTCCAGTTTTAACCCTCGTGATGGTGTAGGTGGTCGGACACTGCCTGAATGGTTCGATTTCTAGCCCTGTCCGATATATATAATATATAGTGTGTGTGCGTGTGTACCAACCTTAGTGGAGTTTATTAATACTTCTATTAACCCGGTGTCGAGCTTGGCGTGCCACTAATCCCACCGCAGGCAATCACCGTAATATACAATTAATGTTCAATGTGGAGCTTTAATCAGTGTTACAAATAAACATGAATTACCGAATTAAATGTTAAATCAAATATAACGCATCCCTCATACTTACATGATAAACCGAAACCAACGCCAGACTTCGATATACAGTTTCCGGAAAAAAAAAGTCATGTGAAACCGGCTTAACTTTTTGGGCGATTTTTGCATGTATTCATTATTTTTCTAGTTTCCTCCCTAGACCTCCATCAAATTAAAAAAAAAAAAACATCCATTAGATCCCCCTTCTAGATTAATTTGTACATTTTTCGGTAGAAAAATTTCCCGGCCAAAGGCCGGTTCTAACAACATTACAGGCTCACTTTTGTTCGCCAGGGAAAAATCGACACCTAAATAGCACGAAAGGTCTAAATATTGACGAAGAAATGGGGCGGAAGGTCTTAAATCGACTAACTAATGGGGCAAACACCTTAACATCTGAAAACTAATGGGGCTAAACATGAGGGAGAAAGTGGTCCAGAAAACCGGCCCATGTCCCCATATTTTCCTCCCTATTGTGGCCCTTGCAACGTCAACAGTCTGGAGATAAAAAGGTCTTAAAGTGAAGCAACTCCCCCTCGGGCGGCCGTCGCTAAATATTAAATTCACGAGTAAATGCGTAATATGTTTTCCCTGTAAACAAGAGATTTTAATTTAGCAACTCACACACGCTGGGACGAGGCTTGAAAGAGTGGGAGGGGATTGTCAAAGAGAGAGAGAGAGAGAGAGAGAGAGAGAGAGAGAGAGAGAGAGAGAGAAGAGAAGAGAGGAGAGAGAGAGAGAGAGAGAGAGAGAGAGAGAGAGAGAGAGGGAGAGAGAGAGAGAAGAAGAGAGAGAGAGAGGAGAAAAGAGAGAGAGAGAGAGGAGAGGGACGAGAGAGGAGAGAGGAGAGAGAGAGAGAGAGAGAGAGAGCAGAGAGAAGAGAGAGGAGAGAGAGAGAGAGAGAGAGGGGAGAAGAGAGAGAGAGAGAGAGAGAGAGAGAGAGAGAGGGGGGGGGGGGGGGGGGAGGAGATATTATAGAGTGATGGATTATGGGTTTGAAAAGAAAAGACTGTACATTTATTTTATTATTAAGGATCAAGATTAAGGGGGGGTCAATGGTTTTTTTCTGGACCCCGTTCTCCATAATGTTTAGCCCCACTAGTTTTGAGATTTGAAGACGTTGGTTCCATTAGTTTGGGGATTTTATGACCTTTCACCCTATTTCTTTGTCAATATTAGGACCCTTCGTGCCATTTAGGTGTCGATTTTTTCCTAGCGAGCGATAGTGAGCCTGTAATTTTAGGAGGAATCGGCCTTGGGCCGGGAAATTTTTCTATCGAAAAATGTACAAATCTATCTTGAAAGGGGGTCTTGGGAGTGTTTTTTCTAAGCTTGATGGAGGTCTAGGAAGGAAACTAATAAAATATATGCATAAATGAATTAATAGACCAAACAAACAGCCACTGTCCCCTTAAGACAAGAAAGGATACACACGTAGAGACAGACAGCGATGGAGAGAGTGATTGGGTATGGAACAAAGAACCTAGAAGACAATAGAGAGAGGTGAATATTAAACAAGGGGACATAAGGGGAGCAGTGGTAATTAAGAGAACACGGGATAATACAGATAATACAGAGAGGTGAATATTAAGGGGGGTGACCTGCTTTTTTGCTCTCCTTTTCCCTCTCTCTTTGGCTTGTATCCATTTGTCCCCATTCAGCCTAATGTTTTAAGACTTTTATCCCCATTAAGGTGTCGATTTTTTCCTGGCGAGCGATATATGAAGAAATCCGGCTTTGCCGGGGAAATTTTTCTATCGAAAAATGTACAAATTTAGCCTGCTGTCAAACATATTTTTAAAAATACGGTGGCTCGCTATCGCTCGCCAGGAAAAAAATTAGACACCTAGATGGGGATAAACGTCTTCAAACAATAGGCTGAATGGGGCCGAGGATACAAGCCAGAGAAAAGGAGAGAAAAAAAGCGGGCTACCCCCCTTAAACAAGAGGACATAAGGGGAGCAGTGGTAATTAAGAGAACACGGGATATAGGAGGAGTGAGGGATGCGTGTGTGTGGATAGAACACGGGATATAGGAGGAGTGAGGGATGCGTGTGTGTGGATAGAACACGGGATATAGGAGGAGTGAGGGATGCGTGTGTGTGGATAGAACACGGGATATAGGAGGAGTGAGGGATGCGTGTGTGTGGAGAGAACACGGGATATAGGAGGAGTGAGGGATGCGTGTGTGTGGAGAGAACACGGGATATAGGAGGAGTGAGGGATGCGTGTGTGTGGAGAGAACATGGGATATAGGAGGAGTGAGGGATACGTGTGTGTGGATAGAACACGGGATATAGGAGGAGTGAGGGATGCGTGTGTGTGGATAGAACACGGGATATAGGAGTGAGGGATGCGTGTGTGTGGAGAGAACACGGGATATAGGAGGAGTGAGGGATGCGTGTGTGTGGAGAAACAATGTCATATAAATTGAATGCGATAGCACAGTGGATAGCTGATGGTTTATAGCTTTATCAGAAATTAAAGACCTTTCATATTTACTGTAGTTTTGTTAGAAAGTTTCTAAAACATTTAATTTGCCATAAACATATAAACTATCTCTTGATGGTGGCTAAAGAAATGTAAGCTGCCCCAACTCTTGTGTCTACTGTATCAGTCTACAACTGTATATTGGTATGTATGTATGAATGTATGTACTCAGGCACATACCCCATAGCTAGGGGTGGACGACTCGAGACAGAGACCGAACAGAAACATAATTTATAGTTCCAATTCTTAGGGTCCGGGACCACTTTCGCGTTCCCTCGCCCTTTTCTCTGTCTCGTCTAGTAGGTGAAATTTACAAGGGGAGGAAGATTCCCAGCCCCCCGCCCACAGAAGGAACAAAAAGACAGTACACGAGATGGATAGAAACGGCTAAGGTTGGGTAGAGGATGCCAACCCTCACTCTGGATAGGGCCAGCCCTCACATTGACACAGAGGTACTAACACTTAGAAATCAAGAACATAAGCAAATGTGAATGTTTATTTTTCTTCATATAATTATGAAATATGCAGGACACTTCCCACTCGCTTATAAATGTGACTGTTAGTGAATTATATCATGTATAATTGGCAACAAATCTAAGTATGCACCACTGGAAATAAATTTTTAAATAACATGCAGGTTAATAACATTATGTACCAATTAATCATGAGTGTCATTATCTAGAACACATATTTTGTTAATGCAATAAGAATCGTATTTTGTGAACGTAATCAATTTGGCCTTAGCTCTGTATAAAAGTGTTCTTCTGAAACACTAGATAAGATTGTGGGAAGATGAATACGCAAGATTTACATGAATAATCAGTACATTGACACAGGAGAAAAGAATGGTGGAAGCACGCATAAGCAGAATACTGAAATACAAACTGAATAACGAGAGTGAGTGAGTGAGTGAGTGAGTGAGTGAGTGAGTGAGTGAGTGAGTGAGAGAGAGAGAGAGAGCGTAAAAGGTCAAAGAGAGAGTAAGAGATCTAGATAGCGAGAGTGAGTAAAGAGAGAGTGAGAGGTGTGCCGTCGTCCAAAAGCTCCTCTCTATCCCTCTCCCAGCTCCTCCTCCTCCCCCCCCCCCCCCCCCCTCCCCCCTCGCTCCCGTGTCCCCAGGTCGGCTTAAAGGGAGGCAGACCGTTTTTCTGGACCCCCTTCTCCCTAATGTTTAGCCCCACTAGTTTTGAGATTATAAGTCGTTCGGCCCATTAGTTTGGCGAGTTAGCAACTTTCGCCCCATTTCGTTGTCAATTTTAAAACCTTTCGTGCCGTTTAGGTGTCGATTTTTTCCTGGCGAGCGATAGCGAGCCTGTAATTTTAAGAGGAACCGGCCTTTGGCCGGGAAATTTACACATTTATCTTGAAGGGGGGTCTAGGGGGGTGTTCTTCTAAGCTTGATGGAGGTCTAGGGAGGAAACTAAACAAATATATGAATAAATGAATTAATAGACCAAACAAACGGCCAGCCTCCCCTTAAACACGGACTCCAAGACAGATAGCCGGCTGTTTAGAGAATCACGGTCATTTAGCCGGCAGAGCAAGTCGTAGCACCGGGCATTAGGCTGGATCTGAAGACGGCATAAGGGAGTTCATCTTCTACAGGAGTGCAGGGCGAGGCAGGTTTGAGTTTCATTATATGGCCTGAGGTCGTGGATTGTTAAAGTTCATAGGCTTCTGAGGAGACATATTTGTTTTCAAAATTTAAACTTTTATTTAGCCATTAAGGGGAGGTTTTTAGTTTGTTCCCTATATTTCCATCAAGCTTACGATTACACCCCCTAGACCCCCTTTCAAGATAAATTTGTACATTTTTCGGTAGAAAAATCTCTGGTTCCTCTTACATTACAGGCTCGCTATCGCTCGCCAGGAAAAAATCGACACCTAATTGGCACGAAAGGTCTTAAAATTGACAGAAATGGAGCGAAAGTTCTTAAGGTCGTCAAACTAATGGGGCGAAAGTCTTAAAATCTCAAAAGCAATGGGGCTCAACATGAGGGAGAAAGGGATCCAGAAAACAATCCCTCAAGTGGAAATCTCCCCTTAAGGAATACAGACACAAAATATGTACAGTATATTAAGGGGAGATTTCCACTTGAGGGACTTTTTTCTTGACCCCTTTCTCCCTCATGTTTAGCCCCATTACTTTTGATATTTTAAGACGTTTGCCCCATTAGTTTGGTGATTTTTAAGAATTTCCGCCCCATTCTGTCAATTTTAAGACCTTTCGTGCCATTTAGGTGTCGATTTTATCCCGGCGAGCGATAGCGAGCCTGTAATTTAAGAGTAATCGGCCTTCGGCCGGGACACTTTTCTACCGAAAAATGTACAAATTTATCTTGAAAGGGGGTCAAGGGGGTGAAATTTTAAGATTGCTGGAGGAGTAGGAAACAAACTAGAAACCTCCCCTTAAACAGGATAATATAGTCCTGGCTGATTCATGTTTACAGAGGACCTTGGTACTCTTTTCAAGGTTAAATGGAGTTTTATTGTTTAATATATATTATTGTATACCATTCATCACAGATATTATCCTCTCATTCATTATTTTGTTCTCGGAATAGTTTGCGAACATATTGATATTTTGTTATTCTGGTTCGCCTATCCTACCCCTCTCACATGCAATACAAAAACAAGTATTCACGGATTTCCACTTGGGGGGGTCACCTTTTTTGTTTACCTTTCTCTCCCTTTTCTCTCTTTCCCTGGCTTGTATCCATTCGGCCCCATTCAGCCAACTGTTTTAAGACGTTTATTCCCATCCAGGTGTCGATTTATTCCTGGCGAGCGATAGCGAGCCAGCATTGTATGGAGAAATTCGGCTTCGCCAGAGACATTTTCCTATCGAAAAAATTACTAATTTTGCTTGCTGTCAAAACAAAAATATATATATGCTGGCTCGCTACCGTTCGCCAGGAAAATATTGACACCTGGATGGGGGTAAGCGTCGTAAAACAGTCGGCTGAATGGGGCTGAATGGATACAAGCCAAAGAGAGAGAGGGAGAGAAAGAGAAAATAAGGCGAGGTGGGTTCCCTTAAGCTTCTTTTTTCATTCGTCCTCCAATACCTGCCGATCAAAATGAAAAAGAACAATCATATCTGCCAATTTCGAGACCGCACCAAATATAAATGAAAACTAGGCAAAACAATTTCCCCGGTATGACAGGGAATTACATATTTCACGATTGCATTGTTGTCCAAGTTGTGGATATAAACACGGCAATATAGATACAGTAACCTAGATGGGTGTGAATTTGTATTTTGTTTATGTGTGTTCATTGTTTTCTGTTGTGTTGTCCCTATTCTGGCTCTGTCTTGAGTCGGCCACCCCCCAAGCAAAGAAAACAAAAGGAAAATAGAGAACAAAAGAAAAAAAAATAGGGAAAGTGGGGATCGGGCCTGAGTATATAGATAGATAGATAGATAGGAAAGGGAATTACAGAATTCATGCTTGCATTGTTGTCCAAGTTGTGGATATATACAAGAGTAAACATGAAAATATACAGTAGATACAATAACTATTACAAATACAATATCGCTAGAATAATGACAATCTCTAGAATATCCCTCTAAATTGGCTCAAATCTCCAGAATATTGCTAGAATTCATGCCTCTAGATGTATAAATTTACATCTAGATCGAAGTAAATACCTCTTAAATCTAGCGAGAAAGTAGCTAAATTGGCAACACTGCTCCCTCCTCCTGTAGAAGTAACCAGCTCGGGTTTAGGGACACGTGGTACAGTTGGTCAAATAAGTCGTGTCTCCACTTCGAAAAATATATGTCTTTTCTGTATGCTAAATTGGACATCCAAGGAATTCGAGTAGTGTTGCTATTATGTGTTGATATTAATACATTAGTTTGATCTGTTATAATTGGAATTTATGCATAACATTATATTGAAATATTTGTATCTCTGTTTCCAGGTTAGTTGGCTGGACCTCTACTTCCTCCACTATATATGTAACTACCCCGTACCACATCTATCTTGAGCTCACTTCCTCTAAGTACATTTCCACCAACTTGCAATTCACAAAGATTATTCCAGTTGTTATAGGCATTTCTTAATTGCAGAAAACCGTTAGTTGAATGTGTTAATAATAATTATATTTGTATTTCCTTTTTTCTTTTTGTTATGTTAAAAAAAAATATAATATTTTGCTCATTAACTTTCTAATTAGTTTCGCCAGTCACTCTCCTCACTTTACTCCTTCCCATTGTTCAAGTGTTCACGTGTATGTTATCTCTCGATTGGTTTCACATTATGTTTTACTAGTTATGGAACACTGTTTTCTGCGTACAATTATATCAAATGTTTCAACTGTTACGATATTTTCACATTTGCATATAATCAACGTAAGACATGTCAGTATTCACTCTTTCATAGTTCAATTTCAATTATATAAATCTCCACACTACTCTGCACTGTGCGCGTTTAGGCTTGCTTCTTTTTATTCCACTCACTATCCATTACATTAATTCTGCTCTTAATTTGTACATGACAAAATATATATATATTTGTTTCTATATAAGTAGGCTACAAAATAGTTGTTCATGGTGATATTTCATAATATTGATTGTTGTTGTTGTTGTTGTTGTTCCCCAAGCTGCCTGGCCGAACAGCCCCAAGGCCCCGAGCAATTCCAAGGCCATAACCGAGTGCCCCCACAGAACCCTCCCCGCCGACCACAATAAAGCCTGGGTGACCGAAGCCACTCCATGGCGGGGAGCTAAGGAGGGTGCGGAAACGCCCGGGAAACCAAAGCCCCACCCAGGGCCCTGTGCGCCTCAGCAATTATGAAGAGAAAGTTGAGGGGCAAGGGAAAAATGTGACGCTTTGGCTTCCAATCTTGGTAGATTGGGAGGTCAATCCACGGAAGAGACGCCGTCACTTGAGATCTAGAAAATATATAAGTTAAAGGAACAGTCAGAGTAAGCTATGGGTATGGCAGAGATTGCTCAGTTCTCACTCTGATAGACCAGCCCATCACCACACGACTAGAACCCAATCCTCTCAGCATCAGCTAGGAAAGGCCCTAGAAAGCCGCCTTTGGCGGGGGGATAGCTCCCCTATTTCAACCTCTTTCGGGGTTGGGCACCCGCCATTGTAAATTGCTCTTGTAAAATATATTTATATGTATGTTTAAAATTAATAGAAACAGATTGTTAGTCTACTGAAAATGGAAATACCCATGACGTTTTTTAATACGTCTAGAAATATCACAACATTATATATAGTTCTCCACAATACATTAAGTGTCATACACCGTAGCCTTAGCATTTTGAAGCTCTCCCGGACTAAATCGAATCTTCATGTTTATTATTTACCGAGTATTTGACATTAATGGGCTTATTTAAACACAAAATACGATTCTGAAAAAGCTTTGATTTATGTCTTAGAGTAAACATATCTTTTCTTTGCTATTATTCGATATAATGCATCGATAGAATATTATCAATGCATATTTAAATATAGGACAAGAAGACATTTGATGGCAACACATTTTTTCAAATTTCATTATTTTTGTTATCTGGATATTACCTTCTTAACCTAATATTCTGCTTATCAATTATGTGTATACATTATGTGTATACATTATGCGTATACATTACGTGTATACATTACGTGTGTACATTACGTGTATACATTACGTGTATACATTACGTGTATACATTACGTGTATACATTACGTGTATACATTACGTGTATACATTATGTGTATACATTTCATTCTTATCTAGTCTTTCTATCAACAAAACATACTCTTAACCTCCCCACCCTCCAACCCCCACCCTATCGACTTCTCCGCCACCTTCACCCGCGTCATACTCCCCCCCCCCCCCCTCTGCCCTCACCCAACCATTTCTCTCCCCTCACCCGTCTTCAACAAACACCACTCTACCCTGCCCCCCCCCCCCCCCCCCTCACCCTCCATCACCTCCCCCTCTGTCTTCCCTCACCCAACCACTCTCCCCTCTCCCCTTACCCCCCATCACCACCCCCCCCCTCTCCACCTCTGCCATCTACCAACCATTCCCCCCCCCCCTCGTCTCCACCCACCCTCCCCAACCACCACCAGCACCATCTTCCCGCCCATGTGTCTTCTTCTTGACCTATCTAAATGGCCAGAAATCTGGTAAGTAGAAGACGAAATCGGTTGTTCTTGAGGAAAAGAAGAGGGGACATTCTATTTTGAGCATAGTTACCGCAGTTCTATTTTCCCTTCTACTCCCATGTCATCAATCATTTTATATTGTAGACTTTAGGTGACTGCAGGACAAGTAATGGACTCGAAAGTTTTTATATAAAATTAATCTGATTTTTTTTTTTTTTTTTTTTGTGATTGAGGGAGGCAAAAGGCATAACTGCCTATAGCGAGTGCCTCCCCCATAGTTGAAAGAGTGACAGGGCCAAAATCAAGGGACGTTCGAGCCAAAATGCCTGGACACACGGAGTTTGAAGCAATTTAAGTCATAGGAAGAGGGAAAGACTGATTCTGGGAGAGAGTTCCAGAGCTCAGCTGTTGAGTAGAAGAAAGTTTGAGAGTAACGTTTCACTCTTGGGTTGGAGAGTTGCACAGAGTAGGGGTGGGATTGAGTTGCAAGACGGGTACCACGTGCCCTACGTAAAGGAGGTGGTATGCACTGGGAGAGCTCTGAGCAACACTGATTATATAGTAGCGATAGAATAGTTAGAGAGATGCAACATTGCGGCGGAGAGAGATATTGCAGAGAGTTGGTGAGTGGACGGGAGTTAATGATACGAAAGGCCTTCCTTTCAACTTTGTCTAGGAGAGCGGTGTGAGAGGAACCTCCCCACACATGTGAACAATACTCAATACAAGGGTGCACTATGCCCCTGTACAGAGCAAGAAGCTGTGCAGGGGAAAAGAACCCCCTAAGGCGGTGAGCACACCCAGCTTCTGGGAGGCTGCCTTAGCAAGACTGGTAATATGGTCCTTCCAAATGAGAGCAGAAGAAAAAGAGACACCAAGAATATTGAGAGAAGATGAAGGATTGATTTTTGTATTGTTGAAGAATAAGGGATGGTCCGCTGGGAGATCCTGGCGGGTAGATAGATGGAGAAATTGGGTTTTGGAAGCATTAAAGTTAACAAGGTTTTCTCTGCCCCAATTGGAAATAGTATTTAGATCAGAATTTAAGAGTTCTATGGCTTCATTACGTTTGTCGTTGAGGGATTGCTGGCTGGGGCGTTCTGAAAAACTAATGGAGTAGTGTAAGGTTGAGTCGTCTGTGTATGAATAGATGGGAATTAAGGTACAGTTAAGGAGATCATTTATAAAAATTAGAAAGAGAATAGGAGATAGGACAGAGCCCTGAGGAACACCGGAGTTTATAGGGTGAGGAAGTGAACAATGGCCGTCCACAACCGCGGCTATGGAACGGCCGGAAAGGAAATTAGAGACAAAGGCACAGATGGAGGGATAGAAACCGAAGGAGGGTAGTTTAGAAATTAAAGATTTATGCCAGACTCTATCGAAGGCTTTCGATATGTCTAGTGCAATAGAAAAAGTCTCACCGAAGTCCCAAAAGGAGGATGACCAAGAGTTAGTAAGATATGAAAGAAGATCACCAGTAGAGCGACCCTTAAGGAAGCCATACTGGCGATCTGAGAGCAGATTATGAGAAGAGAAATGCTTAAGAAATTTGGAAGCAAGAATAGTTTCAAAAACTTTAGAAAGACAAGAGATAAGAGCAATTGGACGATAGTTGGAGGGTTGAGAGCGGTCACCCTTCTTTGGGACAGGTTGAATGTGAGCAAACTTGACTAAAACTGGCTATTATAGTCAGATAAGAAAGTTTGGACACTCCCAGAACCTGAATATATAACAAACATTACCTGGTAAAAAGAGTATTGTTGTTCCAAAACACAAAAATGCGTTTGTCTCTTACACGTCCAAAACACTAATATAAACGCGAGTTTAAATTATATAAATATATAGATTCTTTTTGGAAATTACAAAGGATTTATAGCGAAAATACCATGATTCCACAAGAATGTCATACTTACAAATTAGCACTGTCGTGTAATATCTGTTAATGTTCAGTTAAACAATACTCCCAATAATTACAGTCTATTGTAAGATAAATGTATCGTACTATAAAGGAAGACTAGCCAAGCAAAGCCAGATATATACAGTGCGATCCTTGAACAATTACCCATAGGGATTTCCCATGTATTTCATTATATAGTAGTAGTGATGATGGTGATAGTAGTAGTGATGATGGTGATAGTAGTAGTGATGATGGTGATAGTAGTAGTGATGATGGTGATAGTAGTAGTGATGATGGTGATAGTAGTAGTGATGATGGTGATAGTAGTAGTGATGATGGTGATAGTAGTAGTGATGATGATGATAGTAGTAGTGATGATGGTGATAGTAGTAGTGATGATGGTGATAGTAGTAGTGATGATGGTGATAGTAGTAGTGATGATGGTGATAGTAGTAGTGATGGTGATAGTAGTAGTGATGGTGATAGTAGTAGTGATGATGGTGATAGTAGTAGTGATGATGGTGATAGTAGTAATGATGATGGTGATAGTAGTAGTGATGATGGTGATAGTAGTAGTGATGATGGTGATAGTAGTAGTGATGATGGTGATAGTAGTAGTGTTTCTTTGTTAATATTTATGATAGCCTAATGAAATACATGGGAATTCTCTATGGGTAACTGTTTCAGGTTCGCTCTGTATATATATATACAGTATATATATATATATATATATATATATAATATTCTAGTAATGATGATAGGTGATGGCTAGTGTGACAGCAAATCATTACAGGGGTGTTATAACCGCCGAGTAATGATGATATAAGTGATAAGTAAAGTGGATAATAAACCATGCGAGAAGAGCTTCGGAACGATCCTTTTTGTTAAAACTCATATTGACTTTATATATGTTCTTACTATCTCCTCAAGGGGGATGACCTGCTTTTTTTTTCTTCTCTCCTTTTCTCTCTTTCTCTGGCTTTTATCCATTCGGCCACATTCAGCCTACTGTTTTAAGACGTTTACCCCCATTCAGGTGTCAATATTTTTCTGGCGAGCGGTAGCGAGCCAGCATATATATTTTTTTGTCGTGACAGCAAGCTAAATTTGTACATTTTTCGATAGAAAAATGTCTCCGGCGAATCCGGATTTCTCCTTACAATGCTGGCTCGCTATCGCTCTCTGGAAGAAATCGAAACCTGGATAGGGATAAACGTCTTAAAACAGTTGCCTGAATGGGGCCGAATGGATACAAGCCAGAGAAAGAGAGAAAAGGAGAGAAAGATAAAAAAGCAGGTGACGCCCATTAAGGACTCGCAGCTGTCCTGCATATCCCACAACTCATAAAGTTCAGGGGCGTACGCTGAAACCGTGTGTCCCCTGCCTAGAGGGGACGTCACAACTGTCCACTAACACTAGCTACCTAATTTGCTGCTTAGGTGAAGACCGCCTTTCTGTCTCCCCCTGCCCAGGAATCGAACGTGGGACCTCTTGGCTGTGAGCCGAGCGTAGTAACCACTGTATCACAGTTGCACCCATAACTCATAAGTATTCGTAATTACCGGTATCTGTTTCATCTGTTTACCTTACTCATAATCTCTTATACCTTAAGATTACATCCTCTGTTACAGGTCCAGATTACTCCTAATTCTAGTACCGAACCGTATCCATCTCCCTTAGCTCATAAGTGCATATAGCTCTCCTATAACCTTTATCATGTATAACTCATAAAGTCTCTCACCTCATTTCATTACCACATCTCTCATTCAGATGTAGTAAGAACTCATAGCTCTCTTGAACCCTTTGTGTTCTATAACTCTTAAGGGCCCAGTATTGTCTTGAGCCCCGGATCTCTACCATTATATAAGGGCTTATAAATTTAACCAGTGCCCTATCTTTCACAACTCTTTTTAGCCCGTCCTACACAACTTATAATAACTCACAATTATGGATCACAACACCATCTCACAACTTTTTTGAGCCCCCTGTACTTTCGCCAGTGCCATATTTTTCACAACTCTCTCGAGGCCCGTCCTCCACAACTCATAAGGGCTCATAACTCTGCTCCCCGTCAAATTCCGAACACTAACTGTCACGGTGCCCGACAGTGACTGACGGAGCGCTTCAAGCCGTGCGCGAATTTGCCAAGAATTCAATAAGTTCCCGGAGAAAGGTAAATGTTACGGCCAAAGTCTTCTGATTCTTCAACTTATAACTGGCGGGCTTTGAAATTCCGACGGAGGCAGTTTTTGAGCTTCAGAGCTGGAATACCTTATGCGGTTATTTAAGGGGAGGCAGTTGTTTTTTCGAGTCTTCCTCCTCCCTCATGTTTAGCCCAAAAAATGTACACATTTATATCTAAGGGGGGGTCTAGTGAGTGTTTTTTTAAGTTTGATAGAGGTTTACAGAGCAAACTAAACCTCCTCCTTAAACCATTGAGCCGAACCAGTAAATTATGCTGCACAACACCGTCTGAGCGCCCTTAATGTGTTACCAGTTTTACGGGTTTTGATTTTTCCACGCCGCATAATTATACCATAGCTGAGTTGCTAGACGAGCTCGTCTATTTTCGTGTCTAAAGCTTTTCATCTAATTATGAAAATGCTTTACCAAATACTCTAAAGGCTTAAGGGAGCTCAGATATAAATTTCGATATAAATTTGTACATTTTTCGGTAGAAAAAGTCCCGGCCGAAGGCCGATTCCTCTTCAAATACAGGCTCGCTATCGCTCACCAGGAACAAAATCGACACCTAAATGACACGAAAGGTCTTAATATTGGCAAATAAATGGGGCGAATGTCTTGAAATCTCATAACTAATAGGGCTAAACATGAGGGAGGAGGAGGACTCGAAAAACCAACTGCCTCCCCTTAAGTAAAGTAATGTATCGTTGGTGCAAGCAAATAACATAATTGTGTAGGTATACTTTATTGAAACTTTGATATATAAAGATAATTTCAATGCTTCATGTTGACATTTAAGTAATACCATTATTTTTTTAGCTAATCTCGAGTGGTAACTATGGCTATCAAATGTGCTCATGTTAAAATGGCACCACACAGTATCTATCTCGATGAATGAGTTTCTATACATTGCCTTACTCACCTGTTAGAAACATTAGCCATGCTTATTGTGTTGGTATGTACCGTCATTAAGGGGAGGTTTTTAGTTAGTTCCCTAGACTTCCATCAATCTTAAAATTACACACCGTAGATCCCCTTTCAAGGTAAATGTGTAAATTTTTCGGTAGAAAAATGTTCAGGCCAAAGGCCGATTCCTCTTAAGTTACAGGCTCGCTATCGCTCGCCAGGAAAAAATCGACAGCTAAATGGAACGAAAGGTCCTAAAATTGACAGAAATGGGGCGAAAGTTCATAAAATAATCCAACTAATGGGGCGAACGTCTTAAAATTTCAAAAGCAATGTGGCTAAACATGAGGGAGAAAGGGGTCCAGAAAAAAGTCCCTCAAGTGGACATCTCCCCTTAACCCTTTCACTCATTTATGACGCAGAAGTTGCCAGATTAGCAATAAGAAATAGAGTTCTCTCACTCTTATAATTACCTCTCCAAAATTAGTTTTCTGCCCACAGCTAACTCAAAGACAACTGCAGAGGTTGAAGTAACTAAACTAAAGGTTTCTAAATACCCCTGATGGTAACAAAGGCTTTAAAGTATCCCCAATAGGCTCAAATCCGCGTCATATGTCGGAGAGGGTTAATCAGTTTGTGTAGTTTGTAAGTGTATGAACATAACTTACGTGTACATGATATAATATATACTTATTATAAGTTGTGTAAATAAATATTCATATTTCAGCTAAAGACACAAAGCTTATTTTGAACATTTATTCAGATTATGTGGAGGATGTTCTTTGAGTATATAAAGTTTTGAACATTTATTCAGATTATGTGGAGGATGTTCTTTGCGTATATAAAGTTTCCTCTATAAAGGGAACGTGTAACCCATAACGGAAGGGACTATACGCCTATAACATGCCAAATTCCCATCTTTAGTGTAATGATTATTTTGCTTTTGTCATACTCTCTCCCCTGTAATTTGGTTGCAATACTCTCCCCCATCTCTCTACTCCCCTCTACATTTGGTTTGCATACTCTCCCCATCTCTCTACTCTCCCCTCTAACATTTGGTTGCATACTCTCCCCCATCTCTCTACTCTTCCCTCTATCATTTGGTTGCATACTCTCCCCCATCTCTCTACTCTCCCCTCTAACATTTGGTTGCATACTCTCCCCCATCTCTCTACTCTCCCCTCTAACATTTGGTTGCATATTCTCCCCCATCTCTCTACTCTCCCCTCTAACATTTCTCTATATATTTTCCTCTCTCTCCCTCTGTCCCTCCATTATTCTTGTCTTTTTCTTTATCACATATGTTTCTTCCCTCACCCTTCCCACTATTTCTGCACGTTTCATATTATCTTAAGGGGAGGTTTTTAGTTTGGTCTCTGGATATCCATCAAGCTTAAGATTACACCCCCTTGAGCCCCTTTCAAGATAAATTTGTACATTTTTCGGTAGAAAAATGTCCCGGCTGAAAGCCGGTTCCTCTTAAATTACAGGCTCGCTGTCGCTCGCCAGGATAAAATCGACACCTAAATGGCAAGAAAGGTCTTAAAACTGACATAAATGGGTCGAAGGTTCTTAAAATCGTCAACATAATGGGGCGAACGTCTTAAAATTAGAAAAGTAATGGGGCTAAACATGAGGGAGAAAGGAGTCAAGAAAAAAGTCCCTCAAGTGGAAATCTCCCCTTACACCCTCTTTTTCCGTATTGCCCATTCCTCACCTTAATTCACAATACACTCCCTTTAACTCTCTCCCCAGTTGTCCTTCTTAATTTGTTTTCCGCTTTATATATTTCCATTGCCTTTCCCTATGGTGTAATCGCTTTTCCTTAGTTCCTCCTTGTCTGCCCCCTCTCCCCTCTGCAACTTCGATCCTTCCTTTGCTCTTGCTTTGCTTTATGATACTTAAGGGGACACTGACTGCTTTTTTGGCCTATACATTCATTCATTCATCCATTCACAAATTCTTAGTTTCCTCGCTAGACATCCCTCAAACTTAGAAAAATATTCCGGCCGAAGGCCGGTTCCTCTTTCAATTACAGGCTCGCTATCGCTCGCCAGGAAAAAAATTGACACCTAAATGGCACGATAGGTCTTAATTAAAATGTATAACGAAATGGGACGAAAGGTCTTAAAATCGCCAAACAAATGGGCCGAACGTCTCAAAATCTAAAACATAATTGGGCTAAACACGAGGGAGAAAGGAGACCAGAAAAATGACTGTCTCCCCTTAATTTTCCTTTTCATCTTTACTGGCGTGTTTTACCTTTTACAGTTCGTAGTCCCGATGGCGTATTCCCTTTTACAGTTCGTAGTCCCGATGGCGTATTCCCTTTTACAGTTCGTAGTCCCGATGGCGTATTCCCTTTTACAGTTCGTAGTCCCGATGGCGTATTCCCTTTTACAGTTCGTAGTCCCGATGGCGTATTCCCTTTTACAGTTCGTAGTCCTGATGGCGTATTCCCTTTTACAGTTCGTAGTCCCGATGGCGTATTCCCTTTTACAGTTCGTAGTCCCGATGGCGTATTCCCTTTTACAGTTCGTAGTCCCGATGGCGTATTCCCTTTTACAGTTCGTAGTCCGATGGCGTATTCCCTTTTACAGTTCGTAGTCCCGATGGCGTATTCCCTTTTACAGTTCGTAGTCCCGATGGCGTATTCCCTTTTACAGTTCGTAGTCCCGATGGCGTATTCCCTTTTACAGTTCGTAGTCCCGTGGCGTATTCCCTTTTACAGTTCGTAGTCCCTTTGCCGTATTCCCTTTTACAGTTCGTAGTCCCGATGGCGTATTCCCTTTTACAGTTCGTAGTCCCGATGGCGTATTCCCTTTTCATTTACTCTCCTTTTCCCTTCCCACATCGTATTTTTCCCTGTTCATTTATCCAATTTGAAGTGTTTTCCTTTCTCACAATTCTTGCCATTAACCTGTATTTCCTCGGATGTCTTTCTAATTATATTCTAGCTATAATTAGGCGATTTTGTGCAGTTTGAGAAGGATCTGTGGTAGTAGAAATGGTCAAGTGATATAGTTCGAAGCATGATAAGTGCTGGAGGCCTCTTATAAGCTCAATACAATCGTCTAATAGTCGCCAGAATAAGATCATAATACGTCACAGGTACAGAAGGGGTTAACCTGTTTTTCCTCGATGTCATATTAGTTTTCCTCGCCTTCCCCCACCATCTCGGCCCTAGCTGTCCCTTCTCTCAATTTTACCATTTTTCCTTGCCACACTCCGTTCCTTTACTCTGTTTTTCCCGATGTAATTTTTCCTTTTCTTGGCTCCTCTCTTCTTGCCCCGTCTCATCTCTGTCCTCCATATGTCTTCTCTCGGGTTCTTACTTTTCCTATCATATTCTCTATTGTTTCCCTATATCGTAATCTGTTGTTCTTAGTTCCTCGCTTCTTTCCCTCTCTCGTCTCTGCTTTTCTCTCTTTTTCCTCTAATGTTCTCCCTTTTCTCTGTTTTTTAAGATGTCATAATTAGTCCTCGTCCATATCTACATCTTTCCTACCCCCTTTCCTCTCTGTCTCTCCTACCCCCTTTCCTACCCCCTTTCCTATCCCCTTTCCTCTCTGTCTCTCCTACTGCTCGTCCCGTTCTACTTTTTACTTCCCATTTCCCTACGTATTTCACTATTTCGTATTCCATTTGCTTTCTCTCCCTTTGTCTTTTGTCTCTTTGTTTCCTTCTCAGAATGATTATTGTTTTATCTACATTATTTCATGTCATAATCCATTATTTTCAATTACAATTTTTCCTTCGCCCTCTCTCGCCTCGGGCCCTTCGTCAGCTTGTCCTGTTCCACCTTTACCTTTCATGTTCTCTATTTTTCCTTTGTCGTATTCCATTATTATCTCGATTTCTTTATTGTTTCCCCCTAAAAAAATAAAATAAATAAAAATAAAAGGAAAAAAATAGGAAAAGTTGGGATTGGGCCTGAGTAAATAGATAGATCAATAGATAGATCCCCCTCTCTCGTCTCTGTCCCTCTCTCCCCTCTGTCCCTCTCTCCCTCCTCTCATTTCCTCCCTCTCCTCTGGTGAAGGGAGCGTGGAATATGTATTTCGCTGGTAAATTTTCAGGAATATACGGTCATGAAGAGGGACGAGGCGCTCCACACTCTAAATCTGCACCAGATTTTTACTGGAGCCCTTGGCAAATGGTGAGGTTAAGGGGTGATGGGCAGGTTTTCTGGACCACTTTCTCCCTCATTAGTTCTCAGATGTTAAGATGTTTGCCCCATTAGTTAGTCGATTTTAAAACCTGTCGCCCCATTTCTTCGTCAATATTTAGACCTTTCGTGCTATTTAGGTGTCGATTTTTTCCCTGGCGAACGATAGTGAGCCTGTAATCTTGAAAGAAACAGCCTTCGGCCGGGACATTTTTCTACCGAAAAATGTACAAATTAATCTAGAAGGGGGATCTAATGGATGGTTTTTTTTTTTTTTTTGATGGAGGTCTAGGGAGGAAACTAGAAAAATAATGAATACATGCAAAAATCGCCCCAAAAGTGAACCATCTCCCCTTAAGGGCGGGTCTCGGCTAGAAAGAAGGGATCTTGGAAAAAAAGTATATTACATAGAATATAAAGTGTGAATATGGGGATAATGGGGATCGAAGGCCAATGGGTGAACAGTTGATCAATCCCTCCAATGGGTGAACAGTTGATCAATCCCTCCAATGGGTGAACAGTTGATCAATCCCTCCAATGGGTGAACAGTTGATCAATCCCTCCAATGGGTGAACAGTTGATCAATCCCTCCAATGGGTGAACAGTTGATCAATCCCTCCAATGGGTGAACAGTTGATCAATCCCTCCAATGGGTGAACAGTTGATCAATCCCTCCAATGGGTGAACAGTTGATCAATCCCTCCAATGGGTGAACAGTTGATCAATCCCTCCAATGGGTGAACAGTTGATCAATCCCTCCAATACAATAACCCTTCTTCGTTTTATTCAGGCTTAATTTCAATTATATATATATTAAGGGGAGGTTTTTAGTTCGTTCCCTAGACCTCCATCAAGCTTAACATTACAGCCCCTAGACCCCCTTTCAAGATAAATTTGTACATATTTCGGTAGAAAAATGTCCCGGCCGAAGGCCGGTTCCTCTTAAATTACAGGCTCGCTATCGCTCGCCAGGAAAAAATCGACACCTAAATGGCACGAAAATTCTTAAAATTGATAGAAATGGGGCGAAAGTTGTTAAAATCGCCAAACTAATGGGGCGAACGTCTTATAATATCAAAAGCAATGGGGCTAACCGTGAGGGAGAAAGGGGTCAAGAAAAAAATCCCTCAAGTGGAAATCTCCCCTTAAGATAATATTTAATATGATGTCCTAAACTCAATTGTTGTAAAATATTCCGGGGTAAAGAACTCGTTGTGCAACACATGTCAACAATTCAGCCATGGAGGCCTTAACCCCTTCTGTACCGACCACGTCTTTCGTATTTCATTTCAGCTGGATTTAGACGATTATATGTAGCTTAGGAGAGGTGTATATATATGTAGCTTAGGAGAGGTGTATATATATGTAGCTTAGGAGAGGTATATATATATGTAGCTTAGGAGAGGTGTATATATATGTAGCTTAGGAGAGGTGTATATATATGTAGCTTAGGAGAGGTGTATATATATGTAGCTTAGGAGAGGTGTATATATATGTAGCTTAGGAGAGGTATATATATATGTAGCTTAGGAGAGGTGTATATATATGTAGCTTAGGAGAGGTGTATATATATGTAGCTTAGGAGAGGTGTATATATATGTAGCTTAGGAGAGGTGTATATATATGTAGCTTAGGAGAGGTATATATATATGTAGCTTAGGAGAGGTGTATATATATGTAGCTTAGGAGAGGTGTATATATATGTAGCTTAGGAGAGGTGTATATATATGTAGCTTAGGAGAGGTATATATATATGTAGCTTAGGAGAGGTGTATATATATGTAGCTTAGGAGAGGTGTATATATATGTAGCTTAGGAGAGGTATATATATGGTGGCTAAAAGGAGCAATTGAGATAGTGTATAGCTTTTTGTATTGGTAGATGTCCTTCCTAAGCTGAATCAAATTGTCAAATGGAAGCCAAGTAATGTTAAAAGGACGTCGCCGGTTTAGATGGGGTTAATGCTTTGACATACTGTTGTGTTGGGCTTCATAAATTAACCCCTTGAAGCTCTGACGCGTTTTATCAGTTTATTTTGGCTATCATTAGACGATTTTATGCAGTTTAGGAAGGTTCTGTGGGTATTAAAAGGGTAAAGACTATCTCAATCAACCCTTTGACTTCCATATACCGTTACTAATATGAATAAAATCGTCTAATAGTAGCTAGAAAACAGAAATGAAACGCGCATTGGAGCTTGAAAGGGTTAAGTCGGTGTGCTTGAACTACCTTTTGTGGACATTTGTCTCATTGTGCTACATGCCTTGGTGAAGTTATGCATCCTAGGAGTTATTTGAAGTGTTAACCCTTTGAGTACCAGCGACGTTGTGTTATATTTTATTGTAGCTATATTTAGACGATATTATGCAGATTAAGAAAGATCTATGGTCGTTCAAAGGGTTGGTTGAGATAGTTTGAAGCCTTATTATTGCTAATGGTCCTTTCTAAGCTGAATAAAATCGTCTAATCATTGCCAGACTATTTTTAAAAGCATGTCACCGGTACTGAACGGGTTGACGAAAATGGGCACTGTCCAGCATAACAAGCAAGTGAAAAATGTGTGGGAACAAGGGGGGGAATTGGGCATTATTGTTCAAAAATTACGGACATATTTTTTAGGAGAAATAAAGTTCATAATCATAATTGTCATACCGTAATAGGAGAGACACCCGGAAGTTCTGCTGGTTTGGAAAATAAATGTGTTTGCGTACTGAAATAATTTCCTGGAAGTACGTGAAAAGTTATACATCATTACAAGTAATTTAATTAGCAGTTGTAATTAAGATGTGTGAGCTATATAGTAGGAGCGGAGACTATCGAAACAGCTTATTTAAAATACAGAATATGAGAGAGAGAGAGAGAGAGAGAGAGAGAGAGAGAGAGAGAGAGAGAGAGCTACATAGAGCTACATAGATACACAGACCACACAGACCTCAAGGTCCTTACTAGGCAGTCTGGCCTTACAAACTATAATATGCATATATGCATATACACACATACATACATATACATATATATATACATATATATACACATACATATACACATACATACATACACACATATATATACAGTATATATATACATACTGTACAGTGCACACACATACATATACATACATTTTTTTTTTTTTTTTTTTTTTTTTTTTTTTTTTTTTTTTTTCCATTCATATCACCCCAGCCCTCTGCAGATAGAGGTCAAGCCTTCCCTTGAAGGCGTTTATTGTGTCGCTCTCCACCACTCTCGCTGGTAGTTTATTCCACTCTGTCGCCACACTGTAGGTGAAGAAACTCTTTGTGACATCTAGGTTTGCCTTTTTGGTTTTTAATTTCATTCCATTTCCGCGAGTTTGATTAGTATTGTTTAATGTGAATAGTGCATTTACATCGACTTTGTCGAAACCTTTTAGTATCTTAAAGCACTCAATAAGCTGACCCCTCAACCTCCTCTTTTTTAATGAGAACAGGTTCAATCGTTTAAGTCTTTCTTCATATGGTTTATTTCTTAATGAGGGTATCATCTTCGTCGCTCTACGCTGTACTGACTCGAGTCTTACAATGTCCTTGATCAGATAAGGTGACCAGAACTGCACACCATATTCAAGGTGGGGCCTCACCATACTTTTGAACAGTGGCACTATTACGTTTTCATGTTTATATGTAAATTTTCGTTTAATAAAGCCCAATGCTATGTTTGCCTTATTTGCAGCTGCTATACATTGGTCGGAAGTTTTTAGGTTTTCAGATATTAGTACCCCTAGGTCTTTTACTACCGTTGCGGTTTTTATTTGTTTGCCATTCATTTCGTATTTGTATTTCATATTTCTGCTACCAACCTGCAGCACCTGACATTTATCGACATTGAAGGGCATCTGCCATTTTTCGACCACTCCGATATCTTGTTTAAATCAGATTGCAACGCATTTCTATCATCTTCGTTCAGGACTGTATTTCCTATTTTTGTATCGTCGGCGAATTTGGAAATGGTGTTGTTTACCCCTACATCGATATCGTTAATGTAAATGAGAAACAGGACCGGTCCAAGGACTGAACCCTGTGGAACTCCACTAGTGACAGGCTCCCACTCCGATTCCACTCCATTTATCACCACTCTCTGTCTTCTGTCCGTAAGCCAATTTTTTATCCAAGAATGAATTTCACCTTTGATACCTATCCTCTCCAGTTTAGCCAATAGTTTTCGGTGAGGCACCTTGTCGAAAGCTTTTTGAAAGTCCAAGAAGATTATATCTAGTGATTTCGTCATGTCGTTATATGTGAATAGTTTGTTATAAAATTCAATCAAATTTGTTAAGCCTGACTTATTTGATCTAAAGCCGTGTTGACTATTTTTGATTAGGTTGTTTGATTCGAGGTAATCTACAATCTTATCTCTAATGATTTTTTTCCATGATTTTTCCTACAATTGAAGTTAGGCTAATTGGTCTGTAATTACTCGCTTTGGCCTTGCTACCCTTCTTGTATATCGGCGTAATGTTCGCATCTTTCCAATCACTCGGTACAATCCCCTGTAGTGATAAGTTAAATAGTTGTGTCAGGGGTTTTGCTATTTCGTCCTTGACATTCTTAATTATTTTCGGGTGGAGCATGTCGGGTCCCGGGGTCTTATTTACATTTAAATTACTCAATTTGCTTTGTACTTCGGTAACACTGATGGTGAAATCTCCTATCTCATGAGTTGAGGTGTTATTTTCAAGGGTATGATCGATAATTTCTTCTGTGAAAACTGAGCCAAAATATTTGTTGAGCAGATTTGCCGTGTTTGTGTCGCCTGTTATTGTCTGGCCATCTTCTATTAGCGGTCCGATTCCGCTTTTGATCTGTTTATTTTTGTTTACGTAACTGTAGAATTTTTTGGGGTTTGTGGCACTTTCTCTGGCAATAGTCATTTCGTAATTTTGTTTGTTCGCCCTAATTATTTTTTTCACTTCCCTTCTACTATTTTTGTACAAGTTTTTAATTACTTCAGTGTTTGTGTTATTTTTTACAAGTTTGTGGAGTTGGTTCCTTTTCCTTATTGCCTTGCCAATGTCTCTACTGTACCAAGGGGGCATACTTGATTTCGTACTACGTTTTGGTTTCATGGGTACAAATTGTTTATGCGCTTCTGTAATTGTAGACTTAAAATGTCCCCATAGTTCATTTACTTCGTTTATATTTATGAGGTTTGAGAGAGAGAGAGAGAGAGAGAGAGAGAGAGAGAGAGAGAGAGAGAGAGAGAGAGAGAGAGAGAGAGAGAGAGAGAGAGAGAGAGAGAGAGAGAGAGACAAAGGGAATAGAGAGCTTGGTGAGGTTAGTGGTGGTGGTAGGATCGGGTGGCTGAATACAAATGAGACACAGGAAAGACATGGCTAGAGAACAGCATATATGGCGCAGCAATTATGGGTTCTTACGATGTCCCTGGTGATTTAATTCCGTCGCCAACATCTCGTAAGGCTTTATGCCGTCAGACTAAAGGTAAATACATATACAGTCAAATTAGATTAATAAGGTATTTAGATATATAGATAGAAATGTAGATAAATTCATACACATTATCAAGCAAACATGAATACTTTGGCCAAAACAATGGTCACAATATATAAGCGAAGGACGGACACCTTATCAATATATTGTGAAAGGATAACGCATAGGAGAGACAGAAACACAATGTAAATGGATAACACATAGGATAACGCATAGGAAAGACAGAAACACAATGTAAACGGATAACACATAGGATAACACAGGAGAGACAGAAACACAATGTAAACGGATAACACATAGGATAACACATAGGATAACACATTGGATAACACATAGGATAACGCATAGGAGAGACAGAAACACAATGTAAACGGATAACACATAGGATAACACATAGGATAACACATAGGATAACACATTGGATAATACAGGATAACACATAGGAAAGACAGAAACACAATGTAAACGGATAACACATAGGATAACACATAGGATAACACATTGGATAATACAGGATAACACATAGGAAAGACAGAAACACAATGTAAACGGATAACACATAGGATAACACATTGGATAACACAGTATAACACATAGGAAAGACAGAAAAACAATGTAAACGGATAACACATTGGATAACAGGATAACACATAGGAAAGACAGAAAACAATGTAAACGGATAACACATAGGATAACACATTGGATAACACAGGATAACACATGGGAAAGACAGAAAAACAATGTAAACGTAGTAGAGAAATATCTTAACATTGTGTGCATACATTACACAAATGGAAACTACAGACTATTATTAAAACAACAAAAAAGTAGAGAGAGAAAAACAAACATGCAGGCCTTGGGAAGAACTGAGAAATCAAATATATATTTATTATTAAAACGAAAATAGAATACCATTGGAGGACGAAATCGATGATTTAAATGAACACACACACACACACCACACACACACACACACACACACACACACACACACACACACACACACACACACACACACACATACAATTAATAGTGCAGTCAAGTAAATTAACCCAAATAATTATTATTAGTCTGGTTACATTTTGGCGACATCACATAATTATAATATTTATCGTTGCTTAGGAGCTGGATACATAGTGAGAGAGAGAGAGAGAGAGAGAGAGAGAGAGAGAGAGAGAGAGAGAGTAGGAATTAGGTACTCGTAGGGTACAGATATAATTAAAAATACGAATGATGATTTTTTTGTTTTCAAGATTACCGACGTATCATAATTGAAAGGGAATTTGAATAACACATACCAAAGTTGATAGTATAAACATAAATGTATAAAATGATTACAGGACCAGGTTTCTGGGGAGATAACAGGAAAGTCGACCAGAGAAGAGAAATCACAAGGATACCTATCAGGGTTTGGGAACGACAGGGAATGAGGGGCGCTTCTAAGACCAGGAAATTATATGACCACACGAGAACGTAGCTAGAATGGTGTGTGTGTGTGTGTGTGTGTGAGTGTGTGTGAGAGAGAGAGAGAGAGATATATGAGCCTTAATATGCTGTAGCTCAAAGACAATAAAAAGATACACAAATGAGGAAATAAATACGCCCGTCCCCCCTCCCTTAAAGAAACCTACATAGCACAAACAGGAGGAAGAAAGTGTGAACATACTAACACAAATATGATGAAGGATAAGAGGGAAAAGGTGTGAACATAAACAAAGGAAGAGGATGCTGAAGTGAAGAGTGTAGCCTTTTGAATATAATACAAGAGAGAGAGAAAAAGCTTGTGGAAGTATGTATGTATATACTCAGGCCCCATCCCCACTTTTCCTTTTGTTTTGGGGGGAGGGGGGAGGGGTGGCCAACTCAAAGTAATAAGTAATATGGTAAAACATATAACACAAAGAGGACACAATAACACAATAACGGGGCTGTTCGGCCAGGCAGCTTAGGGAACAACAACAACAACAACAACACAAAGAGGAAGTAGAGTATTGAAGAGGACAATGTGGGAGTGCAGGAAAGAGGGCTTAATTAAAGGAGGTGATAATAATAATAATAATAATAATAATAATAATACTAAGACAACACAGGAGGAGGAATAGTTGTGCTGAGTGGTAAGGTGTGAAAATAATACATACAACTGACAAACTGAGAATAAATCTGTCTGTAAGAGGACACGGTGAAGGGAAGGGGTGTAAGAGGACACGGTGAAGGGAAGGGGTGTAAGAGGAACAAAGAGGGGTATATACAACCAAGGGTACTAGTGTTAAGGGTGAGAGAACCGCCCTCAGCTAACACACTTCTTTCCTCTTTCATTATCTCACCACGACTACTCTGTTGAGATATCTGTATTTGTGTGTTTGCATATATAAGAGAGAGAGAGAGAGAGAGATTTAGTTAGAGATATTCTGTACCGGTTTATAATTAAGATTGACAACGACATTCTAGAGGAAGTAAAAGATTACATACATATCTTGGCCCAGTCTTGAAGCTAACACAAGAAAATGAACATGAAATAAAAACGGGAATCGATCTAGGTTGTAAAACATTTGGAAAACGAATAAATAGACTATCAATATGCCTTTAGTTCAACCATGATGTATGGACCCGAAACTTGGAAGCAAACACAAAGTATGTAGTAAAGCTTAGGAGTGCACAGAGAGCAATGTAAAGATTAATGCTAGGAAGAAATTTTAGAAATAAGAAGAGAGCATCGTGGGTGTGAGAGCAGACCAAAGTCAAGGATATTCTAGAAATGAGAAAATAACAGAAACGGAATGCGGCAAGGAGTCACAGTCTCACCCAAGTTGTTCACAGTTTGCCTTGAAGGGATCTTCAGAAATTGTTTATGTGAATCAAAGGGTATTAATGTAGACCTTAACCATCTTAGATTTGCAGATGACATTGTCTTAATTTCAGATAAAGCAGAACAGCTCCAAAATGCTCAATGATCTCAACAAAGAAAGTCTCAAAGTAGGTCTAAAAATGAACAGGAGTAAAGCCAAAGATATGTACAATGATAAGGCTCAACGTAGAGTAATTAGGATTGACTACGAAAATTCTAAAGAAATTAGAAGAATACAATTATCTCGGCCAAGTAATAAAACTAACAAAAGACAATGAACATGAAATATTAAGGCGAATGACTCTAGGTTGGAAAGCATTCGGCAGACAAAAGAACATCATGAGAAGTACACTCCCAATATGCCTTCAGCGTAAAGTTTATAACCAGTGTGTGCTACCAACCATGATCTATGGATCCGAAACTTGGAAACTAACAAAAACAATGGAGAATAAGCTTAGGAGTGCACAGAGAGCAATGGGAAGATCAATGTTCGGAATAACTCTTAAATATAGGAAGAGAGCATCGTGGGTAAGAGAGCAAAGAAATTATTAAAGAGCAAAAGTGGAGATGGACAAGTCATATAACAAGAAAAAAGAACAATAGGTGAAGTAAAAGACTAACCGACTGGATCCCCAGAGAAGGAAAGCGAGACAGGAAAAGACGGCTGACAAAGTCTCGGGAGTCATGGAAAAGGTTAAGGGATGCCATTTCCCAGCAGGGGACTACTAATGGCTGATGACGACGATGATGATGATATATATATATATATATATATATATATATATATATATATATATACTGTATATATACCGTATATACTTCTATTCGTTACCTTACAATTATTTGTATGCAGAAATATTATAAATTTACTTCAACTCTGTTATCTATATACTTCTAACTAATGATCTGAATGCCATACTCCATAATTATGCCATCCAGTGTATTCCCACATTGTCATATATTGTTAAATATAATATTTCTCTGAGTGCTATTCCTAATTGTCGTACTCGTAGCCATTTTAACAACATGACTGCAACCATCCTGCCGTGTGAAGCTCTTACCCTCCTCACCAACCGTTCTAAACACACACTCTAGATATTTGGATTCTCTCCCAGTCTCCATTTACCCGCCGTTCTGTCGCGTAACTGTCCATGGCCGTCCCCCTCTCAGGCACTAAAATAAATACGCTAGATCGGTGGAAATGCCTGCTGGAGCTCTTTGCTTAAAGTAATTCAGACCCTACGCAGTTAAATATTATAATGTACGTACACTTTAATCAATATACTGTACCTTTCGTTGATGTAATATAATTCTGTAGAAAATCTAAATTTGGCAGTGGCGCTCATTTCCGTTTAATTAACCTTTGATCGTGTGGTGGGTATCTTGCATGAGAAATCCAGCCTGGTACACAAGAACCTTTGCATACTACTGATGTTACCACAATATACCTTCCTGTAAGGGACATCACAAGACTGTATCCATTAACCCTTGAGTACCGAGTTGTCCTTGTCATTATAATCTAGATATTATTAGACGATTTTATCTGGCTTGAGGACGTATAGTAATTAAAAGGCTTCAAACTATCTCGATTATCCATTATAACTATCATGGTTTCCTACTAAGCTGTATAAAATCATCTAAATATAGCTGGAATAACACACAATACATACTTGGTAAGGAAGGGGTTAACTCCATGTCTATAGCCTAGTTACCGGTACTGCTATGTAAACAGAGGTATCAGGCTGTTGGAGACTTCTCCAAATAGTCTCGTCCTGCCTGGGAAATGAGCCCTGGTTCTCTCGGCTGTCAACTGAATGAGCTAACGTTAAATGGCACGATATATATATATATATATAGAGAGAGAGAGTTAACCAATAGTGTTAAGCATAGTATAAAAACTACCAGTAATACAAATAATACAAGACAATCTATTATACATAACGTGTTCCAATATTTTTGAGAGTATAACTTCGGTGGTTTGGAGTCTTCAAGGACAAAATATATAATGCATATTTTTTCTTGTAATTGACTTCTGCAAATCGTTTGTAAGCCAAGGTAGTATTTCATTACAATAAGTAAATAAATATAATATCTACAGTTGGAAAACACTCTTCATGACACTATTATATTTTCAATGAAACATAACAAATAATATTACTATTGCGCAATTTCGGGCAACCCAACTTTCACTGCAGCAAATGTCAAGCCACACAAGCCAATGCTAACAATGACACACGCACAACCCCATTCCCTTTGTAAGATGAATGCAAGTTGAAGCACTGCACGGAAACACAAGCCAACGCACTGCACGCACACGAAAGCACAAGCACGCGCACACACACACACACACACACACACACACACACACACACACACACACACACACACACACACACACACACACACACACACACACACACACAGAAGGTTCTCTTCAGTAATACCCTTGAACATGTCTGCCACTCTCTTCACATTTGAATTACAGTTTCGCTGGTAGTAGCATGTAGTTACGTTAAGAGGAGAGCGGAAGGTGTAAGATGGGAAGACAAGGTCGGAAAAGAGACAGTCACGATGATACAAGATGTCTTAGAAAGAGTGAGACGCGAAGACCCAGTGAGAGGAAGTACGTGCAACGTATACGTAAGAAACATTATATATTTATCTATCTACCTATTAATTCATCTCTCTCTCTCTCTCTCTCTCTCTCTCTCTCTCTCTCTCTCTCTCTCTCTCTCTCTCTCTCTCTCTCTCTCTCTCTCTCTCTCTCTCTCTCTCTCTCTCTCTCTCTCTCTCTCTCTCTCTCTCTCTATATATATATATATATATATATATATATATATATATATCACAAATAATAATATTGTAATAATCGTAGCGGCCACTACTAGTAATCAGGCTCATGAAAGCATAACATGTCAATATTAGCCTAACGATAATCGACAAGCTAAATTAATGCCTTTAATCTACTTATCTCCTGTAATCAAGCAGTTTTTGTCAAG
>CM064579.1:44701249-44763749 GCA_032716605.1 Paralithodes platypus
AATGGCAGACAAAAATCTTGTGCTTGGGTTCGGTGCCCTTTTGGTGTTACTCAGATCAGATCAGATGAAGTATTGAGGGATAAGCCTTTACAACGGCACCTCGTATCTACATTCTACTTTTCCTATTTTTCTGAAGAGTGTAGAGAGGGGAGAAGGGGTGTTGGAGAGAGAGGAAGCTGTTGGAGTGGCTTTGTTATGTGTGTTTAGTCTCTGCGGAGTGAATGATTGGAGGAATGAGTGAATATAAACTACTGTACAACTGCCTGCAGTGAAAGGTGGTTTAGATTTAATTGAGTGTTTTTGACAGTATTATGAATTATTTGAAATATTATCTTATAGCCAATGCTCAAGTCAGTGTTTCTGTTAATCAATAACCACTGTCTCATATTTATCATAATGTAGTGTACCAGCTAATTATGCAGCCCATTGTACATGGCACTGTACCAGCAAAAATAATTGGACCGCATCTATAGCTAGAGTAAGCATGCTCAGAATGATTAGTGTGTATTGTTGGAGGACGTTTAATGAGTAATGAATGCTTCGTACCGCGATTGTCTATTAAATGAACGAAACAAATATTTTGGGTATAAGGAAAATATTTGGTGAAAACAAATATTTCCGTAATATATCTCATGCGTACGGTTTCTTCCAGCGCTTGTTTTTTCGCTCTTTATTCATACCGATCGAAAATTAGTGGAAAAAAGAATCGGTGGTGTGCTTCCGATTTTAATGAGGTATCCGATAATCCGACTGCGGCCACCACCACCGCCACCGCCACCGCCCTCACTCATTATCCGGGCGAGAGGCAGGGAAAAACACAGAGGGCGGCCCTAACTTTTCCAGCACCGGCTTCCAATACCGAATTCGTGATGAAGATGTAATGAGGGGTCGATCTGTTGGTGGAGGAGGCGGGGGGAGCCATATTGGAGGGGGATGGGTGTGGGGGAGTGTTATATTGGAGGGGAGTGTTGTGGGAGGGGGTAGAGTGGGCGTGTGGGGTGATATTGGACCGGGAAGGGGGGATTAGGGGGGTTGGAAGTGACAGGAAAGGTCAAATGGGATGAAGGGAGGGGATGGGGGCGGGTTATATTGGACGTGATAGGGGGGATAGGAATGTCGGATGTGACAGGGGAGGTAGAATGGGAGGGGGAAGGATGAGAGCAGGAGAGTGATATTGGAGGGGAAGGGGAAATAGGCGTGTTGGAAACGACAGAAGAGGTAAAATGGGAGGAAGGAGAGTGGGAGGAAGGAGAGTGGGAGGAAGGAGAGTGGGAGGAAGGAGAGTGGGGAGTAATATTGAACGGGGAAAGTGGCAACAGGGATTTTGGAAGTGATAGAAGAAGATAGGATGGAAGGAGGATAAGAGGGGAGTGAGATTGGTAAGTGTTGGAGAGGATAGGGGCGTTGGCAGTGACAGAGGAGGCAAATGAGAGGAAGAAGGGTGGGGTGATATTGGGAGGGGAAGGGAGGAACAGGTGATTTGGACATAACATATAATTATAAACTGTTAAATTCCTGTGTGCAATGTACTACACAATATAATAACAACATATCGACTCATAACTTAGTGAGATATCATTTTACAGATTGATAGACAGACAGACACTTTAGACAAACACACGGAAAGGAAAACATACCCTGCGTCCATATTCGTTGGCAGAGGTAATACACTGGTGGATGAGGATGGTATTAGTGCCATCTTCATCCACCAGACTGTGTTAAAAATTATATAATGAAATTGTGGAATTCGAGTTGGGTTGATTGGATATTGTGAACATTGGTGCGATTTAAACAATAATATTTGAAGTAGTAATAATTGGAAGCAAGACCTGTATTACTGCTTATTATATTGATATTATTACCTACGGATGATGGTAATGATAGTAATGATGATGATGGGTGAAAAACTGTTAACCTATTAATACGGTACCTTGGAACTAACAGAGTTTGGAACGGTTGCTTCCAAAAACTTTCCCAAGTTAGAATTTACGAAATGTCTGCATTGGGAAATAGTACCGCGGGAAGTTGAATGAGGCATACTCGAGATGAGGAATGACGGTAATGGAGAGGGGGCTTGCGAATACAGAGCCTTAGGTTGAATCAGAGGAATGACGGCCGCTAAAAATAAGAAGAGAACTGGGAATGCGAGGGAGCAAAGAGAGGAGTAGCGGGGATCAGGTTGGAATGGAGAGATGCTTCCGTGTTTCTTTATTATTATTATTATTATTATTATTATTATTATTATTATTATTTATTTTTTGTTTTGGGGGGGAGGGGAGGGAGGAGCATTATTTAGTCTGGTAACGTTAATAATTCGTATGGCTAAGCTGTTTAGTTATGAGACTCCTAAATAATTGCCAGTGTTCATAATAAATCGATGGTTAGTTCACTATTCTGAAGCACAAGCGAAGTTTTTACACTTCTAACTACTTAACATTTACTTACCCTATATATATTTTGTTTTTCTCTTCAGTACAGTAGTGTGCAATAATAGCGTAAAAATGCGAAAAATGGGGCATGACTGATTCACATGTATTCTGATCATGGAGGCATTTAGGATTTTCATTTGGAGTTTTATTTGGCCCGGGGGGACGATTAATATGAAGGGTGCGCCTAGAAGTGTGGTGGGAGGGCTTGTGGCTTTGGCTCCGCTGCATGTCTGCCTGCCGAGATCGGAACCTCTCCGGGTGGTCGGGGGCCGGGGGAGTGCTGGAGCGACCTTGGTGACCCTGGTCTCTGGGTCTTCTCCTGGGTGACCTGGATGTGTGTGAGTTTGTGCTTTTTATCTGTGTTTATTCGTTGTTTTATGTTGTTTTTGTGTTTTCCCTGTTCTTGCTTTGCCTTGAGTCGGCTACCCCCAAAATGGGGATTGGGCCTGAGCAGATAGATAGATAGATAGATAGATAGATAGATTTGGAGTTGATGGTGGCGTGGAAGGAAGTGATGAAGTCGTAGATGTACAGTGATGGAACTAGATTTTAATTTGACAGTTATGTATGATGCTTATAACAAAAATAAATGGTGATATGTAATCTGTTGAAGTATTTAACAAGTGAAAATAAATAAGTCCTTGCCTTAGCATGATATAGTACAGGACAAATTATTGTAAATTTGAACTTAAAATATCAGTAATAACACACTAAAAATAAAATAACCTTGATTAATGTTCAATAAATACATAAGTTTAACCATAATAGATTGCCTAAATACGCATGCAAACAATAGAGTGGTGAGCGGCACCAAATATGCAAGTCCCTATGCAAGTTTCAAAGCAACAAAGATAAAAGTATGCATGCAACAGATATAAACATGAATGCGACCATTGTGGGAAGGCCTGCGACACACAGTAAAATGGGAAGAGTGGACACAAACACCTATAAAACAATTATAATGAGTGCAGTGTGAGAGAGGGATATTTCTTCCAGTGGTGTTTTATACCTGGTGCCTACGTTGATGAGAGAGAGAGAGAGAGAGAGAGAGAGAGAGAGAGAGAGAGAGAGAGAGAGAGAGAGAGAGAGAGAGAGAGAGAGCACACAGACCTTATGATCCAAACGAGGTGGTCAGGACTTAATTCTAGTAGAGATGGCATATCCGATAGAAAAGGAAAGTTGAAAGAAAGGATAGCAAAGAAGAGAGAGAGAGAAAACGAATATTCATACCTCCACGAACACATACGGTACAATAAAAAAAATGAGTTTATGATGAAGTACTCGTGTCGATCACAGGGAACTCTGTGGTGAATGGAAAGACGAAACAAATATGAGAGAAAAGGTGACAGGATTAATGAAGATCAGATTTTATATATTCAAGAAATCAATTGTTGTGGTCTACTCAGTGACATCGCGTGACAGCACTCACCATCCGAGTCTCCTGGCAGAAGCTCTATATATCCTTATTTTCTAGTTATATCTATTTGTCTATCTATCTATTGTACGAGGGTGGCCATACACAAAATGTCCCCAAGCAGACCTAACCCCTGTGAGAAGGACAACCCGTGCCAGTTTACTGAAGGACTTACTGGATTGACCACTCAACTTAGGGTCCGTCTGACTCCGAGGCCTTCTATGTATATTTTTAGCACTATTGTATTTTTCTACAGTGCTGCGCGGCTAGTCCATCCACTTATCATTAACTCAAGTTCTCTCACCAACTCTCTGCAATCTCTCTCTCTCTTCGCCGCAATGTTGCATCTCTCTCGCTATTCTATCGCTGCTACAATATCAGTGTTTCTCAGAGCTTTCCCAGTGTATACCACCTCCTCTACGTAGGGTACATAGTACCCGTCTTGCAACACAATCCCACCCCTACTCTGTGCAACTCTCCTACCCAAGAGTGAAACGCTATTCTCAGACTTTCGTCTATTCAACTGCTGAGCTTTGGAACTATTTCCCAGAATCAATCTTCCCTCTTCCTATGACTTAAATTGCTTCAAACTCCGTGTGTCCAGGCATTTTGTCTCGAACGTCCCTTCACTTTGGCCCTGTCATTCTTTCAACTCTTGGGGAGGCATTCACTACAGGCAACTCTGCCTTTTGTCTCCCTCACTCACATAGAAAAATAAATATATATACTGTATATATATATATATATATATATATATATATATATATATATATATATATATATATATATATATATATATATATACTGTATATATATATATATTTATATATATATATATATATGTGTATAGGCTAATCTGTCTATAGCCGCTAACGTATCTATATATCAGGTAACCCATCTATCACCTTGTTATAATCTAGCTATGGTGTAGAAGGAACCGACCGACGTGGTGGTGTATCTGGTGAGACGCCTGGTCGGGATTTATAGCCTCATAAAATAGCCATTTGCGGGGGTCCGGGGACTTTGATGAGCTCCCTCGCTGACTTATATTAAATTTCGACTCGGTCACTCGTGTTCCCTTCGAGATGGTCACTTCTAGATTATATTTTGTGTTTGTTGACTTCTCTTGTTCGTGTTGATAGCGTAAATGCGTGGAATTTCGGTGTGAGTATCCTAGGTTCGATTCCTTGGAGTGCCACATGCATTTGTTGATTTCATTGAGTTTAGAAGTGAAGTTAGTTGGTGACAAAATATGAATATATATTGATCATTCTAGTTGTAGACAAGAGGAAATCTGTAAAATGCAACATCCAGCAGATTTCGCTTTGATATGATATAATACAGTTGTATGTCAATGGACAATAACTAGTTAAATTATTGTATTTATGAAAGTAACAGAACATGTAATCAAAATAATATGTATATGAATTTTAGGGTAAACCAATTCTTTAATGCCATACATTACGTTCGCTTCCATAAGTGTTCCCCTCTCTTCATAAAGCTAAGCACAGTCAGTAATAGCCACGTTCACCTTGTTCAGATCATATGATAAATGGCTTGAAATGATGCACAGGTGTTTATCGAGCTATTTCAAAAGCTTCCAATTACTAAATGAAGCGCCTCCATCGGAATTCAACAGTTAATAATAGTAAGGATTTTAAGACATTATTGGGCCCTAGCAAGATTTTGGGTGGTCACTACGATCTTTATATTTTGCCATCAATCAAACGATTCGGTCAAATGTTTTAGAACGTGTGGCTTTCATGAGACTTATTTTTTGTGAGCCGCGTAATTAAGAAAAAGTGCAATGTACTGTATAGACGCTGCAATTACATTTGCAATGTAGTTAATTTATGCTTGACCTCCTAGGTTAAGAGGATTTTGTTGACTAATTACACGGAGATATACATTTTGTAAAATATATAAATTCCTGATCACATAATTATTACAGTTAATGTTTACCGGCTTGTTATCATGTTAGGTGTTGAAGTATGCATGACCACGATTGTCGCAGTTCGGTCTTTAAGGGGGGTCACCGGCTTTTTTTCTCTTTCTCTCCTTTTCTCTCTTTCTCTATCTTGTATCCATTCGGTCCCATTCAGCCAACTATTTTAAGACGTTTATCCCCATCGAGGTGGAGTTTTTCCTGGCGAGCGATAGCGAGCCAGCATTGTATGGAGAAATTTTTCTATCGAAAAATGTACAATTTAGCTTGCTGTCAAAACAAAAATATATATATATGCTGGCTCGCTACCGCTCGCCAGGAAAATATTGACACCTGGATGGAGGTAAATGTCTTAAAACAGTAGGCTGAATGGGGCCGAATGGATACAAGCCAAAGAGAGAGGGAGAGAAAGAGAAACAAAGCGAGGTGGGCCCCTTAAATGTGTGTATATAGTAGTGCGTTTAAAGCAGCGACCATCAGTCTTTCAACTTTGGAGAGAGACTTGTCATAGGTAGCTTTGCCTTTGGTTTCCTTCATACACATAAAGCCGCTGTCACACGAGCGCTTTTTTCCGTCAATTTTACATGAGCAAGTTTTTTCTCGTAATACTTAGGGATATTTTTGCATTGTAATCGGAAACTAGATCGAAGTTAGATTATGCTAGGTAGTTTAATTCTTACGGAACTTGTAATTTGAAGCTGCCAGACTACAATTGCCCGTAACAATTGACGGAAAAATCGCTCGTGTGACACCGCCTTAAGACACAGTATATATGTAAATTCACCATATACTGCTCCTGCCCCCCTTTTAGCTATCTATCTATTGTTCACATATATCGAAACTTCACTTATGAGTATGTTAGAGATTAATCATATCTATTCCTGACAACACTGAAACTCAATGACAAACACATATTGACATTACTTTCAAACTGCAGTAGAAGATCCAAGTTATAATTTTCCCATTGGTAGAGGGATTTTTTTAATATGTTTATTAAGGTCTACGGTATGTTGTGTCCATGTTTCAGTATATATATATATGTATACTGTATAATATGATATATATATATATATATATATATATATATGTATATGTGTGAGCTACTAAATGTTTATATACGCCCAGCCGGACTCGAGCCACCGACAGTCAGGACGAGGGCGTGATAAAAGGAAACTTAACCATTTCCTATATATATATTAAGTATGATTTTCCTTATCCTTAATATTAATAGGAAAAGGGTAAGTTTCCTTTATCACGTAGTGGTGTAGTGGATTAAAGCATAGATACTCGTCCAGACTGTCGGTGGTTCGAGTTTGGCTGAGAGTATATATATATATATATATATATATATATATATATATATTTTCTTTAATACATAAGAGGTTGAAAGAAATGGCAATTTCTGCGTTGGAAATTTTATTATTCAAAGTTTCCAGGTCTCTGATGAGTTTTCGCTGGGTGGCAGGAAGTAGATGAAGGAGATGAGCAAAATTCATGGTGGTACAGGGTTACATTAAAGTACATGATGATACAGGATATACGACGCGTTTCACTGGACAACCAGCATTATCAAGTAAGGAAGGAATGATATAAAAGGTAAACAGGAAGGGTATATATAGAGGGTGGAGGATCAGAGGAGGCGGAAAACAGGGGGCAAAAGTCTGCTATAGGTGGAAGGGAAAACTAGGAGAGAAAAAGGGGGTAACCGCTTCACGCATGCGCACTGGATGCGGGATGGTGGCAGACTTTTGCCCCCTGTTTTCCGCCTCCTCTGATCCTCCACCCTCTATATATACCCTTCCTGTTTACCTTTTATATCATTCCTTCCTTACTTGATAATGCTGGTTGTCCAGTGAAACGCGTCGTATATCCTGTATCATCATGTACTTTAATGTAACCCTGTACCACCATGAATTTTGCTCATCTCCTTCATCTACTTCCTGCCACCCAGCGAAAACTCATCAGAGACCTGGAAACTTTGAATAATAAAATTTCCAACGCAGAAATTGCCATTTCTTTCAACCTCGTATGTATTAAAGAACATTTATTACCTGGCTTTACCAACACATATATATATATATATATTTAAGGCCTGACGCCGTGATCCCCGAATGGGTGGCCACGAACAAACCACCCCCATGCACCCCTGTCCCTAGTCAGTCGACGACCCTCCTTCCAACCAGCACCGCCTTCATCCATATACTTCCTCACTTCATCCTTCCACCTCTCCTTCGGTGCACCTCTCCCTCTCTGTCCTTCCACCTCGCTCTCGTACACCCTCTTAGTCATTCTCTCGCTTTCCATACGTTCCATATGGCCGAACCATCTCAAGTTGTTCCTTTTCACACTTGCCAGCACATCTACCTCCACACCACACCTCCTTCTTACTTCCAACGATGGACATAAATATGCATAGCATTGTTTGTAAGACTTATATATCAACGTTGAACTTCCAATGTACGTGTTAATCAACTTGTTTTTGTCATTAATCCTTTATCTAACTATATTCATTTATCAATTCATTCATTTCTATTCTCCCCTGTACGACCCATCAAAGCCCGTAGTACATTATAGGTGACTTTGGTTCAACCCACTGTGGCAACAAATATTCGACACAAGCACACAACACAAATGAGCAAATGTTGACCTAAATGTGCACAGTCACCGCCAGACTCATTACTGCCGTCCGTCCAAACCTCATTATTCTTACGTTCGCTCACGCCGGTACACTCGTGGACAGGAATAGCACTTTGTTTTATTATATATTTAACATTATGTTTTATGCCAACATAATTATGGTACCCCTTTGAACTTTATGAATTTAAGTAAAGTTAAATAGAGCAAAAAATATAATATGTGGAATACGGTTTTTGTTAAGGATAATTTACAGTATTTTACTGCAATCTTACGGATTTCGTGTTATGGTAAAGGTGGTAATATACTAATTAGTTACGGTATTAATGACGTGTGTGAATTTTGTGTTTTGTATGTGTTTGTTCGTTGTTCTGTCTTGTGTTTTCCCTGTTCTTGCTCTGTCTTGAGTCGGTCACCCCCAAGAAAATAAAACAAAACAATAATAAAATCGAGTAGTATAGAAAATAAAAATAAAAATAAAAATAGGAAAAGTGGGGATTGGGCCTGAGCATATACATACATACATACATACATACATACATACATACATACATACATACATACATACATACATTAATGACGTAAAGTATATCTAAATACTGTTATAACGTAATATTTAACCCGTACAGTACTGACGACGTTTTTTTGGTTTTATTCTAGCTCTAAGTTGACGATTTTATGTAGCTTAGGAAGAATCTGTGGTAATTATAGGGGGATATGAGATAGTTTGTAGCCTTTATATACTTAGCGGTCCTTCTTAGCCTGAATTAAGGGGAGATGTCCACTTGAGGGACTTTTTTCTGGACCCCTTTCTCCCTCATGTTTAGCCCCATTGCTTTTGAAATTTTAAGACGTTCGCCCCATTAGTTGGATTATTTTATGAACTTTCGCCCCATTTCTGTCAATTTTAAGATCTTTCGTTCCATTTAGCTGTCGATTTTTTCCTGGCGAGCGATAGCGAGCCTGTAATTTAAGAGGAATCGGCCTTTGGCCTGGAAATTTGTCTACCGAAAAATGTACACATTTACCTTGAAAGGGGATCTAGGGGGTGTAATTTTAAGATTGATGGAAGTCTAGGGAACTAACTAAAAACCTCCCCTTAAATCGTCTAATAGTAGCTACAATATATTGAAAAGTACGTCGCCGGTACTGAATGGGTTAAGAGCGTTTTCGACAGTGCTAACTTAAGGTGTTCAACTGTTAACTTTAATTATATTTTTACACTACAGATTGTGTTTTTCGCGTCGATCCCACCGGCATTAATTGTCAACGGCAAGGATTAATTGTTATTATACATATTCTAATTGTCATCAGGCGGAGCATCCGAGCCTGAAATGTGCAAATTGGTAGGTTCACTTTTATTATCGACTTCGTTTATGGTTAACGAGCTGACTAATTTCCTTATTCATCAGCAGAGCAGGAGCGGTGGCTTGTGGTAGTGATGGCAGGGAATATTAATTGATATATATATATATATATATATATATATATATATATATATATATATATATATATATATATATACCCGGTATTATATATATATTATTTTTTTGGTTTGGCATAGTAATATATTTATTATCCTGCCTTTTACTCTGGCGTATTAGACCTTCCCATGTTATAAGATATACCGGTACACGCTTGTGTTTGAAGAAGTTTTGGAAAGAGTTATTTAAGTTTAGTTTTGGTTTGATCTATGGCAGTAAATGATGTCTTACCTTTTGCTATAGTGTAATAAACCTTCTTTAAGTTATAATATACAGTATATACCGGTACTTTCATATTTAATTAATGTATGAGAAATGTAAATTAAGTGTTGCTTTTGGACTTAGTAATAAATATTTTCTTACTTTTGGATATAGCAAAAACAAAAATAAAAATAATAATATGATATACGTTCACTTGTATTTAAACAAGGCATGACAAATGTATTTAAAGTGTTGGTTTGGGCTATGGTATTGAATATTGTATTATCTTGATGTATGGCATAATAAAGCCAATGTATATTATGAGGTACGGTCGCGCTAATAAGTCATGTCCCAGCGGTCATTACGTTTGACTGGCTCTGTGCTGTATTAATGTTTGTCAGATGTTGCATTGGGTGGGTAAGTGTAGGAACATGATCGTATATATCACTCATTATTAAGAAATGAAGCTTAGATATTGCTGATCCCAATTATTTATCAAAACATACTTGGTGCCGAGACATCACTTATTAGCGCGACTGTACATACCCTTGTGTTTAACCCCTTCAACACGATGACACCAGTTCACCTTTTATTCTGGCTAAATTAAACGATGTTATGCAGTTTAAGAGGGACCTATGTTATTCAGAGGGCTTATTGAGATCCTAGTTACCCCTTTGAGTCCCAGAGGTAGAATTTAAGCTAAAGAAATGATTCTAATTGTAACCAGAATATGAGGAACATTACGTCTTCATGCTAAGGGGTTAATTAAGGTATGGAATGGGTGTTTAAAGTGCTGGTTTCACCTATAGTAGTTAATATTATGTTAACTTTGACTAATATTTTTAACACCGTTCTTAACACCAGTAGCCCCCCAAATTAAATTGATGAACACATGTGATCCTCCCAGGATTTGAACCCAGGATACCTCATGCAGAACTTAGACGCTCTAAGCATTACACCATCAAGACAGTTTAGCATAATATAAATGATCTATATTATTAGATAGATACTGTCTAACTTATGAGTCTAACGAATGTTGTAGATGTTTAATTAAGGGAGTTCAGACGGTATTGTGCAGCATAATTTACTGGTTCGGCTCAATGGTTTAAGGAGTGGGTTTAGTTTGCTCTCTAAACCTCTATCAAACTTGAAAATAACACCCACAAGACCCCCTCCCCCTTCGATATAAATTTGTACGGTACATTTTTCGGTAGAAAAATGTCCCGGCCGAAGGCCGATTCCTCTTCAAATACAGGCTCGCTATCGCTCGCCATGAAAAAATCGACACCTAAATGGCACGAAAGGTCTTAAAATTGACAACGAAATCGGGCGAAAGGTGTTAAAATCGCCAAACTAATGGGCCGAACGTCTTATAATCTCAAAACTAGTGGGGCTAAACATGAGGGAGAAGGGGGTCCAGAAAAACGGTCTGCCTCCCCTTAATGGTTACACCTTGATAACTATTTAGACATTATTGTAACAACGACCTTGGTATGGTATGTTTGCTTTATTCTCTCCCATGACCACCATTAACCCCTTCTGTACCGTAACGTCTTTTTACATTTATTCTGGCTACTATTAGACGATTTTATTCAGTTTAAACAGGGCCATCCAACACTCAAAAGGCTTCGAACTATCTCACTTAACCCTTTTTGCTACCACAGATCCTTCTTAAACTGCATAAAATCGACTAAATATAGCTAGAATATAGTTAAAAAGACGTCGCCGGTACAGAAGCGGTTAAGGGTCATATATATATAAGATCAGGACACATACCATCTCCGTTTATACGTCTGTGAAATTATAACTTAGCTAACGCAACATGGCGATGAACGGCTTCATTATTTTCCATGGGTGTTATTTAAAATACTAACTGTTAGGTGAAATAAAATATATTCACGTTATGGTATACTGAATTTTATATAGATATGAACAGCTTTCATCAAATTCCACAGATGTAGTTTAAAATACTAAATGAAGGTATTGCACGTGGTGATATTTATTTTATTGAACGTTTATAATAATATTTTATATATATTATTTATTTGTACATTTCATATAAACAACATTCAGTAATTATTAAGTCAAGTTAACAAATATTTTATATATATAATTTATTTGTACATTTTATATAAACAACATTATTTAGTTGGGAACCCGTAATATTTCCATTCCTGTTTAAAATACATTTGCAATATGCTGATGCAAATGTATGTCAATGGGATCACTGAGGCATTATAACGAACTGACGAACACTGACACACAATTATGTTTTGAAAATGTTTGCCTGTGATTCGTTAGGCCTGGATAATTAGCTAACTAAAGTTGCCTTCATCGTTCAACTTACGCCTTCAAATTCGTTTAACCTATGCCACTCTGAATTATCATTGTTCTTAACACCAAGACCCCTCAAACGAAGTTACGGAAAGCAGCTGATCCTCCCAGGATGCGAACCTAGGATACCACATACATGACTTACACACTCTAAGCATTACACCATCAGGACAGGTCATATTTGTTTACATCTTTATATAACCCGCAAAACACACTTAGGTGTATTATGATGTGTTTGATTGTAGGATTTATAATACGATAGGATTTGGTTAGTTTGCTAAACGTTCACTTGCGATGATAGCTAGTCCCGAACCTCACCCACAGAGTCGTAATAACTTGGTACCCATTCAGATTCAGGAGTAATTCCTAGCGAGGCTTTTCCTTGTGGTTAAGGCCCCATCAATTACCGCTTCCAATCATGCAATCATTAGGCTATCATAGTGCAGTTGGGTATAAGTACATGGTTAGATTAATATCCAGTATTCTAGAATGGATAATATATCGTCAGCTTGTGCTTAAGCATGTAGCTGTCTTGATAGCGTAATAGTTAGTACGCTGGAGTTTGGTGTGAGTATTACGGTACCTCCCCCATAACAGGTAAACATAGTCTAAGCTCCTATATCCGCATAACCATTTCTCTCCAAGCTTTCCCCCTTTCCACAGGCATTCCTCTCATCGATCTGTGCGAGAAAAAAAAACTCCTGCCCGTTTTTATCCTCACTTCCCTTACTAAGTGGCTGAAAAAAGCCTCGGGGCTATTTTTGTCTATGAGCTTAATCGGTTGATCAGTCTCGATTCCGGATATTTTTTTGAATCGCTCCCATTGCCAATTAGTCGGGAGAATTCCTTTCAATTTTAAGGGGAGGCAGTTGGTTTTTCGAGTCCTCCTCCTCCCTCATGTTTAGCCCTACTAGTTATGAGATTTCAAAACATTCGCCCCATTAGTTTTGCGATTTTCAGACATTTTGCCCCATTTCTTTGCCAATATTAAGATCTTTCGTGCCATTTAGGTGTCGATTTTTTTCCTGGCGAGCGATAGCGAGTCTGTATTTGAAGAGGAATCGGCATTCGGCCGGGACATTATTCTACCAAAAAATGTACGATACAAATTTAAGGGGAATCCACGCAATGCGAGCTAAGCTCATTATTATCGCGCCTCCTTAACTGGGAATGTATTGCGTGAAATGCATGTTAAGTGTTTTATGTACTGTTGGAATGGCTGTGGATGTGTGTGTAGTCTGTATTTAGCCAATTGGCGACATCGGAAACGAAGGCTTAGGGTGGATCTGTATGGTACCATTCTCACTATAGACGGTACCGTCTCGCCCGAAGGCTTAGGTAGCCATCAGCTTAGGTGAACCATATGATACCCATCTCGCCTTGTACCATTTTTGCCAACCCCAGATGGGACGTCACAACGTCGTCCACTTATTCCAGGTACCTATTTATAGCTAGGTGAACTGAGGCTAACACATGAAAGGAGACAAGCCCAATTTGTCTCCGCCCGGCCGGGGATTGAACCCCCGACCCCTCGTGTGTGAGACGAGAGCTCTACCTACTAGGCTACGGGCTGTGTGTGTAGTGTGTAGTGTGTGTGTGTGTGTGTGTGTGTGTGTGTGTGTGTGTGTGTGTGTGTGTGTGTGTGTGTGTGTGTGTGTGTGTGTAGAGTCAGAGGGACATTTAAGGGTTGTTTAACCCTTTTAGCTCCCACAGGTGCATTATGGAACTAAATCAAGTACCGGTATCCAAATATAGCCAAAAGAAAATACAGATTTGTATCATCGTCTACCATATCAATCAACCATATTAACGACCATAGATTATTTCTAAGCTTCATAAAATCGTTTAAATATAGCTAGAAGAAAATTCAAAAGACGTCTCCGGTACAGAAGGGGTTAACTAAGATCTCGTCACCCCCCCCCCCCCCCCCCCCCACGTCGACTTTGCCTTCATCCAATCCATCACCTTCCCTCCCAAGCCACTTTACTTCTCTGTCCCAGGGCATCAACGTGGACCTACCTTTAGTTTACCCCGCAGTTCATCTCCGCCGATTTATCACCACCCGTGTTTGAGTTCCTGAGCATTGTGGGTTGATTAAATTGTCTAAACTCTGTCATATAGTAATGTATCAATTGTGGTTAAACGCTATTGGTTGCGTTGGGGTTGTGCTGCTTCGGCGTTGTTTCTGCAGAGACTACCGGTACTTGCTAACGTCATTTGTTGAAGCAGAATAACAAAGAGTATGGTTTTCTGTATAACTATCTATTGTTTTAGGCGTTTATTTGGTTACTTTTCATTAGGCCTATGTAATGTTATGTTACGGTTTAATCCCAGTCTGTGTTTGCAATATATTAGTAAATTCAGAAAAGGATATACAGTATATAGGGCCTACTGTATATGTATTTTTTTCTTTTCTATGTGATATATATAATTATATATATATATATATATATAGCGATTGTACTGTATATGATAGTGTTTTTGCTGCGTTCTCTCTCGCTCTCACCCAACCACCCACCCCTCTTCCCCAGTATCTTGTCACCTCATTCTGTACACTCTCTCTTCCTTTGTGGCCTGATATTGAGAGGCTGAGGCAAGGAGTTCAGGTCTCGATCCACTCCAGGCACTCTCATAATTCACAGCGAGTTAAGGCGGCCCACCTCGCTTGTTTTTCTCTTTCTCTCCCTCTCTCTTTGGCTTGTATCCATTCGGCCCTATTCAGCCTACTGTTTCAAGACGTGTATCCCCATCGGTAGCGAGCCAGCATATATATATTTTTGTTTTGATAGCAAGCTAAATTTGTAAATTTTTCGATAGAAAAATTTCTCCGGCGAAGCCGGATTTCTCCATACAATGATGGCTCGCTATCGCTCGCCAGGTAGAAATCGACACCTGGATGGGGATTAACGTCTTAAAACAGTTGACTGAATGAGACCGAGTGGATACAGGTCAGAGAAAGAGAGAAAAGGAGATAAAAAGAACAAAATCCAGTGCCCCCCTTGACGCTTCCAGGAGATGAGGGCGCCTTTCCCATCTTTATTCTGGCTATCATCCACGTTTGTAAACCCCTTCTATACCGGTGACATCCATGTTAACCCCTCCTGTACCGGTGACATCCTTGTTAATAATAATAATAATAATCGTCTGGTTACTTATATAGCGCTCGTTCTCCTCCTTCGAGGATTCACAAGCGCTTGGCTTTCTTCAGTCTACCAGAGACCATTACCCATCCCCCTTGCTCATGGGGAGATGGTAACCGCCGGCTATATCCCAGAAAAACATTTCAATCTGAGCGGGGATTGAACGCTAGACCTTCAAGATGGGATTCAGGCACGCTATCAACTGAGCCAGCCGGACGGCTGGCCCCTCCTGTACCGGTGACATCCTTGTTAACCCCTCCTGTACCGGTGACATTCATGTTAACCCCTCCTGTACCGGTGACATCCTTGTTAACCTTCTGTACCGGTGACATCCATGTTAACCCCTCCTGTACCGGTGACATCCTTGTTAACCCCTTCTGTACCGGTGACATCCATGTTAACCCCTCCTGTACCGGTGACATCCATGTTAACTCCTCCTGTACCGGTGACATCCATGTTAACCCCTCCTGTACCGGTGACATCCATGTTAACCCCTCCTGTACCGGTGACATCCTTGTTAACCCCTTCTGTACCGGTGACATCCATGTTAACCCCTCCTGTACCGGTGCATCCTTGTTAACCCCTTCTGTACCGGTGACATCCATGTTAACCCCTCCTGTACCGGTGACATCCTTGTTAACCCCTTCTGTACCGGTGACATCCATGTTAACCCCTTCTGTACCGGTGACATCCATGTTAACCCCTCCTGTACCGGTGACATCCATGTTAACCCCTCCTGTACCGGTGACATCCATGTTAACCCCTCCTGTACCGGTGACATCCATGTTAACCCCTCCTGTACCGGTGACATCCATGTTAACCCCTCCTGTACCGGTGACATCCATGTTAACCCCTCCTGTACCGGTGACATCCATATTAATCCCTCCTGTACCGGTGACATCCATGTTAACCCCTCCTGTACCGGTGACATCCATGTTAACCCCTCCTGTACCGGTGAAATCCTTGTTAACCCCTTCTGTACCGGTGACATCCATGTTAACCCCTCCTGTACCGGTGACATCCTTGCTTACCCCTTCTGTACCGGTGACATCCATGTTAACCCCTCCTGTACCGGTGACATCCTTGTTAAACCCCTTCTGTACCGGTGACATCCATGTTAACCCCTTCTGTACCGGTGACATCCATGTTAACCCCTCCTGTACCGGTGACATCCTTGTTAACCCCTTCTGTACCGGTGACATCCATGTTAACCCCTCCTGTACCGGTGACATCCATGTTAACCCCTCCTGTACCGGTGACATCCATGTTAACCCCTCCTGTACCGGTGACATCCATGTTAACCCCTCCTGTACCGGTGACATCCATATTAATCCCTCCTGTACCGGTGACATCCATGTTAACCCCTCCTGTACCGGTGACATCCATGTTAACCCCTCCTGTACCGGTGAAATCCTTGTTAACCCCTTCTGTACCGGTGACATCCATGTTAACCCCTCCTGTACCGGTGACATCCTTGCTTACCCCTTCTGTACCGGTGACATCCATGTTAACCCCTCCTGTACCGGTGACATCCTTGTTAACCCCTTCTGTACCGGTGACATCCATGTTAACCCCTTCTGTACCCGTGACATCCATGTTAACCCCTCCTGTACCGGTGACATCCTTGTTAACCCCTTCTGTACCGGTGACATCCATGTTAACCCCTCCTGTACCGGTGACATCCATGTTAACCCCTCCTGTACCGGTGACATCCATGTTAACCCCTCCTGTACCGGTGACATCCATGTTAACCCCTCCTGTACCGGTGACATCCATATTAATCCCTCCTGTACCGGTGACATCCATGTTAACCCCTCCTGTACCGGTGACATCCATGTTAACACCTCCTGTACCGGTGAAATCCTTGTTAACCCCTTCTGTACCGGTGACATCCATGTTAACCCCTCCTGTACCGGTGACATCCTTGCTTACCCCTTCTGTACCGGTGACATCCATGTTAACCCCTCCTGTACCGGTGACATCCTTGTTAACCCCTTCTGTACCGGTGACATCCATGTTAACCCCTTCTGTACCGGTGACATCCATGTTAACCCCTCCTGTACCGGTGACATCCTTGTTAACCCCTTCTGTACCGGTGACATCCATGTTAACCCCTCCTGTACCGGTGACATCCTTGTTAACCCCTTCTGTACCGGTGACATCCATGTTAACCCCTCCTGTACCGGTGACATCCTTGTTAACCCCTTCTGTACCGGTGACATCCATGTTAACCCCTCCTGTACCGGTGACATCCTTGGTAACCCCTTCTGTACCGGTGACATCCATGTTAACCCCTCCTGTACCGGTGACATCCTTGTTAACCCCTCCTGTACCGATGACATCCATGTTAACCCCTCCTGTACCGGTGACATCCTTGTTAACCCCTCCTGTGCCGGTGACATCCATGTTAACCCCTCCTGTACCGGTGACATCCTTGCTTACCCCTTCTGTACCGGTGACATCCATGTTAACCCCTCCTGTACCGGTGACATCCTTGTTAACCCCTTCTGTACCGGTGACATCATGTTAACCCCTTCTGTACCGGTGACATCATGTTAACCCCTTCTGTACCGGTGACATCATGTTAACCCCTTCTGTACCGGTGACATCATGTTAACCCCTCCTGTACCGGTGACATCCTTGTTAACCCCTTCTGTACCGGTGACATCCATGTTAACCCCTCCTGTACCGGTGACATCCTTGTTAACCCCTTCTGTACCGGTGACATCCATGTTAACCCCTCCTGTACCGGTGACATCCTTGTTAACCCCTTCTGTACCGGTGACATCCATGTTAACCCCTCCTGTACCGGTGACATCCTTGGTAACCCCTTCTGTACCGGTGACATCCATGTTAACCCCTCCTGTACCGGTGACATCCTTGTTAACCCCTCCTGTACCGATGACATCCATGTTAACCCCTCCTGTACCGGTGACATCCTTGTTAACCCCTCCTGTGCCGGTGACATCCATGTTAACCTCTCCTGTACCGGTGACATCCATGTCTTTGTATTCTGGCAACTAGTGGACGATTTTATTCAGTTTGGGAAGGATGTCTACCGCTTAAAAGGCTACAGAATCCATCAATTAATCCTTTTCACCTACTATTATATCCTTCCTAATTTTCATAAAATCGTCTAAATGTAAAAATTAAATAGACGTCGCTGGTACAGAATGGGTAAAGAACATGTACGTGTTAAAGGGTTCACTTAGATGGATACTGTAGTCGATTCCCTGTAAGTAGGCGAAAAATCATGACCCCTAACCTCTGTAACTCAAAATGGGCTAGAGCAAATTGGCTGTACATTTCCACATCTATTCATTGACTGACTCTTCCCAAATAGTACAAATATTACCTCGATTACTCTTGTCGTTATTTAGGTACAGAGATCATGATTTCTCGCCTACTTACAACGAATAGACTATAGCTCTTCGATTCACAGATGTTTTTATTTATCTGGGTTTAATACAATTATATTAAGCAAAAACACGAATTAATTTCCAGGGTAAAAGGGGCATTGCGTGTTCGAATATCTGCAAATAGATGATCTTGGTCTTGGCTCTGCCTCGAGTCGGCCACCCCAAATAAAAATAATAATAAATATATAAAAATACTTACATATGTTTAGTGGAGCTTTCACTTTATCCTAAGCGGTATAATGATCTGCACAATTAGAGTGTTGTACAACCTGGCAGTCTCGCGCGTTTTGTATGATAACAAAACAGTTGACGCATTTCTGCTGTAGATAAATAGTTAATTACATTGAAAAAACAAATATGGAAATAAAATAATCTAATTAAATTAAGTAAATTAGGAACGGTCTAGTAAACTGATTATTTGTTCCGTCTAAATTAAGCGCTACAACGTATTATCGGCACAGACTAATGTAAATGCGTCTATGTGAAGCCGTTATCTAGTAGTAGAAACGTTAAGATTAATCCAATTTGAAACGTTAGTCCATTTTGGATTTGTTATATTCCCAGGACGATTACTCATATTTGTTTCCAGCTCCCTACATATGATTGCGTTTAAACTTATTCAATGTTTAGTGAATAATAGTGATTGTGTTACAAGCAGATGCCTCTTTCGCTATTTCCTCTGCTGTGTGTATCAGCTGTCTGTGTGTGTGTGTGTGTGTGTGTGTGTGTGTGTGTGTGTGTGTGTGTGTGTGTGTGTGTGTGTGTGTGTGTGTGTGTGTGTTCTCTCTACTGCTGCCGATACTCCCGACCAAACCTCCTCTCCTGAGCAAGTCAATATCCAGCCTCTCTGTACGTTATGCGACAAACCAATGACCCCGATGAGTGGTTCAAAGCAGCCTTATCCTGCGTCGAATACAGCGTTGGCGGGCCCTGAAAATGAGAGCAAATTTAGTTTATGGGAGTTTTATGAGAGGATAAAGAGCAAGCGCCTCTCTCCGTCTCGTAACTCACCATTATGACCGCGTGTGTTGACTCTGCAGGCACCACCTTTCTTTCTTACCGCCCCTCCCCCCCTCCCCCATCCATCTCTGCCCTCCCTCCATGACTACCTTCCTTCCTTCCTTTCTGCCCTCCCCTTATGACTACCCCCTTCCCTACCTGCCTCATTCCCTTCATGCCTACCTCCTTTCCTTCCTTACCTCCTTCCCTTCCTTCTTTACCTCATCACCCCACCTTACCCTCCAGCAATGCCTCCCTCCCTTCCTCCAAAAGATCCTGTAGTGAAAAAGATCAGCCGTTTTTTATCTTGGAAAACAATGTTGGTGCTGTTATTATAAAACAAAAAACATACATATAGGCTAATGGCACAAGTGACACGAATATGGTGGAGTTTAGTCGATCTCTGTAAATATAGGATTTGTACTCCCTCCTATCCTTCCTTCCTTCCCTCCATAACTACCTCCATCCCTCTCCATCCCTCTCCCTCCCTCTCTTCTCTCTTCCGCCTGACCTCGCCTCTCAGTAAGTCAAGACCACCACCACCACCACCCCGGACTCCCACCGATTTTCTCCTCCACCAGCCTTCATCATCTGCACCCTTGTACCCTTTGATCCTCAGGAGCTTCAGGCCCCACTCGTCCCACTCCTGCAACAACATTCTTCAGGACTCTTGCCATTATGCCTTTCAATATCCCGTACCCTGAATGCATTCTATCTTACTTACTTTTATATTTCTTTTTGGGCATCGATCCTGTACTAAACTTTAATTATCCAGACCCCATCTACCTTTATTCAATTACTTTTGACTGATAACTTGCACTCATTCAAAAGAGTCAAAGTCTTCCTTCTGGCCCGTCTTTCGCACCCCCACCCTTCCCTCGTCCTTTCCTCTCGCTAATATTTCTCCTCATCTCTTTGCCTTTGGACTCTGCCACCCCCACCCCTCCCCTAATATCCCCCCCTCTCGCTCTCTCTCACTTTCTCTCTCAACTCGATGTTCTCCCTTACCCATATTTAACCTACTCCCAGGGGCACTGTCCTTTCCTACCACAAACATGACTCCTCTCTCACCCTCACCCCCCACACCGACGACATGACCCCTCTCTCACCCCCACCTCTGTATGTAACTCAGCATCCCCCCTTCCTTCCACGTCTTCACCCCTTTCTCACCCTCCATCTCTGCATATAACAAGCATCTCCCACTTCCCTCCCCAACCATCACTTATATTTTATCCCCCACCACCTTCCATCTCTGCATATATCGAGCACCTCAACGACATACCCCCTCTCCCACTGATGCGTATATCAAGGATCCCCCACTCCACCCCCAACCTCTACGACATCACCCCTCTCTCCCCCGATCCCATCTCTGCATATATCTAGCACCCCTACTCCATCTCCCCCAACCACTTCACCACTCTCTTACCCTCCCCCCACCTCTGCACGTATTAAGCATCCCCTCCATTACATTACTCCCCCCCCCCCCCATTTCTGTATATATCAAGCCCCCCCCCTCCCCCACCCACAACGACACACACCCCTCTCTTACCCCCACCTCTCCATCCTCTGCATACATCAGGCACCCCCACCTCCTCCTCCACCCCTTCTTACCCCTCCCCTCCATCCTCTGCATAGACCAGGCACCCCCCACCTCCCCTCTCTTACCCCCCCCCCTCCATCCTCTGCATACATCACGCACCCCCCCCCCCCCCCCCCCCCCACCTCCTCTTGCTTGCTCCTGGGAGATGGGGACCTTGGAGGCGAGATGATGGTGCTATGTTATGTGGGAGTCCCGTGGGTATACTCATGGTTTTTGCTCCTTCTTCTACTTCGCTCTTTTACCCCCATTCTTTCATTTTCTGGCTCTCCCTTTCTATCCTTTTTTATTTATTTGTTCAGTTCTTTTTATATTTTGCCGTGCTTTGTATTCGCATTCTGACTTATATTTTGTTTAACTAATAACTTTCTATATATATGTTTTCATATGATCTTTAATGGATTTCATTTCCGAAGAATCGATTGCGCTATCCTATGTGAAGCTCAACGCTCCACTGTTCCTCCACATTTACCAATTCTTTCACCCAACCCGATCTTATAAATTCAAAAATAAACACTGCAATTTCTCTGAACCAGGACCTTTCTAGAATTAATGAATGGGGTCAAAAGAATCTAGTTTCCTTTAATGCACAGAAAACCAAGTACATTCAATTTTCTAACCGACAGAATCTCACTGACTCCCATATATTTTTTAATTATGTAAATATTCCCACTTCCCCTAGTATTGACATTCTCGGTGCAACATTAACTATTAACTTGAGCTGGACACATTATGTTAGAAGCATTGCTAAGAATGCCTCTAAAAAACTGGGACTCCTGTACAGAGTTCGAGAATTCTTCACTGGCGAGCAGTTGGCCGTAATATATAGAAGTCATGTGCGTTCTCAGATGGATTACTGTTCATCTCTGTGGAGTGGAAGTGGAGTGTGTTGCATTGAGGCAGTTGGACAAAATTCAAAATAAAGCTATTAGATTAATCAATAACCCTGCAATGACACAGGACCTTCCTACATTATCCATACGAAGAAACGTTGCATCCCTTGCATTATTCTACAGATATTTTCACAGCAATTGTTCCGAGGAACTTGCTTCAATTGTGCCGCCTCTCCACATCTTTCCCCGTAGAACTAGGGCAGCTGAGAGCGCCCATGAATTTACACTTTCTCCTCCACAATGCAGAACTTCTGCTTATCAAAATTAATTTATCCCTAGAACTACTACTCTTTGGAATTCACTTCCCTCGAGTTGCTTTCCACAAACTTACAATCTACAAAAGTTCAAATCCAGTTGTTACAAACATTTTATGAATGGAGGATGCCTTTAGGCACATGGACCTTTTTATTTTATGTGTTTTTCCTTCCTCCGTTCATTGTCTCCTTTAAAAAAAAAAAAAACACAAAAAAAAAAAGCTCCTGGGGAATTCTAATGGTTGTATCTCTCTTCTGCTTCCTGCGTTTATCTCATTCTCTCATTTTTCTTTTCTCTTTTCCTTTTCCTGTTTTAGATTATTGCTTATATGTATTTACATGTGTTATTGTAATCCGTTTTTGCCTTACAAATTTGCGTTTTCTTCAATGTTTGCTTGCGCTATGCTGCGATCATTCATTTATTTTTCTCCTCTGTTTCACACTTCAATTATTTCTATTCTTCGTGCTTCCCTCTATATTTTGCTTGCTTCAAGTACGGTATTATCTTATATTGGTATTCATCGTGTTTGCGTATTATTTCTTGTAATTCCTTTTACCTTCGAGCGTTTCGCTTCTTCAATTATGGGTTGGTATAATGTGTTTGTTAAATGTTAGTGCTCTCTTACGAGGGGTCCCAAAAGTATCTTCATGATTATTCTTCGTCATGCTTGTTTAATTGTATATATATATTTGCTTACCTCTCTCATTGTGGTTAATTTTTTACTTATCCATATATACCTTCTTACATTGTTTGCTGTCCTAATATTTTGTTTAAATTGCTCCTGCTTAACCCCTTCAGTACCGATGTTGTCTTTTAAACTTTTTCTGGCTACTATTAGACGATTGTATTCAGTTTTAAAAGAGCCTCCAGCAATTATCAGGCTTTGAACTATTTCATTAACCCTTTTTTAATACCACAGATCCTTCTTAAACTGCACAAACTCGTTTAAATAGAGCTAGAACATATTGTAAACGACGTCGCCGGTACGGAAGAGGTTAAGACATACCGGTACACCTTTCCCTTTGTTCTCCACTTACGTCCCTTTATTCTCCTCTGTGTTTGTTGTGCTAAACGATGCTCACGGTTTACCTTCGCGCCTGTTTCTTCTTATATATTTCTCGTCACATCAACCCTTTACGTCGCCTAAAACTCAACAATTTCATTTGTGCACCCGACCTATTTCCCTGTACCCCTCCTCCATCTCTGCCTTGCTCCCGGCGGACCCCTTCAGCCAGGCAGTCCACCACCGCCATCCCATCCTCTCTGCCCCAAGGTCCTCTCCGGCTCTTGTATTTTTGGCTCTATTTTTGCCTTTTTTGTAGGTCCTGTATAAGAAGGTGGAATGTGTTGTGTTTTACCTGTGTATTGTGGTTCGTAGTATCATTCTTGTTAATATATACCGTATATATATATATATATATATATATATATATATATATATATATATATATATATATATATATATATATATATATATATATATACAGGTATATGTGTGTGTTACAGTGAATCTGTGAAACTAGTAATTGTGTGAAAAAATGACTAAACATTTTAGTCAGTCTGTGAAATGACTGGTTACTAAATGGTCACTAACCTAAGTGGATTAGGTTAGGCTAGGCCATATTGATTTCCACCTATCATTTATGAAGGGAAGCAAATTGTTCACACAATGATACACTTCAATCTGCTTTTCACGAGTTTGAAGGCAACTGTGGGGGTTGCCCTACCTACCGTACCTTCCTGCCTACCTAACCTAACCTGACATACCTAACCTAACCCAGTTAGGTTATTAACCAGTTAGTAATCAGTAATTTCACAGACTGAATACAATGTTTAGTCATTTCACGAAATGACTCTTTTCACAGTCTGAATGTAACATATACAGGGTGTTTAAAAACTACACCATCAAAATTACAGGGCGTAATTAATATACAGGGAAGACAAAGTAAAAACAATCTAAATGAGCAATGTCCTATTATGTACCAATAATTAGCGAGCCAGCATTGTATGGAGAAATCCGACTTCGCCGGAGACATTTTTCTATCGAAAAATGTACAAATTTAGCGTGCTGTCAAAACAAAAATATATATATGCTGGCTAGCTACCGCTCCCCAGGAAAATATTGACACCTGGATGGGGGTAAACAGTCTTAAAACAGTAGGCTGAATGGGGCCGAATGGATACAAGCCAAAGAGAGAGGGAGAGAAAGAGAAAAGAAGCGAGGTGGACTCCCTTAAACTCAAACGTTCGGAGTGAATGCGTGGTTCACAGTCTTCCGTCGTATCCCACCAAGTTACGAGAGCAGTCATCATTTTTCGGATTTAGTTAACTCCATGCATCACTTTTAGGAGCCTCGTAAGTTGACGCGACTAAAGGCGGACGGTACACTCCATGTATTTCACCGGACGGTACACTCCATGTATTTCACCGGACGGTACACTCCATGTATTTCACCGGACGGTACACTCCATGTATTTCTCCGGACGGTACACTCCATGTATTTCACCGGACGGTACACTCCATGTATTTCACCGGACTATACACTCCATGTGTTTCACCGGACGGTACACTCCATGTATTTCACCGGACGGTACACTCCATGTATTTCACCGGACGGTACACTCCATGTATTTCACCGGACTATACACTCCATGTATTTCACCGGACGGTACACTCCATGTATTTCACCGGACGATACACTCCATGTATTTCATAATGCCGGACTATTCACTCCATGTATTTCACCGGAAGGTACACTCCATGTATTTCACCGGACTATACACTCCATGTATTTCACCAGACGGTACACTCCATGTATTTCACCGGACGATACACTCCATGTATTTCATAATACCGGACTATACACTCCATGTATTTCACCGGACGATACACTCCATATATTTCACCGGACGGTACACTCCATGTATTTCACCGGACGATACACTCCATGTATTTCACCGGACTATACACTCCATGTATTTCACTGGACTATACACTCCATGTATTTCACCGGACGGTACACTCCATGTATTTCACCGGACTATACACTCCATGTATTTCACCGGACTATACACTCCATGTATTCCACCGGACGGTACACTCCATGTATTTCACCGGACTATACACTCCATGTATTTCGCCGGACTATACACTCCATGTATTTCACCGGACTATACACTCCATGTATTTCACCGGACGGTACACTCCATGTATTTCACCGGACTATACACTCCATGTATTTCACCGGACTATACACTCCATGTATTTCACCGGACGGTACACTCCATGTATTTCACCGGACTATACACTCCATGTATTTCACCGGACGGTTCACTCCATGTATTTCACCGGACTATACACTCCATGTATTTCACCGGACTATACACTCCATGTATTTCACCGGACTATACACTCCATGTACTTCACCGCCTCCCAGAAGGACATGAATGGTGAAGTTGGTCGTAAAACTCGGGTCACTATATATGCCTTAGGGGACAGTGGCTGTTTCTTTGGTCTATTAATTCATTTATTCATATATTTTTTTAGTTTCCTCCCTAGACCTCCATCAAGCTTAGAAAAACACCCCCTAGAACCCCCTTCAAAATAGATTTGTAAATTTTTCGCTTGAACAATGTCCCGGCCAAAGGCCGATTCCTCCCAAAATTACAGGCTCGATATCGCTCGCCAGAAAAAAATCGAAACCTAAATGGCACGAAGGGTTCTAATATTGACAAAAAAATGGGGTGAATGGTCATAGAATCGCCCAAAAAATGGGCCGAACGTCTACAAATCTCAAAACTAATGGGACTAACCACGAGGGAGAAGGGGGTCGAGAAACACTCTCTTCCTCCCCTTAAGCAGCTTTGTGAGGGCGTCTGATGTGCATGGTAAGCAGGGAGGTAAGTATAGCGTGCTGAGGGGGGGGGGGGGAAGCCAGACGGGGGTTGTTTACTCTTCAAGAGGGAAGATTGTGGAAATATTTGACAATGAAATAATGCATTACCATCTCCGTACCGCGATTTTTAGGAACCAGTAAGTAGTATGTAGCGTATTGATGCCAGCTAATTTCTAACATATGTTGCAGCGCCCACGTGAGACTTTTTTTTTATTGCTTGTGTCTGCTCTAAACACGGCATAGTTTTGTAGCTGAATTTTAGTGTTGTTGATGTCCTCACAAAGGTAGATTTCTGTGAGAGCTACTGAAAGACGAAATTATTCAGTTGAAGAAGGGTCTACCGTACAGCGATTAACATTGTTCGAAGTATCTTAATTAACCCTTTCCACTAGCACAAATCCTTCTTAAGCTGGCCAAAATCTTCTAAATATAGCTAGAATAAAAATATAAATGCGTCGCGGTACAGAAGGGGTTAACCCTCTGAGGATCGATGACTCACTTATTTTTTTGTTTTCTGGCTATTAGTAGACGATTTTATTCAGATCAGGAAGGGTATATGGAAGTGAGAGGGTGGATTGAGATAGTATTTACCCTTTTAATACCCACAGATCCTTCCTAAGCTGCACAAACTCGTCTAAATATAACTAGAATGAAATTAAAAATGCGTCGCGGTACAGAAGGGGTTAGGAACACAGCACTCCTATGTTGTGGTTTTCCTAGCTCGTAACTTAGAATACTACATAGCAACTTATAATATTAATACATGGACTATGCAAGCCAGTATTTTAAGATTATTCAGGCCTGCGAAAAATGTATTCGTAAATTTTAACTATTTCAAGAATTTTAAAGTAAGCTTCGAGATGCTGGAATACCAACTACTGAGTTTTGTGGCTTCCAGCGAATACAACAGTGAGCGGTGGAGTTTTCAATTTTGTTATTTATGGAAGGAATACATTCAAGGCCGTGGCTGTTTTCCAGGCCAAGCTACTCGTGCCACAGTTTGGTATGCATTGCTGCGGAAAACATGTTTTGATTCTGTATTCTGGAACAAAGCAAAAGTGGTTCCCGGACATCTCAACCAGTAGACCATTTCAACCAGTGTCAAATTAACTAAGACCAACCAAACCAGTGCCAAAATATAGTACTAACCTAACCTAACCTATCCTAACCTAACCGTATTGGTTGATTTGGTACTGGTTGAGAGCTACTGGTTGAAATGATCTACTGGTTGAGTTGTCCGGCCACCAGCTAAAGTAGATATAAACTCCCCAAACCTGGCAGTACCGGTAGTTAGTTTTATTTTGTATTATTTTACACATATACAGCTCTTACCTATCTTCTGTACGCAACCTCTGTACCTTACGCCAAGTCCTTGCTGCGTACCGTTTGGTTCTTGTGCTTCCGGCTATAACTCTTCCGTAATGACACATAAAAACTAGGCCGCCGGAGTTATGAGTGTGAGCCCAAGTACTTTTTATCTTCTACTGTACTTCCTATTTCTCAACTTATTCTTCCTCTATCCAAAACTCTCTAATCTCCTACTTTTCCTGTAGCCATCATCATCATCAGCGTTATGAGTGTAGCGGTTTACCTCGTAGTACCTCCTTTGCTTATTCTACTACTCTATTTTATGTACGGTCGCGCTAATAAGTCATGGCCCAGCTGTCATTACGTTTGGCTTGCTCTGTGCTGTATTAATGTCTGTCATACGTTGAATAGGGTGGGTAAGTGTGGGAACATGGCTGTATATTTCACTCGATATGAATAAATGAAGCTTAGATATTGCCGATACCAATTATTGATCAAAACATACTTGGTGCCGAGACATCACTTATTAGCGCGAGTGTACTTATACCACCCTTCTTGACCACATCCAAGGGGGTGATCTGCCTTTTTTCTCTCCATTTCTCCGGCTTGTATCCATTTGGTCTCATTCAGCCTACTGTTTTAAGACGGTCTTCCCCATCCAGGTGTTGATTTCTTCCTGGCGAGCGATATCGAGCCAGCATTGTATAGAGAAATCCGGCTTCGCCGGAGTAATTTTTCCTTCGAAAAATGTACAAATTTAGCCTGCTGTAAACATTTTAAGAAATATGATGGCTTGCTACCGCTCGCCATACTTCGATCGATAGCTAGATAGATAGACCACCCTTCTTTCACATGTCAATATTTTGTCCTCACACCACCGTCTGCCCTCGAACCATCCTCATTTGGTGGTATCATCGTCTTTCCATATACTTGCCAAATTTCCGTGTGGCACTCGTTTCCCTTCGCTACCTATTTACCTTATTCGACCTCCAGTATATGTCCCCCCTTCTACATACCATGGAGGCCCTTGGTGCTTAGTCGTTGGTCCTTGTGCTCCTGGCTATAATTCCTCAGTAATGACACATAAAGCTAAGGCGCCTGAGTTATGAGTCTGGTGTTTAACTCTTATGACTCCTTTGCCGCACACCACCCTTACTCCTTATGCCACCTCTGTTCTTGTAATTCACGTCGTTCAATTTGTTTGTATCACCGAGCCATTTCATACATATTTCTTTCTTATACCACATGCTTGCTTATACTCTACATGCTTTATCTTATACATATATCAGTATTATGTCTTGCACCACTCCTTTTCATTACATCATTCAATCATTCGTTCATAAACCACTGCCCTTCACTCTTACCACCTCTTCATCACGCCACGGCTGTTCCTTATTACACTTATCAAGCCCCACTATGATATATACCCACTTTTCCTAAAACTATCCCTATGTTTGATGGCACCATTTTTCAAACGATATATTTCACACCTCCGTCTGTTTCTGATAGTCCTTAATGTGTTTCCTTGTCCCTACTGGGCCGTATTTGCTTAAATTAAGGTACCCCTCTTCCTTTCATTACCCGTGTTCCTTAATACCTCCCGTTTTCTTCATACCTCTAATTTTACCGTGGTCTGCCCTATTATCTTACACTACCCATTGTCTGTATACTACACATTTTTTCACCTCACTCCTATTCCTCACAATACCGATTTTCCTCATACCTATAATTTTGCTTAGAACTCCCCCCCCCCCCCTTTTTTTTTGTGGCTCCTCCCACTATACATACAGAATACTTAGTTTGTGTTTATATAACATTGGAATTAATTTTGTTTCCATTGATTTCCCTTGTAAGTGTCGGGAATAACTATTGACTATTATATTCCCTGTAACTGTCTATTCCTTCCTGCCGAAGAGTTTCGTCAGGAGAGTTGTGGGCCAGCTGGTTTTTCACTTCCCTCTTGCATGTACTACGGTCCATACCTGCACAAGCCTACTTTCTCACTTTCTCTAATTATGATCAGAAGCTACCCTGTCGTGGGTAATATTTTATTTTATAACCATGTTGTGGGATATGCTGGTTGCACTGAACATTCATTTTGGCCTGCCATAACATCTTAAGTTGTTGTTTTGGTGACTTGTATATATATTGCTTGTTGCACCAGCGACTTAGGTGAAAGTGGGTACACGGTTTGGTGAAGTTCACAAGCAAGATACACTTGGTTGAAGGCCGCGGTGTGAATCTTGAGATCTCGTGTCCCTTAGGTTTCGTGCTTATTGTGTATACTTTAATGAGTTTAGCAATTATATATTTTCCGTTATGTACCATGCAGACACACTAACTGAAGTAGGTTCAATCTCTGAGGTTGTGGAGGTGAGGCTTTGGATTTCATGTACCGGTAGTACTTTTCCTCGCATACTCCCTTCCGCTTAGCTTTTGTGCCAGCCTTGGTGCAATGGGTGTTTGATTGGCTCTCTGCATGATGCGTACCAGGTGTTAGGATGTACCCTTATAATTTATAATATCCCTCTTTTGATTGACTTCGCAGTATCAGTTACGAGATTTCCTTTTTGTTTTTTGGCTTGCAACGTACCAAAGTCTAACCCCTAGGGTTGTTGGACAAGGACGTTTTGTCATTAATTTATGTGGGGAGAGTTGCAGCTGACTCGTCCCTTTGAAGTAGATTAACGAAACCTAATTTCATGCTTAGGATTCATTGCTGCATATAATCGATTAGTTTGTTTGTTGAGCCTGGAGCGTTAGACTCCAAGTGAGTTTCTGATGCAGATTTTGACGGCATTTGGTTAATAGAGGTTAGGCTGCCTACGAAGGCAGTGTTTGTTGTGCTTACCTCTTTGCCGTCTCTTACATTCCAAATAACAAACTATATCTCCTGTACCAGTATTGCCGAACATGTGAGTGCAACGAGAGGCTACATGAAACCAATGGTACGAATAAGGCGAAGCCTGGCCGATCTTCGTTAAGGGGAGGCAGACCGTTTTTCTGGACCCCCTTCTCCCTAATGTTTAGCCCCACTAGTTTTGAGATTATAAGACGTTCGGCCCATTATTTTGGCGATTTTAACACCTTTCGCCCCATTTCCTTGTAAATGTTAAGACCTTTCGTGCCATTTAGGTGTCGATTATATCCTGGCGAGCGACAGCGAGCCTGCAATTTTAAGAGAAACGGCCTTTGGCCGGGACATTTTTCAAATCTAACTTGAAGGGGGGGTCTAGGTGGTGTTTTCTAAGCTTGATGGAGGTCTAGGGAGGAAACTAAAACAATATATGAATAAATGAATTAATAGACCAAACAAACAGCCCGCCTCCCTTTAACATAGGGTCTCTAGCCCAGGTCCTCGTCCTGTAGCTCCTCAGCAATGACACATAAAACTAGCGGGGCTGGGAGTTATAAGTCTGACTGTTTATCCCTCGAGTGTACCAGGAGCCGCTAATGCCGGTATCACACGAACGCTTTTTCCCTCAACATTTATACTAAACACTGGTCTGGCAGCTTACGAGGTCAACATTTAATATATTTCGGCCACCTAAATTCATCTACCATCAGTCTAGTTTCTGATACCAGTGCAAAATATTTCAGAAATGTTGCCAGAAATATGTTGATCATCGAGTGTTGATTATAAAAGCTCTCGTGTGATACCGTCTTAAATCCCCCGGGTCCTAACTCACCGGCTACATATGAAAAGAACACCGGAATTAAGGTAGTGGAGGCCCTGCTATTTTCTGGTGGTTCCGGCGAGGGCTCATACTCCCCTGTAAGAGGCTTGGGTGGTCATACTCACAGTCAAACTCATAATAGTCCAAGGGCCAGCGTGTTAAGGGGGGGTCACCTGTTTTTTTTTTCTCTCCTTTTCTGTCTCTCTCTTTCTCTAGGTTGTATCCATTCGGCCCCATTCAGCCAACTGTTTTAAGACGTTTATCCCCATCCAGGTGTCGATTTTTTCCTGGCGAGCGATAGCGAGCCAGCATTGTATGGAGAAATCCGGCTGCGCGGAGGAATTTTTCTATCGAAAAATGTTCAAGTTTAGCCTGCTGTCATAAATGTTGTTTTTAAATATGTTGGCTCGCTGCCGCTCGCCAGAAGAAATTGACACCTGGATGGGGATAAACGTCTTAAAACATTAGGCTGAATGGGGCCGATTGGATACAAGCCAAAGAGAGAGGGAGAGAAATAGAACAAAAGAGCTAGGTGGGCCCCCTTAAGCTCTTTATCTACCTCTCCTACTCAACGCCTCCTCCTCCTTATGTTCCAATAATGTTGATCTGTGTATGTCTCTCAACAACCGTTCTTGCTTCATTCACTCGTTCATTGATTCATGCATCACTCACTTATCTTCAGCTTTATTATATATGTTCTTATTATTTACGTCTTCCCTTTATTCCTCCCCACTTCTCTGTCATGCTTCATAAATGATTCTCTTCCATACGTCCTTCCTGCTTTGCTTTCCAGTACCTCCCCTACCTACTTATAAAACTTCACATTAAGGGAGCCCACCTCGTTCTTTTATCTTTCTCTCCCTCTCTTTTTGGCTTTTATCCATTCGGCCCCATTCAGCCTACTGTTTTAAGACGTTTACCCCCATCCAGGTGTCAATATTTTCCTGACGAGCGGGAGCGAGCCAGCATATATATGTTTTTGTTTTGAAAGCAAGCTAAATTTGTAAATTTTTCGATGGAACAAAATTTCCGGCGAAGCCGGATTTCTCTATACAATGCTGGCTCGCTATAGCTCGCCAGGAAGAAATCGACACCTGGATGGGGATAAACGTCTTAAAAAAGTTGGCTGAATGGGGGCGAATGGATACAAGCCAGAAAAAGAGAGAAAAGGAGAAAAACAAAAAAAATGTGAACCCCCTTAACCCATCACATTCTTTCTCCACGCCCATTCCTACACCAACTCCTCTCTCAATCACCTCACCTTATTACTCTCCCTTCTCAATGTCCTCCCTTCTTCACCTCACCTCCATCTTTCCCTCAGCTCACCTCACATTCCACTCCCGAAGCTCATCACACCTCACCTCCATTTCTTCCTCGCCAGTACCTCACTCCCACCCTCACTGACTCACCTTCTCGTGTCTTCACCTATCCTCCTCTCATCCATCACCTCACTTTCTCTTCTCCTCCTTCGCTTCACCGCTTCTCCCTCCTCTCCCCTCCTCCCTCTCATAACCCCATCACTTCTCCCCTGTCCCCTCCTCCCTCCCCTCCCCTCCTCCCCCTCCCATCACCCCATCACCTCTCCCCCGTCCCCTGTGTCCGAGAGTCGCCCGCCGTAGCTCACAAAATATGAGTCGTATTTCGAGTGTCGTGGTTATGAGCCGGGCGGGACTGTCAACGCTGCCGGACTGATTAATTATGATAAACCAATAAACGCTTGCGGGGAAAAATGGGTGAAGGCTTACGTGAGTCTATTATCATTTTTTTCCATTCATAGTCAATCGGATCCCATAAATGAGTGGGTAATTTGTTGAGCCAATTGTGGTTTTGGAATGCATATTTTTCCCAAGGATTATTTTAATTGAAATTATGGACAGCACTTTAGCTTATAGAGGCGCGTACACACACACACACACACACACACACACACACACACACACACACACACACACACACACACACACACACATATGAACGGATTCCAACTAGCCACATAATACATTTTGCAAGAACATAATTATAATGGCTTTCTTTCACGCAACTTGCATAATATGTATACACGTAAAACATTTGACGCACGAGTAATTATGTTATATATCTTTCATGCACAACCACCAACACATTCTCTTCTTTCCCAACACAAATGAGGGTACAGGCACTCATAATATGAGGGTACAGGCACTCATAATATGAGGGTACAGGTACTCATAATATGAGGGTACAGGCACTCATAATATGAGGGTACAGGTACTCATACTATGAGGGTACAGGCACTCATAATATGAGGGTACAGGCACTCATAATATGAGGGTACAGGTACTCATAATATGAGGGTACAGGCACTCATAATATGAGGGTACAGGCACTCATAATATACATTCCTGTCAGTTTTCAAATACGGAAAGCAATTGTAACCATATACACATACACAGTAACATGAACCGATATTTGTAATTGATAACACACACACACAGACACAGACAGACACAGACACACACATACACATACACACACATACACACAAACACACACACACACACACACACACACACACACACAAACACAGACACACACACAGACACAAACACACACACACACACAAACACAGACACACACACACAGACACACACACACACACACACACAGACACACACACACACAAACACAGACACACACACACACACACACACAAACACAGACACACACACACACAGGCACTTACTATGGTAGTTATGAACTGATTTACCCTGAACTGTTATTATAGCTTTGCAAGAGTGAACATGTAAATACATTGGAAAGTAGTGTTTACCAACTCACAAGATAAAGGGTTCATTAGCTGTCTTTGTTCTTCCCATGAATTGTTGCTTGTTTAACCCCTTGAAGCTCTGACGCGTTTTAGCAGTATATTTTGGCTATCATTAGACGATTTTGTGCAGCTTAGGAATGAGCTGTGGGTATTATAAGGGTAAAGACTATCTCAATCAACCCTCTGACTTCCATATACCCTTCCTAATCGAATAACTACCAGAAAACAGAAAAGAAATGCGTATTGGATCTTGAAAGGGTTAATATACATTATTCCTTTTTTGAACCGTCTTTGAAATTTATCTAGTTTATGTTTCCAGTTATCTGTCTTCGTGGTGCGATGTATAAGGTGTTGATTTTCGGTGTGAGCATCCTGGGTTCGAATCCACGGACTGCCACATGTGTTTGTAAATTTCATTAATCGATTTTAGGAGTATGGTTGGTTGTTGGAAGGAACATAATAATCTATACAATAACTTATGAAATTCTCATATAGCCATTGATAAAACAAAACTTCAAGTAATTCTCATATAGCCATTGATAAAACAAAACTTCAAGTAAGGCATATGTACAGACTTATTAATATTATGTTATAATTTCGAGGTAACTTATCTAATATAATAATTATTAGACATCTTGCCTTTAGAAAGATAACTATTTATGATATTAACCCCTTAAGGATTATGACGCATTTAGATATTTTACTGGCTATCATTAGACGATTTTATTTAGAGTTGGAAGGAAATGTGGAAGTCAGAGAGTTGATTGGGCCAGTCTTTACCCTTTTAACTCGTACAGATCCTTCCTAAGCTGTTTTAGATCATCTACCGATAGCCAGAATAAACTGGTAAAGTGCGTCATAAATTTCAAGGGGTTAATAGCTAGAAGTTGTATAATTGAATAACCAATAAAGGTAACTTTCCCAGTAATGTATATATAGCTCCGAAATAGGAAGTGCTGTGCTTATAGATAATAATATAACAAGACCTGTAATCTTGGTTAGAACAGTACGGTCTGTGGAAGGACCGGAGGAGTGGTAATTGCAAGGACAACCTCACTATACTCTATTGTTTTCCAGCTGATCGTAAATTGAATCTCTTATTAGCTGATTTATCGATACTTAATGGAAATATATGAAACTACTATGGCTGTGTGTCGTATTAATGCCAAGTTTATATAATTAACATCATATTTCCCTAGAAAATCTTCAAAATATCTAAGAAATATTGATGGGAACTTTGCAATCTAACATCAGCTGTAAACAATAGACTATAGCCTAGCACACTATAAGTACAGGCTTGGCTCAAACGTCCTGTCTCACCTTTATACGCATTAAGGGGACAGTGGCTGTTTGTTTGGTCTATTAATTCATTTATTCATATATCTTTTTTAGTTTCTTCCCTAGACCTCCATCAAGCTTAGAAAAACACCCCCTAGACCCCCCCTTCAAGATAGATTTGTAAATTTTTCGGTAGAAAAATGTCCCGGCCAAAGGCCGATTCTTCTTGAAATTACAGGCTCGCTATCGCTCGCCAGGAAAATATCGACACCTAAATGGCACGAAGGGTCCTAATATTGACAAAGAAATGGGGTGAAAGGTCATAAAATCCTCAAACTAATGGAACCAACGTCTTAAAATATCAAAACTAGTGGGGCTAAATATTAGGGAGAGGGGGGTCCAGAAAGAAGGTCTGTCTCCGTTTTTTTTTTTGTGTGTGTTCTCCTTTGATGTAAAGTTAGGGGTCTGAGGGGTAGTGGTAATATAGACAAATATCCCGGCCGAAGGATGGTTCCTCTTAAATTACAGGCTCGCTATCGCTCGCTAAGAAAAAATAGACACCTGAATGGCACGAAAGGTCTTAAAATTGAGAAAAATTGGGCGAAATGTCTTAAAATCGCCAAAACTAACGGGGCGAACGTTTTAAAATTTCAATAGTAATGGGGTTAAACATGAGAGAGAAGTTTCGTAAAAAATCCCAAATGAGAAAACACCACATCATTTCTAAATCCATTAATTCGCTCTCAAATTATATAGCGAACACACAGACATACAGACACACGGTGGGAAGACAATACGTTGACCTGAACAGCTACGGCCCCACACGGGGTAAAAATCAGGTCACCGATAGTGAAAGGGTTAAGGGGGGTCACAGGCTTTTTTTTTTATCTTTCTCTCATTTTCTCTCTTTCCCTGGCTTGTATCCATTCGGCCCCATTCAGCCAACTGTTTTAAGACGTTTATCCCCATCCAGGTGTCGACTTTTTCCTGGCGAGTGATAGCGAGCCAGCATTGTATGGAGAAATCTGGCTTCGCCAGAGACGTTTTTCTATCGAAAAATGTACATATTTAGCCGCTTGTCAAACACATAAACAAATATGCTGGCTTGTTACCGATCGCCAGGAATAAATCGACACTGGGATGGGGATAAACGTCTTAAAACAGTAGGCTGACTGGGGCCGAATGGATACAAGCCAAAGAGAGAGAGGGAGAGGAAGAGAAAACAAGCGAGGTGGGCTCCCTTAAAGAGCGCTAGTGAGACCCGACCATGGACCACATAGAGCGACTGAACCTAGCGACCCGGACATGGGGAGAGGGGAGTCATGTCCTAGTGTCATTCCCGGACGGTCAACATCTATTGTACAATCTATATTTGTATTAATTTAACCACAACATCAAACACCTCCATTGAAATTAATGAAAGCATATATGTGATCCACAGTTTATTATAATTCCCAGAACTAGAGTTACATAATTATATACCGGTAATGCCTTAATTATATACCGGTAATGCCTTAATTATATACCGGTAATGCCTTAATTATATACCGGTAATGCCTTAATTATATACCGGTAATGCCTTAATGAATGAATATTGGCAATGGCAAATTCACATATATATTCATATGCTGTATATATATATATATATATTTTTTTTTTTTTTTTTTTTTTCTATGTGATTGAGGGAAGCAAAAGGCATAACTGCCTATAGCGAGTGCCTCCCCCATAGTTGAAAGAGTGACAGGGCCAAAATCAATGGACGTTCGAGCCAAAATGCCTGGACACACGGAGTTTGAAGCAATTTAAGTCATATATATACTATGGGATATGGGCATTTATATTGACTAACGAGTTGGTCGGGATACCGACTTGAAAATTGCAAGTACAAATGTACGATAATTATATATTTTAAAATACTGTTTATCCATTTATGTCAGTTACTGTATTTGAATGACGAAGTGACTTACTGTATAATTATATGATTACGATAATGTAGAGATTTTACTAATTCTCAACAAGGTTGCATATGTCACACTGATTACATATAGTTTGTCAGGAGAATAATGAAACTATTGGTTAATACCGGACAGTTTGCAAAGTAAGTGCTATCATAGCAACACAATTTTGTAAATAAGATATCGATTACGCCTATATTTTTCAACACAAGTGGATTCAGTAGTACACGGACAACTTTAATTCAGCATTTAACAAATCTCTTGTGTGCGTAGGCTAATATATCATATCTCACCTAATAGTTACGCCAAGTTACTGTAATATCAGTATTACTATATTATACAATATATTTCGACGAACTATAATGACACTCTTCCATAGTATACTGTACTGGGAGTGTTAATATAGTGCAAATCGAGCCAAGCTTAAGGGAGCCCACCCCGCTTTTGTTCTCTTTCTCTCCCTCTCTCTGGCTTGTATCCATTCGGCCTCATTCAGCTTACCGTTTTAAGACGTTTATCCCATCCAGGTGTCAATATTTTCCTGGCGAGCGGTAGCGAGCCAGCACATATATATGTATGTTTTGACAGCAAGCTAAATTTGTACATTTTTCGATAGAAAAAATTATCTGGCGAAGCCGGATTTCTCCATACAATGCTGGCTCGCTATCGCTCGCCAGGAAGATATCGACACCTGGATGGGGATAAACATCTTAAAACAGTTTGCTGAATGGGGTCGTATGGATACAAGCCAGAGAAAGAGAGAAAAGGAGAGAAAGAGAAACAAAGCAGGTGACCCCCCTTAATGACAACTGTAGCATGAACTATGTGGACAACTGTACCTCTCTCCCCCTGGCGCCCCTCCTCCCTCCCCAGTTCACCCAATTACCCGACTGTCCCCCAGCGGAACATATTACACCGCCGGCTCTTGCTGGGGTATCACACCTGAGCATTCAACGTCAATTTTTACATGACCAAACTTTTCCAGGCAACATATCTGGGATCTTCTGCACTGGTATCGGAAAGTGAACTGAAGGTAGATTATTATAATACGTAGCTGAATAGTGACACGACTTACAATTAGAAGCTACCCCATCAGTATTGCCGAAGACAGTTGCAGGTACAATCTCTGGTGGAATACCGGGGTACTATAAGTGTTGGTAGTTCAAGGAGGAGGGATTCATGTCACGAGAATCTATTAACAACCTTCTAAGACAATGGGTTACGAACTATACACAAGGGATTGGATTTAGAGCAACATCAATACAACAACAAATCAACCGTTCATAATAGATGTAATTGCTATAAACCATATACTGTATATGACATGCATATACAGTATATATGAGCAACGATCATATAACAGAGGGTGAGCAAATGTCAGACTGAAAGTGTTATTGATTACTCTGAGGGTGGGCAAAAGTCAGACAAAGTGTTATTCAATGCTCTGAGGGTGGGCAAAAGTCAGATAAAGTGTTATTCAATGTTCTGAGGGTGGGCAAAAGTCAGACAAAGTGTTATTCAATGCTCTGAGGGTGAGCAAAAGTCAGACAAAGTGTTATTCATTGCTCTGAGGGTGGGCAAAAGTCAGATAAAGTGTTATTCAATGCTCTGAGGGTGGGCAAAAGTCAGATAAAGTGTTATTCAATGCTCTGAGGGTGGGCAAAAGTCAGACAAAGTGTTATTCATTGCTCTGAGGGTGGGCAAAAGTCAGACAAAGTGTTATTCATTGCTCTGAGGGTGGGCAAAAGTCAGATAAAGTGTTATTCAATGCTCTGAGGGTGGGCAAAAGTCAGATAAAGTGTTATTCAATGCTCTGAGGGTGGGCAAAAGTCAGACAAAGTGTTATTCATTGCTCTGAGGGTGGGCAAAAGTCAGATAAAGTGTTATTCAATGCTCTGAGGGTGGGCAAAAGTCAGACTGGAAGTGTTACTCGTTGTTCCGAGGGTGGGCAAAAGTCAGATAAAGTTATATTCATTGCTCTGAGGGTGGGCAAATTTCAGACTAAGTGTTATTCATTGCTCTGAGGGTGGGCAGCTTCATTATTCTCAGTAAATGAATGCTAATGAAGTGAAGTCTGAGGGAATAAGATATGAGTTACAGCTACGACCTGGATATTAGGAGAGTTGTGAACACAGTAAACACGTCCAAGGTAATGAGTGGCCTTTGAGCAGCCAGAATTTCCATAACTCTGTTGGAAATTCTGTTTTAATTTGTAACTAATGTTCTGTGGATAAGTTAAGGGGGATCACCGTTTTTGTTTTTATCTTTCTCTCCTTTTCTCTTTTTTTTTCCTGGCTTGTATCCATTCGGCCAACTGTTTTAAGACGTTTATCCCCATCCAGGTGTCGACTTCTTCCTGGCGAGCGATAGCGATATACAATATATTATTCACAATGCATATACTTTTACAAACATGTCCATGTGCGTAAGAAATCACACTAATGTTAACCGTTCTCTCGTGACTACATACTATTACCGTTGTGTGTGTCTGCAGTTTACTGTGTACATACTATTACCGTTGTGTGTGTCTGCAGTTTACTGTGTACATACTACCACGTAAATAAGAGGACAATGGTGCTCAAACTAGAACGTGCTACTAAGTCTCTGCAGCTATGTTATTACTCTTAAGGGGGGGGTCACCGGCTTTGTTTTATCTTTCTCTCCTTTTCTCTCTTATCCTGGCTTGTATCCATTCGGCCCCATTCAGCCAACTGTTTTAAGACGTTTATCACCATCCAGGTGTCGATTTCTTCCTGGCGAGCGAAAGCGAGCCAGCATTGTATGGATTAATCCGGCTTCGCCGGAGAAATTTTTCTATCGAAAAAATTACAAATTTAGCTTGCTGTCAAAATATATATATATATATATATATATATATACATATATATATATATATATATATATATGCTGGCTCGCTACCGCTCGCCGGGAAAACCTGGATGGGGGTAAACGTCTTAAAACAGTAGGCTGAATGGGGCCGAATGGATACAAGCCAAAGAGAGAGGGAGAGAAAGAGAAAAAAAGCAAGGTGGGCTCCCTTAATATGCGGTCCAGGAATGGTGTCGATAAAACACAATAGGTCAAATGCAACCCTTTATTTTGCTGTTGCCAGAGTGCAGATACCTTGGATGGAAGGGTTCTCGAATATTGGGATTATTTTTATTAACCCTTTCTGTACCGGCGACGTATTTTCCTTTGATTTCAGCTACATTTAGGCAGATTTAGGGGAGATTTCCACTTGAGGGACTTTTTTCTTGACCCCTTTCTCCCTCATGTCTAGCCCCATTGCTTTTGAGATTTTAAGATGTTTGCCCCATTAGTTTGGTGATTTTAAGAATTTCCGCCCCATTCTGTCAATTTTAAGACATTTCGTGCCATTTAGGTGTCGATTTTATCCTGGCGAGCTATAGCGAGCCTGTAATTTAAGTCACCGGCCTTTGGCCGGGAAGTTTTTCTACCGAAAAATGTACAAATTTATCTTTCAAGGGGGTGAAATTTTAAGATTGCTGGAGGAGTAGGAAACAAACTAAACCCCTCCCCTTAAGCTTAGCAAGAACATGTGGTAGCTGAAGGGATTACTATGTGGTAGCTGAAGGGATTACTATGTGGTAGCTGAAGGGATTACTATGTGGTAGCTGAAGGGATTACTATGTGGTAGCTTAAGGGATTACTATGTGGTAGCTGAAGGGATTACTATGTGGTAGCTGAAGGGATTACTATGTGGTAGCTGAAGGGATTACTATGTGGTAGCTGAAGGGATTACTATGTGGTAGCTGAAGGGATTACTATGTAGCTGAAGGGATTACTATGTGGTAGCTGAAGGGATTACTATGTGGTAGCTGAAGGGATTACTATGTGGTAGCTGAAGGGATTACTATGTGGTAGCTGAAGGGATTACTATGTGGTAGCTGAAGGGATTACTATGTGGTAGCTAAGGGATTACTATGTGGTAGCTGAAGGGATTACTATGTGGTAGCTGAAGGGATTACTATGTGGTAGCTGAAGGGATTACTATGTGGTAGCTGAAGGGATTACTATGTGGTAGCTGAAGGGATTACTATGTGGTAGCTGAAGGGATTACTATGTGGTAGCTGAAGGGATTACTATGTGGTAGCTGAAGGGATTACTCGGGATAGTTTGCAGCCTTTTGATTGCTAGACGTCCTTCCTAAGCTGAATAAAATGGTCTAAATGTACCGTAGGTGAAATAAAATAGAAAATACGTGGCCGGTATGGAAGGGGTTAAATGTACGTGGCCGGTATGGAAGGGGTTAAATGTATCATACCTGCAGCACAGTTGTTTATTTGATACACATGTTTGGCTTCTACATATCATGATGTATATGCTTCATAATGAAATATGCAAGTGATTAAGCTAAACGACATTAAAAATATCTATATGTAAGAACTGTGCAATAGTTGCTATACTACATAATTCTCCGAGATAAATGTGGAAACTTAATATTTCTGAATAATATGAGCATATAAATTATAGTATTGTAATTATTTTCTATGCAATTATGTTAGTACCTCGGTTAGGATGATTCCGTAACGGAAATGGCGACGAAAATGTATACAAATATTTAGATATGTTCTAGTAATAAACATAAATAATTACTAGTTCATACAACTGCTAAGTTAAAACATTTCACTTTTTATTTTTGTCTAAATTGTTTCATAAATATAGGTGACCGTATTTGGGCCTGATTGTTTCATAAATATAGGTGACAGTATTTGGGCCTGATTGTTCAGCCACTAATTAATACTCATCGGTTAATTATGTATTATGTTAAGGGGGGACGGGCCGGTTTTTCTGGCCTCGCTTCTCCCTCATGTTTAGCCCCATTAGTTATGTGATTTTAAGACGTTTACCCATTAGTTTGGCGATATTCAGACATTACACCCCCTCGTTTCGTAAATATTAAGATTTTTCGTTCCAAATAAAACCATAAACAAATAAATACGCCCATCTGCCCTTAAGCAAATATAGCCACCGGGCTTAACTAATGTAAGTAAATATTAAGTAAATAACAAATATGATGTTTTCAATTACGTTCATATTTATTTTCATATTTGTATGTATGGAGGTATGTTTGTATGTATGGAGGTATATGTGTATGTATGGAGGTATATTTGTATGTATGGAGGTATATGTGTATGTATGGAGGTATATGTGTATGTATGGAGGTATATTTGTATGTATGGAGGTATATTTGTATGTATGGAGGTATATGTGTATGTATGGAGGTATATGTGTATGTATGGAGGTATATGTGTATGTATGGAGGTATATGTGTATGTATGGAGGTATATGTGTATGTATGGAGGTATATTTGTATGTATGGAGGTATATTTGTATGTATGGAGGTATATTTGTATGTATGGAGGTATATTTGTATGTATGGAGGTATATGTGTATGTATGGAGGTATATGTGTATGTATGGAGGTATATTTGTATGTATGGAGGTATATTTGTATGTATGGAGGTATATTTGTATGTATGGAGGTATATGTGTATGTATGGAGGTATATGTGTATGTATGGAGGTATATGTGTATGTATGGAGGTATATTTGTATGTATGGAGGTATATGTGTATGTATGGAGGTATATGTGTATGTATGGAGGTATATGTGTATGTATGGAGGTATATGTGTATGTATGGAGGTATATTTGTATGTATGGAGGTATATTTGTATGTATGGAGGTATATGTGTATGTATGGAGGTATATGTGTATGTATGGAGGTATATGTGTATGTATGGAGGTATATGTGTATGTATGGAGGTATATGTGTATGTATGGAGGTATATTTGTATGTATGGAGGTATATGTGTATGTATGGAGGTATATGTGTATGTATGGAGGTATATTTGTATGTATGGAGGTATATGTGTATGTATGGAGGTATATGTGTATGTATGGAGGTATATTTGTATGTATGGAGGTATATTTGCGTTACAAACAATAACATAGGATCACTTTTAGGTGTATAGATACCTTAAGGGGAGATTTCCACCTGGAGGATTTTTTTCTGGACCCCCCTCTCCCTCATGTTTAGCCCCATTGCTTTTGAGATTTTAAAACGTTCGCCCCATTAGTTTGGCGATTTTAAGACCCCTTGCCCCATTTCTGTCAATTTTAAGACCATTCGTGTCATTTAGGTGTCGATTTTTTCCTGGCGAGCGATAGCGAGCCTGTAATTTAAGGAGTTTGCATTGCTATATATTGGATCTGCATCTGTATGTGGTAACCCAGGTTCGAATCCCGGTGGATCACATGCTTGTTGTCATTAATTTCTTTGGGAGGTGTTTGGTGTTGGAGTGAAATAAATTAAAAAAATATATATATATAACTAAACAGAAATACACGAAGAGAACTAAACTTGTGCAATATAGTCTACAGGGGAATGGTCTCTCTCTCTCCTAGTATTCTGTGTGTGTTCTTGCCATGTGTCTGTGTGTGTTCTAGCCATGTGTCTTTGTGTGTTCTTGCCATGTGTCTTTGCTGATGAGTAGTAGACCATTAAGGGAGCCCACCTCGCTTTCTTTTTCTCTTTCTCTCTCTCTCTCTCTTTTGCTTGTATCCATTCGGCCCCATTCAGCCCCATTCAGCCTACTGTTTTAAGATGTATACCCCCATTCAGGTGTCAATATTTTCCTGGCGAGCGGTAGCGAGCCAGCATATATATATTGTTGTTTTGACAGTAAGCTGAATTTGTAAATTTTTCGATAGAAAAAGGTTTGCGGCGAAGCCGGATTTCTCCATACAATGCTGGCTCGTTATCGCTCGCCAGGAAGAAATCGATACCTGGATGGGGATAAACGTCTTAAAACAGGAAGCTGAATGGATACAAGCCAGAGAAAAGAAGAGAAAGATAAACATAATCCAGTGACCCCCTTAAATGTATTAGCCTCATTACATGTGATGCGTCTTTGTCTGCAAGGTAATGACTTGGAATTACTTGTATTTAACTTTCCAACGTAGTAATTGGTAATTATATTCTAACATTACTATAAATTCAAATATATATACTGTATAATATATAGTGTGTGTGTGTGTGTGTGTGTGTGTGAATTCATATATATTTATTGAAATGGTTGAGAAAATATCCATCAATCCCCCCAATCCCCCCCTCCTATACCGTCACTGCCCGAGGGATAACCCGATTAATGAAGTAATGGAATAGGGACGTCGTTTTTGCTGAGGTTAAGGGGACAGTGGCTGTTTGTTTGGTCTATTAATTCATGTATTCATATATTCTTCTAGTTTCCTCCCTAGACCTCCATCAAGCTTAGAAAAACACCCCCTAGACACCCTTTCAAGATAGATTTATACACTTTTCGGTAGAAAAATTTCCCGGCCAAAGGCCGATTCCTCCTAAAATTACAGGCTCGCTATCGCTCGCCAGGACAAAATCGACACTTAAATGGCACGAAAGGTCATAATATTGACTAAGAAATGGGGTGGAAGTTCATAAAATCCCCAAAATAATGGAACCAACGTCTTAAAATCTCAAAACTAGTGGGGCTAAACACTAGGGAGAAGGGGATCCAGAAAAAAACGGTCTACCTCCCCTTAACAAGCGCTTCCTTGCTCCACTGATCTTTCACAACAGCTGGCCACGTTTTAGCATTTTTAGTCCTGCATCTACCGTTTCTTTTCATAGCAATATCCTCTTTCATTATTATCTGTTTTAACCTTTAGTAGTATTGACCTTTCTCTTCATCGTTTTTTTTTAACTATCTTGTGTATTTATGTTTCCAATATTGTTTCTGTATTTATTGTCAGTATTTAATTTTTCTCTGTATATCCCATTTTGTAATTTGCTCGTCTCATTCGTGAAAAATAATTGGTTTCAGTATAATATTGTCAGTTGATATTGCTCCCTTTTGTTTTTCATGTTCCAATTCACCCGTTCATGCAATTTTTCAGATTTTTAGTCTCTGTGGTCTCTCCTTTTATATATATATATATATATATATATATATATATATATATATATATATATATATATATATATATATTTGGTGAATTACATAAGTATAGTGTGGGCTTAATTTCATACAGCCATCTACCTTCGATCGGCTTATCGAGGCGTGAAGAAGCCCCAATCTACGTCTGTCTCACACCAAGATACATAGACTAATGTAGTCTATGTATCTTGTCTCACACGAGGGGTCAATTCAGACAACGAAGGGAATTTAGCTTTACATAACATTGAGTTGGTGTGTATATTACAATAATTACAAGTGCTACATATTGGAAGCACAACAACACGATCATTCGTAACTAGGCGAGAAATCATGACTGAATGGGGCCGAATGGATACAAGCCAAAGAGAGAGGGAGAGAAAGAGAACAAAGCGAGGTGGGCTCCCTTAACGCGATTACTTGGTAGCACACACCAAGCCACCCGCCCACACCTACACACAAGCATACCACACACACACACACACACACACACACACACACACACACACACACACACACACACACACACACACACACACACACACACACACACACACACACACACACACACCCTCTCATCCACGTATATAAACACACACACACACACACCTACACAAGAGCATACCACAGATACTCTCATCCTCGCATATAAACACACACACACACACACACACACACACATACACACACCCACACACACACACACACACAGACACACACACACACACACACACACACACACACACACACACACACACACACACACACACACACACACACACACACACACACACACACACACATGACCATCCCTCACCCCGCAGCAGCACTGACCATTATTCATGTCAGCCATCGAGTTTTATATATATCAAAACTTTACAGCCAATATTCATCTTGAGGGGGCCACATGATGAAAGTACAGACGGTGGGTGGCCCGAGAAATATTGACAGTCATGTGTGACCTAGATGTATGTGAATTTGTGTTTTGTCTGTGTGTGTTCGTTGTTTTAGGTTGTGTTTTGTGTGTTCCCTGGTCTTGCTCTGTCTTGAGGCGGCCACCCACAAGAAAACAAAACAAATAATAATAAAATAGAATTAAATAGAAAATAACAAATAAAAATAGGAAAAGTAGGGATTGGGCCTGAGCATATAGATAGATATAGATAGATATAGATAGATAGATATGTTTAACCCCTTCATTACCGAGCTATCTTTTCCATTGTATTCTGGCTATGATTAGGTAGTTTTATTGAGCTTAGGAAGGACATAAAGCCATTAAAAGGTTTCAAAATATTTCGAATCACTCCTTTTAACTACCACAGATCCATCCTTAGCTATATAAAAGCCTCTAAATATTTATGAAATAATAGAAAAAGTCATGCTCGGTATTGAAGTGGTTAACCTTTTCAGTAGCATGCATTGTAGTCTTGCTTACACTAGATGACTTGACTTACCTTAGGAAAGATCTCTAGGGATTAAATATCAACACATTTTATCAATTATCTTTTTGACAACCACATACTCTTCGAAAGTTGTAAACAATCATCTAAATAAAGGTAACAAAACACGGAACTGGAAGGGTTAAGGGGAGATTTCCACTTGAGGGATTATTTTCTTTACCCCTTTCTCCCTCATGTTTAGCCCCATTGCTTTTGATATTTTAAGACGTTCGCCCTAGTAGTTTGGACATTTTAAGACATGCTGCCCCATTTCTGTCAAGTTTAAGACCTTTCGTGCCATTAAGGTGTCGATTTTTTCCTGGCGAGCGATAGCGTGCCTGTAATTTAAGAGCAATCGGCCTCCGGCCGGGACATTTTTCTACCGAAAAATGTACAAATTTATCTTGAAAGGGGGTCTAGGGGGTGTAATTTTAAGCTTGATGAAAACTTAGGGAACAAACTAAATACCTCCCCTTAAGTACTGGGAACGGATACCCTCTCACTTCCCTTTAAGGGGGGATGGTTAATTTTTTGGTAGATTTGTTTATAGATATTATATTAATAATTTATCTTGTTTCCTCCCTAGACCTTCATCAAACTTTAAAACAAAAAATCCATTAGATCCCTCTTCTAGATTAATTTGTACATGTTTCGGTAGAATAATTCCGGCCAAAGGCCAGTTCTTCAAAAAATTAAAGGCTTACTATCGTTCGCCAGGAAAAAAAACGACACCTAAATAGCACGAAAGGTATTGACAAGGAAATGGGGCGGAAGGTCTTAAAATCGACAAACTAATGGGGCAAACATTTTCAAATCTGAAAACTAATGGCGCTAAACATAAGGGAGAAGGGGATCTAGACAACTACCCATCTCCCCTTCATTTCCATTAGAGTTCTGAACACTGATATTTGCCCCAAACTCTACACCGAGGTAGAGATGTCAGCCTAGTCTCAAATGACTCGTCTGGGCATGGGAAACAACTTACATTCAGATAATGTTTGGCTAATGTTGACCGTTTGACTTGTACTGGTCGCTGTAGTTTATCCTCATGCAACAAATTGGTAAGAAATGTTGCCAATTGCCATTAATTTGTTGAACTACAGGGACCAGTACATATGAAACGGTCAACATTAGCCAAGCATTCTCTGAATATAAGTAGTCTCCCTTGCCCAGACGATTCATTTGAGACTAGTCTGACATCTCTACCACGGTATAATTGAAAAGGGGCTGCCAAAGACCTATGATGGGTCCATTATCTATTTGTTGATTGTATTGCGTTTATTTATTGCGTGTGACAATGTTGACACTTTTATCAAGAAGCGCACAATTCCCACACATTGTCTCAGTTAGCTGTCCCACTAGATTATGTCCTGCTCGCTAAGCCAGAGCAAACCATTTGTTCTCACTATTTTACACAGCTGGTAAGCCCTAAACGATGTTGTCTCGCCTTATTGTTCTTTCCCAATGCCAGAAAATCTTTCACAAACCTTGTACCCAAGTATTTGTATTCAAATATACTGTACAAATGTAACCATTACGAATCTACACCTATATGAATTATATATTATATATACCTGTATATGCAAATTTGAAAATATATGAACATTCAAAGTTGACTATAAACATATACAGTATAGCGGTGTTTACTTAAGGCAAATGTTACTCACATGTCTTTACTCAAACAATAGGCTTGGGTAAGATTTCAAAATTCGGGATTTACTTACAGAAGGCTATATCATCAGAAAATACCATTTGTCCAGATCAGTCAGTCTTCATGCTTGTGTGCGTGTTCGGCTTGCATGTGTTGGGGATGTGCTTGTGAGAAAATATGAGTGTGTGATCAACCCGTGTTCGTGATACTGATTACACGGGCTGGTGTACAAGCGGAAGAAGCAGTAGGTGTAATCCGTGTGTATTTATAGATCATGGGTGTATGTATTTGACTTGAACATTATGTGCCTCTCTGGGTTTGTGTGTTACTGTGAGAGAGAGAGAGAGAGAGAGAGAGAGAGAGAGAGAGAGAGAGAGAGAGAGAGAGAGAGAGAGAGAGAGAGAGAGACAGAGAGAGAGAGAGAGAGAGAGAGAGAGAGAGAGAGAGAGAGAGAGAGAGAGAGAGAGAGAGAGAGAGAGAGAGAGAGAGAGAGAGAGAGAGAGAGAGAGAGAGAGAGATTAATAAGTGTGTGTATGTGGGTGTTTGCATGCATATGTGTATTTTTGCCTCTACGTACCATATTTTGTTTTCCATAAGTTATATATATATATATACAGTACAGCATATATATATATATATATATATATATATATATATGTATGTGTGTGTGTGTTTTATCCTGAAGAGTTCATGATTCTGGATTATATATTTAGCAATATTAGTCGTACATATTATATCTTCTTATACAATTTATTCTGGATACCTGTAGAATCATGCTCTTATGAAGTTTAGGAAAAACCTCTAATGATTATGATAATATTATCTCTCTATCTCTTTGTCACCAACAAACCTTGCTAATCTTAATATAATCGTCTAATAAAACCCAGGATAATGTGAAAGGGTCCGTCATGATATCCCAAACAAATGTTAACCCCTTTAGTACCGAGTTGTCCTTGTCATTATAATCTGGATATTATTGGACGATTTTATCCAGCTTAGAGAGGACGTGTAACAATTAAAAGGCTTCAAACTATCACAATCAATCTATTTTACATACCGGTACCACTGTTACACCTAAGCTTCAGAATATCGTCTAAATATAGCTGGAATAACACCAAATACATCCTCGGTAATGAAGGGGTTAATGTAATACCGCATCTACGCCAAAGTCGCCCAAAACTAACGGAACGAACGTCTTAAAACCTCAAAACTAATATGCTAAACGTGAGGGAGAAGGGGGTCCATAAAAAGCGAGTACTACCCCCTTAAGGGATTTTGAAGCTTGGTTAAATATCTTCATTAAGGGGAGGTTTCCACTCGAGGGATTTTTTTTCTGGACCCCTTTCTCCCTCATGTTTAGCCCCATTGCTATTGACATTTTAAGACGTTCGCCCCAATAGTTTGGCGATTTTAAGAGCTTTCGCAACATTTCTGTCAATTTTAAGACCTTTTGTGAGATTTAGGTGTCGATATTATCCTGGCGAGCGATAGCGAGCCTGAAATTTAAGAGGAACCGGCCTTTGGCCGGGACATTTTTCTACCGAAAAATGTACACATTTATCTTGAAAGGGGGTGTAAGGGGTGTAATTTTAAGCTTGATGGAGGTCTAGGGAACACACTAAACACCTCCCCTTAAATTCATTACCTATTATTTCCATTTCTGAGTTTCGCTTAATCAGTTGGAGAGTTTCAAGTGTTTCAGAATGTGTGACTATCAATGTACCAATGAGGGCGCCTAATGTACTAATGAGGGCGCCTAATGTACTAATGAGGGCGCCTAATGTACTAATGAGGGCGCCTAATGTACTACTAATGAGGGCGCCTAATGTACTAATGAGGGCGCCTAATGTACTAATGAGGGCGCCTAATGTACTAATGAGGGCGCCTAATGTACTAATGAGGGCGCCTAATGTACTAATGAGGGCGCCTAATGTACTAATGAGGGCGCCTAAACTCGGGAGTGAGAATGAAAGTGGCATCGTATCTATTGCTTAATTAAGAGATGTTCAAGTATACATGTCGAGCTTTGAATATTGCACTGGAAATCCTCTCCCTTGATAATGGTTTAAGGGGAGGTACCGGGTATTTAGTTTGTTCCCTAGACCTCCATCAAGCTTAAAATTACACCCCCTTGAGTCCCTTTCAAGATAAATTTGTACATTTTTCGGTAGAAAAATGTCCCGGCCGAAGGCCGGTTCCTCTTAAATTACAGGCTCGCTATCGCTCGCCAGGATAAAATCGACACCTGAATTGCACGAAAGGTCTTAATATGGGGTGAAAGTTCTTAAAATCGCTAAACTAATGGGGCAAACGTTTTATAATATCAAAAGCAATGGGGCTAAACATGAGGGAGAAAGGGGTCACGAAAACAAATCCCTCAAGTCGAGATCTCAGCTTATGTTCGATAGTGTTATAATACTATCATTTTCTTAACTTGAATACAGAACACGAGAATAAGATCATTCCACCTGTACCATACACAACTGATCATGCTTAGGGCAGCCGGATGTCGATTAAGGGGAGATATCGACTTGAGGGATTTTTTTCTGGACCCCTTTCTCCCTCATGTTTAGCCCCATTGCTTTTGAGATTTTAAGACAGTCGCCCCCATTAGTTTGGCGATTTTAAGAACTTTCGCCTCATTTCCGTCAATTTTAAGACCTTTTGTGCAATTTAGGTGTTGATTTCGCGAGCCTGTAATTTAAGAGGAACCGGCTTTCAGCCGGGACATTTTTCTACCGAAAAATGTACAAATTTATCTTGAAAGGGGCTCAAGGGGGTGTAATCTGAAGCTTGAAGGATATCTAGAGACCAAACTAAAAACCTCCCCTTAAAAGACTGTCTGTCCCCCTATCAGAGTCCAGTTCGGAAGGAATACTGGAAGAAGAAGTGTCAAATTCCTTCTTTTGTTTATCTCTCGTGATGGTGGTGTAGGTGACTGGATCTCCTGCCTGCCTGTACGGTTCGAATCCTAGCCCTGTCAGCTATATTTGTCATCCATCCAATACCACATACAGGTGTAATATATTGGAACACATTTGTATTGCCTTAAGGGGAGAATTCCACTTGATGAGGGATTTTTTTCTTTAACCCTTTCTCCCTCATGTTTAGCCCCATTGCTTTTGAGATTTTAAGACGTTCGCCCCATTACTTTGGCGATTTTAAGAACTTTCACCCCATGTATGTCACTTTTAAGACCTTTCGTCCCATTTAGGTGTCGATTTTTTCCTGGCGAGCGATAGCGAGCCTGTAATTTAAGAGGAACCGGCCTTCGGCCGGGAGATTTTTCTACCGAAAAATGTATAAATTTATCTTGAAAGGGGTCATGGGGGTGTAATTTCAAGCTTGATGGAAGTCTAGGAAACACACTAAAAACCTCCCCTTAAGCCGGTATCACACAAGCGCTTTTTCCCTCAACATTTATCCTCAACACGGGTCTGGCAGCTTAGGAGGCTAACACCTATAATATTTCTGACCCCTAAATTCATCTATCATCTGTCTAGTTTCCGATACCAGTGCAAAATATTCCAGAAAATTGGCCAGAAAAATGTTGACTATAAAAGCTCTCGTGTGATACCGGCTTTAGTGTAATTTGCAGATTAAAGCATGGATCAATATTCTACCTGACCTCGTAAATGTCAAGGAAGGCATTACAGCGCTTCGGCAGTATTTTATTCTTGAAATAAATTGACTTCAGTTCATTTCACGGAATTGCCTGGTTGCCTGACGTTTGGTTAAGGGGAGATGGGTCGCTTTTCTGGACCACTTTCCCCCTTATGTTTAGCCCCATTAGTTTTCAGATTTGATGATGTTTGCCCCATTAGTTTATCGATTTTAAGACCTTTCGCCTCATTTCTTTGTCAATAATAAGACCTTTCATGCTATTTAGGTGTCGATCTTTTCCCTGGCGAACGATAGTGAGCCTGTAATGTTGGAAGAAGCGGCCTTCGGCCGCGAAATTTTTCTACTGAAGAATGTACAAATTAATCTACAAGGGGGATCTAATGGATGTTTTTTTAAGTTTGATGGAGGTCTAGGGAGGAAACTAGAAAAATCATGAATAAATGAAAAAAATAGACCAAAAAGTGAGCCATCTCCCCTTCATGTGATCCTATCCTATGGTGTGCGTACGTGTGGGTGTTTTTTTTGTTTTTTTCTTCGTGGATGAGAGAGAGACAAAAGGCAAAACTGCCTGTGACGAGTGCCTCCCCCAAGGTTGAGAGAGTGACAGGGCCAAAATCAAAGAATGTTAAAGCCAAAATGTCTGGACACACGGTGTTTGAAGCAATTTAAGTCATAGGATGAGGGAAAGATCGATTCAGGGAGAGAGTTCCAGAGCTCGTCTGTTGAATAGAAGAAAGATTGTGAGTATCGTTTCACTCTTGGGTTGGAGAGTTGCTCAGAGTAGGGGTGGGATTGTGTTGCAAGAAGGGTACTACGTACCCTACGTAGAGGAGGTGGTATACACTGAGAGAGCTCTGAGGAACACTGATTATTGTAATAGCAATAGAATAGTGAGAGAGATGCAACATTTCGGCGAAGAGAGAGAGAGAGATTTCAGATAATCGGTGAGTGGATGCGAGTTAATGAGACGAAAGGCTTTCTTTTCTACTTTGTCTAGAAGTGCTGTGTGAGAGGATCCTCCCCACACATGCGAACAATACTCAATACATGGACGCCCTGTACAGAGCAAAAGCTGTGCAGGGGTAAAGAACCACTTGAAGCGGTTGAACACACCCAGCTTCTGGGAAGCCATTTTAGCAAGAGTAGTAATATGATCTTGTCAAGACAGATCAGAAGAAAATGAGACACCGAGAATACTGAGAGAAGATGAAGGGTATATTTTTGTATTTTTGAAGTATAATGTATAGTCGTCTGGAAGATCTTGATGGGTAGATAAATTTTAAAAAAATATATAGTTTTGGAAGCATTGAAAGCGACACATTTTTCTGCCCCAATTAGAAATTATTGGTAGATCACCATTTATCAAATTCACCTATCCAGAACTTGGCTACAAATGTGACTTAGAGATCTTAAAAAGTGAATATATACAATACCTAGGTTGGCGTTTTTAATACCCAAGGTCGTTAGTAGCTTTATAAATACCATATAATATGCCATGATAAAACAAAAGTTTCATAGTAATTCAATGCTTTAATCTGTTATTGATATATATACAATACTAACTATTTGATTGACAGTACAGTATTATTCGTGATATTTCACATGTTAATTCATAGTGTAAGTACATCCACTAGAATATTCTATAAATAAGCAGAAGTTTGCTAAATATTAAGATATAATTTAAATTAATTGTAAAATGTATATAACTAATCAATTAAGATTCACAAATTGATATGCATACCGGTAATGATTGCAATTGAGTTCTTGATTGCTTTTTCGTGGAATTTAAAGTGACCCAGAGTAGGATTGTGTGACCATTAGTTTGACCCTTGAAAACAGACCACTGAACTACAGTTGGCTATTTTTTCGCCTCGATATTTGGAATGACTTGGGCCATTCATTTGCTTGCGTACGGATTATTTTTTTCCGGGGTAACGTTTTGTGTGCGATTAAGGGGGGTCACCGTTTTGTGTGCGATTAAGGGGGGTCACCGTTTTTTTCTCTCTCTCTCTTCTTTTCTCTCTTTCTCTGGGTTGTATCAATTCGGCCCCATTCAGCCAACTGTTTGAAGACGTTTATCCCCATCCAGGTGTCGATTTCTTGGCGAGCGATAGCGAGGCAGCATTGTATGGAGACATCCGGCTTCGCCGGAGACATTTTTCTATCGAAAAATGTACAAATTTAGCTTGCTGTCAAAACAAAAATTATATATGCTGGCTCGCTACCGCTCGCCAGGAAAATATTGAGACCTGGATGGGGGTAAATGTCTTAAAACAGTAGGCTGAATGGGGCCGAATGGATACAAGCCAAAGAGAGAGGGAGAGAAAGAGAAAATAAGCAAGGTGGACTCCCCTAATTGTACTGTAGCCTACACTCATATACAGAGCTATTATATGGGACTTGTTTTAATATCCTTCATATTGTACGCTCCTAAGCAAAAAATCTTCCTCTTGTTTGGATTTATGAGTATTTAACCCCTTGTGTACCGGCGACGTCTCTTTAATTTCATTCTAGCTATATTTACACGATGTTGTGCAGTTTAAGGGGACCGACCTGCTTTTTCTCTCTGGGTTTTATCCATTCGGCCCATTGTTTCAAGATGTTTCTCCCCATTCAGATATCAACATTCGGCCCATTGTTTCAAGATGTTTCTCCCCATTCAGATATCAACATTCGGCCCACTGTTTCAAGATGTTTCTCCCCATTCAGATATCAACATTCGGCCCACTGTTTCAAGATGTTTCTCCCCATTCAGATATCAACATTCGGCCCACTGTTTCAAGATGTTTCTCCCCATTCAGATATCAACATTCGGCCCACTGTTTCAAGATGTTTCGCCCCATTCAGGTATCAACATTTTCCTGTCGAGCGAAAGCGACCCATCACTGTATTGAGAAATCCAGCTTTCCCGGAGACATTTTTCTATGGAAAAATGTACAAATTAAGTCCGGTATCTAAAACATAATCCAAAATATGGTGGCTCACTGTCGCTCGCCAGGTTCAAATCGACACCTAGATGAGGATAAACGTCTTAAAATAGTAAGCTGAATAGGGGCGAAATGTTACTAGGCCTACCTAGAAAGAAAGAAAAAGCAGGTCGGTCCCCTTAAGAAGGATCTGTGGTCGTACAAAGGGATAAATGAGATAGTTCGAAGCCTGTTAGTTGCTGGAGGCCCCTATTAAACTGAATAAAATCGTGTAACAATAGTCAGAATAACATTAACAAGACGACACCGGTATGGAAAGGGTTTAATATACTGAATAGGGTAACATTTGAGTGAGTCAGACAATGCTATACCACTTCCACTCCCGCCGAGCCAGAGAATTAGTCACACACACTAATTTACCCTGGGTGGCTTTACAGATTTCAACCCTTTTTTTCCCCTTTCCCCCCCAAAGGCAAAAATTAAGTTAATTCTCCTCGCTCGGCAGAATTTGTTTTTTGTTTAAGGGGAGATGGTTCACTTTTTGGGCGATTTTTGCATGTATTCATTATTTTTCTAGTTTCCTCCCTAGACCTCCATCAAATTAAAAAAAACATCCATTAGATCCCCCTTCTAGATTAATTTGTACATTTTTCGGTAAAAAAAAATCCCGGCCGAAGGCCGGTTCTTCCAACATTACAGGCCAGGGAAAAAATCGACACCCAAATAGCAGGAAAGGTCTAAATATTGACGACGAATTGAGGCGAAAAGTCTTAAAATCGACTAACTAATGGGGCAAACATTTTAACATCTGAAAACTAATGGGACTAAAACATGAGGGAGAAAGTGGTCCAGAAAACCGGCCCATCCCCCCCTTAAACATACAATATAATATGTTTCGTTCTTTTTTCCGTTTTAATATTTGGCGCAGCATATATTTTATTTCGGTGCTATTTTTTGCGTTTGAGTTTCACATTTGATATACAAAAAAAAAAATCCTGGTTGTGTAATGACAAAAAAAAAAAATCCTGGTTGTGTAATGACCAAAAAAAAAAAAAAAAGGAAGGGAGAGTAATAATTTGCACTGATTGCTGGGCAGTTGTTTTGATTTTATACAGTATATGAATGTGTGTATGTCAAGAATATACCTTATATATTTGGCCATAGTGTGTGTGTGTGTATGGGTGTGTGGGTGTGTGTGCGTGCGTGGGTGTGGGGGTGAGGGGGGGGGGGGGGCCGGGGGGCAGGTTGTGAGCGTGCCGGAGAGGCCAGCTGACTCCGCCCACTTTTGGTCGGAAGAGAACCCCATACCCCAGTACAATTGACCCCTTTGCGAATTTTCAGGCTATAAGGAAGTTTGAGCTTTAGACATCGATAGTAAACAGAAATGCAATATTAATATCGGTTTTTCTGATGGCTAAAGAGTATGTTGAATTGAATTTGATGTATTTATATGTGAACTACAACCGTATTTTAGCTGGTAATTCCGCTAAATATTGATGTCTACAACTCCAACTTCCTTATAGAACGATACTCGCAAGTGGTCAATTCGCCTGCCGCTGACCTGGAGTTTACGCACCGATTTTGAGTATTTAACCCCTTCTGAACCAGTGACGTCTTATTAACCCTCTCCGACATATGACGCGATTTTGAGCCTATTGGGGATACTTTAAAGCCGTTGTTACCATCAGGGGTATTTAGGAACCTTAGTTTAGTTACTTCAACCTCTGCAGTTGTCTTTGAGTTAGCTGTGGGCAGAAAACTAATTTTGGAGAGGTAATTATAAGAGTGAGAGAACTCTATTTCTTATTGCTAATCTGGCAACCTCTGTGTCATATGAGTCTGAAGGGGTTAATTTGATTATAACTACATTTAGACGATTGTGTGGAGTTTCAGAGGGATCTGTGGTAGTAAAAAGGGTTACGTGAGATAGTTAGAAGCCTGTTAATTGCTGGAGGCCCATTTTGAACTGAATATAATCATCGACTGTCAGACAGAATATAGTTTACAGAACAGCGCTGGTACAGAAGGGGTTAAGAATGTAGTCAAATTTACCAGAACGTCCCCGAATTCCCAACTTGATTAAGGGGAGGTATTTAGTTTGTTCCCTAGACCTCCATCAAGCTTAAAATTACACCCCCTTGAGCCCCTTTCAAGATAAATTTGTACATTTTTCGGTAGAAAAATGTCCCGGCCGAAGGCCGATTCCTCTTAAATTACAGGCTCGCTATCGCTCGCCAGGATAAAATCGACACCTGAATTGCACGAAAGGTCTTAATATGGGGTGAAAGTTCTTAAAATCGCTAAACTAATGGGGCAAACGTTTTATAATATCAAAAGCAATGGGGCTAAACATGAGGGAGAAAGGGGTCAAGAAACAAATCCCTCAAGTCGACATCTCTCCTTAATTCCTTGAACGTGACGATAGTGCGTTGTTATGTGTGCGATTAGTTTGCTTGGGAAACAGATTAACTTGCTCATGTAGTAATGTACACCCTATGTGGCGGATTGTGTTCTTTTAGTTATAAATTATTATTTTACTTAAGCGTTGTTTCCACATACCGATTTTGATTAGTTGTTTTGTCTTTTTACTGTTTTCGTATAAGTTTTGGTTTGTTTATTTTGCAAGTTTTACATTATAATTAAGCTACCACGATAAATATACATAAATATGTTTTAATAAAGCCCCGTCCAGGAACAATCAGTGCTGAGAATTAATGGGTTGGGATAATGTTAACCCTTTGAGTACCAGCGACGTGTTATATTTTATTCTAGCTATATTTAGACGATATTATGCAGCTTAAGAAGGATCGACAGTAGTCAAAAGAGTTGGTTGAGATAGTTTGAAGCCCTATTATTGCCAAAGGTTCATCCTAATCTGAATAAAATCGTCTAAGAGTTGCCAGGATATAATGAAAAGGACGTCGCCGGTACTGTGTGGGCTAAATATGTCGGGTCTAGTCTCATTAGTCTTTGGCGGACAATGTGGGATTATATTCACACGTGTTTTCCCTTCATCATGTATTTGCATAATAATTGTAATGGTATGGCGTTCTGCTATTTTAAATATAAATCGTCCGGTGGCCTTGCATTTAAATTAGTGTTTTTTGTTAATATATACCATTCTTTTTATAACCGTGGAGTGTGTTGGTCAAAAAAAGTCAGACAGTTTTGAATAACAATGAAGCGTGTAATTTCGTATATGATGTTGTTAATTAAATGAAATAGAGAGGAAAACACGGAACAATCATACCATTATTCAACTAACTTATAACCTTCACCATTTTATAAAGCGTGTTTTTGTTTTGCTATTTACACTGACATGATGTGGCTTAAGGGGGGTGACCTGTTATTTTGTATTTCTGTCCTTTTCTCTCTTTCTCTGGCTTGTATCCATTTGGCCCCATTCAGCCTACTGTTTTAAGACGTTTATCCCCATCCAGGTGTCATTTTTTTGCTGGTGAGCGGTAGCGAGCCAGCATATTTTTAATTTTTGTTATTCAGCAGGCTAAATTTGTACATTTTTCGATAGAAACATTTCTCCGGCGAAGCCGGATTTTTTCATATAATGCTGGCTCGCTATCGCTCGCCAGGAAGAAATCGACACCTAGATGGGGATAAACGTCTTAAAATAGTTGGCTGAATGGGGCCGAATGGATACAAACCAGAGAAAGATAGAAAAGGACAACAAAAACAGGTCACCCCCCTTAACCCGTTCAATACCAGAGACGTCCTTTTCATCATATTCTGGTACGGTAACTACTAGACGAGTTTCTTCAGCTTAGGAAGGCCCTCTAACCATTATTTAGGCTTCAAACTATCTCGGCCAACACGTTTAACTATCACAGATCCTTCCTGAGCTGCATAATATCGTTTAAATATAGCTATGATAAATTATAATACACGTCGTATTTTTCTATCGAAAAATGTACAAATTTAGCTTGTTCTCAAAACAAAAATATATATATATGCTGGCTCGCTACCGCTCACCAGGAAAATATTGACACCTGGATGGGGTTAAACGTCTTAAAACAGTAGGCTGAATGGGGCCGAATGAATACAAGCCAAAGAGAGAGAGAGAGAAAGATAAAAAAAGCGAGGTGGGCTCCCTTAAGAAAAGATATTCCACAGACCTACGAGAAAATGTGATGATTTATCTAACGGCCCCAGGGGACGCCGATAAGATGGTAACATATTCTCTTCTCTTCGGTTTTATCGTCGTCATCATAATTTTAACTTTTTCTTCCAACAACCCGGCCGAAGTTCCCGCAAGCCCTGCACTAATTGAGTTCTTAGTGGCGGAGGCTAGGAAAAACAAGTGAAAGAGGAAGATATTATGAAGGAAAAAGGTGGATGAGAGAGAGAGAGAGAGAATAGGTGTGTGTGTGTTAAGGGGGAGGGGGTACATGTGAAACCTTTTTTACAAAATCCGGGGAAGAAAATTATTGGTTTATAGAAAAGGTAAATCAAAATTATGTCGAAGTAAATTCTTGTGATTTATCATGTTGATCAGTGACAAGAAGCATATATATAGCTAAACACATTAACCACCATTTAGAGATAGACAAATGAGATGAGAAAATCTATAAGGTGAACAGAACGATATATTTTGGAAAGTAAAGTATGGCCAATCAAATGCTATTGCTATACATTTAATCCTTTCACGATACGAGGTCACGTTCATTCCTTTGTTTTGGCTATGTTCAGGGGGGGATAGGCTTATTTATGTGCTCATTGCTATATATTTTTATCATTGTTTTAGCTTCCTCCCTAGATCTCCATCCAGCTTACAAACAACCCCCCCCCCCCCCTACCCTCTTTCAAGATAAATTTGCACAGTTTTCGATAGACAAATTTCCCGGTTCCTCTTAAATTACAGGCTGGCTATCGCTCTCTAAAAAAAATATCGAAATCTAAATGACACGGAAAGTTTTAATATTGACAAAGTAATGGTCCGAAAGGTCATAACATCGCTTAACTAATAGGCCGAACGGCATAAAATCTGAAAACAATGGGGCTAATTATGAAGAAGAAGAGGGACCAGAAAAATTACCCATCTCCCCTTAAGACCATTGTGTTCAGCTTATCAAGACATTTTGGGATTCAGAGGGTTAATTGCGATAGTTTTTATCATTTGATTCCTCGAGACCCTTCCTCATTTGCATACGTTGGGCTAAAAATAGGTAGAATGGTAGAATATAATGAAGCAACCCATCGCCATAACATGAAGGGGTAACGAGGAGAATTATTTACCCTTTCACCCACAATTACGCGATCTGCACCCTTTGTGGGATATTTAACCCTTTGGCTGCGGGCATATTTTCACCATATTTAGGGCTCATTCAGGCACTCCTGATTGATTAAGCAAGTGTCTGAATGGCATTAAATTTATTCAGCCAAAAACTAGAAGAAAATAGCTTCAAGGTGACACCAAAACGAGATTCGTAGCTCGAGGGCTTCACCCACAGAGCTACCATAGACATTCCATTCGCTAAAATTAGTAATTATCACTAATGTCACGCTACATTTGTCTTTGGCAGCTTGGCAGCGCTGTATATCTCGCGAGACTCTGAATCTCAGAGCCCTCAGTGCCGCATGTTGCGCTCCAGCTCCCTCGCACTCGATTCTACAGGCTTTAAGAGGCTTTAAAAGCCTGTAAATTGCCATGTTTCTCTCCCCGCCCTCTGGCTAAATAGCTGTATCGGAGTATAGGATGAAGTGTAACCTTATGGGTAAAGAAATTACCTCAAGGAAAGTTTTATAGAGTATAGACAGACATTTATGTTTAAAAGGGAATTTACACTTACCTACTGATTCATTCATTGTAATCTAATCTCTATCAGATGATCGTCCAGTTTCTTCTTAAACGTATCAATTGAATTACTGTCGACCAGAGAGAGAGAGAGAGAGAGAGAGAGAGAGAGAGAGAGAGAGAGAGAGAGAGAGAGAGAGAGAGAGAGAGAGAGAGAGAGAGAGAGAGAGAGAGAGAGAGAGAGAGAGAGAGAGAGAGAGAGAGAGAGAGAGAGAGAGAGAGAGAGAGAGAGAGAGAGAGGAGAGAGAGAGAGAGAGAGAGAGAGAGAGAGAGAGAGAGAGAGAGAGAGAGAGAGAGAGAGAGAGAGAGAGAGCAGGTGATAGGTTAAGAAAGAGAGAACGAGAGTAAGATAAAGAAAGTGAAAGAGAGAAGAGTACGACAGAATGAGAAGGAGCGAAAGAGCTAGAGAGGACCAACACCGTGTCTGGTGTATTAACCACGAGTCGCCGGCGAAATTGAATTCTACCTGAGTTAAGCTATTTCCTCACATCTCAGATTTTCACCTTCCAGTTTATTTTAACCCCTTCTGTACCGGCCACGTCTTTTATATTATATCGTTGCTATGTTTAGACGATGTTGTGCAATTTAAGAAGGATCTGTGGTAGTGAAAGGGTTAAATGAGATAGTTCGAAGCCTGTTAATTGCTGGAGGCCCTTTTTAAACTGAATACAATCGTCTAATAGTAACCAGAATAAAATTAAAAAGACGTTGCAGCTACAGAAGGGGTTAAAGTTAATCTTCTCTTTGTATAGTCGTAATCAGAAGTCTTGACACTCATGTTGGCCCATTATATGAGTCTTTCGAACTGCAAAAACGAACCACTGAATTGCAAAGAATAGGTTAAGAATAAATAAAATTATTCGATTTAGTCGGTTCTAACCTTGGAGATTATTAAGGATTTTACCCAAAATTTACTCTAAACATTCAAATTCCTTCTCTATCTATCTATCTATCTATATGCTCAGGCCCAATCCCCATTTTGGGGGTAGCCGACTCAAGACAGAGCAAGAACAGGGAAAACACAAAAACAACATAAAACAAAAAATAAACACAGATAAAAAACACAAACTCACACACATCCAGGTCACCCAGGAGAAGACCCAGAGACCAGGGTTACCAAGGTCGCTCCAGCACTCGCCCGGCCCCTGACCACCCGGAGAGGTTCCAATCTCGGCAGGCAGACATGCAGCGGAGCCAAAGCCACAAGCCCTCCCACCACACTTCCAGGCACACCCTTCATATTAATCGTCCCCCCGGGCCAGGCGCCTGATGGACTATTATCTAGTCGAACTTGTGCCCGACCCCTTACTCCAAATGACCACGTGTTCACTCAACTATTCACAAGTATTCTCCATTCACTCCTGTCCACCACCACTTCCCCTGCCTGATCTATAGTCATTCCTCTATCATCCAAA
>CM064579.1:44781249-44789514 GCA_032716605.1 Paralithodes platypus
GATAAACGTCTTAAAACAGTTGGCTGAATGGGCCCGAATGGATACAAGCCAGGGAAAGAGATAAAAGGAGAGAAAGATAAAAACAAAAACCGGTGAACCCCCTCCTTAACACTGTGTATGTGTCTGGCTAAGACTGGATTTTCGTGTCTAGACATATATTCCATGGCTGCTATGCTATGCTATGCTGATGCTATGGAGTTAGAGTGAGGCTTCGGTTAATCAATGCGTTTATATTCTTGATAATTATATGAATTAGGTTTTGGAAGCCTCTCAAAACCCTCCATAGTGAGTAGTTGACCGAACTCTACTGTATAGGCTAAAGGATCTCTCATCTTCCCCCACCTACACACATGCGGACACATACAGTATATACACACAGTTCACACACACACAGATAGATAGATAGATAGATAGATAGATAGATAGTTTATTGACCACCGCTTACAAAACTGTTTACACTTTCGTTTACATTATTACAATCATTGCAAATATTTATCATTGCACACACACACACACACACACACACACACACACACACACACACACACACACACACACACACACACACACACACACACACATACTGTGAGAATAGAGTGTGTGGTGATAATACTTAGGGGATGTGAGCCGCCCTACAATGTGTCCCTCCTGGCCTACACGCACACACACACACACACGCACACACATTATTATGCTGCCATCATTTGCTAAATTTTGCAACCCTTGCTGATTAAAGTAGCCAGGTTTTTGCACACGTTTACTTTATGTTTGTGTGTTTAGGGGTTAACCTAGAACATAGTACTGTGTATATTACATTGGCTCCCACAGCTTAAGGTGGGTCACCTGTTTTTGTTCTGTCCTTTTCTATCTTTCTCTGGCTTGTATCCATTTGGCCGCATTCAGCCTACTGTTTTAAGACGTTTATCCCCATCCAGGTGTACATTTTTTACTGGTGAGCGGTAGCGAGCCAGCATATTTTATATTTTTGCTTGACAGCAGGCTAAATTTGTATATTTTTCGATAGAAACATGTCTCCGGCGAAGCCGGATTTCTTCATATAATGCTGGCTCGCTATCGCTCGCCAGGAAGAAATCGACACCTAGATGGGGATAAACGTCTTAAAATAGTTGGCTGAATGGGGCCGAATGGATACAAGCCAGAGAAAGAGAGAAAAGGTCAGAAATAACAAAAAGCAGGTCACCTCCCTTAACTTAGTTTTAGTATATTGTAATTTTATGTTGAAAAGGAAAACTGGGGAAGGTGCCAGAGTACATATATACATGTTGCAAGTTTGGTTGAATTATGTTCACATAAACGTTACGTAAATGAAAACTACTTTTTAGCTACTTTTTGCAATCATTCGCTGTGCGATAGTTCATGTCTTCATTCTAATGCATAATACTGATTAAGATTAATGAAGAACTCAAGCAAACGCTATTACTCTTAGCTCCCAATCTACCAAGATTGGAAGCCAAAGCGTCACATTTTTCCCTTGCCCCTCAACTTTCTCTTCATAATTGCTGAGGGGCACAGGGCGTGGAGCGCTCGGTTAGGCCCTGAAATTGCGGGGCCTTGTCTGTTCGGCCAGGCAGCTTGGGGAACAACAACAACAACAACCAACTCTAGCTCCCAGAGTAATCCCATAGTTGTTTAAGTTACCACTATGGCTCACTTCACTGTAAGCACATTAAGATTTCCAAGTGTAATTGGAGGAAACATTTGATTTGCTACTTAATAGCGTAAGTGCATAAAAAGACCACTATAGTGCGTTGACACTATTTAAGACATATTATATATTGTTGTAAGTGAACACTAATAGAACGACTACCTCTAAGCCTTGATATTGGTAAGAAAGGCAAAACAAACACTGATGGTTATGATAATATATACAAAGTTGATAATATTGGCTACCTACCTGTATAGGGTGTCCCTTGGAACACCTGATCGTGGCCATATCCGCAGCAGAGCTCATTTTATCCTGGAGTTTGATGTTTATGATCTCGCTCAGAAGCCTTCCTAGCCACCTCAAAATTAGGTGGCACGATAAACTGACAGTAATACGGAAAAAAATAGGTGGCACGATAAACTGACAGTAATACGGAAAAAATTAGGTGGCACGATAAACTGACAGTAATACGGAAAAAAATAGGTGGCACGATAAACTGACAGTAATACGGAAAAAATTAGGTGGCACGATCCTGACAGTAATACGGAAAAAATTAGGTGGCACGATAAACTGACAGTAATACGGGACAAATGGCGTTACTACAAGACATAACAATAACATGTGATAGACTAACCCAGCACGGTGGTAGTATGACTAGCAAGCTTACCTTACGATGCTAACTTTAAAAGACAACTTGTTTATTTTACTTAAATGATTAACCCTTTCACTACCGGAAATGTATGTTGTATTATATCAGCTATATTTAGACGATTGTATGCAGGTTATGAAGGATCTGTGGTAGTTAAGAGTTTATTGAGATAGTTTGTAGCCTCTTAATTACTACACGTTCGTCCTAAGCTGAATAAAATCGTCTAATAAATGCCAGAATAAAATGAAAAGAGGCATCGTTACTGAAGAGGTTAAGAAGAAAATGGTTCAAGCACAGGCAACATTGTTGATGTTTATGGGGAGATCTCCACTTGAGGGATTTTTTTCTTGACCCCTTTCTCCCTCATGTTTAGCCCCATTGCTTTTGATATTATAAAACGTTTGCCCCATTAGTTTAGCGATTTTAAGAACATTCACCCCATATTAAGACCTTTAGTGCCATTCAGGTGTCAATTTTATCCTGGCGAGCGATAGCGAGCCTGTAATTTAAGAGAAATCGGCCTTCGGCCGGGACATTTTTCTACCGAAAAATTTACAAATTTATCTTGAAAGGGACTCAAGGGGGTGTAATTTTAAGCTTGATGGAGGTCTAGGGAACAAACTAAATATCTCCCCTTAAGCCAAGTAATATCCGTTATCCCCCTCGCTATTGGAAGCGGTTGGAGTAGATGTACGATAAATATACTCAGTTATCTAAAGCAAAATAGTTTATCTTAAAACACCTTGTAATCGTCAGACATAGCTGTTTACAGCAGATTTGGAACTGTTAACATATTTAACAACGAGTAGGTGAGCTTTATTTGATATTTGGAAAAATGTCGTTTCATAACTCAATTTGAAGTTTAAAAATCGACGTAATATTTCTACCATTTGGGAGGACTATTCCAACAAGTAAGTACTGAAATTTACAGCCACTTTTCTCATAGCCCAAACTAAATAAAATAAGGCTGAGGATCACCTTTCTAGACAGTGAATATATTCGAATTGTCTTTGTTCTCCTATGATACAAAACAGTTGCATATCATCTCTCCATCTCTTCTTTGGTCTATCCTTCTCCCATTCTCCTATCACTGCCAATTTATATTCCCTTTTAACCAACCTCTCGACGCATGTTCTTTCTGTGTGCTCGTAACATTTTAGCACTCTCTGGGTCGCTATCCCAGGCCTTCTCTCTCTCTCTTTCTCACTCTCACTCTCGCTCTCGCTCTCGCTCTCTCTCTCTCTCTCCCTCTCTCTCTCTCTCTCTCTCTCTCTCTCTCTCTCTCTCTCTCTCTCTCTCTCTCTCTCTCTCTCTCTCTCTCTCTCTCTCTCTCTCTCTCTCTCTCTCTCTATATATATATATATATATATTTCTGTACAGTATATATGTTTCCTAATGTGGAAATTGGGCGAAGAAATGTTGAGGATCAATTGGATATATCTTGTTTATGATTCCATACGGTACCGTATATCTACTAAACCGTGAAACACCTATTATTCCATATAGACCGTAACTAATGTAGATGCGCACATTGCCAAAGTTTTAGAAAAAGTGAAGACAGTTGTGTCTGGCCAAACAATAAAACAGGAGATTGCGTCTTTGGTCTGCCACATTCAAGACTAATGTAATTTGCGGGAGCTTGATGGTACCTGTGTGTGTGTGTGTGTGTGTGTGTGTGTGTGTGTGTGTGTGTGTGTGTGTGTGTGTGTGTGTGTGTGTGTGTGTGTGAGACTGTGTGTGTGTGTGTGTGTGTGTGTGTGTGTGAGACTGTGTGTGTGTGTGTGTGTGTGTGTGTGTGTGTGAGTATACTGGGGGTGGTGTTGTTTGTACATGTGCGTGATTTTAAGTGGATGATTGTGTGACTGTGGATGTATTTTACTCCTGCATTGCGTCTGTATTTCACAATGTTCATGCGGGATATGCTTTGACTATAATATATTGTCTTGTGTGTTTCTAATGCCTGCTGTATGCGATAATTATAACAAATGTTTATTATGCATTATGTGAGTGTAATACATATGGATACAACAGACACTTTTGTATACGGTACGGTACTAAAGTCAATGTTTTTTTAGTATATATTACTTCTAGTCAGATATGTTAGTATTATTATATTTTGTCACCAACCAACTTCACTTCTAAACTCAATTAATGAAATCAACAAATACATGTGGCATTCCAAGGACTCGAACTTAGGATGCTCACACCGAAATTCCGCGCACTCATGCATTAAGAACATAAGAAAATGGGAGTCTGCAAAAAGCCGATCGGCCCACACAAGGCAGATCCCGGTCACACCCAACACCAATTACGAGGCCCAATTTTAGGCCCAACTCACTAATACCTTGAGCACTGTTTGCGTTGCATTGCGTGTTTGAGTGTGTGAAGGTCGAGTTGTGTATTGTGTGATTGTTATGTGTGTTGTATTGTGTGTATTGCATTGTATCGTCCTGTTTGTAAGTTTCCATGTCAGGGTCGTCTTGTTGCCTTGTGTGAGTGTTGTGTGTGATCCATGTGTTTTGCTGTGTAAAACTTCATACGATTTGCTACTGATATATTACGTGAGTGGGTGGTCGGGGGCCGGGGGAGTGCTGGAGCGACCTTGGTGACCCTGGTCTCTGGGTCTTCTCCTGGGTGACCTGGATGTGTGTGAGTTTGTGCTTTTTATCTGTGTTTATTTGTTGTTTTTGTGTTTTCCCTGTTCTTGCTCTGTCTTGAGTCGGCTACCCCCAAAATGGGGATTGGGCCTGAGCATATAGATAGATAGATAGATAGATAGATTTTACGTGAGTGTTTTGTTGTTGTTGTTGCTGTTCCCCAGGCTGTCTGGCCGAGCAGCCCCAAGGTCCCGAGCAAGGCCGAGGCCATAACCGAGCGCCCCCACAAAACCCTCCCTGCTTACCACTAATAAAGCCCGGGTGACCGAAGCCACTCCAAGGCGGGGAGCTGAGGAGAGTGCAGAGATGCCCGGGAAACCAAAGCCCCACCCAAGGCCCTGTGCCCCTTAGCAATTATGAAGGGAAAGTTGAGTGGCAAAGGGAAAATGTGATGCTTTGGCTCCCAATCTGCCAACCTTTAGGTTGGCAGATTGGGAGGTCAATCCACGGAAGAGACACTGTCACTTGAGATCTAGAAAGTATATAAGCAAAAGGAACAGTCAGAGTAAGCTATGGGTATGGCCTAGGTTGAACTACCAGAATAATTTTTGGTAGTTCAACTTTTAGTATTGGACTCCTCGAGTGTGCTCGGAGATTTGTAGACGCTTTAGAAATTTGGTCAGTCTGAGGCTAGATTTACAGTCAGTACACTAGTTTTAAGGGAATATCACACCCGTTAACGAGATCGCTCAGTTCTCACTCTGATAGACCAGCCCATCACCATTTTACGTGAGTGTTTGTGTTGGTGGAAAAGTGATTATTTTACCATGTACCGTAAGCCTTTTTTTTTTGGGCAACCATTGTGTGAGTGCTTTGTATCTCGCTTTGGAGTTTTTCCTTTTGTCTATATTGTGTTGTTCCTGTTGCGTGGGATTTATCGTTATTGAAATCCTACTGCTATGTTAGCCTTTGTAGTTTGTGAGTGAACACTTGTTATTGTTTTTCTTTGTCAAGTTTATAAAAAATTGAATTTTACACTGATCCACTCGTTTCATTTAAGATGTGAAATACTATAAATACATAAATAACTAAATAACTAAATTATACAGTATATATATATATATATATATATATATATATATATATATATATATATATATATTATATATTTTTTTTTTAAAGAGTTTTGGTAGGTTAGTTATTACGATACAAATTTAATAGGATACTGTGATCACAACATCCACATGCATAACACATACACACACGCACACACAACTCACAAATAAACATTCCTTCAGCAACAACGTTCCCCAGACTTGAATGGCTTGTAGTGAAGACTAAGTAAACAATTAAACTAATGTAGTAATGTAATCAACCCAATTATTGCATCGCCACCTTCCAGACGTTATAAACAAATATTTCCCTCTGCAGCGCCGTTAAGGGGAGGTTTGTATTGATTTATTCATAATTCATATACTGTATTTATATAGTATCTATATTATTTATGTATTATTATGTATATTATTATATTATGTATATTATTATGTATTTATATAGTATATCTTAGGTATTTCCGGTGTCTTTGTTGTATATGCTGTCGTGGTCGCATGATTTGAGAGTTGTCCGTCCTGGGCCGAGCTTTTGTGGTCATGACAGATCAATCAACCGTGGCCTCAGGAGAATATTGCTGGAACTGCTGAGATACCCGTTTATCCTTCTTTTTAACTCTTTCAGTACTAGTAACGTCTTTTTCATTGGATTTCAGCTATAGTTAGACGATTTTATGAAACTTAGGAAAGATATGTGGTAGCTAAATGGATTAATTGAGATGCAAAGGATGTCACCGGTACTGAAGGGGTTAATACGATCTTATTTATTAATATTAATTTCATTGGACTGACAACCTGAAACACTGAAGATAGACGAATATACAACATAACGACTCAAAGCTTAAGGGGAGGTTTTTAGTTAGTTCGCTAGACCTTCATCAAGCTTAACATTACAGCCCCCTTTGAAGATAAATTTTTACATTTTTCGGTAGAAAAATGTCCCGGCCGAAGGCCGATTCCTCTTAAATTACAGGCTCGCTATCGCTCGCCAGGAAAAAATCGACACCCAAGTGGCACGAAAAGTCTTAAAATTGACAGAAATGGGGCGAAAGTTCTTAAAATCGCCAAACTAATGGGGCGAACGTCTTATAATATCAAAAGCAATGGGGCTAACCATGAGGGAGAAAGGGGTCAAGAAAAAAATCCCTCAAGTGGAAATCTCCCCACGTGTTCTTCGATATTGCATGGAGTGAAACTGGTTGAACTTTCTGCAATATTTATCCGTATACCCAACTATACCGGTACTATACCGGTACTATACCGGTACTCAATTGTTGTCCAGCTGGTCATCAATTGAATCTCTTATTAGCTGATTTCTCGATACTTAATGGCAATGTATGAAACTACTATGGCAGTGTCGTATGAATGCCAAGTTGTCATAATTAACAGCATATTTCGCTACAAAATCTACCTTATAGCTGAGTAACCAAGATAGTAACATGGCAATTTACCCTCAGCTGGACAAAAATAGACTATAGTGTTCTTCTCTATAGTAATGCGTTGGATACATTGATTATTGATTATTGATTATTAATTTATTCTAACTGACGACCGGAAGCACCCAAGATGAACATATATACATAAAAACGCTGCCTTGGAATAATTTGGCAGCGCTTCACCCCCCTCCCCAACCCCCCCTCCCTCCCTCCACCTCTTACCAATAGGAGGTGTGGAATGAGGGAGGGGGGGTTGGGGAAGTGGGTGCAGTTCTGCCAAATCACGACCCCAACGGAATAGCACATGTGTGACAAACTGTCCGTTCTCAGTTTGAAGGAAATCGTATGACTTTGGCCATGTTGCATGTTGTCCTACCATATAGTTCCGTATATTGTAGCTGTAGTAGTTCCTTAAGGGGAGGTTTTTAGTGTGTTTCCTAGACTTCCATCAAGCTTGAAATTACACCCCCTTGACCCCTTTTCAAGATAAATGTGTACATTTTTCGGTAGAAAAATTTCCCGGCCAAAGGCCGGTTCCTCCTAAATTACAGGCTCGCTATCGCTCGCCAGGATAAAATTGACACCTGAATGGCACGAAAGGTCTTAATATGGGGTGAAAGTTCTTAAAATCGCCAAACTAATGGGGCAAACATCTTAAAATCTCAAAAGGAATGGGGCTAGACATGAGAGAGAAAGGGGTCCAGAAAAAAATCCCTCAAGTGGATATCTCCCCTTAATTTGAAGTAACCTGGCTAGATCATAGTTTAAATCATTGTCATCAGACAGACTTCGTATTTGTGTGGTTTGG
>CM064579.1:44789614-44831811 GCA_032716605.1 Paralithodes platypus
TTGTGATGTTCTTCAGTTTTTATAGTATTTGTGTATGTACAATCGCATGCAGTTACAGGTGGCGCAAGTTTTAATTGAATAATTTTAAGGACTAAAAAAAACAAATTAATCCTATCACGTTAAAAACAACCCATGCCGAAATAAAGTGTTCACGGTCTCAAGTTTATATTTTCTTAGGGTATCAGTAGATTTATGGAGGCAAATTAGTATATTACAGTGGTGCCAATTTTGATGCATAACCGGTTTAGGGATACTTCTTTTGATTTCTTGTCACTGAGCCAATTTTATATCCATTCAACACACCGTTTTGTTTTCCAGGCGCTTTAGTTGTAGGCAGTAAAAGTTGTGTGGAGGAAAACTTTGGCAAAGGGCCTGTTGCAAATCAAGGGGATACCATTATATCTACAGTTTGTACTCGCATCAGGAGAGAGAGAGGGAGAGATGAGAGGAGAGAGGGCGAGAAGAGAGGGAGAGAGAGAGAGAGGGGAGAGAGAGAAAGGAGAGAGAGAGACGAGAGAGAGAGGAGAGAGAGAACGGAGAGAGAGGAGAGAGAGGAGAGAGAAGAGAGTAGAGAGAGAGAGAGAGAGAGAGAGAGAGAGAGAGAGAGAGAGAGAGAGAGAGAGAGAGAGAGAGAGAGAGAGAGAGAGAGAGAGAGAGAGAGAGAGAGAGAGAGCGCCTAAAGGGACGTCACACGGGGGAGAGAGGATGCAGGCAGGACGGGATTTTCTGAAATAGGCAAACTTTGTGGGGGTCGACCTGCGGGATTGTTAAAGTTGGTTGGGTAAGGTGGAAGTTTGGGTTGTCAAACAGCGGGTGGATTGGTACGTTTGGGTGTCACATAGAACGGTGGTGGTGCTCTCCCTCTCACTCTCTCTCTCTGTTTCTTTGGGTGGGGAGAGAGCCTTCTGCTTTTCTATCCTTTCCTTCAACTTTCCTTTTCTATCGGATATATGCCATCTCTACTAGAATTAAGTCCTGACCACCTCGTTTGGATCGCAAGGTCTGTGTGGCCAGTGTATCTATGTAACTCTATGTAAATCTCTCTCTCTCTCTCTCTCCTATGTACAGTACACTCGTAAATTAGTAAGCACTTTACACCAGCACACATCGAGTATCTCACACATACACAAACATACCTATAATGCACAAAGCCAATACTTACCAAAATATAGACACACACTTCCACACCAATAATCACCATCACGAACAAAAGCCACCAAGCGCGCACTTCACAGACACATAGATCATTACCGCACATTTAGACAACAATATACACATTGAATATAAACCCCATATAAAGTGCTCCTCCTCATATGGTGTTTATATTAATTAAGTCAACATTTCTAAGTTATTTAAACATACACATTCTCACGTAATTATAACAAATGGTACAATGAGCAAACACATTATGAACAGTGATCTTTACCTTCGATAATGTGAATGGTGGTCATTATAATTTCAAAGCGAGGAATGAATAGGATACAGTGATATTGAAAACATTTGAATCATTTGCAGCTTGAAATTGTTATATGTAAATATTTAGTTTAAAATTGGTCACAACAAGGAAATGATAGTAATATTTGACAGTCTTGCCTTTCAGTATTAATTAGATGACATATATTTAGCGACTGACCTTCTCACTGACCGACCACGTGCATCGGCGGAACAGACAAATAGAGAACGTCCATCAAATCTGTATTACGGGGAGATGGTTGTTATTTCCTGACATCCTTCTCCCTCATCTTTAGGCCCATTTGTTTTCAGAATTTAAGACGTTCGGCCCATTAGTTTGGTGATGTTAAGGGGAGGTTTCCACTTGAGGGACTTTTTTCTTGACCCCTTTCTCCCTCATGTCTAGCCCCATTGCTTTTGAGATTTTAAAATGTTTGCCCCATTAGTTTAGCGATTTTAAGAACTTTCACCCCATATTAAGATCTTTCGTGCAATTCAGGTGTCGATTTTATCCTGGCGAGCGATAGCGAGCCTGTAATTTAAGAAGAACTGGCCTTCGGCCGGGACATTTTTCTACCGAAAAATGTAAAAATTTATCTTGAAAGGGACTCAAGGGGGTGTAATTTTAAGCTTAATGGAGGTCTAGGGAACAAACTAAATACCTCCCCTTAAGACTCTTAATTAGTACCATTTATTTGTTAATATTAAGACCTTACCAGAAAGCAAAAAAATAAATGCGTATTGGATCTTGAAAGGGTAAACTGTCGAACAACAAACCGAACTTTGGAAATGTAGTGTATAATAATTAGGCATTACATTATTGAGGGAATATTCTGAAATAACATTGAATACTTATGGTCATAATTGATATATTTGAACGTACATATCCTTGTAATCAAGCAAAGTGGTGAGCATTAACCATATCCAAATAATATAATCATCATGACTCCGTTTATCAAAGTAGTTTGCTCGTAACTGTGCTTTTCATAGTATTTTGCTCGTAACTGTGCTTCTCATATTATTTTGCTCGTAATTGTGCTTCTCATAGTATTTTGCTCGTAACTGTGCTTCTCATATTATTTTGCTCGTAACTGTGCTTCTCATATTATTTTGCTCGTAACTGTGCTTCTCATATTATTTTGCTCGTAACTGTGCTTCTCATATTATTTTGCTCGTAACTGTGCTTCTCATAGTATTTTGCTCGTAACTGTGCTTCTCATATTATTTAAAATGTTCGTGTCCTAAGCTGTTTGTGTGGATGCAATGTCCCTTCGCCGCCACCCCCTCTGAAAATGTGTTCAACATCTGCATTATTTAGTTTCTTTTTTCCCGTTGTCCTTAATCTTAAGTATCAATTTGGGCAGGAGCTGTTGAGGGAACTGCATTATTGACACTAATACTCCCGGAGGACTAAAGGCATTAACCGGGAGAGTGGGAGAGAGTTTGGAATTCCGGGAGCGTTTCCCATGTATTCTTAGTTTGTCATAATAATCTACCACCTTTTCTTTATTCCAGTGTTTTATTCAGCGGTATATCAAGATATTAACAGGGGCATGTTTTTTTGTTAGCATGCATTATTCGGACACATTTGTGTTCATTAATGTTTATGCTTTGCTCCGAATAACATATTTGTCACATTGCACTCTGACCATTTAATCCATTGACCATTTTCTGAACACTTTATTATAATTATGAACAAACATATGCATTTATAAGCTTAGGAGCGGCGGCCCGATGGAGTTCAAAAACAAGTAAAAGGTGTTTCCAATTGACTCCATTAAGTTGATGTAAATTTTAGCTTTATTACCAGACAATTGTGTTCAGCATTGGAAGCCGATATAACATATAACATTTGGAATATGTCCCCTCTCTCTCTCTCTCTCTCTCTCTCTCTCTCTCTCTCTCTCTCTCTCTCTCTCTCGCTCTCTCTCCCTCTCTCTCTCTCTCTCTCTCTCTCTCTCTCTCTCTCTCTCTCTCTCTCTCTCTCTCTCTCTCTCTCTCTGTATGTATGTATGTATCCACTGCATCTACCTAGATGATGTGTGTGTGTGTGTGTGTGTGTATACACAGTACCGGTATATACAATATGGCAGCAAAACAAAATGAATGTATAAAATGGCTCAACAAAAGATTGAAACTAATTGGAGGCTTCACATTTCCGAAATAATTAGCCATACTCTTAAAGAGACAAAAGTAAAAGACATACAGAATGGGTCTTGGCCAGGTCAAATATTTAACAAAATATTATAAGAAATCGATAGAGACCGCTGGAATGGAAACTTAGCCAGAAGAAGAGGCAGGCAACGAACCAGGAGGTCCGACAGTATACCGTGTTGGTGGTGTAATGGTTTAGATGCTATGTTCTGGGTGTGGTGTCCAGAGTTCGTATCCCGGGAGGACCATTAGGTTTTCATTAGTTTATTCAAGTGCATTGGGGTTTGTTATTGATGATTAATGTTAAGAACGGGGTGTTACTTATATATCTATCCGGGTAAAATGGAAAGGTTTGGGATAGTTGGTTGTCATGCAGTAGACAAACTCTACCTACTGATGATGATAAGGAGAACTATTGGCTTTGTGACACGGGGTCAAGTGTCTGCTCTGAGCCCCTGCAGTTGCTCTGACCTTTCGTCCACTCCGCATTTCCACACACAAAAATCCTTCCTAAAAGACTTTGCGGAAGTTTCTAGGAAGGAATTAAATTACTAATTCGACGTCTTAGGAGGGGATGGCACGAGGGCAGTGGTACCCTAAAATTACCTAACTTCGGTCAAGGGACATTACTTCGGACATTTCTGGATAAAAGTATAATTATAAGCTACAGTTATGGACAAATGGCTCTGCATTATGGAATAACACCACAGACATACTTGCTTTTCCATAACATCATGTATTTTTCCCATAACTGCGGTTCATTATGGGGTTTTTCCAGAATGTCCGAAATTATAATTATCCCCGTTCAAAGTTACGCCATTTTACCGGTACCCTCTCAACCATCTCCACCACTACTTCCACCACCAAACATCCATCTCCACCTCTTCCACCTCCAATACCACTTCCACCATCTTCAACATCACCAATTCCACTTCTATCTCCATCGCCTCCATCCCGTTCTCCGCCACTTCCCCCTCCACCTCCACCCCACAGCTGTCATCCTTAAGACAGGCTCAAGCGAAGACTCACTCACTCTTTCTCTCTTTCTCTCTATCTCTCTTATATATATATATATTACATTATATCATATATTATATTAACATGATAGTAATATATATATAGTTAGTGTTCGTTAATAGCAAGTTTTCGGCGTCTGCTACTGATGTACCGGTAATCGCGTTGAGATATATGGACATAAGTACTATATGGTCAACACTTTATAATGCAATGATATACTATATGTACAAAAATAGCCTAAGCTTACATGTTTTAAATCTAATAACAGAAAGAACAACTGAGTAAATGGAGTGTCAATCCAAATAGTGACTATTCGTCTCTCAGTATTCTACCACTATTACAATAATCAGTGCTCCTTAGAGCTCTCTCTGTGTATACCACCCCCTCTTCGTAGAACACATAGCAGTCGTCTTGCAACACAACCCCACCCCTACTCTGTGAAACTCTCCTACCCAAGAGTAAAACGTTATTCTCAATATTTGTTCTATTCAACAGCTGAGCTCTGGAACTCTCTCCCAGAATAAGTGTTTCCCTCATCCTATGACTTAAATTGCTTCAAACTCCATGTGTCCAGGCATTTTGGCTCGAAAGTCCTTTGATTTTGGGCCTGTCATTCTTTTAACTCTGGGGGAGGCACTCGTCACAGGCAGTTCTGCCTCTTGTCTCCCTCACTTATATAGAACAATAAATAAGAACACTACTGGCCATATCCCTATTACTTACATAAGTAAATATTGTTTAACTACCGGTACTGTGTTTGTCAAAAGAAAACCAAATTGTAAAGACAATTCTACCCTCAGGTGAACTTTTAAGTAAAACTTCAAATCACAAAGGTTAATAAGATAAGAGTATAGCTCCAAAGATAGAGTAAGATAAGAGTATAGCTCCAAAGATAGAATAAGATAAGAGTATAGCTCCAAAGATAGAATACACAAGTTTCATTCCTGTGTTATTTATAAATGTATTACCGGTATAATTATAGTCTCGCTGGCCAGTATGAATGTGTGGACACGACCGAGCGTCAATTATGGATTTGTACCAGCAAATATAAAGCGTTAGACTAATAAATCACATTCAAACTACCTTATTCAGTTATTTGGCAAAACAGTTGAATTCGTGACCACCTCCTACATCATTGATGCGGTTCAGTGGAACATAGTCTGATAATGTGGAAACAAATGCTCAACAGGAACTAACGTGGAGTTAAAACCACAAACCATGCTAGTTTAGAGTCATTTTCCCACTTTTGTAGAGAATGCATAATAAATATCTGGAAACATCCCTAAAAAGATGTATCTAATAAATGTATTGAATAAAATCAATACATTAAATTGATAATGGCGTGTGGTAAAATATTAATATATATATATTTGTTATTTTAGCCTCATACTCGTCTCCTCTCAGATGTAAACAGGTGTTCTTTATAAGACTGTGTTAGTGAATTTATTAGTTACCTTGGCATATTCATTTCCGGCTATTCAACGATTTCATATAACCAAGTGTGAATATTGGGTAAGCAATATTATGCATAAAACCATGGATAGCTTGAGTATGCTTCGATAAAATTGGTAATTCTTATGCTTTGTTTATTTTTATCCCAAAATATTCAATGTTTCTTTTATTCCCTTCTGGTAAAACATACATTGTGTAGAATTAAGGGGACCCAGACGGTATTGTGCAGCATCAATTACTGGTTCGGCTCAATGGTTTAAGGAGGAGGTGTAGTTTGCTCTCTAAACCTCTATCAAACTTAAAAACAAAAAAAAACACCGCCAAGACCCCCCGTCGATATACTGTATATTTGTAAATTGTTCAGTAGAAAACAAATGTCATAAAATACAGGCTCGCTATCGCTCGTCAGGACAAAAATTGACACCTAAATGGCACGAAAGGTCTTAATTTTGGCAAAGAAATGGGACAAACGGTCTGAAAAATGCCAAACTAATGGGGCGAACGTCTTCAAATCTCAAACATAATAGGGATAAACATGCGGGAGAAGGAGGCCCCGAAAAAACAAGTGCCTCTCCTTATTCTATTATGCATGCCACTAATCTTGCTTCTTTCCTTACACTGAATGTTATGGTCTCTAAGTCTATACAGAATATGGTTTGTTTATGTAGACTGTCTCGCACCTTAACACTTAATGAAAGAGATGAAAGAGATGAAAGAGAGAGAGAGAGAGAGAGAGAGAGAGAGAGAGAAAGAGAGAGAGAGAGAGAGAGAGAGAGAGAGAGAGAGAGAGAGAGAGAGAGAGAGAGAGAGAGAGAGAGAGAGAGAGGAGAGAGTTTCTCTCTTCATGTATTTAATCTTTCATTGCGGACTCCAATAGTTCTTGATACCTCTTTGTTCAACGTTTTCCCACAGGTACAAACTAGATTCACAATTGTTTTTCTTTCCCAAGGAGAACTTAACAGGAGAAAAACAGCAACCAGAATAAAAGGCGAGAATTTGGCGAGGAAGTCAGAAACTTCCCCAGTTTTACGAGCTTTGACCGAATATATAAACACATTTCTGAGAGCTGCCTCTCTCTTGTAATGTTCCTTAACTTCGGAGTTAAGGGGACATGGGCCGGTTTCCTGGACCACTTTCTCCCTCGTGTTTAGCCACATTAGTTTTCAGATGTTAAGATGTTTGCCTCATTAGTTAGTCGATTTTAAGACCTTTCACCCCATTTCTTCGTCAATATTTAGACCTTTCGTGCTATTTAGGTGTCGATTTTTTCCCTGGCGAACGATAGTGAGCCTGTAATGTTGGAAGAACCGGCCTTGGGCCGGAACATTTTTCTATCGAAAAAGAACAAATTAATCTAGAAGGGGGATCTAATGGATGTTTTTTTTTTTAAATTGATGGAGGTCTAGGGAGGAAACTAGAAAAATCATGAATACATGCAAAAATCGCCCAAAAAGTGAACCATCCCCCCCTTAAGTTACAAGTTTTGATGAAAGAATGTTTTCCCCCTAAGGAGCAGCGCGAAATCTCCAGAATCTCCCAGCCATTTCGTTTCAAAATAACCTTGTTTTCCAGCTCGGAATCCAGCCGAGAATTACTTCCTACCTCGCCTGTGCTTGCTTGCCTGCTGTTGCTGACATTTGCACAGTGCACGGCTGCAAGTGAGTGGGTTCGTCAACAACTGAGCATCATTTAGTAGGGACCTTGAATATGTGGAGGGATCGGGGGTTGAAGTGGATTAGTGTGTGTGTGTGTGTGGGGGGGGGGGGGGGGGGGCGTAGTGGTATTTGAAGAGAGGTTTAAGAGGACTCTTGACTGCTTTTTTGGCCTATAAATTCATTCATTCACAAATTCTTAAGTTTCCTCGCTAGACATCCCTCAAACTTAGAAAAACATCCCCTAGACGCCCTCAAGATTAATTTGTACATTTTTCAATAGAAACATATCCCGGCCGAAGGCCGCTTCCTCTTACAATGACAGGCTCGCTATCGCTAGCCAGGAAAAAATCGACACCTAAATGGCACGATAGGTCTTAAAATGTATAACAAAATGGGACGAAAGGTCTAAAAATCGTCAATCAAATGGGCCGAACGTCTAAAAATCTCAAAACTAATGGGACTAAACACGAGGGAGAAAGGGGACCAGAAAAACGACCGTCTCCCCTTAAGGGCAGAGCTGAGCGGGGGGAGGAATTAACCCCTTCACCGCGACCACTCCTATAAAGCAAAACCAATATATATATAGTTCTCTGAAAACCTTTAACCCCTTCCGTACCGGCGATGTCTTTTTCATTTTATTCTGACGACAACTATAAGACTATTGTATTCAGCTTAGGAAGGACGTCTACCCATTAAAAGGCTACAGGCTATACCTCAATTCACCCTTTTAGCTGCCCTATATCCTTGCTAGGCTTCTGAAAGTCGTTTAAATGTAGCTGAAATCAAATACAAAAGACGTCGCCGGTACAGAAGGGGTTAAGCCGGTATCACACGAGCGCTTTTTCAATCAAGCATTTATCCTCAACACTAGTCTGGCAGCTTATGAGGTCAACATTTATACTATTTCGGTCACCTAAATTCCTCTACCTTCAGTGTAGTGTCCGGTATCAGTGTAAAATATTCCGGAAATGTTGCCAGAAAAAATGTTGATCATCAAATGTTGACTATAAAAGCTCTCGTGTGATACCGGCTTTATGGACGTACACTCGACACTATTATGACGTGAACCAAACAGAAACAGTCATGCTTTACAAACACGAGAATTGCGAAGGAAAACTGACAGACTAACTTATAATGACGTAGGCCTGTAATGAATACTACAGGTCATCTCTAAGATGTAAATAATCGCTCAAATGGCTAGAATAAAACCGAATGGACATCCCCCGTACTGAAATGGATAATGACCCAATGGCATATGACTGTTCGAATCTGTTGTGTGGGCAGTTAATTAAGGGGGGTCACCTGCTTTTTTTTCTCATTCTCTCATTTTCTCTCTTTCTCTGGCTTGTATCTGTTCGGCCCCATTCAGCCAACTGTTTTAAGACTCTTATCCCCGTCCAGGTATCAATTTCTTCCTGGCGAGCGATAGCGAGCCAGCATTGTATGGAGAAATCCGGCTTCGCCGGAGACATTTTTCTATCGAAAAATTTACAAATTTAACTTGCTGTTTAAACAAAAATATATATATGCTGGCTCGCTACCGCTCGCCAGGAAAATGTTGACACCTGGATGGGGGTAAACGTGTTAAAACAGTAGGTTGAATGAGGCCAAATGAATACAAGCCAAAGAGAGAGGGAGAGAAAGAGAAAAAAAGCGAGGTGGGCTCCCTTAAAGGTTATATGCCTTAATCTGTTGATAACGAGGTGACGGTATGGATTAAGAGGGATTATAACATTATGCAGTTCGGTGTGTGTGTGTGTGTGTGTGTGTGTGTGTGTGTGTGTGTGTGTGTGTGTGTGTGTGTGTGTGTGTGTGTGTGTGTGTGTGTGTGTGTGTGAGGGAATCCGTTTGGTCGGTGTGTTTGCTGATTACCAATTATCTGTGTTAGTAATTAAGTCACCAGAAAATTGTGTATTATATCTTATTACAATTAGTCTCAGATTTTGCAGTACATATACTACACATACAGTATATACTGTATATATATATATATATATATATATATATATATATATACGACTGTTTGTGAGAGAGAGAGAGAGAGAGAGAGAGAGAGAGAGAGAGAGAGAGAGAGAGAGAGAGAGAGAGAGAAAGAGAAAGAGAAAGAGAGAGAGAGAGAGAGAGAGAGAGAGAACCACCACCAAACATGACTCTAACCAACACAATAATGTCACCCTCGATAAGACCGTAACATAAAGCTTATTATTAACACTCGAGCCACCACATACCTGGCTGTCACAAATACACCATTGTACCAGGCAGCTCAGGCGGCAGGCACAGGGGTATTATAAGGACAGGATACTGGAATAGTGAATGGTATTGTATTTACAGCTAATTCCACGAAATAGCTAGATGATATTTGACATTTTCAATTATGAATACGTTAATTGTCTATATGTGCCTGCCATAACGGTTATATTTTCATCATAGAAGAGGACAGAACTATTAAATATTATATTGATTTAATATTTAAAAATATAATATTAATATATAATAATATATCCTTTATTTAATTAAGCCTTATTTGTCAGATACCATTATTGTTTTATAAATAATGCAAAACTTGTATTATTCTATTTATCGTGGCATTCCTATATGGATTCAAAGTTAGTAACTTATAAAACATGAATCTGAGCACTGAAACTATAATTTAGTATCTACAAAATTGCTCTCTCAGTCTTTCAACTGTGTAGGAGACACTTGTTACAGGTAGTTTTGCCTTTTGTCCCCTTCATAAATACAGAACAAAATTATATATAGTTAAATAGATAGATAAATTATTACACATACAAAGTACATATTTAACAATTTTGAAACACTGCTCAATAGATAAGGATTCGTAGATAATTATTTGGTGTGGTTTAAATGTTTTGAGGTACGGTTACGTATCTTGTTCTTAAGGGAAGGTAATCTATTTTGACTTTATAGAAAGGTATTTGTTTAACTTACTGTAGGTGAACGATTGTGTTAGCACATTCCGATATGTGAGTACTTACAGTATATGTGAGTACTTACAGTATATGTGAGTACTTACAGTATATGTGAGTACTTACAGTATATGTGAGTACTTACAGTATATGTGAGTACTTACAGTATATGTGAGTACTTACAGTATATGTGAGTACTTACAGTATATGTGAGTACTTACAGTATATGTGAGTACTTACAGTATATGTGAGTACTTACAGTATATGTGAGCACTTACAGTATATGTGAGTACTTATAGTATATGTGAGTACTTACAGTATATGTGAGTACTTACAGTATATGTGAGTACTTACAGTATATGTGAGTACTTACAGTATGTGAGTACTTACAGTATATGTGAGTACTTACAGTATATGTGAGTACTTACAGTATATGTGAGTACTTACAGTATATGTGAGTACTTACAGTATATGTGAGTACTTACAGTATATGTGAGTACTTACAGTATATGTGAGTACTTACAGTATATGTGAGTACTTACAGTATATGTGAGTACTTACAGTATATGTGAGTACTTACAGTATATGCAGACCTTTGGTATGGGCGATATGGTTGCGATGAACGTTTATTTTAGTCTCAAATTTGATATTTCTCTTGATAGATTTCTCCAACATCCGCTTACAGCGAATCACATAAATGCAATTTAGTGCGAAACAACTCATATTGTACTTAACTTTAAAGTTAAAATTAATATTTCCAAATCTAAATTCATATCCTTCAATTATGTACCACCGGTATACATAAACGAAACGCAATTATAACCTGATCATAACAAAAACACTAATTATTTTTATAAACTTAAGCTAAGGCATATACTAATAACATAACATTATATATATATATAAAGTAAGTGAATACGGCATGTTGCTACTTGTGAAATTAATATGAAATACAGAGTTCCCTTGGGTAATGTAATATGCATCTAGCAAGCAAATTCCCTTCCCAGGAGGTGGACATTAGAGAGAGAGAGAGAGAGAGAGAGAGAGAGTGTGTGTGTGTGTGTGTGTGTGTGTGTGTGTGTGTGTACTTCTTATGCCTGTATACATTACTATATTATGTTATTCAACAGACATTTCGCTATACCTTATTTGATGTGAAAATAGTCTGTTATGACATTATATATCTTCATAATTATATTCTCTCCTGGTATGTAGGCCCCTTGGAGTTTCAGGGTAAAAGTAAGTATATAATATTGCGACACATAATTGCACACCTTATTGCAATCCCAGTGGACGGACGGGTAGGAAGTAGGTCATCGTAGTGCCAATGGTTCTGCATGGAAGTGAGACGGTGTGTGTGTGTGTGTGTGTGTGTGTGTGTTACTCAGTTACTTGTTCGTCAAGGGGAATCCACGCAATGCGAGCTAAGCTCATTATTATCGCGCCTCCTTAACTGGGAATGTATTGCGTGAAATGCATGTTAAGTGTTTTATGTACTGTTGGAATGGCTGTGGATATGTGTGTAGTCTGCATTTTAGCCAATTGGCGACATCGGAAACGAAGGCTTAGGGTGGATCTGTATGGTACCATTCTCACTATAGACGGTACCGTCTCGCCCGAAGGCTTAGGTAGCCATCAGCTTAGGTGAACCATATGATACCCATCTCGCCTTGTACCATTTTTGCCAACCCCAGATGGGACGTCACAACGTCGTCCACTTATTCCAGGTACCTATTTACAGCTAGGTGAACTGAGGCTAACACATGAAAGGAGACAAGCCCAATTTGTCTCCGCCCGGCCGGGGATTGAACCCCCGACCCCTCGTGTGTGAGACGAGAGCTCTACCTACTAGGCTACGGGCTACGTGTGTGTGTGTGTGTGTGTGTGTGTGTGTGTGTGTGTGTGTGTGTGTGTGTGTGTGTGTGTGTGTGTGTATACGTGTGTGTGTGTATATGTGTGTGTGTGTGTGTGTGTGTGTGTGTGCATGCGTGCGTGCGTGCGTGCGTGCGTGTGTGTGTCAAAGTTACATAGCTACACTAACAACACAGACCCTATGGTTCCTGTGAGGAGGAGAATGAGGTTAAAATGGAATGGGCACGTAGGGATAAATGGCAACAAAAAAGTTAAAGGCGGTATTCAATTCGGAAGAGACAGGATAACGTGAGGGTTGTAGTCCAAAGGATGAAGTCAATGAAGCATTGTATTGTATTGTAGGTGCGTTGGTTGCAAAAGATTAAATGTATGAAGGGAGAAGGCTTAGCTGAGAACATTTATTTTCTCTTGATCTCTTCCTCCTGCACGGTAACATTTGCCCGCATTATACTAAAGACACAGTCTGTAACAAAACTGGTACACGTATAAGAGTATGAATGTAAACAGAACTAGAATATTCGAATCATTTGAACATATTCAGAATACAGTTTATAGTATTATTTATGTATGGAAAACAAAATATATATATACTATCTTACAAAACGAATAGTACACCCCTTTTGACATGTATGCATTTTGCTATAATATGTGTATGTACAGTATATACACGCAACATTGACAGTATATTCCTTTTACTGTTTTCTCTCTCTGCCACTCCTACTTTAAAGGGTGGCAAGAACTGCGCCGCCCATAATACCCAACCCGGACGCACCCGCACCGCCCATAACACCCAACCCGGACGCACCCGCCCATAATACCCAACCCGGACGCACCCGCACCGCCCATAATACCCAACCCGGACGCACCCGCACCGCCCATAATACCCAACCCGGACGCACACGCACCGCCCATAATACCCAACCCGGATGCACCCGCCCATAATACCCAACCCGGACGCACACGCACCCGCCCATAAGACCCAACCCGGACGAACCCGCCCATAATACCCAACCCGGACGCACCCGCCCATAATACCCAACCCGGACGAACCTGCACCCGCCCATAAGACCCAACCCGGACGAACCCGCCCATAATACCCAACCCGGACGCACCCGCCCATAATACCCAACCCGGACGCACCCGCACCCGCCCAAAAGACCCAACCCGGACGCACCCGCCCTTCTTTTACCTCCAATAAATTCCCTGATGAGGAACCTTTTATCCCCCGACATTTTCCCTCCTCCGCCTCGGCACCTACTCCGCTCTCCACCATTTTTATTCTTTCGTCATCAAGCTCGTCTTGGTCTTTCAATTTTTGTGGGAGAGGGATTGGGTCGAGATATAGCGAGCGAACGTGAGTTAGGGCGAGATGGAAGAGGATAACAATATACTGGATGTGCAAGAGCAAAATAATTCAAAATATTGCAAAACAAATGAGTGGCACGTTTGAAAAGCATAATTGCATGATAAAAGAGGACATGAAAAACGAGTTGGAGCAATTTATAGATAAACTGCAATATATATGAAGATTAATATTAAAGTTGCTGCATATGAAACAGAACGAATATTTATGAGAGAGAGAGAGAGAGAGAGAGAGAGAGAGAGAGAGAGAGAGAGAGAGAGAGAGAGAAAAAAAAACTTGCGTGAAGTATGTCTGTGTATGTACGCTTGCGTGAGCGTGTTCGGACGGATGTTAACCCTTTGAGTACCAGCGACGTGTGTTATATTATATTCTAGCTATATTTAGACAATTTTATGCAGCTTTGAAAGGATATGTGGTAGCTAAATGGGTTGGTTGAGATAGTTTGAAGCCTTATTATTGCTAGAGGTCCTTCCTAAGCTTAATAATATAACCTAATAGTCTCCAGAATGTAATGAAAAAGACGTCACCGGTACTGAAAGGGCTAAGGGGGGATGGTTCACTTTTTGGGCGATTTTTGCATGTATTCATTATTTTTCTAGTTTACTTCGTACAGTAGACTTCCATCAAATTAAAAAAACAAACAAAAAACATCCATAAATCCCCCCTCTAGATTAATTTGTACATTTTTTGATAGAAAAATATCCCGGCCGAAGGCCGACTCTTCCAACACTACAGGCTCACTATCGTTGGCCAGGGAAAAAATTGACACCTAAATAGCACGAAGTATAATTATAATTATATGTGTATTTTCAGCTCATGAGGCTGCCTTTCTTTAATAAACCGTTTATTATTATTATTATTATTATTATTATTATTATTAAGTCTAAATATTGACGAAGAAATGGGGCAAAAGGTCTTAAAATCGACTAACTAATGGGGCAAATCTCTTAACATCTGAAAACTAATGGGGCTAAACATCAGGCAGAAAGTGGTTCAGAAAACCGGCCCATCTCCCCTTAAACAAAATCCCTCTGCCTGAATATGCGCATGTGTGTTTCCACCACATGATTTACTGTCAGGTAAATGTTCCAGGTTCGCTGTAATTTGTGATAGCAATATATATGTAAAATTGTGCAACCAAAAGGCAAAGATTAATATGGCAGAGAACAGAGTAGATCAATCTAAATTTGCGTTGACAAATGAAGAATGAAAAGAGCCCCACAGAATGTATTTTATGTATACTGTAGGTAATTGTTGTTTTATGTATTTTATGTATACTGTAGGTAATTGTTGTGTTATGTATTTTATGTATACTGTAGGTAATTGTTGTTTTATGTATTTTATGTATACTGTAGGTAATTGTTGTGTTATGTATTTTATGTATACTGTAGGTAATTGTTGTTTTATGTATTTTATGTATACTGTAGGTAATTGTTGTGTTATGTATATTATGTATACTGTAGGTAATTGTTTTATGTATTTTATGTATACTGTAGGTAATTGTTGTTTTATGTATTTTATGTATACTGTAGGTAATTGTTGTTTTATGTATACTGTAGGTAATTGTTGTTTTATGTATTTTATGTATACTGTAGGTAATTGTTGTTTTATGTATACTGTAGGTAATTGTTGTTTTATATATTTTATGTATACTGTAGGTAATTGTTGTTTTATGTATTTTATGTATACTGTAGGTAATTGTTGGTTTATGTATTTTATGTATACTGTAGGTAATTGTTATGTATTTTATGTATACTGTAGGTAATTGTTGTTTTATGTATTTTATGTATACTGTAGGTAATTGTTGTTATGTATTATATGTATACTGTAGGTAATTGTTGTTTTATGTATTTTATGTATACTGTAGGTAATTGTTGTATGTATATTATGTATACTGTAGGTAATTGTTGTTTTATGTATACTGTAGGTAATTGTTGTTTTATGTATACTGTAGGTAATTGTTGTTTTATGTATACTGTAGGTAATTGTTGTTTTATGTATTTTATGTATACTGTAGGTAATTGTTGTTTTATGTATACTGTAGGTAATTGTTGTTTTATGTATTTTATGTATACTGTAGGTAATTGTTGTTTTATGTATTTTATGTATACTGTAGGTAATTGTTGTTTTATGTATTTTATGTATACTGTAGGTAATTGTTGTTTTATGTATTTTATGTATACTGTAGGTAATTGTTGTTTTATGTATTTTATGTATACTGTAGGTAATTGTTGTGTTATGTATTTTATGTATACTGTAGGTAATTGTTGTTTTATGTATTTTATGTATACTGTAGGTAATTGTTGTATGTATATTATGTATACTGTAGGTAATTGTTGTATGTATATTATGTATACTGTAGGTAATTGTTGTTTTATGTATACTGTAGGTAATTGTTGTTTTATGTATTTTATGTATACTGTAGGTAATTGTTGTTTTATGTATTTCACTCAATTGTTTTATAATTTTGTGTAATAGTAAATAATACTCCCCTAGCATGTTAAGGAGAGATCTCCACTTCAGGGATTTTTTTCTTGACCCCCTTCTCCCTCATGTTTAGCCCCATTGCTTTTGATATTATAAAACGTTTGCCCCATTAGTTTAGCGATTTTAAGAACTTTCACCCCATATTAAGACCTTTTGTGCTATTCAGGTGTCGATTTTATCCTGGCGAGCGATAGTGAGCCTGTAATTTAAGAGGAACCGGCCTTTGGCCGGGAAATTTTTCTACCGAAAAATGTACAAATTTATCTTGAAAGGGACTCAAGGTGGTGTAATTTTAAGCTTGATGGAGGTCTAGGGAACAAAGTAAATACCTCCCCTTAATTGGCATATTGCTGACATGTATTTATCTTGTTACAACCTATTTGATTGTGTATTTTCTGTGTATCATATTACTAGTTTAAATTATTCTGTTTTCGTATTAATCTCCCCCTCCTGCATTCCTAGGTTTCTTATTATGTTAGGTGTAACTAATAATGTTAACACCCGGACTGAGTAAAGTCAAATTTAAGCGGAGTATAGTCGCTTAGATAATTACAGAGATCGTTCCAAATTCGAACAACATATTTAAACTGGTAATCAAGCAATGCCTCACACCGCGGATAGTGGGTTGGCTAGCAGATTATGTAAGGTGTGGTGGTTTATGTCAAGATGGACAGAACTCTAGGTTAGGTAGTATATTGTTTATGATGGGTTCCTTCTAGGGCCGCTAAACCCATCTACAGAATACAACTACCATTGCGTATACCAGTAGTCTATTCGCTGTAAGTCGGCGAAAAATCACGACCTCTATCCTCTGTAACTCAAAAGGGGCTACAGCAAATTGGCTGTAAATTTTCACATCTATTCCTGGACTGATGTTTCCCAAATGGTAGAAATATTCGTTCGATTACTCTAGTCGTTTTTTAGTTACAGAGGTTAGAGGTCATGAGTTCTCGCCTACTTACAGCAAATAGACTATAGTTATATGAGGGTAACCTCAAACCTCATAAATCACAGTCATCATCAATACGTATCGAGTCCATAGTCGCTTGGCAAGTTTATGTGAATATAGACAGTATGAGGCCTAGATGTGTGTGAATTTGTATTTTGTGTGTTCATTGTTTTCTGTTGTGTTGTCCCTATTCTGGCTCTGTCTTGAGTCGCCCCCCCCCCCCCTCCCCCCAAAAAAAGGGGAAAAGAGGAACAAAAAAGAGGAACAGTGGGGATTGGGCCTGAGTATATAGAATAGCATAGAATGAGGCCTTGCTTGGCAGAGTGCGCTGTCTATAGGAAGCTTGGAGTCGTGTCCAGGTCTTCCAGATTTGACAGGTGAAAATATGTAGAGAGAAGAGTAGGTTTAATTTACAACATGGCCTCTTATATTGATGTGTCGGTATAGTGAAATCCTTTGCCTGGTTCACAGGCTCCTAGCTCCTCTCTTGTTATCCTTGCAATTACACCCGTAAACTGTTCTTGCATCTCATTTGCTCCTTCCCTTCGAGGGAAGGGGAGAGGGTGGTGGATCTTGCTTCATTGGTTAAGGGAATGGCATATCTCTTATTTTATACCACTCCTTCATCTTTACTTTTTTTAAATATTAGACAAGGAAATGTTCATGAGATTAAACAGTCATTAATGGCGTTCGTTGTATATTCATATATCTACGAACTCAATTATGTTCTCTCCACTAACCAACTTTACTCCTAAACTCAATTAATGACATTAACAAACACATGTGGCAGTCAGGGGATTCGAACCCAGGATACCCTGACAATATAGTATTTCGTATCGCATGGTGTTTTTATCCTGTTTTTGTTTTGTTTTTGTTTTTTCACAGAACTCTCAATCCTCTCATTTATTTATTTTCCCCCTAAGGCTCTATTTATATTAAATTTCGAATTCAATTACATTAGACAATTTTCCATTCATCATCCAATGTTTTCTTTGCCTCCCCCAAATGTGTTTTCAGTTCCATTTTCATTTCATTTCCATTTCGCTCTCGCTTATATTTTACGACACTACTTACTCTCGTTTCAGTTTCCTCTCTCCCCTCCCACACCACCATTCTTCTCTGGGCTCTCACCTTCCCTTTGCAATGGATTAAGGGGAGACTGGCCTCTCTTTTTTTTTTTTTTTTTTTTTGGTCTATTAATTCATTTATTCCTATATTTCTTAGTTTCCTTGCTAGACCTCCATCAAGCTTAGAAACACCCCCTAGATAAATGTGTACATTTTTCGGTAGAAAAATGTTCCGGGCGAAGGCCGCTTCCTCTTAAAATTTCAGGCTCGCTATCGCTCGCCAGGAAATAATCGACACCTAAATGGCATGAAAGGCCTTAAAATTAACAATGAAATGGGGTGAAAGGTATTAAAATTACCAAAGTAATGGGCCGAACGTCATAAAATCTGAAAACAAATGGGGCTAAACACGAGGAAGAAGGGGGACCAGAAAAACGGCCTGTCTCCCCTTAAAGCAATTTATCTCCACTTATTTCAATCAAGGCAGGATAGAGTAACCCATCACAATAACTATATAATAGCCTACACTCAGTTAAGGCAGCTCAGACGGTATTGTGCAGCATAATTTACTGGGTCGGCTCAATGGTTTAAGGAAGGGATTTACTTTGCTCTTTAAACCTATATCAAGCTTTAAAAAATCACCCACAAGACCCCCCTTCGATATAAATTTGTACATTTTTCAGTAGAAAAATATCCCGGCCGAAGGCCGATTCCTCTTCAAATACAGGCTCGCTATCGCTCGCCAGGAAAAAAACGTCACCTAAATGGCACGAAAGGTCTTAATATTGGCAATGAAATGGGGCAAAAGGTCTGAAAATCGCCAAACTAATGGGGCGAATGTTTTGAAATCTCATAACTAATAGAGCTAAACATGAGGGAGGAGGAGGAGGACTCAAAACACCCACTGCCTCTCCTTAACTCTTTAATTTATTGTCCTCGAACTCTGAAGCAGTACCCGGTATATCGTTTATCATTTTGTTTTATCTTTCCCATGACTACGAAAGCCTGTGTGCGCAATCTATCACTCTCCCGGAGGGGATGATACAAGCTTGCTACAGGCATGTTTGTCTCCATCTCTCACATAGGAAAAACAAAATAAAATAATGTAGTTTATATCGTGGAGATGAAATAATCCTCGACATTGATAAACTCATCGAATAGAGTGTGGCCTGGGATCCAGTATTGTTTGTATATCCTAGATCGGGAAGTTCAGGAATTTGATAACACAGATATTACTTAACTTATTTATTCCATATCGAGATATATATATATATATATATATATATATATATATATATATATATATATATATATATATATATATACCGATATATATATATATATATTACCGTATCTTGAGATGAAGCAAACACGACATATTGATGTAGAAGCTAACTTTCCCTCGGCCATATCCGGCCATGTAATATTCAGCCCCAATGTTAGATCATATTCAGGCTTAGGCTTGCATTTCTGTACAGGTAGGAGAGACACTTCAATTTAATAGTGTTGTTTTATTTTACGTTTTGGTTATTTGTTCTATCCATCCATCTATCTATCTATCTATCTATCTATCTATCTATCTATCAATCTATATATCTATCTATCTATTGCCATACGTGCTAATTTTCTAGGGTGTGGCCACGAATGGATCTCCATGCACCTCGGTCCTCTGTCAGTCGGCGTCACACATTACACAGTGCTGCGCCATATTACATTGCATTCATTGTATAATAAAATCGATCAGTTCATCAGCCAGCACACACTTCATCATTCATATGAGCGTGTCATAAGTCACAAAGCCCGCATTAAATGAACGTAAGGGAGTTCAAATGGTATTGTGCAGCAAAATGTACTGGTTCGGCTCAATGGTTTAAGGAGGGGGTTTACTTTAAGCTTAATGGAAGTCTAGGAAGGAAACTTAAAAAATAAAATAAAAATAAAAATAATAATAATAATAATAATAATAAATAATATATATAAATGAACAAATAAATACGCCCCCCCCCCCCCCCCCCCCCGCCTTAAATGCCTACGACTCTTGTGAAGTAGAACAAGTCATATATATGTAAACCAACACATAACGGTTAGCACATCACAAATTACAATCGACGGTACAGGCAGCAACATTTTAAGCTGCTTCAGTTAAATCTTAATTATATTATTTTAGTGATACATACACAAATGAGACACGCAAAACTAAAACTTATCAAACCAATAGGTAGAGTTAAGTCTGTATAATTGGCTTTTAGTTGATATATTTAAGAGATTAATTTCATAAGTATACATGATTAGCCCTGGGGGGTTGTTGACATTTACCCAGGTGTGCATCCTACAAAGGTACCACAGGAAATCTTTCGAATAATGGGCATTGGTTTCTATTTAAGTTATATTACCACTCCATGAGCACTTCGATATTCATGAATAATAATCTAATACCTAAGTTGGTTACGTGTAAGCTCTTAATTAATGTATCTTAATTACTTTCATTAAACTATACACATGCTAAATCGGTATATACAAATTGTATGCCCTGGTAGTTAAAAGTATTATGTTATTATTATTTCAGTAATGTAATGGTAATAATTACTGATGCCGTTCGTGAAATATTTAGATGCTCAACTTAAGTAATTCCCGTATTTATTGTAAATGCATGATCACTTATCGAACAAATTATGGATTTAACTGCATTTAATTATATTCGGTACATACATTTAAAACAAATATACCTTGTGAAACATGCCGCTGATATTGTATTTGGATACTCTTCAGTCATGGATTTATTAATAGAGCCAGCATCGTAATTGGCATGAAGCAACTGGCAGAATATTCATATTCACTCAGGGGAAATGTTGACATTCTGGGAACCAAACTGCTGTTGCGAACCAAACTACTGAGGTATTGGGAACTGTTGCGCGTACAGTCGCCTGCACACGTAATGTTCCAAAATATGTAAACGTCTGGCAATGTTAAGAGCAAACGCCCAGTGTAATATTCAAAGGAGGATATTCAAATTACGAGAGTCAAGAACACAATAGTTTTTTCCTCTAAATTATAGATTGGAAAGCTAGTCCAAAGCTGCATATGATGCTTAAATGAACGCATATAACCAGTTACTAGCATGTAGTAGACCAGCAAGTTTTGCTAATAATGCATTTAATACATGTTCTTTTTGTTGGGTGGACTTTTGTTGGGTGGACCTTATTTTTATTTTTTTAAAGATAAGAACATATAAATACACACTATTTTCGTCCGGAAATTCAAGGTTAGCAAAGCGATAAGCTAAGGTACAGTAAAACAAAATTATACTAGACAAGTTATTAAATAAAGGTTATGCTCATACGATACATTAGGTAAACTTTGATAGACCCTAATGGATTTCTCCCATCTGCAGTTGTTACGTTGTCAAGCTCTCGAAGGCCTCACTCCTCGAATCCACCTCCAACCCACAGTTTGAGAGGCATGCCTGTGAAGTTGGGCCGAGTTTGACATGATTGGGCCCGCACTGTGTCTCGCCCCAATACAGGTCGGACTTCACAGCACCGGCAGTCAAGTTAGATTAGAGGTTAGACGCTTGGAACTATGCCCGAAGTTGAATTAGTGGTTAGGTTGAGGAATTGTCGCCGCACGTAGTTGCTCGCTAACTTTGTGGGGGGGAAAGGGTGGGGTGCAGGAGTCTCACACGAACGATTTTTAGGTCTATTTTCACTAGTTTATTCAAGTATAATGGGGTTTGTAATTGATGATTAATGTTAAGAACGGGGTGTTACTTATTCCTACGGTAATCTTTACTCTGAACATATTGTGAGGGCATTTTTCGTTGAGTTCAGATACTCGGCTAGATTTTTATTATTCAATGGGACTGAATTCATGCAAAAAGGCTCTTCAAAAGTTGAAAGCATATTATGACCTACGCTCTGTATGCGTCAGAATAGTAGATGATACCATATGAAACTATAGTAAATTAATCAAAACTAAGCCAAAAATCTAGACCCTTAACCTCTGTAACACTAACAAGATTTGAATAATTGGGCTGTACATTTCCACACCTATTCCCTCGCTGATTCTTCCCAATTGGTAGAAATATTAGTTTGATTAATCTAGTGTTTATTTTATGTTTTAAGTTTGTTTTTTTGACTTTGTTTTAGTTATAGAGGTTATTGATAAAGATATCTGGCCTAATTATAAGTAATATAATCTATAATCAGATGAAGCAACTTATATAATTAACTAAACTGCAGCTTGATTAATAACTACACTTAAGGGGAGGTTTTTAGTTTAGTCCCTAGATATCCATCAAGCTTAAGATTACACCCCCTTGAGCCCCTGTCAAGATAAATTTGTACATTTTTCGGTAGAAAAATGTCCCGGCTGAAAGCCGGTTCCTCTTAAATTACAGGCTCGCTATCGCTCGCCAGGATAAAATCGACACCTAAATGGCACGAAAGGTCTTAAAATTGACAGAAATGGGTTGAAAGTTCTTAAAATCGTCAACATAATGGGGCAAACGCCTTTAAATTAGAAAAACAATGGGGCTAAACATGAGGGAGAAAGGAGTCAAGAAAAAAATCCCTCAAGTGGATATCTCCCCTTAACTCCGGCACAAAGAACGTACACGCTATTATTGTCTCCGTATACACAATTATCGACGGAAATTAAAAGAATGCATCACACATATAATATATTTCATAGGAGGCATTATTATATTTGTTCACCAACCAACTTCACTTCTAAACTCAATTAATGAAATCAACAAATACTGTACATGTGGCACTCCAAGAACTCGAACCTAGGACACTCATACCGAAACTCCGCGCACTTATGCATTACGCTATCATGATAGTTAAAGAAATATGCACAAGCCTACGATTTATTATGCAGTTTCGAATCCTGCATATTAATCTGAGCATGTACATATATTCCAACTGCGCTATGGTTGTAAATGAACAAAGGTTACATACCGGTACTATTTGTGTGGCTCTTATGATAATAGATCTCTTTAAAATGTTATATCTGCTAAGATTTCGTAAATAAATGGACACGATTCGGTGGAATATAAAATGCGAAGAATATTTGCATTTTGAAAGATTTTCCCAAATCATTTTTATTTCCCCTCTCTTAGGTATTTTATGCCATTGCATTTTTACGAGCAGTTCGTGCTAAGTCCCTTACTCCAGGGCAGGATAGAACACCGACTCTTAAAGGCAAACCAAGAGTATGCGCGCGCGCACACACGCACACACACACACACACACACACACAGGCAGACAAAGATCATGCACACACACACAAATACACCAAGATTATGCACACACACACGCACATACTCACACACACAAATACACATATATACTCACACACACACACATATATACTCACACACACACACACACACATATATACTCACACACACACACATATATACTCACACACACACACACACACAAATACACACACTCAGTTAAAATATACTTCATAAATGATATTCTCGGTATTGGAAAAGTTCATAAATATAATATCGCGGATAAGTCTGTTGGTATAAATATATGATTAAAATACGCTATTCCATTACAGAGCTCTTACTGAAATTATGGAGATTGAAATGACTATGTATTGGTACCGAAAACTATATTGATAATGGTAGACTGTAGATAATGTTGCGAGAGAAAACTATATTGATAATGGTAGACTGTAGATAATGTTGCGAGAGAAAACTATATTGATAATGGTAGACTGTAGATAATGTTGCGAGAGAAAAGCGTACATGTAGATGAGTTTGTTTTTCACTTACTCCATAGTTCTCCTCCGACAGTACAGTTCCCTACACAAGTTCCATTCTTCTCTGAGCATATATTTATGGAAGTACAAAATTAATAATATAATTGAACTTAGCTTATAGTACTTTATTCAACAGTTGCATAAGAAGGGGAATTAACTATTGCATAGCAAGGAACTCTCCTAATTCAATGATAATAAGCTTACTATCATAAATAACATCTCAGAGAGGAACGGAACTCCTGCATGGTGTGTGAGGAAGCTGTTGGAATGGCTTTGTTGCGTGTGTTATTAGTCTGTATACGTCGTAGCACGTGAAACACGCTAGGACGTACTACCGCACCCACTAAATATCCGCCTTGGCTGGGATCGAACCCAGGTCAAGCAGATTCACAGGTGAGCGTGCTCTCCACTTGACCGCCACGGTCAACTACTAATTAGACAGCCTGGGGAACAACAACTACTAATTATGGAAATGGATCAACTTAAATGCAAAGAGAGGTTAAGGGAGCCCACCTCGCTTGTGTTCTCTTTCTCTCCCTCTCTCTTTGGCTTGTATCCATTTGGCCCCATTTAGCCTACTGTTTTAAAACGGTTACCCCCATCCAGGTTTTAATATTTTCCTGGCGAGCGGGAGCGAGCCAGCATATATATATATATATATTTGTTTTTGACAGCAAGCTAAATTTGCAAATTTTTCGTTTCAAAAATTTCTCCGGCGAAGCCGGATTTCTCCAAACAATACTGGCATGCTATCGCTCGCCAGGAAGAGATCGACACTTGGATGGGGATAAACGTCTTAACACTATTGGCTGAATGGGGCCAAATGGATACAAGCCAGGGAAAGAGAGAAAAGGAGAGAAAGATAAACAAAAAACGGTGACCCCCCTTAACGTACGCTTGGCACCGATAGGGCAGAGGTTGGCTGATCTCTGTTGTTATAGGGTCTCTTCTCACACCCTCCTATTTCCTGGTCATCTTATAATTATATTCACCCTATTTCTCGCTCACCATATCTAGTTTTCACATCTCAAAATGTCTTAACCTTCATTCTCCGACCAGCTCGCTCTCACTCGCCATTTAATTTATCTCTCTCTCTCTCTCTCTCTCTCTCTCTCTCTCTCTCTCTCTCTCTCTCTCTCTCTCTCTCTCTCTCTCCACGGACATTAGTTCCAGGGCAGTAGTTCCCTTTCCAATGTTCCCTTACCCATTCTAAACCACTGTTTGGACACTTGATCCTCAGTGTTTTGGAGGACAAGCAGCCTAGAAGGGTCACTAGGCCTGTTGTTGCTTGATTTTCTTTGTACTCCTTTGTACTCTCTCTCTCTCTCTCCTTGTCCCGGTGATAGTGAGGGGAAAACTCTGAGCAATATGATGGTGGTCGAGGGGACACAGGTAAGGGGAGGAGGAGGAGGAGGAGGAGGAGGAGGAGGAGGAGGAGGAGGAGGAGGAGGACGAGGAGGAGGAGGAGGAGAGAGGAGGGGGTCACGATAAAATGTCCGACCTCTTTCATCTCCACAACAGGATTTTCAAGACACACAGACGAAAACTCCGGCCTTTCTTTGTCCCTTTTCTCTTGTACCCTCCCGTACTTTTAGAAATTGTTTTTCTCCTTCGCACTCTATTCTTGTTGCTCTCTCTAGTATGCTATTCCCTCGAGAGAAAGCGGAGATTTAGTGTAGAGAGTATATTTGTGTGTGTGTGTGTGTGTGTGTGTGTGTTTTTTTTTTTTTTTTTTTTTTTTTTTACGGCCACTCGGCACGGGACGCTTCCGTGGATGCGTGTGGATGCGGTTAGGTTTCGTAGATGCAGTTAACTTTCGTGGATGTGTGCGGATACGGTTAGGTTTCGTGGATGCATGTCGATGAGGCTAAGGTTTGTGGATGTGTACGGATGCAGCTAAGGTGTATACAAATGCGGGTAGGGTTCGTGGATGTATACGGATGCGGGTAGGTTTTGTGAATATGTATGGATAATGGATATTATTAAGTTTCGTGATTATATACGGAAGCGGTTATGTTTCGTGGATGTATATGGATGTGGTTCTGCTTCGTGGATGTGTGGATGTCTAAGGATGCGGTTATGGTAGGTGGATGTGGGTGGCTCTATATATATATACACTGTCTATGAGTGGATCACCTCCTTCCTCAAGATGTAAGAGGAGCAACACAAGAACAATGGCTGTCAATACCATTACACTGAGAGGAGGGGAAATATGGATTATTATAAATATAGAGGGCTGTGCGAGCCCACTCTTTACCATGTATGTTTCTTTTTGCATAATATTATACTCCATCATCCAGAGCTACAGCACATATTGGTTCAACACAGACATCCTTCCTAGTCGTCAGGAGTACCTTCTTAGTTAACTAGTTCTTGAAGCAGCATGAGCGGCTACGATACATTTTCCTGTGCTTTCTGAACACAACCACATAATTATATACGAACACTGAAATAACCACACACACACATATATATATATATATATATAAGGGATAATATTGATTAGGGATAATAGGAAAGCATAATGTGCAATGCGTATGATCAAAGAATGGTGTGAGAGAGAGAGAGAGAGAGAGAGAGAGAGAGAGAGAGAGAGAGAGAGAGAGAGAGAGAGAGAGAGAGAGAGAGAGAGAGAGAGAGAGAGAGAGAGAGAGAGAGAGAGAGAGAGAGAGAGAGAGAGAGAGAGAGAGAGAGAGAGAGACGCATGAGAACCCCTCAAAAGATAAATATTTTAGTGTATATTATGTAGTAACTACAGTACCGGTATATGCAATATATAATTATTCTTATATTTACAACTATTATTTAACAGATCAAAGGAAACCTCGTATCTATACTAAACATGCATACAAATTCGGAAAAAAAGATAGGTATCGAAAATATGTAAACAAAAATGTATATTTTTGCTATACATAATTATAATCTCACTTGTAACACAAATATAATTTCGTAATTCCACGATATGCAAAACATACAAGATAAATTCCCTCAAGCCCTCACAGCCCCATTTGCACACACATATACTTTAGCACACACACACACACACACACACACACACACACACACACACACACACACACACACACACACACACACACACACATATATACTGTAAATATAGCACAGCACTGAGGCCAACAAAACCAAAAACAATTAATATACCATGGCCACTATCAAATTTATAGTTACTGCGGAATTGTTAACGCGTGTGGTTCAGTGTATTAGAATGTGCAATACTTGTATCTGTAAGATGGAGTGGGCATGCGTTAAGGGAGCCCACCTCGCTTTTTTTTTCTCTTTCTCTCCCTCTCTCTTTGGATTGTATCCATTCGGCCCCATTCAGCCGACTGTTTTAAGACGTTTACCCCCATCCAGGTGTCAATATTTTCTTGGCGAGCGGTAGCGAGCTAGCATATAAGCCATATATATATTTTTTTGTATTGACGGCAAGCTAAATTTTTACATTTTTCGATAGAAAAATGTCTCCAGCGAAGCCGGATTTCTCTATACAATGCTGGCTCGCTATCGCTCGCCAGGAAGAAATCGACACCTGCATGGGGATAAACGTCTTAAAACAGTTGGCTGAATGGGGCCATATGGATACAAGCCAGGGAAAGAGAGAAAAGGAGAGAAAGATAAAAAAAAAGCAAGCCGGTGACCCTCCTTAATTGTAGTTGGGTTTTGAATTTGTTCTTTTGCATTTTGTTATACTACAGTTTCCGGTACCTGGTGTCTTTTGTTATACTACAGTTTCCGGTACCTGGTGTCTTTTTTATGTTAACCCCTTCTGGACCGGTGACGCGATTTTCATTATATTCTGGCAACTATTAGACGATAGTATTTAGCTTAGGATGGACGTCTACCAATTAAAAGGTTACAGACTATCCCAATTAATCCTTTTAGCTACCATATATCCTTGCTAAGCTTCATAAAATAGTATTAGTATTAGGATGGACGTCTACCAATTAAAAGGTTACAGACTATCCCAATTAATCCTTTTAGCTACCATATATCCTTACTAAGCTTCATAAACTCAGTCTAAATGCAGCTGAATTTTAAACTAAAAAAACGTCGTCGGTACAGAAGGGGTTAATACCGAGTTTGATTATTGCAACTGATGATTATATATGTGTTTGTGTATCTCTTAATATGTTACGTTGGTTTATAATAATAGCCTCTTTACCCGTTCAGTCCGTCAGTCAGATTGTCAATAATATTATCCCTGCACAATGAAGGTAGAGGCAGAGTATTGTTGTGTACTTACATATACAGTATGTGACTTAATGTGTAGGTCTAAGGAACACTCCAAATTGCATTTCGATGACACACAAGTGTCAATATTTGGCACCTTCCTCGATTTATTTAGACACTTTTCTTAACCCGTCCAGTACCGGTGACATCCTTTTAATTATCTACTGGCAATGATTAGACAATTTCATTCAGCTTAAGAATGACCTCCAACAATAATAAGGCTTCAAACTGTCTCAACCAACCCTTTTAACTATCACAGATCTTTATTGAGCTGCATAATATCGTCTAAATAAAGCTAGAACAAAATATAGCTCACGTCGATGGTACTCAAAGGGTTAAGGATGATAGTAATATACTCATAGCGTACGGTACTACGCAAGACAAATATGTCTCTGACTTAGCAATTTGATGTGTTGTCATTATAATTATTATTTAAGCATGACTTACATATGCTAGCAGCTTATTAATACTGATATGATGTCCACCAAATGGTTTACCCTCAGGTTGAAAAGGAATGTTTGTAATGTAAGGTTGTGGTGCATGAGAGCCACTGTGTACACTATGATCACCAACCAGCGTGAGTTATGGCTTTTAGTCTCGGCAAGTATATATCTCTCTCTCATATATATATATATATACTGTATATATATATATATATATATATATATATATATATATATATATATATATAATATATATATATATATATATATATATATATATATATATATATATATATATCTTATATACAGAATACCGGTACATATCCATGATGGAATACTTAGACAGAGAAATTGTAGGACTGTAAATGCATAGATACTATACCAAGATATGTTCAGTTATGTTTTTCTGGCTAACATTACACCATTATACTTAGGAGAAAACACAAACTCTACTAGTAAAATGAAGACGAAGTGCCTTAATATAGTCTAATAACATGACGCCCTTGTAACAAATGGGATAATTCCAGAGAAAAAAAAAAGTTGAGCAGTAACTTGTAAAATTAAACGTAATTAAGCTAAAGTATCAAGCAATCAAGACAATACAGGCAGGTTATCAACGAAATAAAGGAACAAAGAGTACAAAGATAAACACATATGCTGCAAAACTACAAAAGAAAAACGTCGGAATAAAAAGCAGAAAGAATGAAGAGCAGTAATTACGAGACGCCAGATAGTGAAGTATAAAAGATGAGGAGGGAAGACTGCAGCATGAGGACGGTGAAAAAGGAAAAAAAAGAAATGTTCCGGTGTATGAGGGCGAGGACAATGGAGGCAAATTATTAGACTGTTGATTAACCCTTTGAGTACCGGCGACGTCTTTCTAACTTTATTCTGGTTACTTTTAGACCATATTTTTGTTCAGCTTAAAAAGGGCCTCCATTATTTATTAGGCCTCGATCCACCTCACTTTACCTTTTTACTACCACAAATCCTTCTAAAACTGCACACAATAGTCTAATCATAGCTAGAATGAAATTGAAAATACATCGTAGATATACAGAAGGGGTGAAGGGCAGATTTTTAGTTTGCTTCTTAGACCCATATCAATCTTTTTATAAATACCCCCAAGACCCCCCTTCGAAATAAATGTGTACACTTTTTGGTAGAAACATTTCCCGGCCGAACGCCGATTCCTCCTAAATTACACTTGCTATCGCTCGCCAGGACATAAAATTCACACCTACATGGCACAAAAAGTCTTAAAATTGACAGAAATAGGGCGAAATGTCTTAAAATCGCCAAACTAATGGGACTATACATGAGGGAGAAGGAGGTTCGAATAAAAATCCCTAAGTTAAAATCTGCCCCTTAAAGAAGGAAGGAAGGAAAGAAGGAAAGAAGGAAGGAAGGAAGGAAGGAAGGAAGGAAAGAAGGAAGGAAGGAAGGAAAGAAGGAAGGAAGGAAAGGCACAATATAATAATAACCTTAATGAATCAGCAGAAGTAATATCTGTGTTCTAGAATGGGAGGCAGTGAATAGTATATGACAAGCTAAGAATATATTATAGAAATGTCAAAACATTTATTAAATGGGGATTAAATGATATCTACTACAAATACCACAGGCTTAGTAACAAACTGAATAAATATGTATATCATTAAATGGCCATCCTCAAAGGTATAATCATTAAATGGCCATCCTCAAAGGTATAATCATTAAATGGCCATCCTCAAAGGTATAATCATTAAATGGCCATCCTCAAAGGTATAATAATTTACAACAATCTGTAGCGCTGGTATAAAATGCATAATCCGATTCACGAATGAGAAACTACACTATTAGCATACGTATTAACAAAAATTGGCATTCAAAGCTATAAGTACACTTAATTACACAGTGAATACATGATATAGTGAACAAAAACAACCATAGTTAAGGGAAATGACAAATAAATCTTGATGTGCACAAATCCTACCAGACTTTATTAAAATATAGACACTAACTTGACAAGGAGGAAATTTAACTGTGACAATAAAAAACACAAAAACAAAAAGTAATAGATAGCCTTAAATTTTGGTCGTCGTTTACAATTGGGTGTTGAATAATCTATCTATATATTCTTCTGCTGGACGCTTTATCCCTCTTTATGAGGGTGACCGTACACAAAACGCCCCCAAGTGGACCTGTCCCCCGTCAGGACAACCCATGCCACTTTATTTAAGGGAACCCACCTCGCTTGTTCTCTTTCTCTCCCTCTCTCTTTGGCTTGTATCCATTCGGCCCCATTCAGCCTACTGTTTTAAGACGTTTACCCCCATCCAGGTGTCAATATTTTCCTGGCGAGCGGTAGCAAGCCAGCATATATATATTTTTGTTTTGGCAGCAAGCTAAATTTGTAAATTTGTCGATAGAAAAATTTCTCCGGCGAAGCCGGATTTCTCCATACAATGCTGGCTCGCTATCGCTCGCCAGGAAGAAATCGACACCTGGATGGGGATAAACGTCTTAAAACAGTTGGCTGAATGGGGCCGAATGGATACAAGCCAGAGAAAGAGAGAAAAGGAGAGAAAGATAAAAAAAAGCAGCTGACCCCCTTTAAGGACTCACGGGATTTACCATTCAGCTTAGGGTCCGTCCAACTCCAAGGCCTTCTATGTATCTTTTTAGCACTATTAGGCTACAGTGGTGAGCGGCTAGTTCATCCACTAGCCTGCTTAACCATAAAGTAAGCAGTATTGAAAATCACTGAACTGTTAATTTGATATTCAGTATTTGATTAATATTAAGCTTAGGTCTACTGATCCACCTTGCAAGGCAGAAATTCACGAGTACTAAATCTGAGAAGTACATCTATATTATATAATTATGAAACATACTATAGAGAGATGAACCATAATATGGACCAAAGATATCCAACAAAGCTAAGGGGACAGAAATAGCTAGGCCCACGGATCCATCTTACAAGGAAATAGTTCACGAGTATTAATTTGAAACCACGAAGCAACAAGATACTAGAGGAGTGAAGAAGATAACATTGAAATAAAGAAAGAAAACGTAACACAGAACATATACATGGAAAAGGTTATGGGACAGAAATATCTAGGCCCACGGATCCATCTTACAAGGAAATAGTTCACGGGTACTAATGAACCACCAGCAACTCAGCCGCGGGTGGAACTAATGACCTACAGATTAGAGGGACTCGCAGCTTCGTCCGCCTGGCTTGGAATCTTGGGTAGCTGTGTAAGGATGATTAATTATGGCATGGGAAAGAGGGGGGGGGGGAGTGAGAGAGGAGAGAGTGTAGAGACCCTATAGTAACAGAGATCTGCCACCCACCGCCTCCATGTTAGTGCCACGGATTATATTTTCCTCTTACTATTAAGGGGGGTCACCGTTTTTTTTGTTTTTTATCTTTCTCTCCTTTTCTCTCTTTCCCTGGCTTGAATACATTTGGCCACATTCAGCCAACTTTCTTAAGACGTTTATCCCCATCGAGGTGTCGATTTTTTCCTGGCGAGCGATAGCGAGCCAGCATTGTATGGAGAAATCCGGCTTCGCCGGAGAAATTTTTCTATCGAAAAATGTACAAATTTAGCTTGCTGTAAAAAAAAAATAATATATATAGCCTATACTGGTTCGCTATTGCTCGCCAGGAAAATATTGACACCTGGATTGGGGTAAACGTCTTAAAACAGTAGGCTGAATGGGGCCGAATGGATACAAGCCAAAGAGAGAGGGAGAGAAAGAGAAAAAAAAGCGAGGTGGGCTCCCTTAAGCTCAAAGAGGGCAGAAAGTACATCCTTAGAATAGATTAGGATATTAGGCATAAGTAATAAAGAGGGGATGGAGAGGGAAGAACAAGACTGGAATTACTCAAGGTGGAATTTTTTACGAAAATCATGGGTCCCACATACAGGATTTTTGCCATGGGTGGATAGGATTTCTGCAAAAAAAAAAAAATTACGTTCGGGCAGATTTACCAGGGTTTTAATGATGTAGGATGGCGTTAAATGATGGAGTAACAAAAGAACTGGAATATATCTGACAAATGTACAAGCATCACGAACGGTCTGGGCCGATATACAAACAACGCAAATGACAGAGGGAGGCAAACCGCCGAGGGGGCCGAGGACATAGCCGACGGAAATTTGACAGTTTGTGTGTCTGCCATTAGTGCAATACACGACATCCTCAGAGGTGTATACAAGGGGACTATACCTGGCCCTGCACGTCAGATAAAAGGGGACTATACCTGGCCCTGCACGTCAGATAAAAGGGGACTATACCTGGCCCTGCACGTCAGATAAAAGGGGACTATACCTGGCCCTGCACGTCAGATAAAAGGGGACTATACCTGGCCCTGCACGTCAGATAAAAGGGGACTATACCTGGCCCTGCACGTCAGATAAAAGGGGACTATACCTGGCCCTGCACGTCAGATAAAAGGGGACTATACCTGGCCCTGCACGTCAGATAAAAGGGGACTATACCTGGCCCTGCACGTCAGATAAAAGGGGACTATACCTGGCCCTGCACGTCAGATAAAAGGGGACTATACCTGGCCCTGCACGTCAGATAAAAGGGGACTATACCTGGCCCTGCACGTCAGATAAAAGGGGACTATACCTGGCCCTGCACGTCAGATAAAAGGGGACTATACCTGGCCCTGCACGTCAGATAAAAGGGGACTATACCTGGCCCTGCACGTCAGAACATGGGTGCACCATCGACATCCGTGTGTTCGACACTCCACCCCGTCGATGCAGCATGAACATTTTGGCACACTAGCCGACCCCTGGGAATTATCGTACCTTGCTCCACGGCAAACAACCCATGCCAATCATTGCCTCATAGCTGCCCTAACGCCAATTTATGCCTAGATTGTGACCATTTACGTCAAAGATCATGCATGCGAGGCCCAAGCTTAAGTTTGAGCGAAAAGTTCAGCTTTGTCAGAGACAGAAGTGACGGTGGTGCCGTCAGAGTGGAAAAGATGAGGGAAAGACGAGGAAGTACAATTATGGAAGAGGTTTTTGGCTAGATACCAGAAAGCATGGCAAGAGCTAGAGTTAGAAAGTTCAGAACATTTATTTTTAATGTTCAAGCAGAAACAATATTGCCAAGATAGCGTCTACTGAACGCAACCCTGTTCATTTTAATGTGATTGTGTCCTCTTTGTTTTCAAAGTGTTGTCAAGCTTTGCTTAAAATCGATTTACACGTACACGATTATTTTCTGATTACTATTAGTCTCTGCAGGTATGGTGATCTTTGCAACAGAGCATTATAATTCATACTGTACAGCTTTCAATGCTATCTAAATGTTGTCTAGGTAATCTTAATGCTACTATTTCAGTCATAACGCATTTCTTTACTAATGAACATTTGTATGTAATGCTTTCATGTCAATCATATATGTATAGCAATCTATTTATTATTATATCTTACCGGTATATATTTTTTTGGTTTTGAAAACAAATTGAAGTAGATAAATCTTGCCGTTTCCATCTTGTCAAATTGATGATAACCACTATTTTAATATATAAGTGTCCTCGTTAGTTTCACAATCTCTACAAACTATACACCTTCGTCTGCTCTCTACCGCTGTGTATACATCCTAGTACCGCACAATAGTATAACTAGTGTTTTAAGGGAAGACAGACCGTTTTTCTGGAACCCCTTCTCCCTAATGTTTAGCCCCACTAGTTTTGAGATTTTAAGACGTTGGTTCCATTAGTTTGAGGATTATATGACCTTTCACCCCATATCTTTGTCAATATTAGGGCCCTTCGTGCCATTTAGGTGTCGATTCATTCCTGGCGAGCGATAGCGAGCCAGTAATTTTAAGAGGAATCGGCCTTTGACCGGCACATATTTCTACCGAAAAATGTACAAATCTATCTTGAAGGGGGGTCTAGGGGGTGTTTTTCTAAGCTTGATGGAGGTCTAGGGAGGAAACTAACAAAATATGAATACATGAATTAATAGACCAAACAAACAGCCACTGTCCCCTTAATGTGTTTTCTTGTTATCTATTGTTGATATGTCTACTGTAACTAGCGTATATCCATTCCTTCTACTGTAACTAGCGTATATCCATTCCTTCTACTGTAACTAGCGTATATCCATTCCTTCTACTGTAACTAGCGTATATCCATTCCTTCTACTGTAACTAGCGTATATCCATTCCTTCTACTGTAACTAGCGTATATCCATTCCTTCTACTGTAACTAGCGTATATCCATTCCTTCTACTGTAACTAGCGTATATCCATTCCTTCTACTGTAACTAGCGTAGCCTATATCCATTCCTTCTACTGTAACTAGCGTATATCCATTCCTTCTACTGTAACTAGCGTATATCCATTCCTTCTACTGTAACTAGCGTATATCCATTCCTTCTACTGTAACTAGCGTAGCCTATATCCATTCCTTCTACTGTAACTAGCGTATATCCATTCCTTCTACTGTAACTAGCGTATATCCATTCCTTCTACTGTAACTAGCGTAGCCTATATCCATTCCTTCTACTGTAACTAGCGTATATCCATTCCTTCTACTGTAACTAGCGTATATCCATTCCTTCTGCTGTAACTAGCGTATATCCATTCCTTCTACTCACTACCACTATGGTACGTAACCACTCCTTGGTAACACAGCATATTAATACCATTATTTCTAGGTTGTGTCTTATATCGTATATTTGATATATCAGTATTTATTTAAGTCTGTTATGCAATCTTTATTTGAGTTTTCTACTACCACTTCATCTTCCGTCTGCTCTCTACCACTTTATATAAGCTATTGGTATCGCCCTCGTTCCCATAAGCCTCTTAGCTAGGATAGAATGAAGCCCATTTTCCGCCTCAAATCTCTATTTTCCTTCCCCTGCCCGATCATTGTATCGGACCTTTCCTCCGACACATCTACGTTTACATCTTTACACCTTTTTGTCCCATTTCTACACTGTAACAACCGTGCGATATTGTGTTTTGTTTTTTTCTATGTGATTGAGGGAGGCAAAAGGCAGAACTGCCGGTAGCGAGTGCCTCCCCCAGAGTTGAAAGAGTGACAGGGCCGAAATAAAGGGACGTTCGAGCCAAAATGCCTGGACACACGGAGTTTGAAGCAATTTAAGTCATAGGAAGAGGGAAAGACTGATTCTGGGAGAGAGTTCCAGAGCTCAGCTGTTGAATAGAAGAAAGACAGAGTAACATTTCACTCTTGGGTCGGAGTGTTGCACAGAGTAGGGGTGGGATTGTGTTGCAAGACGGGTACCATGTGCCCTACGTAGAGGTGGTATAAACTGGGAGAGCTCTGAGGAACATTGATTATTATAGAACCGATAGAATAGCGAGAGAGATGCAACATTGCGGCGGAGAGAGAGAAATTGCAGAGTTAGTGAGTGGACGGGAGTTAATGATACGAAAGGCCTTCCTTTCTACTTTGTCTAGGAGTGCAGTGTAAGAAGCTCCTCCCCACACATGTGAGCAATACTCGATACAAGGACACACTGTGCCCCTGTAAAGAGCAAGAAGCTGTGCAGGGGGGTAAAGAACCCCTTGAGGCGGTTGAACACACCCAGCTTCTGGGAGGCTGCCTTAGCAAGACTGGTAATATGGTGCTACCAAATGAGAGCAGAAGAAAAAGAGACACCAAGAATATTGAGAAGAGATGAAGGGTACCGGGTATATATAACATGTAATCAAAAACTAAACTTGTACAGCAATAAGTGTTAAATAATTATTGTTGTGCGTAAACAGACTTATATATTCTCGCCTATCTTTTAGTTAAAAATATGGCATTATTCTGGATATCCTGAACCATGTCAAGGCTTTCAGTTTTCCATTTTCCTTGACTACCATAACATCCTCATAATTTGTGTTTAACTTAGGTTTGAACACAATTCTCTCCGCGCCTCATTAAATTTTTATGTATGTATATATTTAGGCACATACCCCATTGCTGGGGGTGGCCGACTCGAGACAGAGCCTGAACAGAAACAACACCTAGAGTACCAATTCTTAGGGCCCGGGACCACTCCCGCGTTTCCTCACCTCTTGTTCTGTCTCGATGAGTAGGACAATTTTACAAGGGGAGGAGGATTCCTCTTTGCTTAAACAAAATAAATACAAAAATACAGGAATACTAATTCCAAAAGATCCCTTTATTCTCTACAGGTTATGCAAATTGTCTACAGTGTTAAGGTGTCCAAAAATCTGTGTGGGATAACCCTGGTTCGAATCCCGTTGGATCACATACCTGTATATGCTTTCATTAATTTTAATGGAGGTGTTTGGTGTTGTGGTGAAATTCATAAAAATATAGATACCATAGTTTCCAAAGGATGCCTTACTTCCTGCAATGACACACATTGGTTTTTTCCATCTGTATTATCTTGATAGCGTAATGCATAAGTGCGCGGAATTTCGATGTGAGTATCCTAGGTTCGAGTCCTTGGAGTGCCACATGTATTTGTTGATTTCATGAATTGAGTTTAGAGGTGAAGTGGGTTGGTGGAAAAAGCATAATAATTCTAAAAGGCCCTCTTACTTTATGCAGGCACAACAAATCTTTCCATATTTTCCTATACTTCTATTGCAAAAAAAAACCGACCTTACTTTCAACAGACCCACAATAGTCTTCAAATTTTCCTGTCCATTAAGGGGAGGTTTTTAGTTTGGTCTCTAGATATCCACCACGCTTAAGATTACACCTCCTTGAGCCCCTTTCAAGAGAAATGTGTACATTTTTCGGTAGAAGAATGTCCCGGCTGAAAGCCGGTTCCTCTTAAATTACAGGCTCGCTATCGCTCGCCAGGATAAAATCGACACCTAAATGGCACGAAAGGTCTTAAAATTGGCAGAAATGGGTCCCTGCCTCCCTCCCTCCTTCAAATTCTCCTTCTCTTCTATTTTCTACCTCCCTCCTTCTTCCCTTCTATTCTCTGCCTCTCTCCTTCTCCAAATTCTTCTTCCCTTCTATTTTCTGCCTCCCTCCTTCTTCAAATTCTCCTTCCCTTCTATTTTCTGCCTCCTTCCTTCTTCCCTTCTATTTTCTGCCTCCCTCCTTCTTCAAATTCTTCTTCCCTGCTATTTTCAGCCTCCCTCCCCCAGCGCCCTCCCCTCCCTGAAGCTCGGAGGGGGAAGAGTGCATGCAGGCGGGCAGTATCTGACCATTTATATTGGCCTGCGGGTCGATATGAAGCACTGATACGGCACTAACGAGGAAAATTGCAAGGCACAGCACCGATATTTTACCGAGTTGTGCTCAATAAAAGGTTCAATTATTGCCGGACAACAGGGCAACGACAACCAGTGGGCAGGGAGAGAGGGAGGAGGGGCATGACTGATTGTGGCAGGAAGGAAGGAAGGTATTGGTGGAATGTGGCGGCTGGGGTAGAGGTATTGGAATGATGATAGCGGTTGTGGTATTTAGTAGTTGGAATAATGGAGATTGTAGTATTTAAGAGTTGGAATTTTAGAGACCGTAGAATGTGAGGGCAATGAGAGCAGAAACATAATGGAGTCAGTGAAATATGAAGGCAAGGAAATTGCTACAATTTAAAGATTGGTATTTCAGAAACCCTATGAAGCGAGGGTGGCAATGATGGAAATATTGGCCTTTTTAGGTTGGAATACTGAAATTATCCAGGAGCACATTCTGGTCACGAGTATTATCATTAAACTGAAAGAAAATCATATATTAGTATTAAATGACTAATGAAAATAAGCACCATAGATATTCCGAACATACAGTATATAATACGCCACAGGTGAAAGCAAATATCCACTACTTTATCACGAAATAGTACTTGCTGTTATCTTGCAATGGGTGAAAACTCTAATTCTTTACACCAAGTGGTTAAGTTTTAATGGAGAAATTACTAGGGTAACTTTTGCCGCATTTGGGGTAAAATTGGGAGTTTCGGATATTTTGTTTATCTATCTATCTATCTATCTTATCTATTGCCGGACATCTTACTCCCATTACGAGGGTGGTCATTCACAGAATGCCCCCAAGCGGACCTATTCCCTGTGAGAGGGACAACCCGAGCCAGTTTAGTGAAGGACTTACAGGATTGACCACTCAATTTAGGATCCGTCCGACTCTGAGGCCCTCTGTGTATCTTGTTAGCACTATTTTTCTACAGTGGTGTTCGGCTAAACCATCCACTAACCTGCCTTACCCTTAGGTAAGCAGTATACTGTACAGTATATACAATATATATATATATATATATATATATATATATATATATATATATATATATATATTTTATTTTATTTTTTTTTTTTTGGGGGGGGGGGGGGGTGAATTATGTTTACATGGATAATACAGTTAGCGAAGAGTACTGTAGGTAATAAAAACAAAATAACTACTGCAAATATATAGGCAGCGAGTAGGGAAAATAAAGAGGAGAATAAGGCCTTGGGGGAATTCACTGGGTGGAGAGCAAAACATGGATCTGAAGGTAAGCCCAGGAGAGTGTCAGGCAGTGAATAAAACAGTGGTATCAGGCTTACAGAACGCAACGGGCTGAGCAGGTTCCTCTCTTTATTCATATTTGTTTTCACCAACCCACCAATTAATTTACAAATAAACCTAACTAGTGACATCACTGAAAGTAATGAATACATGTGGTACTCCAAGGACTCGAACCTAGGATACTAACACCGAAATTCCGTAGCACCCCAAGCTTACAGGACACAGCAGACTCCTCTATGAGTGCTCTGGACTCCAAGAACACACCAGGTTGCAGACTCCTCTATGAGTGCTGGACTCCAGGTTGCACACCAGGTTGCAGACTCCTCTCTTCGTACCAGGTTTACAGAACACAATAAGCTGCAGGCTCATCTCTTAAGGGGAGGCAGTTGGTTTTTCGAGTCCTCCTCCTCCCTCATGTTTAGCCCTATTAGTTATGAGATTTCAAGACATTCGCCCCATTAGTTTAGCAATTTTCAGACCTTTTGCCCCATTTCTTTGCCAATATTAAGACCTTTCGTGCAATTTAGGTGTCGATTTTTTCCTGGCGAGCGATAGCGAGCCTGTATTTGAAGAGGAATTGGCCTTCGGCCGGGACATTTTTCGACCAAAAAATGTACAAATTCATATTGAATTTTGTGGGTGTTTTTTTAAGCTTGATAGAAGTTTAGATAGCAAACTAAACCCCTTCCTTAAACCATTGAGCCGAACCAGTAAATTAGGCTGCACAATACCGTCTGAGCTCTCTTAATACCTGGCTTACAGAACACACCAGGCTTACAGAACACACCTGGCTTACAGAACACACCAGGCTTACAGAACACACCTGGCTTACAGAACACACCTGGTTTACAGAACACACCAGGCTTACAGAACACACCAGGCTTACAGAACACACCAGGCTTACAGAACACACCAGGCTTACAGAACACACCAGGCTTACAGAACACACCTGGCTTACAGAACACACCTGGCTTACAGAACACACCAGGCTTACAGAACACCAGGCTTACCTTACAGAACACACCCGATTCATATCGCCATACCAGGTTAACAAAGCACACCGTGATCATCTTGTGACAACCCTAACTCCACCATTTCCCTACCGACCATCAGGATTACCATGCCTATCCCAACGCACGAGTTAATGGTCACACACATACACACACACACAACCAGGCACGCGATTGCACACACGAAAAGACACAGGTGGATATAGAGAAATACTTGATAATAGAAACGATCACCTAGATATGTGTGAATTTGTATTTTGCTGTTGTGTCTTTATTGTTTTCTGTTGTGTTGTTCCTATTCTGGCTCTGTCTTAAGTCGCCCCCCCCCCCCCCCAACAAAAGAAAAAAAAGGAAAGGAGGCAACAAAACGGAGAAGTGGTGATTAGGCCTGAGTATATAGAATAGAATATAATAGAAACGATCAAACACGCAAACGACCCATCAAACACACACTTGTAACCAGTGACATACCGTACTATTACAGAATGTTATGAGCAGGGAAAGTCCCAAAAAGTGGCATTCTACAGGAGACTTATAAATATAACAAACTTTCTGTCAGAGACAAAACTAGGATTATACTAGTGATCCGAAAGAAGCATCTGAACATCCACACATAAGGGGACAGTGGCTGTTTGTTTGGTCTATTAATTCGTGTATTCATAGATTTGTTTAGTTTCCTCCCTAGACCTCCATCAAGCTTAGAAAAACACCCCCTAGACCCCCCCCCCCCCCCCTCAAGATAGATTTGTACATTTTTCGGTAAAAAAATGTCCCGGCCAAAGGCCGATTCTTCCTAATAATACAGGCTCGCTATCGATCGTCAGGAGGAAATAGACGCCTAAATGGCACGAAGGGTCCTAATATTGACAAAGAAATGGGGTGAAAGGTCATAAAATCCCCAAACTATTGGAACCAACGTCTTAAAATATCAAAACTAGTGGGGCTAAACATTAGGGAGAAGGGGGTCCAGAAAAACGGTTTGTCTCCCCTTTAAAACAGACACAAGCACATAGACAAACCTGCAACCAAGGACAAGTGAAACCATAATAATAATAACAAACAAAGACATGTACTTACAACAAGGAACAAGTAAAGGCACACAACAGGCATGATACGACCTCATATCCACCCTAGCACGCATTTGCCAGTCATTGACACGCTCACCCAGAGACAGAAAGTCATATAGACACACATATACCAGACCTTTAGCTCTCTTTTCATATGTCACGCAGGAGAAATGTATGTATTGTATATGGTCAGCCACAATCCCCGACACACGAATGTACACACAGACACGGGCATACACACTTAAACACGATCACGTACACACATCCTCATTATATTTTCACACACACACACACAGACACACACACACACACACACAAACACACTTAAACTTGATCACGCACACACATCCTCATTATATTTTCACACACACACACACACACACACACACACACACACTGTAACACACAATTGTAACTCAGGAAGCGGGACAATACGAGCCTAAAAAGCTCAACTCCTGGATACTACAATTAGGTAAACACAAGTAGGTAAATACATACACACACTTACATGTACATAACTACACACACTGGAGAACACAAACCCACCCTCCTATATGTAGCGCCAACGAACTTGACAATAATCTTGACCCCTTAACTTCTTATAACTCAAAATGAATGAAAGCAATCAGGCTGACATTTATATAATTTGGGAAGAGTCCACCAGGAAATAGGTGTGGAAATTTACAGCCAGTTTGCTCATGGTCCTTTTGAGTTACGAAGAGGTCAGAGATCGAGATAATTGTCAAGTTCGTTGGCGCTACCTATAG
>CM064579.1:44831911-44899095 GCA_032716605.1 Paralithodes platypus
TGTCTGGTAATAAAGCTAAAAATTTACCCATCAACGTTAATGGAGTCAATTGGAAACACCTTTTACTTGGTTTGTTTTTTTGCAACTCCATCGGGCCCGCCGCTCCTAAGCTTATAAATGCATAGTGTTTGGTTTCATAATTATAATAAAGTGTTCAGAAATGGGTCAATGGATTAAATGGTCAGACTGGGCCGCCCATTGGTGGTGACAAATAATGTTATTCGGGAGCAAAAGCATAACAGTTAATGAACACAAAATGTGTCCGAATAATGCCCAATGGCTAACAAAAAAAACATGCCCCTGTTAATAAATCCTTGATATACCGCTGAATAAAACCACTGGAATAAAGAAAAGGTGGAGATTGATTATGACAAACTAAGAATACATGGGAAACGCTCCCGGAATTCCAAACTCCTCTCCCACTCTGCCGGGTTATTGCCTTTAGTCCCTCCGGAGTTATTCGTGTCCATAATGCAGTTCCGCCCCTCAACAGCTTTCCTGCCCCAAATTGATAACTTAAGATTAAGGACAACGGGAAAAAAGAAACTAAATAATGTCAGATGTTGAACAAATTTTCAGAGGGGTGCCGGGCGAAGGGACATTGCCATCCACACAAACAAAACAGCTTAGGAGACAACGAACATTTTAAATAATATGAGAAGCACAGTTACGAGCAAAGTAATATGAGAAGCACAGTTACGAGCAAAATAATATGAGAAGCACAGTTACGAGCAAAATAATATGAGAAGCACAGTTACGAGCAAAATAATATGAGAAGCACAGTTACGAGCAAAATACTATGAGAAGCACAGTTACGAGCAAAATACTATGAGAAGCACAGTTACGAGCAAAATAATATGAGAAGCACAGTTACGAGCAAAATAATATGAGAAGCACAGTTACGAGCAAACTACTTTGATAAACGGAGTCATAATGATTATATTATTTGTATATGGTTAATGCTCACCACTTTGCTTGATTACAAGGATATGTACGTTCAAATATATCAATTATGACCATAAGTATTCAATGTTATTTCAGAATATTCCCTCAATAATGTAATGCCTAATTATTATACACTACATTTCCAAAGTTCGGTTTGTTGTTCGACAGTTTACCCTTTCAAGATCCAATACGCATTTATTTTTTTGCTTTCTGGTAAGGTCTTAAGTATTAACAAATAAATGGTACTAATTAAGAGTCTTAAGGGGAGGTATTTAGTTTGTTGCCTAGACTCCATCAAGCTTAAAATTACACCCCCTTGAGTCCCTTTCAAGATAAATTTTTACATTTTTCGGTAGAAAAATGTCCCGGCCGAAGGCCAGTTCTTCTTAAATTACAGGCTCGCTATCGCTCGCCAGGATAAAATCGACACCTGAATTGCACGAAAGGTCTTAATATGGGGTGAAAGTTCTTAAAATCGCTAAACTAATGGGGCAAACATTTTAAAATCTCAAAAGCAATGGGGCTAGACATGAGGGAGAAAGGGGTCAAGAAAAAAAGCCCCTCAAGTGGAAAACCTCCCCTTAACATCACCAAACTAATGGGCCGAACGTCTTAAACTCTGAAAACAAATGGGCCTAAAGATGAGGGAGAAGGATGTCAAGAAATAACAACCATCTCCCCTTAATACAGATTTGATGGACGTTCTCTATTTGTCTGTTCCGCCGATGTACGTGGTCGGTCAGTGAGAAGGTCAGTCGCTAAATATATGTCATCTAATTAATACTGAAAGGCAAGAATTGTCAAATATTACTATGATTTCCTTGTTGTGACCATTTAAACTAAATATTTACATATAATAATTTCAAGCTGCAAATGATTCAAATGTTTTCAATATCACTGTATCCTATTCATTCCTCGCTTTGAAATTATAATGACCACCATTCACATTATCGAAGGTAAAGATCACTGTTCATAATTTGTTTGCTCATTGTACCATTTGTTATAATTACGTGAGAATGTGTATGTTTAAATAACTTAGAAATGTTGACTTAATTAATATAAACACCATATGAGGAGGAGCACTTTATATGGGGTTTATATTCAATGTGTATATTGTTGTCTAAATGTGCGGTAATGATCTATGTGTCTGTGAAGTGCGCGCTTGGTGGCTTTTGTTCGTGATGGTGATTATTGGTGTGGAAGTGTGTGTCTATATTTTGGTAAGTATTGGCTTTGTGCATTATAGGTATGTTTGTGTATGTGTGAGATACTCGATGTGTGCTGGTGTAAAGTGCTTACTAATTTACGAGTGTACTGTACATAGGAGAGAGAGAGAGAGATTTACATAGAGTTACATAGATACACTGGCCACACAGACCTTGCGATCCAAACGAGGTGGTCAGGACTTAATTCTAGTAGAGATGGCATATATCCGATAGAAAAGGAAAGTTGAAGGAAAGGATAGAAAAGCAGAAGGCTCTCTCCCCACCCAAAGAAACAGAGAGAGAGAGTCAGAGGGAGAGCACCACCACCGTTCTATGTGACACCCAAACGTACCAATCCACCCGCTGTTTGACAACCCAAACTTCCACCTTACCCAACCAACTTTAACAATCCCGCAGGTCGACCCCCAACAAAGTTTTGCCTATTTCAGAAAAATCCCGTCCTGCCTGCATCCTCTCTCTCCCGTGTGACGTCCCTTTAGGCTGGCTCTCTCTCTCTCTCTCTCTCTCTCTCTCTCTCTCTCTCTCTCTCTCTCTCTCTCTCGCCTCTCTCTCTCTCGCCTCTCTCTCTCTCGCCTCTCTCTCTCTCGCCTCTCTCTCTCTCGCCTCTCTCTCTCTCTCTCTCTCTCTCTCTCTCTCTCCTCCCGCTCCTCTCTCTCCTCTCCCTCTCTCTCTCTCTCTCTCTCTCTCTCTCTCTCTCTCTCTCTGATGAGAGTAAAGCTGTAGATATTATATATACCTTGATTTGCAAAAGGCCTTTGCCAAAGTTCCTCACAAACGTTTACTGCTAAAACTAAAAGCGCATGGAATACAAGACGGTGTGTTGAAATGGATAGAAAATTGGCCCAGCGACAGAAAGCAAAGAGTAGTCATAAACGGTAAGGCATCAAAATGGACCAATGTATATACGTAATTGCCTCCATAATCTATTGATACACTAAGATATGATAAACTTGAGACAGTGAACACTTATTTCGGCATGTTTTTAAAGTGAATAGATTAATGTGTTATTTTAGTCCTTAAGAAATATTCAATAAAACTTGCGCCACCTGTAACTGCATGCGATTGTACATACACAAATACTATAAAACTGAAGAACATCACAACACTCTGTGTGTATGTAGGGAGGCAATCATACGTGATCAGTCCTGCCATAGCCTATACGGTACACTTGGTCAAAAGAGTATCTGCACCCCTACGCTAACCATCTGGTGTGTACAGCTCGGTAGGATTGGCATCTCTTCCTGCAGCTATATCCATCTACAGTACTACCTACCTATAAAACCTAAGACCTACTATACCTATGACCTACGGCCTATACTATCGAGCTGTACACACCAGATAATCAGCGTAGAGGTGCAGATACTTTTTTGACCAAGTGTACAGTCGCGCTAATAAGTGATGTCTCGGCACCAAGTATGGTTTGATCAATAATTGGTATCAGCAATATCTAAACTTCATTTCTTCATATCGAGTGAAATATACAAACATATTCCTACACTTACCCACCCTATCAACATCTGGCAGACAGTAATACAGTATAGAGCGAGCGAGCCAAACGTAATGCCAGCTGAAACATGACTTATTAGCGCGACCGTACATGTGACTATATTACTCACTGCCACATCAGGGTCGGATAAGAAAATCCCTCTCCGTCAGCCTCGGTATAGGGCCACAGCGCCTGGGGGTATTTGCCCCATAAAACTAAATAATTGAGCAACTGGTAGTCGCCTACTTGCATGGCGGTCGTGCTGGGTTACGATAAGGCCGCTTCCTCCACAACATTCCTGGCCCGCCATCAAGTAGGTGGAGATATAAATGCTGAGAGGACCCCGTATTCTTTCCTGAACGGTTGAGGGGGGGTCACCGTTTTTTTATTTTTTTATCTTTCTCTCCTTTTCTCTTTTTCCCTGGCTTGTATCCATTCGGCCCCATTCAGCCATCTGTGTTAATACGTTTATCCCCATCCAGGTGTCGATTTCTTCCTGGCGAGCGATAGCGAGCCAGTATTGTATGGAGAAATCCGGCTTCGCCGGACACATTTTTCTATCGAAACTCTGGAACTCTCTCCCTCAATCAATTTTTCCTGCATCCTATGAGACTTAGACTGCTTTAAACCCCGCCCGTGTGTCCAGTCAATTTGACTATATCGTACCTTGAATTTGGCTCTCTGTCACTCCTTCACTCACATAAAGAATGGGGAAAAAGAGGAGGCGAGTAGATGAAATGAAATGCTTTTGGTTCTACCCATTCGAGAAGTGCGGTATGGGGTCGAACCACACCACACATGGAAACAGTACTCGATAGGTGGGCGGTATGGGGTCGAACCACACCACACATGGAAACAGTACTCGATACGTGGGCGGTATGGGGTCGAACCACACCACACATGGAAACAGTACTCGATACGTGGGCGGTATGGGGTCGAACCACACCACACATGGAAACAGTACTCGATACGTGGGCGGTATGGGGTCGAACCACACCACACATGGAAACAGTACTCGATACGTGGGCGGTATGGGGTCGAACCACACCACACATGGAAACAGTACTCGATACGTGGGCGGTATGGGGTCGAAACACACCACACATGGAAACAGTATTCGATAGGTGGGCGGTATGGGGTCGAACCACACCACACATGGAAACAGTACTCGATACGTGGGCGGTATGGGGTCGAACCACACCACACATGGAAACAGTACTCGATACGTGGGCGGTATGGGGTCGAACCACACACACATGGAAACAGTACTCGATACGTGGGGCGGTATGGGGTCGAACCGCACCACACATGGAAACAGTACTCGATACGTGGGCGGTATGGGGTCGAACCACACCACACATGGAAACAGTACTCGATACGTGGGCGGTATGGGGTCGAACCACACCACACATGGAAACAGTACTCGATACGTGGGCGGTATGGGGTCGAACCACACCACACATGGAAACAGTACTCGATACGTGGGCGGTATGGGGTCGAACCACACCTCACATGGAAACCGTACTCGATAGGTGGGCGGTATGGGGTCGAACCACACCACACATGGAAACAGTACTCGATACGTGGGCGGTATGGGGTCGAACCACACCACACATGGAAACAGTACTCGATACGTGGGCGGTATGGGGTCGAACCACACCACACATGGAAACAGTACTCGATAGGTGGGCGGTATGGGGTCGAACCACACTACACATGGAAACAGTACTCGATACGTGGGCGGTATGGGGTCGAACCACACCACACATGGAAACAGTACTCGATACGTGGGCGGTATGGGGTCGAACCACACCACACATGGAAACAGTACTCGATACGTGGGCGGTATGGGGTCGAACCACACCACACATGGAAACAGTACTCGATAGGTGGGCGGTATGGGGTCGAACCACACCACACATGGAAACAGTACTTGATACGTGGGCGGTATGGGGTCGAACCGCACTACACATGGAAACAGTACTCGATACGTGGGCGGTATGGGGTCGAACCACACCACACATGGAAACAGTACTCGATACGTGGGCGGTATGGGGTCGAACCGCACCACACATGGAAACAGTACTCGATACGTGGGCGGTATGGGGTCGAACCACACCACACATGGAAACAGTACTCGATACGTGGGCGGTATGGGGTCGAACCACACCACACATGGAAACAGTACTCGATACGTGGGCGGTATGGGGTCGAACCACACCACACATGGAAACAGTACTCGATACGTGGGCGGTATGGGGGTCGAACCACACCTCACATGGAAACCGTACTCGATAGGTGCGGTATGGGTCGACCACACACATGGAAACAGTACTCGATACGTGGGCGGTATGGGGTCGAACCACACCACACATGGAAACAGTACTCGATAGGTGGGCGGTATGGGGTCGAACCACACTACACATGGAAACAGTACTCGATACGTGGGCGGTATGGGGTCGAACCACACCACACATGGAAACAGTACTCGATACATGGGCGCACACTATTCCTGTCCAGAGCAAGCAGGTTTGAGAGGGGTAAAGAACGCTTGGAGACGATTGATCACACCTAACTTCTGGGAAACTGTATTAGGAAGGTGATGATCAGTAGAACTGACATACCAAATATTATGATAAATGCTTGTTTGCTGAGCGTTTGGTTTATCGACCTACTAGAGTCTATTCGCTGTAAGTAGGCGAGAAATCATGACCTCTATGCTTTGTAACTCAGCAAGGGCTGGAGCAAATTGGCTATACATTTCCACATCTATTCCTTGACTGACTCTTCCCAAATGGTAGACATATTAGCTTGATTATCCTAGTCGTTTTTGAGTTACAGAGATTACTGGTCATGGTTTATCGCCTACTCACAGCGAATAGACTATAGCTGTCTGTCAGGTAGTGCCCACCTCGCTTTTTTTCTCTTTCTCTCCCTCTCTCTTTCGCTTGTATCCACTCGGCCCCATTCAGCCTACTGTTTTAAGACGTTTACCCCATCCAGGTGTCAATATTTCCCTGACGAGCGGTAGCGAGCCAGCATATACTGTATATATATATTTTTTTTTTGACAGCAAGCTAGATTTGTACATTTTTCGATAGAAAAATTTCTCCGGCGAAGCCGCATTTCTCCATACAATGCTGACTCGCTATCGCTCGCCAGAAAGATATCGACATCTGGATGGGGATAAACGTCTTAAAACAGTTGGCTGAATGGGGCCGAATGGATACAAGCCAGGGAAAAGGAGAGACAGATACAAAAAAGCCGGTGACCCCCCTTATACGTCAAAAGCCGGTGACCCCCCCCCTTATACGTCAAAAGCCGGTGACCCCCCCTTATACGTCAAAAGCCGGTGACCCCCCCTTATACGTCAAAAGCCGGTGACCCCCCTTATACGTCAAAAGCCGGTGACCCCCCTTATACGTCAAAAGCCGGTGACCCCCCCCCCCCTTATACGTCAAAAGCCGGTGACCCCCCTTATACGTCAAAAGCCGGTGACCCCCCCTTATACGTCAAAAGCCGGTGACCCCCCCTTATACGTCAAAAGCCGGTGACCCCCCCTTATACGTCAAAATTATGGGCATCACAAATACTCACACCAGCAATTATTGAGGATTTATGGCGAATGGAAGGTACTTAGAACTCGGTAGTCGATATGAACACCACACCAAATTGATAATCAGTCCTTGACCCGTTCAGTATCGTTTTAATGATATTCTGGCAATGATTAGACGATTATATTCAGCTTAGGAAGGACCTCTAGTAATAATAAGGCTTCAAACTATCTCAGCCAACCCTTTTAACTACCACAGATCCTTCTTAAGCTGAATACTATCGTCTAAATATAGCTTAAATAAACAATAACACACGTCGCTGGGACTCAAAGGGTTAAAGTGTATCAATGGAAAGCATGATATCAATGAAAGAATAAACTAACTATTAAATATATTAAATATTTTGCATAAATATTTCACAAGCAATTCTTCAAGACTCTACTATAAGAAGGTGTTACTTTTAAGGGAGCTTACTTCGCTTGTTTTCTCTTTCTCTCCCTCTCTCTTTTTTTCTTGTATCCATTCGGCCTCATTCAGCCTACTGTTTTAAAACGTTTACCCCCATCCAGGTGTCAATATTTTCCTGGCGAGCGGTAGCGAGCCAGCATATATATTTTTTTGTTTTAAAAGCAAGAAATTTTTTAAATTTTTCGATAGAAAAATTACTCCGGCGAAGCCGGATTTCTCCATACAATGCTGACTCGATATCGCTCGCCAGAAAGATATCGACACCTGGATGGGTATAAACGTCTTAAAACAGTTGGCTAAATGGGGCCGAATGGATACAAGCCAGAGAAAAGGAGAGAAAGATAAAAATAAACAAAACGGTGACCCCCCCCTTAAGCGTCAAAATTATGAGCATCACAAATATTCACACCGGCAATTTTTGACGACTTATGACGAATGGAAGGTACTTAGAACTCGGTAGTCAGTAAATATATAACACTGTAGTCGATATGAACACCACACCAAATTGATAATCAGTTTTTAAAGTAGTTTATCATTGGAAACCATTATATCAATGAAAGAATACACTAAACTATTTAAAATATTAAATAATTTGCATACATATTTCACAAGCAATTCTTAACCCCATCTGTACCGGCGCTGTCCTTGTAACTGTATTCTGGCTAGTATTAGACGATTTTCTATCTATCTATATGCTCAGGCCCAATCCCCACTTTTCCTATTTTGTATTTTATTTCCCTCTAGTTTATATATATATATATATATATATATATATATATATATATATATATATATATATATATTTTTTTTTTTTTTTTATTTTTTTTTTCCCTTGGGGTGGCCGACTCAAGACACAGCAAGAACAGGAAAACACAAAACACAAGACAAAACAGCGAACAGACAAAACACAAAATTCACACACATCTAGGTCACCCAGGAGAATTTGACTGAGTATATAAAGAGTCTCCAGTAATTAACACAACAGGCTTGGAACTATCTCCCTTAAACCTTTTTACTAGCACAGATCCTTCTTAAACTGCACAAAATCGTCTTAAAGATAACTAGAGTAAAATTTATAATACGTCGCCGGTACAGGAGGGGTTAAGGGGAGATTTCCACATGAAGGATTTTTTTCTGGACCCCTGTCTCTCTCATGTTTAGCCCCCATCGCTTTTTAGATTTTAAGACGCTCGCCCCTTTAGTTTGGCGATTTTAAGAACTTTCGCCCCATTTCTGTCAATTTTAAGAACTTTCGTGCCATTGAGGTGTCGATATTTTCCTGGCGAGCGATAGCGAGCCTATAATTTAAGAGGAACCGGCCGTCGGCCGCGACATTTTTCTACCGAAAAATTTACAAATTTATCTTGAACGGGGGTATAGGGGGTGTTATTTTAAGCTTGATGGAGGTCTAGGGAACAAACTAAATACCTCCCCTTAAAGACTCTATTATAAGGTGTTACATTTAACTGTAAACTCCCCATAGTGCCCCAACTACCCTGGAATAACAAAATCGTTCTGGACTTGCCCTGGATGGTCTGGTACGGAGGCAATGGCCTGCGGGCTCCCAGCTCAGCCACCACCCATCTCTTATTCATACATGAGACTTGGAAATTGGGGCCGATTTTTTACCCTCCCTTACGCGATATAAGAGTCTTAGGTTTTAAAGTGATCACCGCGTAAGCTTTCCCTAACTTATTAGATCTCGCACTAGTTTAAGGGAGCCCACCTCGCTTTTTTTTCTCTTTTTCTCCCCTCTCTCTTTTTGGCTTGTATCCATTCGGCCCCATTCAGCCTACTGGTTTAAGAAGTTTACCCCCATCCAGGTGTCAATATTTTCATGGCGAGCGGTAGCGAGCCAGCATATATATATTTTTGTTTTGACAGCAAGCTAAATTTGTAAATTTTTCGATAGAAAAATTTCTCGGGCGAAGCCGGATTTCTCCATACAATGCTGGCTCGCTATCGCTCGCCAGGAAGATGTCGACGCCTGGATGGGAATAAACGTCTTAAACAGTTGGCTGAATGGAGCCAAATGGATACAAGCCAGGGAAAGAGAGAAAAGGAGAGAAAGATAAAACAAAAAAAGCCGGTGACCCCCCTTAAGAAATATGTTGACTCTTCCCTGGTACTATGCTCCCGGAAAAGTGCGCGTGTGACTCACTAGGGTGCCTTTCTTTACTTGCCTTAAAGCTGGAGTCACACGAGCCCTTTTTCGAGCAATTTTTACGGGCAATTATGGTCAGGAAGCTTCAAAAATTACACTTGATCAGAATCCATCCGCCTAACATAATCCACCTTTAGTCTAGTTACCGATACCAGTGCGAAAAAGTCCCGAAATTATAGGAGACAAAACTTGCTCATGGAAATAATTGACGGAAAAAGCGCTCGTGTGACAGCGGCTTTTACCTCCTGCTATTTTATCTGGGGAGAGTTATCTATAATTCCAAGGACTTCTGCTTCCAGGGACACAGTTTATGGTGACACTTATCCAGGACACCGTATCTTTGGCTGGCTTTTATGTAGGAGGCGGCATTTCTTAGTACCTTTAAGGGGAGATTTCCACTTGAGGGATTTTTTTCTTTGCCCCTTTCTCCCTCATGTTTAAGCCCCATTGCTTTTGACATTTTAAGACGTTCGTCCCATTAGTTTGGCGATTTTAAGAAGTTTCGCCCCATTTGTCACTTTTAAGACCTTTCGTCCCATGTAGGTGTCGATTTTTTCCTGGCAAGGACATTTTTCTACCGAAAAATGTACAAATTTATCTTGAAAGGGGGTCAAGGGGGTGTAATTTCAAGCTTGATGGAAGTCTAGGAAACACACTAAAAACCTCCCTTTATGTGTAATAGACGGTATATTGTCGTTGCATTTTGTGTGTAATAGATGGTATATTGTCGTTGCATTTCTTATTGAGCGTTTATCAGCCCTTATCCAGGTAATTTTCCATCAACCATTATATTCTGATAATCTTTAGGGGCTCCTTTTTCTCTGCATAATAAATCGTAGGCTTGTGCATAATTCTTCAACTGTCTTGATAGCGTAATGCATAAATGCGCGAAATTTCGGTGAGAGTATCTTAGGTTCGGGTCCTTGGAGCGCCACATGTATTTGTTGATTTCATAAATTGAGTTTAGAAGTAAAGATGGTTGGGGAAAAAATATGACTCGATACCAGAAGGACGGTAGAATATCACTGGAAGGTACGCTTAAGGGGGATGGACCGGTTTTCTGGATCACTTTCTCCCTCATGTTTAGCCCCATTAGTTTTCAGATGTTAAGATGTTTGCCCTATTAGTTAGTCGATTTTAAGACCATTCGCCCCATTTCGTCAATATTTAGGCCTTTCGTGCCATTAAGGTGTCGATGTGTTCCCTGGCGAACTATAGTGAGCCTGTAATGTTGGAAGAACCGGCCGATTTTTCTACCGAAAAATGTACAAATTAATCTAGAAGGGGGATCTAATGGATGTTTTTTTTTTTTTTTTTTTTTTTTAAATTTGATGGAGGTCTAGGGAGGAAACTAGAAAAATAATGAATACATGCAAAAATCGGCCAAAAAGTGACCCATGCCCCCTTGAGTGCATATATTGTAATGGTTTCCCATTCATTTCAAACTGAATTTAATATATTTTATTAATTTTCCACCTATAATACACTACGGAGATTCGTTTATGTTTCTCGAGGATTGATATTGAGCCGGAATTTGTGTCTTTTAGTTAAACATTTTGCACATAGCTCATTCAAAAGCTGCCAGATTAAGTTTCCGTGAGAAGTTACCTGATAAAGTGATTGCGTCATTTCTTATAAGAGATGGAATACTTGGTAGAAGTTTTCTTAGAAATGTAACTATATTTTTGAGAATATCGGGCTAGTATTTGGGGACCTACTGTAGTGGTCAATATTCATAACTATACATCAGCAGGTTCAGGTTCGATTTTCGGGAGGTGTTAATTTAAACTTGGTAAATTGGTAGATTGGCTATTATGCAGTACACGCTATATTCTAGGGTGGGTATCTCACCAGCCACAACCTCCAATTAGCACACTCTCAGAGACAGGTGTTGGTTTAAGGGGACAGGGGCTGTTTGTTTGGTCTGTCAATTAATTTATTCATATATGTTTTTAGTTTCCTCTCTAGACCTCCATCAAGTTTTGAAGAAAAAAAACCCTAGACCCCCCTTCAAGATAGATTTGTACATTTTTTGGTAGAAAAATGTCCTGGCCGAAGGCCGATTCCTCCTAAAATGACAAGCTCACTATCGCTCGCCAGGATAAAATCGACACCTAAATGGCACGAAGGGTCCTAATATTGACAAATAAATGGGGCGAAAGGTCATAAAATCCCCAAACTAATGGAACCAACGTCTTAAAATCTCAAAACTAGAGGGGCTAAACATTAGGGAGAAGGGGGTCCAGAAAAACGGCCTGTCTTCCCATAAGCGGCAATTTCAGACTGGCTTACAATTTGAGTCTACTAAAAAATATGGTCTACCTTACCCATTTTTTTATGACATTGCACATCGTGCCATAACCCTCCATCAGACAGCAGACATAGCGGCTCCGTATGTCTTTTTTTATGTGCCAGCTCTCTAGTACCCGTCACTTTGTTGATTTAGATGTGTAACTTATTCTGTGTGATGGTCCGGCACGAGAAGGGGAGCCTGTTAGTGTGTGTGTTTGTGTGTGTGTGTGTGTGTGTGTGTGTGTGTGTGTGTGTGTGTGTGTGTGTGTGTTAGTGTGTGTGTGTGTTTGTGTGTGTGTGTGTGTGTGTTAGTGTGTGTGTGTGTGTTTGTGTGTGTGTGTGTGTGTGTGTGTGTTACTCAGTTACTCAGTTACTTGTTCGTCAAGGGGAATCCACGCAATGCGAGCTAAGCTCATTATTATCGCGCCTCCTTACTGGGAATGTATTGCGTGAAATGCATGTTAAGTGTTTTATGTACTGTTGGAATGGCTGTGGATGTGTGTAGTCTGTATTTAGCCAATTGGCGACATCGGAAACGAAGGCTTAGGGTGGATCTGTATGGTACCATTCTCACTATAGACGGTACCGTCTCGCCCGAAGGCTTAGGTAGCCATCAGCTTAGGTGAACCATATGATACCCATCTCGCCTTTTACCATTTTTGCCAACCCCAGATGGGACGTCACAACGTCGTCCACTTATTCCAGGTACCTATTTACAGCTAGGTGAACTGAGGCTAACACATGAAAGGAGACAAGCCCAATTTGTCTCCGCCCGGCCGGGGATTGAACCCCCGACCCCTCGTGTGTGAGACGAGAGCTCTACCTACTAGGCTACGGGCTGTGTGTGTGTGTGTGTGTGTGACCTCGCTCTCTCCTCTCCCCCTTTCTCTCTCATTCTCACTCTTACGCTCACCTTCACATACACACACACACGCACACACACACACTCTCTCTCTCTGTCTGTTTGTCTCCCTCTCTCTTTCCATTTTTTTTTTAATTATGCATAATATTGTATGCATCATAACACATGTAATATTACAATATAAAAGAATGATAGAGGCACGTATTCTTGTGACCCTATTATATAAACCAATACTTATTGTCTGAAGTTTAAAGTTACGGATAATAGGTAACACCCCGTTCTTATCATTAATCATCAATTACAAACCCCAATGTACTTGAATAAACTAATGAAAGCATATGGTCCTCCCGGGATTCGAACTCGGGACACCACACCTAGAACACAAGCACCTAAGCCATTACACCACCAACACAGTTATACATAATTGCTTCTAATGTGTAGGATCAACACCATGGATAGTACCGGTAGTAGTGGGACGAGAAGGACTCCACACCATCTATTATTACCACTACTATACTATTACCACCCACATATCATTCCCACCCACATATCATTCCCACCCACATTCCACTCCTCACACAAGCCATTCCAACCAACATGCAATACCCACCCACATATCATACCCATCAACTTATAATATCCTCTCTCATGCCATTCCCACCCACACGTCATTCCCACCCACACGTCATTCCCACCCACACGTCATTCCCACCCACATACCATTACTACCCACCAATGAAGAAACCGAGCAATGAAGATAGTGACATGCCACTTTATCATCAGCTGATAAAAAAAATTACCATAAAATTAATACCAATGCATGTTAGTTTCTTTCGCGCGTATCACATTGGTCCTAATATACTGTCTGTCTTGATAGCGTTATGCATAAGTGCGCGGAATTTCGGTGTGAGTATCCAAGGTTCGAGTCCTTGGAGCGCCACATGTATTTGTTAATTTCATTAATTGAGTTTGGAAGTGAAGTTGGTTGGTGGAAAAAAATAAAATAAAAATAATAATAATAATATATATATATACTGTATATATATATATATATATATATATATATATATATATATATATATATATATATGCCATAACTTTCCTCATTAGTCATACAAAGTTTTCCTCATACACTTGCAATATATAAACAGTCTTCAGCAAAGACAAACTTGTGTTGCTGTTATTGTATACACCAAATATCGCTGACATAGGCTGTGTTTGTCAGTATCATCATTGGCAAAGTTTAGGCAGCCAATACTCGAGCCAATAAATCCTGTGTGTTTGTCAGACTTCAATCAGAAAAGGATCAGTACTTTCACCTATCTATCTATCAATCTATATCTATCTATCTATATACTCACGCCCAATCCCCACTTTTCCCATTTTTGGGGGGAGGGAGGGGGGGGGGGGCGACTCAAGACAGAGCCACAATAGGGACAACACAAAACATAACAAAAATAAATTAACACAAAAAACAAAATACAAATGCACACACATCTAGGTCATCCATATACTGTAGTGTATATACAGTATATATATATACAGTATATATACAGTCACTAAATATATTCCTGGACCTCTTATGTTTTTGGTACGTAATAAGAGTTGGTATTGTGATGTTCTGTTATTAGTAATATTATTGAACTGCATATTACTGTTAAGATGTCGTTCATAAATCAGTTCACATAAACATAAACATACTGGCAAAATGAAAACCATGAGTGTTCCACGGAATTCAATGACTAACTATAATAACTTACCCTAACCCAGTTGGGTAAAAACTAACTTTCCTCCATGGCTGATGCCCCAACAATAGCTGATCACACACAACCGTTATTAAGGGGGTAGGGTATATTTGTTAGTTAATTTATTTAAGGGTTCATTATTGTTTTAGTTTCCTCCTTAGACCTCCATCAAGCTTAATAAATTATCCTCAAGATCCCCCTTCGAGATAAATGTGTACATTATTCGGTAGAAAAATGTCCCGAAGGCTGGTTCTTTCATCATTACAGGCTCGCTTTAGCCCCCCCCCCCCCCCAAAAAAAAAATCATAATATATATATATACCTAAATGGCACGACAAGTCTTGGTATTGATAAAAAAAATGGGACAAAAGGTCGTAGAACTGACAAGCTAATGGGTCGAACGTCTTAAAATCTCGAAACTAATGGGGCTAAGCATGAGAGAGAAGGGGGTCCAGAAAAAGCAACCACCTCCCCCTTAATTAAGTCCCGGATTGGCCCGCGCTACTAAATCTTACTAAAGGTCTTTTGAGGTGTGAAGAGCCAGGCTATGAAGGGGAGGAAGACCGTTTTTTCTGGACCCCCTTCTCCCTATTGTTTAGCCCCACTAGTTTTGAGATTATAAGACGTTCGGACCATTAGTTTGGCGATTTTAACACCTTTTGCCCCATTTCGTTGTCAATTGTAAGACCTTTCGTGCCATTTAGGTGTCGATTATTTCCTGGCGAGCGATAGCGAGCCTGCAATTTTAAGAGGAACCCGAATTTTTCTACCGAAAAATGTACAAATTTATCTTGAAGGGGGGTCTAGGGGGTGTTTTTCTAAGCTTGATGGAGGTCTAGGGAGGAAATTAAACACAAATATGAATACATGAATTAATAGACCAAACAAACGGTCAGTCTCCCCTTAACCCCGGAGCAGGTGAGTAATGAAGGAGGAAGGGCGTGTTTTTGTTTACCCGCGGTGAGGCCATTTCGTGGATAGGTCGGAAGCCGGTAATAGAGAGCCTAGCCTATCTATATACTCAGGCCAATCCTCACTTTTCCTATTTTTTTCTTGTGTTTTCCTTCTTTTCCTTTGTTTTATTTATTTATTTATTTATTTATTATATTTATTTTTAATTTTTTTAATTTTTTTTTTTTATGGGGGGGGGGGGGCTAGGCTACCATAACATAAACGCTATTAAGTAGCATAATAGATCCTAGTGTGGGAGAGGTACAGAGGAGATCTATGGGTAGAGGATGAGTTTAGTAGGATGGAATGGTGGGGATTGGGAGTTGAATCAGTTGCTGTTTGCTGATGACACAGCGCTGGCGGTGGATTCTGAGGAGAAGCTGCAGCGAGTAGTAAAAGACTTTGGTGTGGTATGTAGGAGGAGAGGAAGCTGAGGGTGAATACAAACAAAAACTAAAGGGATGGTGAGTAATAAAGATGCTCGTAGGGGAGGTGTGGTGGAGTGGTCATGCCACTGGATTGGTAATCCAATGGACCCGGGTTCAAATCCCGATATGTCAATGGGAAGATATTATTGGGATTGAATTTGTGCTGTACCTAGTATCAGTGCATTACCACAAAGCCTACCGAAATGCCAAAAAAATACCCTCATTGTTCCCTGATTAAATAACACTGTATGAATATTCCCATATTCAAAATAGGTTACAGGGGGACAATGCCTAGTGAGTTCACTGCTCAATAGGTGGCGTTCTGAGAGTGAGGGTCTGAGTCTGGAGGGTGAGACGGTGAAGCACTTGAGCGAAGCAACCAGCCGCTTCAGAGATGGAGCTGCTTCGAGCCATGATGGATGCTTTACATGTCTCACTCCCCAGACTGGAACAAGACCTCACGGGCTTCACCGTGTTGAGCGGTGGAATGTACAGGCTCTCAGCCTAGGCCCGAGAGGGAGTAGTTGGAATATAAAAAAAAAAAAAAAAAAAAAAATCTAAATGTACGACTGGATGGGGAAATGCTGGAACAAGTGGAGTGTTTTGAATATCTGGGAGGAGTGATAAGCAGGGATGCAGGTTTGGGAATGGTGGGTAAGACAGATAGTGTGTGAGGGAAGGACATTTTTCGGAGCAATAGGGAATAATTATGTGGAAGGTGAGAAATCTCTGAATGAAAGCTAAAAGTAACGATGTATCCAGATATAGGTGTACCAACAGTGATGCATGGGGCTGAGACATGGGGTCTGAATGTACAAGAGAATAGAAGGTTGAATGTCATAGGAGATGAGCTACTAGAGGAGTATGTGTGGAGTAACGCATAGAGACAGAAAGAAGGGTGCTATGCTGGTATGGACATGTTGAACGAATGGGAAAAGAAAGGTTTACAAAGAGAATATATAAGTCAGAATCAAGGAGAAATAGATTAAGAGGAAGACCTCGTAGGAGATGGAGAGATGGTGTAATATAAGCGTTGGAAGATAGAGAGATGACTGAAGAACAGACAAGAGAAGTAGTAATGAAAAGGAATGAATGTAGAATGCTTATGAACCGATAGTGATAATACGGTCGTAGGGAGAGGAGGTCGGTCACCAGTTGGATTAGATAATAGTATGTCAGGCGCCTGGCCCGCGGAGCCGGTATTTATGCAGGTCCATGGTTGGAAGTAGTGTGGGCAGGCATTGTAGTGTCGTTTCGCTGCGTGTCTGCCTGCTGAGACCGGAACCTCTCCAGGAGGTCTGGGACCTGGGGGTTGCTGGAGGCCCATAGTGAATCTTGGTATCTGGGTCTTCTCCTGGGCGACCTAGATGTGTGTGTGTGGTTTTTTTTTTGGGCTCTGTCTCGAGTCGGCCATCCCCAGCTATGGGATATGTGCCAGAGTATATACATACATACATACATACATACATACATACATAGACTGCCGTGGTGTAGTTGATTAAAGCGTCGGCTATTGTCCTGACGGTCGGCGGTTCGAACCCCACTGAGAGATTAGAAATACATACATATATAACTAATATTAGATAGCTTAACCAGCCATAACAAAATCGATATTAGTTAACACAACCTACCATAACAAAACTGATTTATGGCTGCATGACCTACCATGAGGCGTATAGAGCGAGAACGGCGGCCCCACCAAATTTGAGATTCCCGGGGTATGGTGGATCTGTGGAGTGGTGAACATGTGCTATCCTGTAGGCCAATGCATCAAACGAAAACGCACCTTTATTCCCGATGTAAACAAGGGTTGAATTCATGTGAGATTTTGGTGGCGTCACTGCATACATATCTCGCCTGGTGGAGTGAGACAGGCGAGCCTACTAGCCAATGGGGTGGTCGTACCTCGCTGACGCCATCCAGCCAGCCAATGGGAGCGCGCGGCTGAGCCGGGCCCCCAGCCAGCTGGTCCAGTTTCCCTCTCATTCATCACGCTCTAGTTTGCTCCTTGTTTATCGAGTGTTTTATTGTTTTCTTATGTTAAATGGCCATAACAGTGAGTGATACTGCATCCAGTAACAAGTCAGAGGTGGCAGGTCCTAGCAGGAAGAAATTAAGGCAGCCAAATAAGTGGGAGAAGGCGATTGCAAAGAAAAATCTGAACTCTGGCAAGGGATACCAAAGTGTTTACAATATAAAACGAGTGGCTAGCAGGCTATCATGTGGTTGTAGTTGTTTTGGCAAGGTTGGGCATGCCTCTGTAAAGGAAATGTTTGATAACTTTTGGGCCCTTGGTGACTATACAGCCTAATTTGTTTACATTACTAAACTTGTGACAACAAAAGACTGGGAACAGATTCGTATCAAAGACCCTATTCTCCGCCTCCCCCACCTGTCATGACGGATACTTAAGGCGTTCAAGGACCTAGCGTCTGTTATAAAAAAAAAAAATAGTGACCTGAAGAAGCTATCTGCGAAACGTCAATAAAGTGCTTCTCCTCATATGGTGTTTATATTCACCGTGTGAGTAGCCTAGAATTTTGTGGACGACGATCTTGTGGATTACTAACCACCCACCCTCCCATCTCTCCCACCACTTTGCCAGGCCTTTACTACAACATCAATAAGGTAAGTGCCAATAATTATAATTATTTTTATCATTCTATAAATGAAAACTTGCAATATTTTAAACAGATTATATATGATGATTGGCTGAGTTGGAGTTATCTCATCTTAACTTATTCAGTACGGTACCAGGGACGCCCGGCCTTTTCATCATATTTTGGCAACTATTAGACGATGCTATTCAGCTTAGGAAGGACCTGTAACAAATAATGAGGCTTCAAACTATCTCAGCCAACCCTTTTAGCTACCACAGATCCTTGCTAAGCTGCATAACATCGTCTAACTATTGCTAGAATAAAATCAAACTCACTTCGCTGGTACTCAAACTTTTTCAAAGGGCTAACCACTTCTTTATCTGTCGTAGAATATTAATGTTTGGTAAATCAGGAGACGGACTTGCTCAAAACCAATTTCGGCAATTTAAGTTTGACAATATATCGTGGTAATGTAGCGCCGGTAAAAGCGACTATATTATGACGGTAGAGTATTTTAGGTGCCAGCAGTTCTACGTGGTATTCAGTAACAACAAGACCAGAGTTATAGAAAAGGTTGCCGGAAATAGCGCTCGTGAAAACCTCACCTCAATACGTCCATCAATTAGTTCAGAACCCGGAACTTCCATCACAACTATACCAAAGTCTAAGGGAAGTTACACGCTGTTCTAATTAGGCTATATAGGGCAACACTCTTGAATATTAACCTATAAAACACACAAACGACAAGAGTAATCGAGCTAACATTTCTACCATTTGGGAAGGGTCAGCCAGGGAATAGGTGTAAACATGTACAGACTATTTGATCGAGCCCTTTTTTGAGTTACAGAAACTACGGGTCACGATTTCTGGCCTATCTATTTGGAACCGGGTATAGTAGCGTTGAAGGTCAGTCTAATAATACTGAGCTGGTCTTATGGTGCTAACTTAAACTTATAGTATACACGTTTAATGTTGAGGTAACACTCTCTCTCTCTCTCTCTCTATCTCTATCTCTCTCTCTCTCTCTCTCTCTCTCTCTCTCTCTCTCTCTCTCTCTCTCTCTCTCTCTCTCTCTCTCTCTCTCTCTCTCTCTCTCTCTCCTCCTCTCTCTCTCTCTCTCTCTCTCTCTCTCTCTCTCTCTCTCTCTCTCTCTCTCTCTCTCTCTCTCTCTCTCTCTGAATGAAATGATGAGAGTAAAGCTGTAGATGTTATATACCTTGATTTTCAAAAGGCCTTTGACAAAGTTCCTCACAAACGTTTACTGCTAAAACTAAATGCGCATGGAATACAAGACTATCTCCTCTCTCTCTCTCTCTCTCTCTCTCTCTCTCTCTCTCTCTCTCTCTCTCTCTCTCTCTCTCTCTCTCTCTCTCTCTCTCTCTCTCTCTCTCTCTCTCACTATGAATGAAATGTAATGGAAATAAGGCATGCCTAGATGTCACACAAAACCTCTTTACATACAGTGTAGTTAAAGAGTGGACTAGTTTACCAAGGGAAGTGGTCGATAGTAATTCAAATTAAACGTTTAAGAAGAGACTGGACGATCATCCGATGGAGATTGGATTACTATTAATGAATCAGTAGGTACCGTATGTAAGTGTAAGTTTCCTCTCAGACTAATTTCTTTCTTTACTATACAGTATATAACACTTTACTTGTTGGCATTTCCTCACCCATAACATTACACTTCATCATATTTGTTTTAGCCGGAAGGTGTGGAGGGTTGGGGAGAGAGCCTTCTACTTTGCTGTACTTTTTCTTTTACTATAAATTGTCCCTGTCCCTATTAGTATTAAAGGTCAGACCACCTAGGAGGCACCGTAAGGTCTGTATGGTCTGAGTATCTGTGTAACTCTGAGTAACTCTCGCTCTCACCACAAAGAACTCACTTTTGTTCTCTCAACACACACTAAAGCTACCCTCTCTCTCTCTCTCCCTAACACACACACACAAACACACACACACTCCCCCCCCCCCCCCCCCACACACACACACTACTGTCCACTGCGAGACAGAATCATCATATTATGTGATGCTCGCTAACAAAAATGATCCGAAGCTCCTCAAAGGCAAAATAATCAAGACACAGGACATATGAATCTATCTATCTATCTATCTATCTATCTATCTATCTATCTATCTATCTATCTATCTATCTATCTATCTATCTATCTATCTATCTATCTATCTATATACTCAGGCCCAATCCCCACTTTTTTTTTCTTGTTTGTTTCCCTCTTTTCCTGTGTGGGGGTTTTTTTTTTTGGGGGGGGGGGTGTTGGCCGACTCAAGACAGAGCCAGAATAGGGCCAACACAACAGAAGACAATGAACACACAAAAACAAAATACAAATTCACACATATCTAGGTCATCCATATGAAACACAATCCACATAAAACACAATGGGTTATTATTATTAGCGTTGGTCAGTTGCTGGAGCTACAAATGAAGTACAGTTGGGGAGGGTTGCGTGCTAAAACGGCCATAATCCATTCCTGAAAATTCGCTACCAGAAAGGCCACACTCCAAAACGGACACACCCTAATACGGCCACACTCCATAACGGATAAAACCAGAACGTTAGTATCTCATCATAACTCTACCTTACCTAACTAAACTTAATATATTAAAATTAGGTCTAACCTCACTTAATCTTACTAAATCAAACTTATCATGACCTATAGCCTATAATGCTTAGGATACATTCCATGGGTGTGTAAAATTCATCTACTACACGAGACAGAGAAAGGGGCGAGGGAACGCGAAAGTGGTCCCGGACCCTAAGAATTGTAACTTTAATTGTTGTTTCTGTTCGGGTTCTGTCTCGAGCCACCCTCAACCATGGGGTATGTGCCTATGTAGCCTATATACATAAGGAACACCCCGTTCTTAACATTAATCATCAATTACAAAACCCAATGTACTTGATTAAACTAATGAAAGCATATGGTCCTCCCGGGATTCGAACTCGGGACACCACACCCAGAACATAAGCACCTAGACCATTACACCACCAACACAGTGGGTGGTGGCCATTTTGGAGAATCATGACCGTGTTGAGCTACTTCTGCTAGGGCTAAGGGAAGCTGGTGGAAAGGTTGAGGAAGATCTGTTGTACGGTACTTAAGGATAGGTACCGGTATGTCGTTTGTCTGGACCCCTTTCTCCCTCGTGTTTAGCCCCATTAATTTTGAGATTTTAAGACGTTTGCGCCATTTGTTTGTCGATTTTAAGACCTTTCGCCCCATTTCTTTGTCAATATTAAGACCTTTCGTGCCATATAGGTGTTGATTTTTTTTAGTGATGAGCGATGGCGAGCATGACATTTTGGAGGAAGCGACCGTCGACGGAAATGTTTTCCTTCCTAAAAATATACAAATTAATCTTGAAGGGGGATCTTGAAGGGGGATCTTGTGGATTTTTGTAATGATTAATGGAGGCCTTGGGAGGAAATAAAAATACCATATAATAAACAAATAAATAACACCTACTCCCTCACCCACCGAGGGATAATGCCGAGTGTTATTGTAATTGACATAACTGAACAACATTAATGCTAATGAATATATCTCATAGATTAGCTTTATAATTCGTCACATGTCTCTGAGAACATTAAGTATATGTAACTCATACAACACTTCCCTCATTGACAGCTCCGAACTGAACTTCTCTGAACTAAACACGAGTATAAAAGGGGGTTCATAAAAAGCAACTGCCTCACCCTTAACCCCTTCCGTACCGGCGCCGTCTATTTAATTTTATTATTGCTATATTTAGACGATTTTGTGCAATTTAAGAAGGACCTGTGGTAGTAAAAAGGGTTAAGCTTCGATTGTTCGAAGCCTGTTAATTGCTGGAGGCTATTTTTAAGCGGAATAAAATCGTTTAATAGTAGCCAGGAAAAAGTTAAAAGGACGTCGCCGGTACGGAAATGGTTAATGGTAGCCTAAATTGATTGCTGAAACGCGTCATTGCATAATTGAAAATCAACGGACAGATAATTGTAACTCCAATATTTGTTATACTCGAATAAAATGTGACACCGGATGTACGCTACTGTAAAAGCATAAGCGAAACAGACCCAATAAACGGCTGTGAAGCGACATTGGCCAGAAAAGGAACAACTATTGATTGCGGATAATATGGTCCAGATGATATTGGGCCATAAATTTATAGTAATGGATAATATGGATGATGAATTAGTGTCCTGCATGCGAGCTTGGTACCTCCATTATTAATTTATAGTACGGTACTATACATATTTTTATCCATTTATAATAACAGTAGGTATGTAATAGATTATTGGTCGGTATTTTTAGGGCGAGGGCTGGTCTTATCCAGAGTGAGGTTTGGCATCTTCTACCCAACCTTAGCCGTTTCTGTCTGTTTATTTTACTGTCCTACTTTTCCTTCTGGGGACAGGGGGCTAGGAATCCCCCTCCCCTTGTAAAAGTCTCCTACTAGACGAGACAGAGTATGGGGCGAAGGAACGTGAAAGTGGTCCCGGACCCTAAGAATTGGAAATTTATATGTGGTTTATCTTCGGGCTCTGTCTCGAGTCGGCCACCCGCCCAGCTATGGGTTGTATGCCTGAGTATATACATACATACATACATACACATTCATACATACATACATACATACATACACACACATTCATAGTATACGTTGAGTATGATGCAGTGTTGTACTTGTCTTTGTACTGTGTATTATTTTATATAAAAATCCAGTTGTTACAAACATTTTATGAATGGAGGATGCCTTTAGGCACATGGACCTTTTTGTTTTATCTGTGTTTTTCCTTCCTCCGTTCATTGTTTCTTTAAAAAAAAAAAAAAAAAAAAAAAAAAAAAAACGTTATACGGTACGGTACCTAAATTACGTTATACGGTACGGTACCTAAATTACGTTATACGGTACGGTACCTAAATTACGTTATACGGTACGGTACCTAAATTAATACTCTTGTTATGTATATTGCTTTAATATTAAACCGAGTTGGATAAACATGATTCATTTACATTTGTAAACGCTAGCTTCAACGTCCAAAATATTGAACATGTTAACTTTTGTTATAGAAAACAATTCCGTACTCTATTGTTTTCTGTTTTTTGTTGGTTTTATCTGGTTCGTGATTCGCATATTAATTCCCTTTCAAAAGTTTCGTGTAAAGGGATAGTAGAATATGTGTTTATCTCTGCACTTTTAGACGGCAATTCCTTGAGTAAGTAAGCACTCCATATTCTCTATCGCATCATAAAATATATCTTATGGACGGGTAAAAGGATTTGGAGTGTGTGTTTGTTTGTTTGTCTGTGTGGGTAGGGAAAGAGGTCCTTATGTTTCCACTACATCAATGGCCACAACCACCATCATCTTTGTCTTATCCTGCACCAGATATTTGTTTTACCCTTCAAACATTTCCTCTCGGCTTCCAATAAGAGGTAGCCTATAAAGGTATATATACAGTATATTGGTAGCCTATAAAGCTAAATATACAGTATATTGGTAGCCTATAAAGCTATATATACAGTATATTGGTAGCCTATAAAGCTATATATATAGTATATTGGTAGCCTATAAAGCTATATATACAGTATATTGGTAGCCTATAAAGCTATATATACAGTATATTGGTAGCCTATAAAGCTATATATACAGTATATTGGTAGCCTATAAAGCTATATATACAGTATATTGGTAGCCTATAAAGCTATATATACAGTATATTGGTAGCCTATAAAGCTATATATATAGTATATTGGTAGCCTATAAAGCTATATATACAGTATATTGGTAGCCTATAAAGCTATATATACAGTATATTGGTCGATTTATTTGTATATTAAATGTGTGTGGGGTTTTAAGTTTCCTCCCTAGACATCCATCAAGCATATTCCCAAGATTCCTCTTCTAGATAAATTTGTACATTTTTCAGTAGAACAATTATTTCCCGGCCAAAGGCCAGCTCTCCTATTATACAGGCTCGCTCAATAAAATTCAACACCTAAATGGCAAGAAAGGTCTTAATATTAAAAATACGAAGGGGTGAAAGGTTTTAAAATCGCCAAACTAATGGGCCTAATTGTACCTAGGCCTAATTGCCAAATGCACCTCAACTATCGAACATTATGATACTAAGTTTATCAATTAAGATGTATATATTTTCTTCAGATAGTATTATTATTATTGATTCCGCGTATGAATTGACCAGTCTACCTTAAGGGGAGAGGGGTCGTTTTTCTGGTCCCTTTTCTCCCTCGTGTTAAGCCCCAATTGTTTTGAGATTATAAGACGTTTGACACATTTCGTTGTCAATCTTAAGAGCTTTCGTATCATTTAGGTGTCATTTTTTTCATGGCGAGCGAGAGCGAGCCTGACATTTTAAGAGGAGCCGTAAACTATACAAATGTATTTTGGAAGGGGGTCTAGGGAGTGGTTTGGAAGGGGGTCTAGGGAGTGTTTTGGAAGGGGGTCTAGGGAGTGTTTTGCTAAGGTTGATGGAGGTCTAGCGAAATATAAAGGAAAACATGAAATAAGTAGTCCCCCCCCAAAACGGCCCATTTCTCATTAAGGGGAGGTCCTTCACTTTTTTTTTTTTTTTTTTTTAAATATTTATTATTTTTCTAGTTTCCTCGCTAGACTTCCATCAAGCTTAAAATGAAGCCCCCTAGACCCCCTTTCAAAATAAATTTGTACATTTTTCGGTAGAATAATGTCCTGGCCGAAGGCCAATTCCTCTTAAATTACAGGCTCGCTTTGCTCGCCAGGAAAAAATCGAGACCTAATTGACAGGAAAGTTCTTAAAATTGACAGAAATGGGGCGAAAGTTCATAAAATCGACAAACTAATGGGTCGAAAGATGAGGGAGAAGGTGGTCTAGAAAAGCGACTCATCTCTCCTTAAGCTTTCATATCTTCTGTTCAGCGGGGAGAAGAAACAGTGGGAAAGGGGACACAGTGGGAAAGGGGACACAGAAACACATGGGAAAAGACGGCCTCACATTCGATTATTAGATTATTATTAGATTATTAGACCCGGCCTGCCCCCCCCCCCCCCCCCCCCCCCCCCCCCCCCTAGAGACAGCCAGAGAAGCCTACATGTGATCCTCCATTACCTAATTAGGAAGCCTGGTCGTGTAGTGGCTCTATATACGGTACCGCTGCTGATTATTACCGTGATGATGATGTAACGGTTATATGGCAGGAAGACATGGAGCTTTTTATGGACCCCCTTCTCCCTCATGTGTAGCATATTAGTTTTGAGATATTAAGACGTTCGTACCATTAGTTTGACGATTTTGATACTTTTCGCCCCATTTCTTTGTCAATATTAAAACCTTTCGTGCCATTTAGGTGTCGATTTTTTCCTGGCGAGCGAAAGCGAGCCTGTAACTTTAGGAGAAAGCGGCCTTCGGCCGGTACATTTTTCTACCGAAAAATGTACACATTTATCTTGAAAGGGGGTCTAGGGGATGTTGTTTTAAGCTTGTCAAGAGGTCTAGGGAGGAAACCCAAAAATAAATTGATATACAACTACGTCGCCCAAAAGCCAAGCACTACCCCCTTAAGCAACATTGGTCTATACTGCACTGCACTGTTCTTATGTCAAGACAAATGGAAGGAATAGCAAATGCAATTTCAACCATGCAATTTCACCTGCTCGCGTTGCTAAACTGGGTATTTGGGGAGCACTATTTGCTCTTTCAAAACGAGAATAAACAATAATAATAATAATAATAATAATAATAATAATAATAGTTCTTAAAGCTGGCGCATGCTAAACCAGCTAAGGATAGCCCAATAAGGCCGATTAGACGTGTTTCCATTGGGGTTCTGTACTATTACCCCATCCTCTTGCTCATGAGGGACGGTAACGACTCAGTGTTTGTGAACAAATCTTGACTGTACCGAGCGTGGGCGCGATCCTGGGACCTGGGTGAAGCCACTTAGGTCAGTCCAGCAGAACAGGTCGTCGGCTAAAGGCTCCTTCTCATTCAGCCGTAAGGGAACATGTTGAATTGTGTGATACTTTAATTTCTAAACGTAACTTCGAAATAGTTGACAGTTCAACTAGTAAAGAATCAATATATATCAAGGTTAACAAGCCCCAGTTAAATAATATGTTGTCTGCCACCCCCCCCCCCCCCCCCCCTTCAATTGTATACATTTTACCCTGTGCTAAATGTGTTAACTATATATTATAATTAATTTCTTATGTGTTTTTTAATAACTGTATATTATAATTAATTTCTTATGTGTTTTTTAATAACTGTATATTATAATTAATTTCTTATGTGTTTTTTAATAACTGTATATTATAATTAATTTATAATGTGTTTTTAATAACTATATTATAATTAATTTCTTATGTGTTTTTAATAACTATATTATAATTAATTTCTAATGTGTTTTTTAATAACTGTATATTATAATTAATTTCTTATGTGTTTTTAATAACTATATTATAATTAATTTCTTATGTGTTTTTAATAACTGTATATTATAATTAATTTCTTATGTGTTTTTAATAACTGTATATTATAATTAATTTCTAATGTGTTTTTAATAACTGTATATTATAATTAATTTCTTATGTGTTTTTAATAGCTGTATATTATAATTAATTTCTTATGTGTTTTTAATCTCTTTAACTTTTAGGTCACTGATGATGCCATTAAGAATATACAGTATATACCGGAATGTTATAATTGCCTCTGATATTAATAAGTGCAATTACAATAATCGACAATGAGTATACAGTATCACCAAATCTAAGTCCTTTAATTAAGGGGAGATCTCCACTTAAGGGATTTTTTTCTTGACCCCTTTCTCCCTCATGTTTAGCCCCATTGCTTTTGATATTATAAAATGTTTGCCCCATTAGTTTAGCGATTTTAAGAACTTTCACCCCATATTAAGACCTTTCGTGCCATTCAGGTGTCAATTTTATCCTGGCGAGCGATAGCGAGCCTGTAATTTAAGAGGAAGGCCGGGACATTTTTCTACCGAAAAATGTACAAATATATCTTGAAAGGGACTCAAGGGGGTGTAGTTTTAAGTTTGATGGAGGTCTAGGGAACAAACTAAATACCTGCCCTTAACCCCTAGAGTACCAGTGACGTCCTTTCATTATATTCTGGCAACGATTAGATGATATTATTAAGCTTAGGAAGGACCTCTAACCATGAACAAATTACAAACTGTCTCAATTAATCCCTTTAGCTACCACACATCCTTCCTAAGCTGAATAAAATCGTCTAATAGTTGCCAGAATATAATGAAAAGAATGTCGCTGGTGGGTTAAGGGGAGATTTCCACTAGAGAGATTTTTTTCTGGACCCCTTTCTCCCTCATGTTTAGCCCCATTGCTTTTGAGATTTTAAGACGTTCGCCCTAGTAGTTTGGACATTTTAAGACATTTTGCCCCATTACTGTCAATTTTAAGACCTTTCGTGCCATGAAGGTGTCGATTTTTTCCTGGCGAGCGATATCGAGCCTGTAATTTAAGAGCAACCGGCCTCTGGCCGGGACATTTTTCTACCGAAAAATTTACAAATTTATCTTGAAAGGGGGTCTAGGGGGTGTAATTTTAAGCTTGATGAAAACTTGGGGAACAAACTAAATACCTCCCCTTAATGCCGGGCAATATATTCTAACATACCGTAACTGCTAGGGAAAGGCCAGCTGTTCCTGTCGTGTGAACATGTCACAACACGCTGGAAAGTTCCCCATTAAAATATTGACATTGCCTGTGAGCGGTACAACAGGAACCCATCTGAACCCCTCTGAACCATCTGAACCCATCCATTACTAATAACCCCAACTACCATCAGAGGGAGGGGGTAAACTTGAGGGGGCCCACCTCGCTTTTTTTCTCTTTAACCCGTATTTAGCGGGATAGGTGGTCTATTTGACCGTAGCGCCTAGCGTTTTTTTTTTACCCTAAATAGGGTTGTTTACGTGATAATTTTCATGCCTAAATAAGACCCAGAGCATAAAACAAGTATCTATCCCTGAAAGGGCGTAAACAGAGCTTTCCAATGACACCCGAACCATCCTTGTACGACCACTGGTTCTCTTGCAACGATCGTGTGAGTGCAAAAACCCTATAATTAGGTAATTTCCTTACATAATTCCCTGTGTAGCGAGTGAGGGAGGGGGGAGGAAAGTAGAATACAGTTCAGTATGTCCACCGCGGTGGTGGGGACCGGTCATAGTGTTGCTACGCTCGTCCCACCGCTCAGCTCTCTCTCTCAGTAACATTACGTGCTGAAAATGGCGGTCGACATAAGTTGTGCACCGCCACATAGTCCATATTTATTTCACTCGACATAAGTTGCGCGCCGCCAGTTAAGGGTTAATCTCCCTCTCTCTTTGGCTTGTATCCATTCGGCCCCATTCAGCCTACTGTTTTAAGATATTTACCCCCATCCAGGTGGCAATATTTTCCTGGCGAGTGGTAGCGAGCCAGCATATATATATATATTATTTTGACAGCAAGCTAAATTTGTAAATTTTTCGATAGAAAAATGTCTCCGAAGCCGGATTTCTCCATACAATGCTGGCTCGCTATCGCTCGCCAGGAAGAAATCGACACCTGGATGGGGATAAACGTCTTAAAACAGTTGGCTGAATGGGGCCGAATGGATGCAAGTCAGGGAAAGAGAGAACAGGAGAGAAAGATAAAAAATGCCGGTGACCCCCCTTAGGGGGAGGTATTTAGTTTGGTCCCTCGACCTCCATCAAGCTTAAACTGTACCCCCTAAATCCCCATTCGAGATAAATTTGTACATTTTTCTGTAGAAAAGTTTTCCAGCCGAAGGCCGGTTTTTCATAAATTTAAAGTTTGCTATCGTTCGCCACGAAAAAATCAACACCTAAATGGTAACACAGTATTGAAGTAATTAAAGGGTGGAGAAGCCTGGTTATTAGGGCGACATTTTGTTATCATTATGCTAATGAGCTCCCAGAAGGAATGTACCGGAGTGAAAACTTGGGTGTTAACTTTTTTTACTAACAAAGCCAAAAATATCCTTGTAGTGCCCTTTGTAGTGCCTTTGTAGTGCCCTTTGTAGTGCCCTTTGTAGTGCCCTTTGTAGTGCCCTTTGTAGTGCCTTTGTAGTGCCTTTGTAGTGCCCTTTGTAGTGCCTTTGTAGTGCCCTTTGTAGTGCCTTTGTAGTGCCCTTTGTAGTGCCCTTTGTATTGCCCTTTGTAGTGCCTTTGTAGTGCCTTTGTAGTGCCCTTTGTAGTGCCCTTTGTAGTGCCTTTACTTATGTTTTATATTTGTCCCCAGGTACGTTGTGTTGAGGATTCTGACGTATACAGGCAATTGTATCGTGCGTCATCTTTGTGTACGTAAGTAAACAACAGATATTATTATTATTATTAGCCTATTAATATTATTATTAAAACAATAAACACACAAAGACGAAATACAAATTCACACACATCTAGGTCATCCAGAAGACCCAGAGACCAGGGTCACCAAGGTCCCTCCAGCACTCCCCCGGCCCCCGACCATCCGGAGAGGTTCAGATCTAGGCAGGCAGACATGCAGCGGAGCTGAATCCACAAGCCCGCCCACCACACTTCCAGGCGCACCATTCATATTAATCGTCTCCCCGGGCCAGGCGCCTGTTGAACTATTATCTAGACCAACTTGCGCCCGACCCCTTCCCACAAATGACTACGTGTTCACTCATCTCTTTATTATGTCATTATGCTATGCTAATATTTTAAGCTTAATTTTATTTGTATTGCTAAAGCTACCAACAGCATTGCGATTTTGAATATGTAGCAACCACAATATAGGTTGCATTTAAAAACTGCTAACAAATATGTACGTTAATAACCGTATATGCATCCTTCATCTGTTGGCCTCTGAGGGACAGTTGCCTAGGTTGTAATGATACCATCGCGAATAGTATGTATGACATGCAAATTGTAGCTTACTTATGCATAATTAGTGGGCTAATAAAGGGACGGGAATAATTATGACTGAAATCATTAATTTCCCTGGAGTAGGATAAGTGTAGATTAGGTATAATTAGAGGGAAAGAAAATACCAGGTCTTTGGTCATCCACAAAACATAGGTATCGTGTTACGACTAAAATTCATATATATATATATATATATATATATATATATATATATATATATATATATATATATATATATATATTATATCTCATAAATACACGTGAGCATCTAAATATCTGTATATTCCCAGCCGGACTTGAACCACCGACAGTCAGGATAGATGTCCATGCTTTAATCCACTACACCACGGCGTCATAAAGGATACTTAACCTGTTCCTATTATATATTTAGGAGAAGGGAAACCCTACTTGGAGAATGTATTTCAATTAATTCACGTATCGTAGGATCTATATTTCAGGATACCATACAGGGATCTATATTTCAGGATACCATACAGGCATCTATATTTCAGGATGCCATACAGGGATCTATATTTCAGGATACCATACAGGGATCTATATTTCAGGATAGCATACAGGCATCTATATTTCAGGATACCATACAGGCATCTATATTTCAGGATACCATACAGGGATCTATATTTCAGGATACCATACAGGGATCTATATTTCAGGATACCATACAGGGATCTATATTTCAGGATACCATACAGGGATCTATATTTCAGGATGCCATACAGGGATCTATATTTCAGGATACCATACAGGGATCTATATTTCAGGATGCCATACAGGGATCTATATTTCAGGATGCCATACAGGGATCTATATTTCAGGATACCATACAGGGATCTATATTTCAGGATGCCATACAGGGATCTATATTTCAGGATGCCATACAGGGATCTATATTTCAGGATACCATACAGGGATCTATATTTCAGGATACCATATAGGGATCTATATTTCAGGATAGCATACAGGCATCTATATTTCAGGATAGCATACAGGGATCTATATTTCAGGATACCATACAGGGATCTATATTTCAGGATAGCATACAGGGATCTATATTTCAGGATAGCATACAGGGATCTATATTTCAGGATACCATACAGGGATCTATATTTCAGGATACCATACAGGGATCTATATTTCAGGATACCATACAGGGATCTATATTTCAGGATGCCATACAGGGATCTATATTTCAGGATACCATACAGGGATCTATATTTCAGGATGCCATACAGGGATCTATATTTCAGGATGCCATACAGGGATCTATATTTCAGGATGCCATACAGGGATCTATATTTCAGGATACCATACAGGGATCTATATTTCAGGATACCATACAGGGATCTATATTTCAGGATACCATACAGGGATCTATATTTCAGGATAGCATACAGGGATCTATATTTCAGGATAGCATACAGGGATCTATATTTCAGGATACCATACAGGAATTTTTACAAGTACCCCCACGCAACTTGGGGTTTAGTGATTTGATTTAATTTGCGTCCAGCTACACACGAGAATCATTAATATCAAGTATATCTCACAAATACACGTGAGCTACTAATTTTGTGTTATACTCCTAGCCGGACTCGAACCACCGACAGTCAGGATGAGTGTCCATGGTTTAATCCACTACACCACGGTGTGAGAAAGGATACTTAACCTTTTCTTATTTATATTAAAGAAAAGGGAAATTCTACTCGGAGAATGTGTTTCAATTCATACAAAAGTTGAAAGATCCATATTAAAGGATACCATACTGGGATTTGTACTGGTAGGCCTATCATTCATTCATTTTATCCATTTTATAAATAACCCATCTGGCAATCTGGTGTTGTGTTCTTCCATTGATCTATTGGTTCCTCACTCTCCTGACTTTCAAGTTAATTGAGTATTACATTATCGCCGGGCGCAATTATCACGTAAACAGAAAAGATAAATTCAGTCATGGGTTGAAGTTGGCGAGGGGGCGATATCGGAAACCAATTACAGGTAGATGTAAGAGACTCACAAACCAGCATGGGAAATGAGAGAGAGAGAGAGAGAGAGAGAGAGAGAGAGAGAGAGAGAGAGAGAGAGAGAGAGAGAGAGAAATATAGCTGCTGACATTCACAAACAATATGGCCAATCTGACATGGATAGACAGAGTTATACACAATGGATGACAAGACACAATCACACACATGCGTCAACAGCCGCGAGGAATGACAAATATGAGGCCAGTCTAGACAAGGAGAGAAAGGTTTATATAATTATGTTGTTTTTGACACCAACCAACTTCACATATAAACTCAAGTAATAAAATCAACAAATACATGTGGCACTCCGAGGACTCGAACCCAGGATACTCGCATCGAAATTCCGCGCACTATGCATTACGCTATCAAGACCGTTCCATCTTCCATCTATGAACGTTCATTTAGTAGAATAACGTATTGAGACTTCCAGTACGTATATAGCTACAATAGCATTTTGCTTTACATAAGTACTTGTTCTTTAATAATTGTACTTATTATCAAAGTTCACCTGCTTTTAGTTTGCATGTTTTATTCATTATGCATTAAGGGGAGGTTTCCACTTGAGGGACTTTTTTCTCGACCCCTTTCTCCCTCATGTCTAACCCCATTGCTCTTTGAGTTTTTAAGACGTTTGCCCCATTAGTTTGGTGATTTTAAGAATGTCCGCCCCATTCTGTCAATTATAAGACCTTTCGTGCCATTTAGGTGTCGATTTTATCCTGGCGAGCGATAGCGAGCCTGTAATTTAAGAGTAAACGGCCTTCGGCCGGGACATTTTTCTACCGAAAAATGTACAAATTTATCTTGAAAGGGGGTCAAGGGGTGAAATTTTAAGATTCCTGGAGGAGTAGGAAACAAACTAAAAACCTCCCCTTAACCAGCGTTTGCCTGTTTGATTGTTTAGTTTGGTTACATGCTTAAGAGGATCTGGGCAACTGATTTTCCCAGTCTTTCTTTTACTCACCAAGTAAGCTTTGGAACTCTATCCCACAATCTGTCTTTCCCTCATCCTATGACTTAAACTGTTTCAAACTCTGTGTGTCCAGGCATTTTAGCTCGCAACCTATCGTGAATTTGGCTCTCTGTCACTCTTTCAAACTTAAACAAAACAAAAACACCCACAAGACCCCCTTTCGATGTAAATTTGTACATTTTTCGGTAGAAAAATGTCCCGGCCGAAGGCCGATTCCTCTTCAAACACAGGCTCGCTATTGCTCGCCAGGGAAAAAAATCGACACCTAAATGGCACGAAATGTTTTAATATTGGCAAATAAATGGGGCAAAAGGTCTGAAAATCGCCAAACTAATGGGGCAAATGTCTTGAAATATCATGACTAATAGGGCTAAACATAAGGGAGGAGGAGGAATCGAAAAAAACAACTGCTTCCCCTTAAGTATGCGAAACGTTGTCGGTCAAGTGCTCCTTCTCGAATGGTGTGTTTATTTTCATATTTTATACTTTTATTTATTTTCTTTCATGTTCCAATTTTTTTTTTTGGGGGGGATGTGGTGGGAGGGGAGGGGGGAGGCGACTCGAGACAGAGTAAGACAACAGAAAACAATGAACCCAAACCCAAAATACAAATTCACACACACCCATATAGGTCATAACAAAAATTAGGAAAAGTGGGGATTGGGCCCTGAGTAAATAGATTGATAGATAGATAATGTTCCTATTTGTGTTTCCTATTTAGCAGTTTTCCACATATTCCCTGGTTTCACTAGTTCTAAGCTTTACTATATATTTGCTTTATCCTCCCTTCTGCACCTTCCACTGGACCGTATTTCTCTTGCTTCCTCCTCCATTCTCTTTCTTCCTCTCTCTCTCTCTCTCTCTCTCTCTCACACACACACACACACACACACACACACACACACACACACACACACACACACACACACACACACACACACACACCGCCTACTCACACACACAGACACTGACACACACACAGCCTACTCACACACACACACACTGACACACACACACACACACACACACACACACTCACTCACTCTCTCTCTCTCTATAGTGATACCAACTTTAACCCACACACACACACACACACTCTCTCTCTCTCTGGTGCCCTTCAATCCTGGTGCCCTTATTACCAAAAAGATATAAACAAGCTAGAACGAGTTCAACGTAGAGTTACCAAAATGATACCTAGCCTAAAGAACAAACCATACGAAGAGCGTCTTAGAGAATTAAATCTATTTCCTTTAACCCAGCGCAGATTAAGAGGCGACTTAATTCAAGTGTTCAAAATCATCAAAGGCATCGACAATATGAACTGTAGTAAGTACTTCACTATCGACCAATCTAATTACACGCGGGGAAACGGTTGCAAAATTATTGGTAAATCTTTTAACTCGCACGAATCTAAGAATTTCTTCTTCAATCGAGTTGTCAACTTGTGGAATGGGCTTCCCCCGAGACGTTATAGACTGCAGCACCGTTGATTCATTTAAATTCCGCCTAGACAAATATCTCGCATCAAACCCGCGACTGACTGCGTTTGTAAATGAATAACTTTATCCTCCCCTCAGTTACTAACCCATATGTCCCCTACTAACTTCCTAGTCCTGCCACGTTAGTGGCAGGGCAGTAGTTCCCTTTCCAATGTTCCCTTACCCACTCTAAACCACTGTTTGGACACTTGATCCTCAGTGTTTTGGAGGACAAGCAACCTAGAAGGGTCACTAGACCTGTTGTTGCTTGATTTCCTTTGTACTCCTTTGTACTCCTTTGTACTCTCTCTCTCTCTCTCTCTCTCTCTCTCTCTCTCTCTCTCTCTCTCTCTCACTCACTCACTCACTCACTCGCTCACACACTCTCTCTCTCTCTCCCTCTCTCTCTCCTCCCCCCTCCCCCCCCCCCCCCAGTGTGATACAAACTTTAACCCGTGAAGCTCCGGTCTATTGCTGGAAACTGGCCAGTGAGCCTAACCTGGGGCTCAGATGCAGCGACTCATCCTCTCACTTTTGGTTGGTCCCTACTGCTCTCTCTTTCTTTCTGTCTTCATCTCTCTCTCTCTCTTTCTCACTCTCTATCTCCCTCTCTATTTATCTATCTCTATCTATCTAACTATCAATCTAACTATCTATCTATTTATCTAACTATTTATCTAACTATCTATCTAACTATCATTATATCCTCTCACTTTTGATTGGTCCCTACTGCTATCTCTTTCTTTCTTCCTTCCTCTCTCTCTCTCTCTCACTCTCTATCTCCCTCTCTCTATTTATATATCTCTATCTATCTATCTATCTATATATATATATATATCTATGTATCTATTTATCTAACTATCATTATATCCTCTCACTTTTGGTTAGTCCCTACTGCTCTCTCTCTCTCTCTCTCTCTCTCTCTCTCTCTCTCTCTCTCTCTCTCTCTCTCTCTCTCTCTCTCTCTCTCTCTCTCTCTCTATATTATATATATATATATATATATATATATATATATATATATATATATATATATATATATATATATATATATATACAGTATATCCTTATATGCTACAAGTCAGGCTTTAAATCTTCCTGTCCACTGTCTTTTTATTTCCCAAGTAAATTGCGTTTCTATTACTCTACTATCCACTTTGTTCTCCTTTGCAATTGTTTTGTATATGATTTAGCCACTTCAATAAGGTGGCGTCGTTTACAATACTTTCTGGCTAACAAAGGACGATTTTATTAAGTCAATCAGCGGAGCATCTCTGAAAGTCAAGGGTGGTAAAAGACTACATCGGTTTACTCCCATGACGCCACCAAAACCTTTCTAAAATCCATTAAAGGGGAATTGGTTGTTTTTTTCTGGATTCCCTTCTCCCTCATGTTTAACCCCTATAGTTTTGAAATTTTAAGACGTTCGTTCCATTAGTTTGGCGTTTTTAAGACCTTTTACCCCATTTCTTTGTCAATATTAGGACATTTCGTGCCATTTAGGTGTCGTTTATTTCCTGGCGAGCGAAAGCGAGCCTGTATTTTTAAGAGGAATTGGCCTTCGACCGGGACTTGTTTCTATTAAATAATTTAAACATTTATCTCGAATTAGAGGTAGGGGTCTCGGGGTATTTTTTTAAGCTTGATGGAGGTTTAGCGAGTTAACTAAAATATATATAAATATATATTTATTTTGATAATTTCACTCCAACACCAAACACCTCCCAACTATATTAATTAAAGCATGTGATCCACAGGGATTCGAACCTGGGTTACCAAACACAGATGTTGAACTCTTTAACCATTACACCATCAAGACAATAAACCCTACCTTTTAAGTCCATTATCTACTGATTAAAAAAAATATATATCAATAAATGAAAATCCAAGTTGTGTTATCGTTGTTTATGATGTGTGTATTCCAATATCCGGGAACTGTATGTCTTTCCTTCCATTGTCATCATAATTCAATTCGTCTGGGCTTCTTTTCCTTCCGAGGGATTCAGTTTTCTTCCTGTGCCATTTGGTATTCCCGTTTTCTTCCACGCATCTATATTCCCTTTCATGTTGCCGACTCCGCTCACTCGTATTTTCATCAGTGTTTGCTTCTTTATCTTTGCTTAAGGGGAGGCAGTTGGTTTTTCGAGTCCTCCTTCTCCTCCTCCCTCATGTTTAGCCCTATTAGTTATGAGATTTCAAGACATTCGCCCCATTAGTTTGGTGATTTTCAGACCTTGCGCCCCATTTCTTTGCCAATATTAAGACCTTTCGTGCCATTTTGGTGTAGATTTTTTTCCTGGCGAGCGATAGCGAGCCTGTATTTGAAGAGGAATCGGCCTTCGGCCGGGACATTTTGCTACCGAAAAATTACAAATTTATATCAAAGGGGGTCTTGTGGGTGTTTTTTTATTATTTTGATTTAGCTTGATAGAGGTTTAGAGAACAAACTAAACCCCTTCCTTAAACCATTGAGTCGAACCAGTAAATTATGCTGACAGTACCGTCTGAGCTCCCTTAAATCTCTTTCTCCCGATCCTTCTTGTCGTATTCTATTCATTGCCTCTATTTCTTGCTCCTCTGTGCACTTCGTATACTTTCTGTGCATTTCGTATACTTTCTATGCTTGACTTGTTTTTCCTGCTTCCATTCTACTTACTCATCAGTATATTGCACCTATATATATATATATATATAAAATAATCTATTCTTATTTTGGTCAACAGTATTGCAAATACATCTCCTTCATTGATCGATGATGTTGCCCATATTATATAATTCACTCTGCATATATACTCTCCAGGACTTCAATAAGACATCAACACTTGATTGCTAGCATTTTGTCACCTGCCATGTCGTGCCTTTGTCCTATATTTCTCTCTTTCTTAGCCACAGCACAGTTAACTTTTTGAAACACGACAGGTAACCTTTTGGCTGTCAATCTATACCAGTCAGTCTTTGCAAAATGTCATTGTGTTCTTTATATATTTTTTCAACACAAGACCTGACCAATCACTGTCATTCTTCGTTTTCAGATTCTTTTGTCACAATATTATTCTTTGGCTTCAGCAATGTGTTATTTACATTTTATGATATTCAAATTGCCTAACTCAATTCATCCAAGGTCCTTTGCATCATATCTTCCACAATTTAGTATATACTGTATATATACAGTATAAGTTATACTGTATATATACAGTTATACTGTATATATACAGTATAAGCATATATATATATATATATATATATATATATATATATATATATATATATATATATATACTGTTTCTTAACAAATTGTAAACATATATACAGGAATTACAAGGGGAAGAAAGGAAAATTAACGAGGTATGTTTTGTTTTGTATAGGCTTATTTAACATTGTTATTAATACGAACCATATTATTTGCAACCCTTGTAAATCTCATGTAATATCTATGTATATTGATTGTATACGAAAGACATGATTGATTGATTTATTAATATATCAGTAGCTTCAACCGGAAAGTTAAAACAATTAAAACACTTGAATATGTAAAGTAATGGTTAAGGCTCTTAATTCTGCTTGTTTGCTTTATTCTTATAAATGGTTATGGTAGCATATTTGATAGTAGCCCTTAAGGGAGCCCACCTCGCTTTTTTTTTTTTTTCTCTCCCTCTCTCTTTGACTTGTATCCATTCGGCCCCATTCAGCCTACTGTTTTAAGACGTTTACCCCCATCCAGGTGTCAATATTTTCCTGGAGAGCGGTAGCGAGCCAGCATATATATTCTATTTTGTCAACAAGCTAAATTTGTAAATTTTTCTATATGTCTCCATATGCTGGCTCGCTATCGCTCGCCAGGAAGAAATCTACACCTGGATGGGGATACACGTCTTAAAACAGTTGGCTGAATGGGGCCAAATGGATACAAGCCAGAACAAGAGAGAAATAAAAAAAAAACGGTGACCCCCCCTTAACCTTAGGTCAAGAATAGACCCCTCCCCACCCCCCACTCAACCCACATTTAACCCCAACTCTCTCTCTCTCTCTCTCTCTGCCTCTTGATGAAATAATAACTCAATTTCGTGACGTTATCATCTATGTCTACAGTCGTCAAGGGAATGGAGTTCTCGAGAGTCCTCGAGAGTCCAGTCCTGGCGCTATTATTAACTTACATTGTGCTGGCTTAATAATCTTAAAAGGTTGATAACCTTTTAAGCGGGGTCACCGTTTTTTGTTTTATCTTTCTCTCCTGTTCTCTCTTTCCCTCGCTTGTATCCATACAAACTATCTCTATTAACCCTCTGAGCTACCATACATCCTTCTTAAACTGCACAAAATCGCCTGGTTCAGAAAAGGTTAAAAGTCACGTATGCTCCAAAAGCTAACTCATTCCCAACCCTTCACAGAAATATTATATACACATCAGAGCCAGCCTAGCCTCCTCCTCCTCCTCTTCCTCTTCCCCCCCCCCCCCACCTCCTGGAAACGCAGCCTGGCATAAACATTCAAAAGAGGTTGTGGATATTCAGTCGGCCCCCGCCATTGCTGATATGTGATTCATTTTTTGTGCGGTCCGCCTCCCTCCATACTGATGCCTGGAGGGCCGCCGGAGCTGAGCAGGACAGACGGCAAAGCAAAAGTCCACGCAGAGAAAGAGGGGAGAGGAAAAGAGAGAAATAGGATGGGATGCAGAGAGAGAGAGAGAGAGATTTACATAGATACACTGGTCACACATACCTTACGATCCAAACGAGGTGGTCAGGACTTAATTCTAGAGAGAGAGAGAGAGAAAGAAAGATCATAGACTACAATAGAGGAAAAGGCAAGCAAGCAACAGCATATATATTGATCATTTCGAGATTAACAGATAGCATTAATAGATAGGATAGGCAAATAACTTCTGTAGGTGACTATACATAATAACTTCTGTAGGTGACTATACATAACTTCTGTAGGTGACTATACATAACTTCTGTAGGTGACCATACATAATAACTTCTGTAGGTGACTATGAATAACTTCTGTAGGTGACTATACATAATAACTTCTGTAGGTGACTATACATAACTTCTGTAGGTGACTATACATAATAACTTCTGTAGGTGACTATACATAACTTCTGTAGGTGACTATACATAACTTCTGTAGGTGACCATACATAATAACTTCTGTAGGTGACTATGAATAACTTCTGTAGGTGACTATACATAACTTCTGTAGGTGACTATACATAATAACTTCTGTAGGTGACTATACATAACTTCTGTAGGTGACTATACATAATAACTTCTGTAGGTGACTATACATAATATAACTTCTGTAGGTGACTATACATAATATAACTTCTGTAGGTGACTATACATAATATAACTTCTGTAGGTGACTATACATAATATAACTTCTGTAGGTGACTATACATAATAACTTCTGTAGGTGACTATACATAACTTTTGTAGGTGACTATACATAATATTGAAAGCTACTAAGTGTCAGTTTATTTAAAGGTCTCTTATACCTACCAGTACCTCCCGTGAATTGAAAATTAGGCTGCGTAATTAATCAAGTAAAAAAGCAGAAAATAATCGGTCCTCAGCGAGGGACATGGCGCTTTGTAGTTAATGAAAGAGCAGATTAATTAATTACTACAAGCTTAGGTCGTTTTGAATGATTAAATCGATTTACTATTCAGGAAATGGGACTAGGGAACAGTACTGCTAATTGCTCACAATTTAGCTTGTTCCGGGGAAATAGAAAATAAGATCTATGCTTATCGACCGAAGGATTGAAGAACAGAACAAACAAATATGGAGAAAGATATAAAATGGGAAAAGGAATTCAGTTGTGGGTCTGCACTAGGCTGTGCTTGGTCACAGCACTCAAACCCGCACCATTGTCTTCTGAAGCCTGTAGTGGGTACACATGAATTGATAAATTTGATCCAGGTTAGCACAATTTATCTCTCCGAATGTTACGCCACAAAAATTCACATTGATGATGTATGCACTGCTTGTTACCTATGTGTTTTTCATAGAAGTAAGACATGTGTTTTTCATAGAAGTAAGACATGTGTTTTTCATAGAAGTAAGACGTGTGTTCTTCATTCCCTTTACTTCCAGTTAGTAGAAGAAGAAAAAAACACCTGTTAAAACAAGACAATATTTGGTCAAATTAAATACTGCAAAACAGTTATTGTCCGTAGATAAAAGTTAGTTTCAAATTTTAATAATCTTCGGAACGTCTATGTTTATATTATTCACAAATATAACTTTTATCTCTCCAAAATAAATATAGAAACCTGCTTCCCAACCTCCAGGCCGCCCTCACTCGACCACACACCATAAAAACAAACATGAAAAACTAGGTCCAAGTTCCCTGGGAAAATCTCAAGAAGCTAAGGGTACGGTGCCGGTGGCAGAATATTTATATACAACCGAAGAGAGGATTATTGTGTACAGTTAATATCAATAGTCACTGAAATCTTTGTTCATAGACTGTGTATAAAGACTAGTTGTAAGTGAACAATTAGGCTATGCTTAACAGATATAATCAAAACTTATATTTTGAAAGTATATTAACTGTGGCTCAGAATATATATATATATATATATATATATATATATATATATATATATATATATATATATATATATATATATATACAGTATATATTAAACCACAGTGTGCCCTCCAAAACACCTTCTCGTACTATCCATGCATTATACTACAAACACCTTGCATACTACACTATATTTTTTTCGAAATAATCTATGACGAATACACGACCCGCCTCGTAGCCCCCAGGTGTGGGAGGGTGGGGTGGGGTGAGGGGGGTGGGGGGGAGGCCAGAAATGCCCCCTGAGGTCTGTCCCCTGGAATAGACTCGCCAAAATACTCTGGACCATCACCTTCTTCTCTTACTATTCATGTCTGTAATATTCGTGGCCTTTCCTCTAGCTTCCACTCTGTGGAGCCCCACCTCTCCTCTGCCAACCCTGGTCTTCTCTTTCTCATTGAAACACAGTTGTCTGGGACTACTTACAGCAAACTCTTCTCTGTAACCTCCTACTATCTCTATCCTCAGTTTCAAGCCAAAGGTTGCCTATATGTGCGTATATGCATTAAATGACCTCGATTATGAGTAAGAGTTTCGCAGACCTATTGCCAGTGACTGTACCGAGGGCCTGACCTGAGCTGGGTTGCCTAAAATAGAGGAGTGTGGTGGTGGTGGTGGTGGTGGTTCAAGATGGCACGGTGTCAGTCATACTTACCTCGCCGCCGCCTTATAAGGGGCAGGTAGAGTCGCTTTATCGGGACCCCCTTCTCCTTCAGGTTTAGCATATTCATTTGGAGATTTTAAGACGACCGTTCCATTAGTTTGGCGATTTTGAGACCTTTCGCCCAATTTCTCTGTCAATATTAAGGTTTTTCGTGCCATTTAGGTGTCTATTTTTTCCTGGCGAGCGATAGCGAGCCCTGACATTTTAGAAGGAATCGGCCGGGACATTTTTCTACTGAAAAATTGTCTTGAAAGGGGGTCTAGGGGATGTGTTTTTGTTTAATCTTGTTGGAGGTCTAGCGAAGAAACTCAATATTAAATAAATAAATACATAGACCAAAAGAACAAGCACCCCCCCCCCCCCTCCCTTAAGCTGCCGGGAAAAGTATTGTTTATTCAAAATTGTTGTCAACTTTCACGAAGGGACCTTGAAGCTATCTATATTTGTTTAGAATATGTTAATTTTCGGTACTAAGTAATCAATTTTACGAATTTTGTTGATGAGATATCTTAGGTTCGAATCCTGGGAGAATCACGTGCTTGCATTAATTTCGTTTGAGGGTTATTTGTGTTAAAAACTATATTAATTTTTTTTTTTTTTTTTTATCTATTCACTCATGTTGACATTTATTTCATGTAACGAATGCTGTAATATGCGTTGCAAATAACACCGGTGATTATTGTCCTCAGGTGCTCTTCCTGTATATAATTTGCACAAAGTTAGTTTTACAAGAAAGCAGTTGCTCAATTTTGTTTTTTGTCAATTTTGAGAAATTTTTCTGTCAAAAAATGTACAAATGTAGCCTGCTGTCAATTTTTTTTAAAACAAATATGTTGGCTCGCTACCGGAAAAATCAAATTTCCTCGCCAAAATTTCTTCGCCAAAAATTTCCTCGCCAGGAAAAAATTGACACCTGGATGGGGATAAACGTTTTAGTAGGCTGAATGGGGCCGCATGGATACAACCCAAAGAAAGAGGGCGAGAGAAGGAACAAAAACGAGGTGGGCCCCCTTAATCCTCTATGAAATGAACTAGCTTCTGGTTTGATAGCATTAACTCTATTTGCCTATTTTGCAAGACAATACATTCTTATAATAAATAGAGCCAGCTTGATCCAAACCTATACGACTCAGTTATATTAGAGTTTCTTCTCTTAGAATTACGTTAAGCGTTTTCTCCAACAATATTGAAGCCATGTTTTCTTGTGTATTTGGACCTGCTAATAATGAAGTTGGCGTGAACATCTAAATAATCATGCCCCTTGGAAATTGTATGCACTGTGCTTCAAATAATATAAATTGTATGCACTGTGCTTCAAATAATATGAATTGTATGCACTGATGCTTCAAATAATATAAATTGTATGCACTGTGCTTCAAATAATATAAATTGTATGCACTGTGCTTCAAATGATATAAATTGTATGCACTGTGCTTCAAATAATATAAATTCAAATATATAACCCTCAGTCTGCACTTTGTCAGGATTCATAGGTATAACTCTTTTAAGGGGGGATGGGCCGGGTTTTCTGCCACCCAGGTGTATTAACAACATAATGTTTAATTCTGGGCGAATGGATGGTCGAAAATGGACTCTTTGGATTTAGACCATTTTGTAGGCCCAATAGGCCTATTTTGTATTATGAAAACTTCTAAATCACTCATAGACGGGTTATTTATGTATGGATTTTACTAAATTTTCTACTTTAAGTACACGTCCACCTGCTGAATCCAATGGCACAAATACAATTTAAATCGGATAATTACTTTAGGATTTCGATTTTAATTCGATCTCCAGAAACGCCCGAAATGACAACTTTTTCAACTTTAAAAGTCTTCTGTAGCGCAAACTAAAAATCCAAATTAATTCTACCTGGTGCCATTCGATTTCTCCCGTCCAACACCTTCCATATTATATGGTCGTAGATTCCATTTTCGAGCAGCCATTCGCCCAAAATTAAACATGATTTTTTTTAAACACCTAATGTACTCGGCGAAGCCGAGTACTTTGGCAGGTCATGTTCGAATTTTGTGTTTTCAATGGTATATATGGATTCCTATCGCCGTTGCGATTCCAACGTTATATATATATTTTGTATTTAGACAATTTTTAGTCCCAAAAGACCTATTTTTTATTTTGAATGTTTTGTGTTTTCAAGGGTAGCCTATATCTGGATTCCTCTCGTCGTTGCGATTCCAACGGTATATATATATTTTGTTTATCTATTTAGAATTTTGTTAGGCCCAATAGACTTATTTTTTATTTTTATTTCTTTATGTTGAATATGAGGGTTTCAAGGGTTTATATAGTTTCGTCTCGTCGTTGCGATTTCAACGGTATATGGATGTTTGGATGTAGACCATTGTGTAGGCCCAATAGGCCTATTCTTTATTATGAAAACTTCTAAATCACCCATAGACGACCATAGACGGGTTATTTATGTATGGATTTTGCTCAATTTTCTACCACAATTACAATGTCACCCGCTGAATCCAATGACACACACAACATTCAAATCGGACCATTACTTTAGGATTTCGATTTTGATTCGCTCTCCAGAAACGCCCGAAATGACCACTTTTTCAACTTTAAAAGTCTTCTGTAGCCCAAACTAAAAGTCAAAATTAATTCTACCTGGCGCCATTCGATTTATCTTGCCCAACACCTTCCAAACATGGTCGTAGATTTCATTTTCGAGCAGCCATTCGCCCATAATTAAACATATTTTTTTAAAAACACCTTTGGCAGGTCATATTCGAATTTTGTGTTTTCAATGGTATAAATGGATTCCTCTCGCCGTTGCGATTCCAACGGTATATTTATGTTTTTATTTAGACAATTTTTGTAGGCTCAAAAGACTCGCCCAACACCTTCCATACATGGTAGAGGGAGAAGGGGTGGGGAGGGGGTAATCCCTTCTACCTCGTGTTTAGATCCATTGGTTATTAGATTTTAAAACATTTGGCCCATTAGTTTGGTGATTTTAAGACTTTATGCCCTATTAATTTGCAAATATTAAGACCTTTCGTGCCATTTAGGTGTCGATTTTTTCTGGTGAGTGATAGCGAGCCTGTAACCGGCCTTCGGCCGGAAATTTTTTCTTCAGAAAAATTTGCAAATTTAAGGGGGAGGGGTCTAGTTTTTTTTTATTACAATTTGATGGAGGTCTAGGGAAGAAACTTTAATATTAATATACAGATAAAACAATAAGCAAATACTGTATACGCCCATTACCCCATAAGACGTTCATCGTAGGTTCATTTTTGTTCAACTTCAGTATCCTCTTCGTAACCTTATTCGGAACTCTCCCCAAAGTGTCCATATATGTTCTATAATAAAGTGGCTTAAGCTGCACACAGTAATTCAAAAACTTATGCAGAATATATTTATTATTAGCATTACTATTTTTATTATTATTATTATTATTATTATTATTAGTAGTAGTAGTAGTAGTAGTAGTAGTAGTAGTAGTAGTATTTCGCATTGAATTCAAATTACCTTGTATCAATCCAACTACTATTTTTGCCTTGTTGATGACTTCCAAACACTGCACATAAGGTTTAAGGGGAGACTGGCCGTTTGTTTGGTCTATTAATTAATTTATTCATATATTTTTTTAGTTTCCTCCCTAGACCTCATCAAGCTTAGAAAAACACCCCCTAGACCCCCCTTCAAGATAAATTTGTACATTTTTCGGTAGAAAAACGTCCCGGCCGAAGGCCGATTCCTCTTAAAATTGCAGGCTCGCTATCGCTCGCCAGGAAATAATCGACACCTACATGACACGAAAGGTCTTAAAATTGACAACGAAATGGGGCGAAAGGTGTAAAAATCGCCAAACTAATGGGCCGAATGTCTTATAATCTCAAAACTAGTGGGACTCAACATTAGGGAGAAGGGGGTCCAGAAAAACGGTCTGCCTCCACTTAAGTCGCTAGGTTCTACAAGATCCAGATTCGTGTGTATACTGTTGTTTGCCTGAATGTGGGTGGACGGGGTATGAATAAGGGATGAGCTGAGGTGAGATGAGAGGGTGTCAGGGAGGTAAAGGTAAGGTAAGCTGAGGTGGAATGAGGACAGCGAAGGAGGAGAGGGGAGGTGATATGTGGTGAGGTGAGTAGATGAGGGTGTCAGGGAGGTAAAGGTAAGGTAAGCTGAGGTGGAATGAGGACAGCGAAGGAGGAGAGGGGAGGTGATATGTGGTGAGGTGAGTAGAGAGGGTGTCAGGGAGGTAAAGGTAAGGTAAGCTGAGGTGGAATGAGGACAGCGAAGGAGGAGAGGGGAGGTGATATGTGGTGAGGTGAGTAGAGAGGGTGTCAGGGAGGTAAAGGTAAGGTAAGCTGAGGTGGAATGAGGACAGCGAAGGAGGAGAGGGGAGGTGATATGTGGTGAGGTGAGATGAGAGGGTGTCAGGGAGGTAAAGGTAAGGTAAGCTGAGGTGGAATGAGGACAGCGAAGGAGGAGAGGGGAGGTGATATGTGGTGAGGTGAGTAGAGAGGGTGTCAGGGAGGTAAAGGTAAGGTAAGCTGAGGTGGAATGAGGACAGCGAAGGAGGAGAGGGGAGGTGATATGTGGTGAGGTGAGTAGAGAGGGTGTCAGGGAGGTAAAGGTAAGGTAAGCTGAGGTGGAATGAGGACAGCGAAGGAGAAGAGGGGAGGTGATATGTGGTGAGGTGAGTAGAGAGGGTGTCACGGAGGTAAAGGTAAGGTAAGCTGAGGTGGAATGAGGACGCGAAGGAGGATGGGAGTGATATGTGGTGAGGTGAGTAGAGAGGGTGTCAGGATTAGTAAGGTAGGTAAGCTGAGGTGGAATGAGGACAGCGAAGGAAGGTAAAGGTAAGGATTCTGAGGTGGAATGAGGACAGCGAAGGAGGAGAGGGGAGGTGATATGTGGTGAGGTGAGATGAGAGGGTGTCAGGGAGGTAAAGGTAAGGTAAGCTGAGGTGGAATGAGGACAGCGAAGGAGGAGAGGGGAGGTGATATGTGGTGAGGTGAGTAGAGAGGGTGTCAGGGAGGTAAAGGTAAGGTAAGCTGAGGTGGAATGAGGACAGCGAAGGAGGAGAGGGGAGGTGATATGTGGTGAGGTGAGTATATCCAAGGAAGTGAGGTGAGTAGATCCAAAGAGGTGAGGTGAGGTGAGGTGAAGTGCAGTAAGTTAAGGGCTGACAAGGAAGTAGATGAGGTGAAGTGTGGTGAGGTGAGGCAGTCAAGGAAGTAATGAGAGGTGAGACGTGATGAGATTAGTAGAGTTAAGGAGAAGAGGTGAGGTGAAGTGAGGACAGTCAAGGGGGTAAGGTGAGGTGAGGTGAATAAGGGACAGTCGAGGAAGTTTGGTGATGTGAAGTGCTGATATCAAAAGAGGCAAGTTGAGGCGAGGCGAGGGAGGCAAATGTCAGCCGAAATGTGTATATATTCGTGTGTTACGTGGGTGTGTGTACAGTATATATATATATATGTGAGTGTGTGTGTGTTTCCTAAGTGTATAGAGGAGACTAAAGGCATAGCTACCTGTAAAATGGGTGGGCGGTGGTTGAAGAAGAGATAAGTGTCTGGCTGGTGTTGCTGCTGTCCATCCACACATGTTGTAGTATACAAAGGCCGACACATGACCTTCACACCACTCCCGGGCCTCGCACCTACCCTAGAATATATTATGTGTGTGTGTGTGTGTGTGTGTGTGTGTGAGGGAGTGTTTGGATTTTACGTTTAAGGGGGTCACCGGCTTATTTGTATATTTCTCTCCTTTTCTCTCTTTCCCTGGCTTGTATCCATTCGGCCCCATTTAGCCAACTGTTTTTAAGACGTTTATTTCCATCCAGGTGTCGATTTCTTCCTGGCAAGCGATAGCGAGCCAGCGTTGTTTGGAGAAATCCGGCTTCGCCGGAGACATTATTCTGTCGAAAAATGTACAAATTTAGCTTGCTGTCAAAACAAAAAACATATATATGCTGGCTCGCTACCGCTCGCCAGGTAAATATTGACACCTGGATGTGGGTAAACGTCTTAAAACAGTAGGCTGAATGGGACCGAATGGATACAAGCCAAAGAGAGAGGGAGAGACAGAGAAAAAAAGCGAGGTGGGCCCCTTTAATTCCATCTGCAGTAGAAAGAAAGATATGTCATCATAAACATTGTGCAAAGTCTATTGTTGGTTTAAAAGGGTAGTGTATAAGAATATCATTTATAACACACACACACACACACATACACTCACCCACACACTCACGCACACCCACACACACACTTACACACACCCACTCATAAACACACACACCTATAGGCACACACACACACACACACACACACACACATACACACACTTAAACACACACACACACACACACATACACACACTTAAACACACACACTCATAAACACACACCTTCACCAGCTTACCCACACACACACCTATAGGCACACACACACACACACACACACACACACACACACACACACACACACACACACACACACACACACACAGACAGACAGACAGACAGACAGACAGACAGACACACATAACAAGAAGATGATTGAACTGTAAAATTACCGAATATGAGCTGCCTCGTTCGCTGATGTTACTATATCGAGTCTGTATTCTCTATTGCTGTCATAATAGCTTTAATGGATGAGTCGAATTTGCAGTATAAACATTCTTAATCTGATCTAATTACTCCTAAGCAGCTTACCGTTATCGCTAACTGTTATTACCAGTATCATAAACGTAACATTATCTATAAATCGATTGTCATAATTTTCCTCAATTTGCTGTCTCTCTCTCTCTCTCTCTCTCTCTCTCTCTCTCTCTCTCTCTCTCTCTCTCTCTCTCTCTCTCTCTCTCGTAGATACGTAGCATACTCGTAGCATACGCAATAAATTTTCAGATTTAGAGGAGCTAGTGTTTACAGAAAATTATGATGTGATTGGCATAACAGAATCTTGGCTCAATACAGAAGATAGAGACTTTTTAGCAGAGTATTCACTTCCCGGTTATGTAATGTTTGAGAAAAGCCGAATAAATCGAAATGGAGGTGGCGTTTTACTTTATATCAAAGAAAGTCTTAACCCTACCCTCTTGTCAAAACCTCAAATTGTGAACGTCGACGCATCTTTTGTGCTAATAAAGAATAATAAAGGTACCAAAATAATACTTGCATTAATATACAGACCTCCAGCTCAATCAGTGCAAACTGACCGAGATATTTACGAACAAATTGCAGATGTAAGTAACTCACAAGATACCGTAATTTTTGGTGACTTTAATTTACCTGTGACCAAGTGGGGCGATACTCTTACTTCACACTCCGGACATGACTTGTATACGAACTTGCAAGAGAGTTCGCTTTATCAATTTGTTGGAACGCCGACCCGTGGTAATACCGTTCTTGACATTGTACTTGCAACAAAAGAAGAATTAATAGAGAATTTGAATGTTGGTGATGAATTCAGTAACAGCGACCATCGTACGATAACTTTCACTTTAAAGTTTACTAGTAACGAACCAAATAGTAGCATCGAAAAAGTCCCTAATTTCAAGAAAGCAAACTTCCATAAACTTAGAGCTATGTTTAAAGAAACTGACTGGAGCTTTTTAATTCACAATAACGACATAAATACATCTTGGAAGTTATTCGAATCCACTTACCTAAAAGCAGTGCAAGACTGCATACCATCGAAAACTCGGCGTCCAGGCCATAATAATAAGCCCAAATGGTGGAATAAAGATATTTCAAACTGCCTGCTTGCTAAAAATTTGCTAATGATAGATTAAAATCCTCACAAAATGACGAAGAACGGCTGAAATTTGTAGAGCTACGACGCAAAGCCAAAAAGTTAATTAAGCAAAGTAAAAAGACCTTAGAGTTACATATTGCGAATCAAAGTAAAACAAACCCGAAAGAATTCTATAGTTATATCAGAAAGAAAAAAGTTGTTACTTCAACTGTTGGACCGTTAGTCGATGAAAATGGAGAATACACCAAAGACGAAGACAAATGAGTAATGCCCTCAATACCTTCTTTGCATCAGTTTTTACAACAGAAGACCTCAGTGATATCCCTACACCATCGCCGATTCAGATTGATAATTCAGATGTTCTAAGCAATATCACCGTTACAGAGAGAGAAGTATTGAATTGTTTAGATAAACTCAAGGTAAATAAAACGCCTGGACCTGATACAATCTCGCCTAGAGTTCTAAAGGAAGCTAAGGATGAGCTCTCTAAACCACTGACATTACTATTCAATAAATCCTTGCAGTCTGGAACTATGCCCGATCAGTGGAAGCTAGCCAACGTAACACCGATATTCAAAAAAGGCAGCAAATCCCTACCCAGTAACTATCGTCCAATTAGCTAACCTCAGTTGTATGTAAAATGCTAGAAACGGTCATACGAGACAGACTCGTAAATCACTTAGAGGAAAATAACATACTTAAAGATACTCAACACGGCTTTCGTAAAAAACGTTCCTGTTAACAAACCTCTTAGACTTCTTCCATGATATCCTCAACCTCTACGATGAGAGTAAAGCTGTAGATATTATATACCTTGATTTTCAAAAGGCCTTTGACAAAGTTCCCCACAAACGTTTACTGCTAAAACTAAAAGCGCATGGAATACAAGACGGTGTGTTGAAATGGATAGAAAATTGGCTCAGCGACAGAAAGCAAAGAGTAGTCATAAACGGTAAGGCATCAAAATGGACCAATGTAAGTAGCGGGGTACCCCAGGGATCGGTACTAGGACCAATTCTCTTTCTAATTTACATCAACGACATAGATGAGGGTCTCACCTGTACAATCTCAAAATTTGCTGACGATACAAAAATTGCAAATAGCGTACTCTCAAAAGAACAAGTTGACGATATGCAACACAATCTAGATAAATTGTCATGTTGGGCCCAAATTTGGCAAATGAGTTTCAATGCGGATAAATGTAAAGTACTACATATCGGATACCTAAATGATAAAGCAAACTATTCGATGAATGGCACTCAGCTTAAGAATGTAAACAGAGAAACCGATCTGGGAGTAACAATATCGAGTAACCTAAACCGAGTCAACAATGTTCAGAAGTTGTTAAGAAGGCAAACAAAATAATTGGCTTTATAGGCAGGTCATTTGAGCATAAATCCAAAGAAGTTATCCCAACCCTTTACAATTCATTAGTCCGCCCTCTTCTGGAATACTGCGTTCAATCCTGGTGCCCTTATTACCAAAAAGATATAAACAAGCTAGAACGAGTTCAATGTAGAGTTACCAAAATGATACCTAGCCTAAAGAACAAACCATACGAAGAGCGTCTTAGAGAATTAAATCTATTTCCTTTAACCCAGCGCAGATTAAGAGGTGACTTAATTCAAGTGTTCAAAATCATCAAAGGCATCGATAATATGATCTGTAGTAAGTACTTCACTATTGCCCAATCTAATTACTCGCGGAGAAACGGTTTCAAAATTATTGGTAAATCTTTTAACTCACACGAATCTCTAAGAATTTCTTCTTCAATCGAGTTGTCAACTTGTGGAATGGCTTCCCCGAAACGTTATAGACTGCATCACCGTTGATTCATTTAAACTCCGCCTAGACAAATATCTCGCATCAAACCCGCGACTGACTGCGTTTGTAAATGAATAACTTTATTTTATCCCCCCCTCAGTTACTAACCCATCTGTCCCCTACTAACTTCCTAATCCTGCCACGGACATTAGTTCCAGGGCAGTAATTCCCTTTCCAATGTTCCCTTACCCACTCTAAACCACTGTTTGGACACTTGATCCTCAGTGTTTTGGAGGACAAGCAACCTAGAAGGGTCACTAGATCTGTTGTTGCTTGATTTCCTTTGTACTCCTTTGTACTCCTTTGTACCGCTAGCAGGGAAATAATCAGACTATACATTATGATATGCCCGTGGATATTTAATACTAATTCTGAAGAGGTTATCTGCTCAATGGTTTCCAAAACATATTATTATAAACCATAATATCTTACGTAACTATGAATTTAAACATTGATTATGTACGAAGTATTAGGTAGAAAATGTCTTTATTATGAAATTATTTGAGTACATATCAACTTGGTTATGAAATTATGTTTATTGGGTACACAGGTCTTGCTTATTACTTACACATTTTGGGAGTACGAAGCTAATTCATTATGAAAAAGCATAGGTACAACCTAACTTGGGTCCAATACTGCTCTGGTACAAGATAGTTTAGGGATCAAACCTCTTGGGTATACAAAGTTTTGTGTCGGAATCACATTAGGTACAAAGCATTTGTTCGGAGCGAAACAATTATCAGGACCAGGGATACTGCACCTACCAAAATATCCTTATAGTACGCTATCAGCATAATCGCTCAAATATTTGGTTCACCTTCCTTATTCCTTCAGTAACATGTCAGGTTTAGCTATGTTCTTGTTAACACTAGATATTTTGTAACAGATTAGGAAGGACATCAAGCAAATATAGGGGTACAGTCGGCCCAGGTGTTCCCCAGGGATCAGTTTTGGCCCCAACTCTGTTCCTCATTCATATCAATGATCTCATATCTACCACTCATAATCCAATACATTCCTACGCAGATGACTCAACACTCCACAGTTCCTTCACATTTACCAATTTTTCACCCAACCCGATCTTATAAATTCAAAAATAAACACTGCAATTTCTCTGAACCAGGACCTTTCTAGAATTAATGAATGGGGACAAAAGAATCTAGTTTCCTTTAATGCACAGAAAACCAAGTACATTCAATTTTCTAACCGACAGAATCTCACTGACTCCCATATATTTTTTAATGGTGTAAATATTCCCACTTCCCCTAGTATTGACATTCTCGGTGTAACATTAACTACTAACTTGATCTGGACACATTATGTTAGAAGCATTGCTAAGAATGCCTCTAAAAAACTGGGACTCCTGTACAGAGTTCGAGAATTCTTCACTGGCGAGCAGTTGGCCGTAATATATAAAAGTCATGTGCGTTCTCAGATTGATTACTGTTCACCTCTGTGGGGTGGAAGTGGAGTGGTTGCATTGAGGCAGTTGGACAAAATTCAAAATAAAGCAATTAGATTAATCAATAACCCTGCAATCACACAGGACCTTCCTACATTATCCATACGAAGAAACGTTGCATCCCTTGCATTATTCTACAGATATTTTCACAGCAATTGTTCCGAGGAACTTGCTTCAATTGTGCCGCCTCTCCACATCATTCCCCGTAGAACTAGGACAGCTGAGAGCGCCCATGAATTTACACTTTCTCCTCCACAATGCAGAACTTCTGCTTATCAAAATTCATTTATCCCTAGAACTACTACTCTTTGGAATTTACTTCCCTCGAGTTACTTTCCACAAACTTACAATCTACAAAAGTTTAAATCCAGTTGTTACAAACATTTTATGAATGGAGGATGCCTTTAGACACATGGATCTTTTTGTTTTATCTGTGTTTTTCCTTCCTCCGTTCATTGTCTCTTAAAAAAAAAAAAAAAAAAAAAAAAAAAAATGTGATGTCGCGGCACCAAGTATATTTCGATCAGTAATTGGTATCGGCACTATATAAGCATTAATTCGTCGTTTCGAGTGAGATATCCAAACATGTTCCTGTCGCTACACACCCTATTCAACATCTGACAGACATTAATACAGCACACAGCGAGCAAAACGTAATGGCAGCGGAGATGCGACTTATTTGGCCAACTGTACAAGAGAGTTTACTGGACCTCCTTCTCCCTCATGTTTAACCTCATTCGTGTTTTGTTTTTTTAGAATTTCACCCCATTACTGTGGCTATTTTAAAATCTTTCGACCCATTTCTTTGTCAATATTAAGACCTTACGTGCTATTTAGGTGTCGATTTTTCACTGGAGAGCGCTAGCGAGCCTGCAATTTAGGAGGAACCGGTCCAAAAATTTATCTCGAAGGGGGGTCTCGGGGGTATTTTATGAAGCTTGAAAAATAAGTGTCGATTTTCCTGGCTAGCGATAGCGAGCCTGTAATTGTAGGTGGAACCAGCCTTTGGCTGGGAATTTTTTTTATTTTTACCGAAAAATTGAAAAATTTATATCGAAGGGGAGTCTAGGGGATGTTTTTTTGAAGCTTGATAGAGGCCTGGGGAGGAAACTAAAGAAAAATAAACAGATAAATAAATTAGCAAATATATAACCCATTCCCCCTAAATACGATTATGCAATTGAGTTTTATCTTGGAAAACACTAGACGATATTTTGCAGCTTACGAAGGCAAAATATTAATGAAAGGGATGCAAACTATACCAATGAACGCTTTGACCATGACAGATCCCCCATAAGCTGAATAAACTCTTCTAATAAAAGCCAGAATTAAATGAAAATTACTTTAGATTTATACGTTCGGACCATTAGTTTGGCGATTTTAACACCTTTTGCCCCATTTCATTGTCAAAATTAAGACCTTTCGTGCCATTTAGGTGTCGATTTTTTCCTGGCGAGTGATAGCGAGCCTGTAATTTTAAGTGGAACCGGCCTTTGACCGGAACATTTTTCTACCGAAAAATGTACAAATGTACATTTTTTAAGCTTGATGGAGGTCTAGCGAGGTAAAAACTAAATTAATGTATTAATAAATAGACCATACAATAACCACTACCCCCTAAATAGCTTGATTACCTACAGCTGTTCCTGTTTGTTTGATTGTTTGTTGAGTGGTTGTGTGTTTGTACCCATCTGTCTGTCTGTCTGTCTGTCTGTCTGTCTGTGAGGTAAGTTAGGTAATTGTTGCACGAGTTTTTCTTCCGTTCCTCCACGCTCCACTGCTCTCTTTTGTTTATCTTGTTTTGTTTTGTTTTCTATTATATTTCTCGTCTTTATTCCCTTTGTCTGTGCTATTATTTATATATCTCTTCCGTTCCTCCTCGCTCCCCTGCTCTCTTTATTTGTTTTTATCTGTTTTCTATTATATTTCTCGTCTGTATTCCTCTTATCTGTATTATTATTTGTATACACATTTTACAAACGCGATGTTCGAAAAAGTTATGCAATATTACTATCTTCAGAATAGCTTATAGTTAGGTTTTATGTTATATATTCAACTATTAACAGATAAGTGTGTATGTACAATCGGGGGTATTAAGTGTTGTCATGGATTCCAGTGGTCTTCGCTCAAAAAGTGTTATTGGTATCTTTATACTTACTGGGAAAAGTGCTTATCCCTCAGAGTATTAGCCAGTGTCCCAAACTTTGTGAAATATCTGACAACACTTATTAACCTCGACCGACCGTACACTCGAGGAAAAAACAATCTTTACACTGGTGAACTGTATATACTCTTGTGTGAACGGAATGAATCGGGTCAAACATACGTCTATGAGGTATTATCACAAGATTTCAACCCACTTCCAGAATGTTTAGAGTGTTAGTGTAAAGATTGTTTTTTCCTCGAGTGTACATTGTTAACTTGGAGAATAATGGAACTATAACTTAAATTGTGGCCCCTAAAATACTATACAGTATATACGTGAACAAACGTGATGTGTGTTGTGTTGTGGAGGAAAGCTTATGGTGCTCCCCTGGCTACCATTGATGAGTCTATGGTGGCAGGTTGTTTAAGGGGGGTCACCTGCTTTTTTTTCCACTTTCTGGGTTGTATCCATTCGGCCTACTGTTTTAAGACTTTTATCCCCATCCAGATGTCGATTTATACCTGGCGAGCGATAGCGAGCCACCATATTTTGGATGAATTAGACAGCTGGTTAAATTTTTACATTTTTCGATAGAAAAATGTGTCCGGCAAAGCTGGATTTCTCCATAAAATGCTGGCTCGCTATCGCTCTCCAGGAAATAATCGACACCTGGATGGGGATAGATATCTTAAAACAGTAGGATGAATGGAGCCGAATGGACACAATCAAGAAAGAGAAAAAAGCAGGTCACCCACCTTAAGGAGAGGCTGTACCTTACACCCCCAAGTCAGCCTGTATAAGAGATTGTGTTTCTGGCATTATACCATCTTATTACAAATGGAAATACTAAGACTCGCTGAAAAAATCAGCTCTCTATGTGCGCGCGCGAGCGAGCACAGAATTTCATTGCACTTTCGTAAAATCATCTAGTCACTCAAAAGTGTTCAAATTTCCCGCAATTTTTGCATGGCATATCGTACAAGAATCTCCTACAACGTAGCATTTAAATATACCCCTATTGAATAATAGAAGGTGCTGAATAAAATATATTATATAATTATTTTTGGGTTACAGCTGATTTGACTCCAAAATGGTCAAAACTCGGATATTTTCGGCAAAACGGCAATTATCTAAACGTACAGGCGTTCCTATATACCCCTATGTACTCTATTTAGAAGGGGAATGCATTTGAGCAATACATAAAAATATAGATGCACTCGTAAGTGCAAACAAATTATAGCAAACCACTGAAATTCATAGATTTTCATCAGTCAAAACTATTTTTGGGGCAGATAAAATAGGTAGTCCTCCTTAGCTTCCGTTTTCTACCATAACGCGCACATAGAAGATCGAGATTAATGACCAACTAAACTAAATTTTCGTCAGGGGCAGGCTTCTCAGATTTTATGAGAGAATTTTTTACCAAAATCCATGATATTGGGGCCCCCCCCAAGGGGGCCCTAGGGATGTCATATGGGTGTTATACCCTCATATGATCATTTATATTGCTTACAGCAGCCCTTTAGACTACAGACACAAAAACAAAATTTGGGTGACTGAAAGATTTTGGTTTAATGTTATTTTAATACCACAAATTTTGTTGATATATTTGAAGAAAAATAATGAATCTATATGCTCTAAAGATCATAAGAAAATTTGTTTTAACCCTCGGCAAAACCTAATAAAAAAGTATGGTACTAAAATGTCTTTTTTCGTAACAAGGTTGTCAACACGGTACTTTCAATCATTGATTGCTCTAAAGATCATATGAAAATGTGTTAAACCCTTGGAAAAACCTAATATAAAAGTATGTACTAAAATTTAATTTTCGTAACAAGGTTGTCAATACGGTACTTTCCCGTTATCAATGTACAATCAAGCTGAAGATTGCAGAGTAAACACCATAGACTTCATCGACTTTTCTTTCACCTTCGTATAATCGACAGCCAATTTTTTTTATTTGTTATTAAGGGATTAGTACTCAACCAGCGGGGGGGTGGGGGCGGCAGCCCCCACCCATAATACTAGGTTAGGTTAGGTAAGGTTGTTAGGTTAGGCTAATGTCTTTTCAAATCACTATCGGGGAGCGTGTCTCAACATCGATCGATCGATAGGCCTAATGGGGAAAATAGATTTTCCCGAGATATCTAATTAATTACAAACCCTATATATTGATGCAAATTACCAATTTTGTTTATAAAAAAACACTCGGAAAATTTGTGGTATTAAAATAAAAAAAATCCAAGATTTTTTTCTAGTTTTTCGGGGGTCGAGGTCGAACCCCCGGCCCGGGGGGTTATGGATGCGATATGTTTTTTGTTCCTTCCTATGCTATTCTCCTATGTTGAAAGAAGCATTATAGAACAAGAACACAAAAATTCGAAATTTTGATGTCTGGGCTCAGAGGAGGGTTCAGCCTCTCCTTCTTAAAGCCGGTATCACACGAGAGCTTTTATAGTCAACATTCGATAATCACCATTTTTTCTGGCAACATTTCTGGAATATTTTGCACTGGTATCAGAGACTAAACTAATGATAGATGAATGTAGATAACCGAAAAAGTTTAAATGTTTACCTCATATGCAGCCAGACCAGTGTTGAGGATAAATGTTGAGGGAAAAAGCGCTAAAAATTATTAAAAAGCTTTAATTTGGAAGCTACCAGACGAGAATTGACGAATACAAACGACGGAAAAGCTTTAGTGTGTCTCCACCTTAGGCTGGTATCACACAAGCGCTTTTTCCCTCAACATTTATACTCAACACTGGTCTGGCAGCTTATGAGGTCAACATTTGAAATATTTCGGCCACCTAAATTAATCTACCATCAGTCTAGTTACCGATACCATGTAAAATATTCCAGAAATGTTGCCAGAAAAATGTTGATCATCGCATGTTGACTATACAAGCTCTCGTGTGATACCGGCTTATGTTTCAGGGCATTTGTGTAGATTGGGTACAAGTAGCTTAGCAATCTCTCTTTCAATATATATTCCCTTTCATCTGCGTCCGAAGTGAAAGATCTACGACAATTATGGTACAATTTGATATTCTTGGATTGAGTTTGAGTTAAGGTTTTTTTTTCGGAACGGAGGGGGGAGGGGGGTTAAGGGGACACAATCACGTTTGTTGCTGTCATATTTATTTATTTATCAATCGTATATAGGGTGAGGGATGGTCCTATCCAGAGTGAGGTTTGGCATCCTCTACCCAACCTTAGCCGTTTCTGTCTGTATCTTTTACTATCCTACTTTTCCTTCTGGGGGCGTGGGCTAGGAATCCTCCTCCCCTTGTAAAATTCATATGAAATTAATTATCGATATGAAACTAGGCACTAGTATCCAAAATCCTTACTAGGGCTCTTTGAGACTATCCAAAATCCTTACCTACGCTTATCGAGGCTATCTAAAATCCTTACCTTCCTCCTCATTCCCTTTCCTTTTCTTCTCCCCTCCATCTTCCCCTCTCCCATACTTCCGTCTCCTCCCTTTACCCTATTCTCTCTCCCATCCCTCCCTCTCCTCCCTTCACCCTCCTCCACCTTCCATCTTGCCCTCCTCCATTCCTCTCCATTCCCTTTCCTTTCCTCTCCCCCCTCCCTCCCTCTCCCATCCCTCCCTCCTGATACCCTCCTTATCAGCTTAACATAAAGTTCCTTCCCAAGTCTTGTAAAGTAACGTTGAGTTGGCCAGACTCTATCTACTATACCTCTATATATACTCTCTCTCTCTCTCTCTCTCTCTCTCTCCTCTCCTCTCTCTCTCTCTCTCTCTCTCTCTCTCTCTCTCTCTCTCTCCTCTCCTCTCTCTCTCTCTCTCTCTCTCTCTCTCTCTCTCTCCAGTATATATATATATATATAATTATATGTATAAAATCGCCCAATAACCCATAATCAGCACAGAAATGTGTCATCGTATCTTGAAAGGGTTAACAGTTTCAGTGCGGGTGATGTCCTCTCCATTTTATTTAGGCTAATATTGGACGCTTTTATTCAGTTTCGGATGGACCTCTAAGAATCAAAAGGATGCAAAATAGAAACTCCGTCTCTCCCCTCTTCTTTATCACTGTCTCCTACTCTTACGTTTGTTTTGCGTCTTTGCCACTGTCTCTTCCTACTCTTAATCACTCCTTCGTCTATCCTCAGGTGAAGGTATTGAGAGATAAGCCTTTACAACGGCACCTCGTAGCTACTTTCTACTTTCCGATTTTCTGAAGGGTGTAAAGGGGGGAGAAAGGGTATTGGAGAGAGAGGAAGCTGTTGGAGTGGCTTTGTTGTGTGTGTTGCTACTCTATTTCCTATTCATCCTTCTCCTTCTACCGTTCCTCTTGGATTGTCTTGCCTTAAGGGGGGATGGGCCGGTTTTTCTGGCCCTCCTTCTCCCTCGTGTTTAGTCCCATTAGTTTTCAGATTTTAAGATGTTTGCCCCAATAGTTTGTCGATTTTCAGACCTTTCACCTCATTTGTTCGTCAATATTAGGACCTTTCATGCCATTTCAGTGTCATTTGTTCATGGCGAGCGATAGCGAGCCTGTAATTGTAGGAGGAATCGGCCTTCGGACGGGACATTTTTGTACCGAAAAATGTACAAATTTCTCTCGATTATTTTTTATTTTTTTTAAGTTTGATGGAGGTCTGGGGAGAAAACTAAAGAAAAGAAAACATACATACATTAGCAAATAATAGCCCATCTTCCCTTAAATGTTGTCTTCTTCTTCCTCCTCTCCTCACATTCAGCCTCCTATTCCTCTTCTTCCTAGACCTTCAAATCCTCCTCCTCCTCCTTTCCCTTCTTCTCCTCCTCTGTTTCACCTTCGCTTTCCTCCCTATCCTCCTCACTTCTCTCTATTCTTCCAAAGTATCCCTCTTCTTTGCTTCGTTATCTTCTTCCTCTTCTACTACTACTACTACTACTACTTCTACTTCTACTACTACTACTTCTACTACTACCTCTACTATTACTACTACTACTACTGCTGCTACTACTACATCGCTCTCCACCTCATACTCCTTATATTAACCCATTCCTCCTCCCACTTTTAATACCCTCCTTTTCCTTTTCATATTCTTCCTCTCCCCTTCTTCCTTTACCTCTTCTTTATTTTCTTCCTGCTCCTCTTCCTCCTCCTCATCATTTTCTTCCTCTAGTTATAATATTCTTACTCTCTTCTTCCTCCTGATTCTTCTTCTTCTTCTCCAGTTCTAAAAAATTTGTTCCTTCTCTTCCTCTTCCTCCTCCTCTTCCTCCTCCTCCTCCTCCTCCTCCTCCTCCTCCTCCTCTACGGTTCATACTTTTCCTCGTCCTTCCCTCCTGCCTTCCAGTTTCTCAGGTTACTTGCTATGCATACATTTGCAAATATTAACATCACCCTTGCTTCTCGCTCTCCTGCTCTCTCTCTCTCTCTCTCTCTCTCTCTCTCTCTCTCTCTCTCTCTCTCTCTCTCTCTCTCTCTCTCTCCTCTCTCTCTCTCTCTCTCTCTCTCTCTGTATATATATATATATATATATATATATATATATATATATATATATATATATAGGCCCTATACACAAAAAAGGCGATACTCTCGTTACGAGGGAAGTGAAACCTTAGTATGAATAATATAACCAACAGGAATGGCCATCTTTGTTTAGGACGCGTTTCGGCTTACACAAGAAAATATTGAGCCCTAAAGTTATGAAAAGGCCTTCGTACTAAGTATCATATATTTGTATCTGATAATGCGATCATGTAGATTGTAGAGGATTAAATTATTCGTTTTTTTTTTATTTTTCTATATTCCAACTACTCCCTCTCGGGCATAGGCTGAGAGCTTGTACATTCTTCCGCTTAACACGGTGAAGCCCGTGAGGTCTTATTCCAGTCTAGGGAGTGAGACATATAAAGCACCCATTCACAGCTCGAAGCAGCCCCAACTCTGAAGCTGCTTCGCCTCAGCACTTCACAGTCTCACTCCCCAGGCTCGGACCCTCACTCTCAGAACGCCACCTATTGAGCAAATAACTCAATAGGTATTGACCCCCTGTAGCATATTTTGAATATAGGAATATCCATACAGTGCTAGTTAATCAGGGAACAATGAGGGTATTTTTTTGGCATTTCGGTGGGCTTTGTGGTAATGCACTGATACTAGTTACACCACAAATTCCATCTCAATAATATCTTCCCATTGACATATCGGGACTCGAACCCGGGTCCATTGGATTACCAGTCCAGTGGCAAGACCACCCCACCACACCTCCCCATAAATTAATAAACATTAACAGTAAAGGCTATTAAAAGTTCAAGGCCAGTAAAAACTAGAGTTCAAGATTGTACCACATCATGAAATGTCAGTGAGGTTAAAAATATATATAATAACGCACTACAAACACTTACATGTAGTTGTTGAAGTTCAAGAAAATAATGTAATAGGGAATGTTGAAGAGCGAGTGTGAACAATATGTGACGATCGAAAATTAACGTAGTACATATAACCCGAAATTACATATTTATTTCCATTTATTCATACTGTACTTCTTTTTTCCCTCCTTCCTTTCTTCCTTCCCTCCTTCCCCTCTTCCCTTCTTCCTTGTATCAGTTTTAACCCCCGCTAGATTTCATGTTATTTCCCCTAGAGCCGTGGCCTAGTTCTTCTTCTCCTCTTCCTTCCTTCAATCTTCCTTTTTTTCCACTCCACTCCTTTTGTCTTCTCCTTTCCTTTTTTCCACCATTATTCCTTCCTTTTTACATTCCTACCTTTCATCCTGCTTTGCCATTCTTTCCATCACAGTTCAGGGTTTATATTTATTTATTAATGTATATATTTTATTTTGTAGTTTGCTCCCTAGACCACTATCAAGCTTAAAAAATCACCCTAAAGACCCACCTTCGAGATGAATTTATAAATTTTTTGGTAGATAAATGTCCCGGTAAAAGGCCGGTTTCTCCTAAATTACAGGCTTGCTATTCCTCGCCAGGATAAAAATGAACACTTAAATGGCACGAAAGATCCTAATATTGGCAAAGAATTCGGACAAAAGGTCATAAAATCGACAAACTAAGGGGCTTACGCCTTTAAATATCAAACTAATGGGGCTAAACATGAGGGAGAAGGGGGGTCTAGACTAGACTACATCCTGTCCTTATCTCAGTGTCCACGCTACCCCCTTTATAGCCGTCCCCCCCCCCCCTTCTTCCTCCATCTCCTTTTCTTCCATAGTTTCTTCTTACCTTTACCCTTTCTTCTTTCCTTCCATCCATCCATCCATCCACCTATCTATCTATTTATCCTTCCTTACTCCCATCCTTCCTTCCATCAATTGTCTACTTGACCGACCTTCCTTCCGACCTTCCTTCCTTTCTTCCTTCCTTCCTTCAATTTACTACTTGACCGACCTTCCTTCCAACCTTACGATCTTCCTTCCTTTCTTCCTTCCTTCCTTTCTTTCATTCTTTCTTTCTTTCTTTCTTCCTTCCTTATATCCATCTAACTTTCCTTTCATCAATTTACTTCTTTGCTACAAACGTTCCTTCCTTCCTTATGTCCTATCTGTTTTCATCCTTCCTTTCTATCATTTATATCCACCCATTCATCCTCTTTGGTTTTCTTCCTTCCTTCTTTTGCCCATTTTAATCCCCTCAGCTTCCCGTACTAGTTTCTCCCCTGCCTTTCCTGCATATCTTCCGTTTATTTATTCCATTTATTTATCCTCTTGTTCCCATTTTTTTTCCTGCCTTTATCTCCTTCTCTTCTTTAGTTCTTTTTTCTCTCCTTTGTGTGTTTCATACTTGTTGTTTCCCTTTACTTGTTAGTTTGTATTCATCATCTCCATTCCCTTCTCATTTTTTCTGTATTACCAATTTATCTGTCTCCCTTCTTTCCTTACTTCCTTCCTACCTTCCTTCATTCATTCATTCATTCATTCCTTCCTCCCTTCCTTCCTTCCTTCCTTTCTATCTAGCTAGGTTAATTCTCCCTTACTACCATTTATATCTATTCATCCATGTCTTCCTTCCTTCCTTCCTTCATTCATTCATTCAGTCAGTCAGTCCTTCATTCATTCAGTCAGTCAGTCAGTCAGTCCTTCCTTCATTCATTCATCCAGTCAGTCAGTCCATTCATTCAGTCAGTCAGTCAGTCAGTCAGTCAGTCCTTCATTCATTCATTCAGCCAGTCAGTCCTTCCTTTCTATTTAATGTGTCCTTCCTACCATCTATATCCTCCATTCCTTCCTTCCTTCCTTCACATATAATCCCCTCAAGTTTCCATGTTATTCCCTCTCGAGCCGTGTTCTCCTCCCCCTCTTCCTCCTCCTTCCTTTTATTCATAATTTACTTCACTCACTGCCTTTATTTAATTCTCCTCTTTCCAGTCCTTTCTCCACTCCTTTCTTCCTTCGTCTCTTCCTTCCTTCCGTTCTAACTTCCCCCTTTCCTCCCGTTGCTCCCTTCTTCCCTCGTCCCTCATTCCTTCTCTCCTTCCATTCTTCCCTCCTTCCATCACTTTTAATCCTCTCAAGTGTCCACGTTATTCCCTCCTGTGCTGTGTTCTCCTCCTTCGTTTCGTCCGTCCCATCTTCCTTTTCCTTTCGTATGTGTCTGTGTTTCTTCTCCTGTCATTCCTATCTCCTTTCTCTTGGTGCTTCTCCTCTTTTCATTAATTTCTCCTCTCTCTTTGTGTTTTTCCTATCTTCATTCCTCTCTCCTTTGCTTTTTTTCTCTATATTTACCCTTCATTCATCCACCATTTTTCGTTTTACTTATTCTTACCTTTCTTCCATTCTGTCCCTGCAGTCCTTCTTTTCTGCCTTCCTTCCTCCGTCGCTCCTTTCCTTTCATCACGTTTAATCCCCACAAGTTTCCATGTTATTCCCTCCAGAGCAGAATTATCCTCCCTCTCTTCCTCCTTCTTCCTTTCGTCCATCCTATCCTCCTTTTCCCTTCTGCTTCCTCTCTGTGTTCTCCTATATGCATTCATCTTTCTATTTCCTTTTATCTTTAGGTCTCTATATTCTTCTTAATTTCAGCCAACCTTTGTTTTCCTCATTTTTGCCGTACTTCCTTTTGCCCCTCTAGTACTGTTAGTTTCTTCCTCCCTTCCTTCCTTCTTCCTTAATTCGTCAGTCATTTCCTTTCTTCTTCCTTCCTCCCCCCTCCCCATATTATTCTCTCCATCCCTGTGTTCTCCTCTCGACCTGTTTCTTCCTAGTATCCTTCATTTCTTATCTATTTTATTTTCCAATATTTCCATCTGTTCAGGTCTCTCTTTTCGCCTTCCTTCCATTGTCCTCCTTTTTGCGCTTTTTTTTTTTTTTTTTTTTCCTTCAGTTCCATGCACTTTTTTTCCACAATTAAGTTTCTTTGTTTTTTTTCGAGCAGTTGTTTTCCATCCTTTTTTTCTTTCATTCGTCCAGCTACCGTATATGTTTTGGGGAGGTGGGGATCTTATTTTTTTTTCCCTTAGCTTCATTACTCGCTCCCCCTTTTTTTTTTTTTTTTTTTTTTTTTTTTCGCACGTTTTTTTTTCGATCCTCATGGTCACTCGAGATTTCGTTTTCTTTTTTTTTTTCTTCGCATTCCTTCCAGTGTCCCTCCTTTCATACCTCGTTGCGCTTTAGCTAGCTCTTTGCTTTCGTCTGCCCTCCTTCTTACCTTCCCGCTTTCCTCCACACTTTTAATACACATAATCCTTCCTTTCATTCTATTCCTTTCCACTTTTTTCCATGACCCTTTTTCTTTCTTTTTTCGTCCCTCCTACCCTATATGTTTTTGGGGGGGGGGTCGTGTGGAGTTTTGTGTTTTTCTCCCTTCTCTCATTACTCCTCCTTTTTTTTTTTTGTAATCTAGTGCCTGTGTGCGGCCTGTAGCTTATCATCCTCCTTTTTCGTCCATATTTTCGTTTTCCCTTTCTCCATGTTATCCTTACTTTAATCAGGTCCGCAGTCGCTGTTCCTCCCTTCCTTCCTTCCCGTCTTCCTCACTCTTTTCCTTCTTCCTTCCTTCTTCATTCCCCCCATTCATTCAATCATTCATTCCTCCCCTCCCATCCTTCCTTTCCCTGCCTTCCTTCCTTCCTCTCCTTCCTGTCTCCTTCCTTCATTCTTCCTTCCCTTCCTGCCATTCCTTCCTCCAATACGCCTTCCGTCCGATCACTTTTAAGCCCCCACAAGTTGCCATGTATGCTCCTTCCATGACACTTTTCGTCCCCACAGTTGTCCATTTCCCTTCCTTCACCAGTCCTCGTCTTCACTTCCTTCAATTCCTTCCTCGTCCCTTCCCATTCCTTCCTTCATTCATTCATTTCCTCCTTCCTTCCTTCCTTCCTTCTTTCCTTCCTTCCTTCCTTCCTTCCTTCCCATTCCTCCTTCTTTCCGATCAGTTTTTAATCCCCACAAGTTTCCATGTTAATCCCTACTGGCCCTCCTGAGCCGTTGTTTCTCCTCCTCCCTCCTCTCTCTTCCTTTCGTTCAATCCTTTTTCCTCTTCTGTTGGTCAAGTGCAGGGCATTCTCTGGTCAGGGGGAGGGTCAATCTCTCCTGTGATTTTATAGTTAGCCTGCCTATCTCTCCTCTCTCTCTCTCCTTCTCTCTCTCCTATTCTCTCTGCTACTCTCTCTCTCTCCTCTCTCATCTCTCTCTCTCTCTCGTCTCTCTCTCTCTCTCTCTCTCTCTCTCTCTCTCTCTCTCTCTCTCTCTCTCTCTCTCGTCTCTCTCGTCGTCTCTCTCTCTCTCTATCTGTTTATCTCTATAATCTATAGATCTATTTCGATCGACCTCGTCTTTCCTTATCCACTTTGTACTCCTTATTCCATTCATTCATAGACACATACCCTGTCTCGCCCTGATGTTGTTAATTTAAATCGAAATATATTTGTGTCCACATGTAACAAAGAGTTTCTCATATGAGCTCACTTACTGTATCTCCCATTAATATGTAAACCAGAGCCAAACACCGTGCAACCATATATGTAACCAACCAGAGCAAGTGCAACCATATATGTAAACAAGAGCAAGTGGCACAAACTATAATGTAAAACCAGAGCAAGTGCCCGCCCCAAAACCATATATGTAGAACCAGAGCAAGTGCAACCATCATATGATAAACCAGAGCAATTGTGCAATTACTCAGACTATATAAACCAGAAGCCAAAGTGCAACCATATATGTAAACCAGAGCAAGTGCAATCAAAATTCGTCCAAAAACTGTTCTGAGCTTGTCGAATTGTGCCGTGTCGATTATGATGATCTGATTTAATGTTGTGGGGCCTAGTTCATGGTCGTGATATGGGGCAGAGTCTAGCAGATGTCTCATAGTGAAGGATCATGAAGATGGACCTAAAAGTCTTAATGTTAGGTTCATTTAATTTGCTGAGGAACGGGGAATTAATCAGGTTAAGAGGGAGCACAGGTCCGGCAGGGGACGGAAGGGCTCAGTGGATATTGGCTAATGTTAATGGTTTCTATTTCTGGTACCAAATAGCGGTACTCACGAAGCTTCCTCTACATACTCCGCCATACTTGTATTATACTCTATATATATATATCTATATATATATATATATATATCTATATATATATATATAAATATATACCGGTATATTAAAAACTAAATAGATAAACATAGTT